>JACCIE010000002.1:5170000-6370000 GCA_018906755.1 Sycophaga agraensis | reverse complement strand
AAAAAGTATGAGCATAAGTTAGTCGCAAAGCTACAATTTATGATCTAATTTCTATGAATGTATTTAGTTTACTTAGACTGATTTCAAAAGGTAATTCTCATCGCCGAGTATGTAAGAATATAATTAAAATTTAAAGAGAAATCATGAAATGTTTTTAACAAATATTATGCATGTGGAATATAAGAATAGCACCTTTGACAATAAATTTATCTATTTGATGAAGGATATATATTACTTGCAGGTAATTGACTTTTATGAGAATAGATTTATGAATATAGTAATTTTTAATAATTTACCGATAAAAAAATCGTGAATTTATGGTAACATGAAAGAGTGACTTATTGTTCAAGGTTTTATGTAGATCGATGAAATCAAACCAAAAATAAGATTACCGAGTCTTCTTATTAATTAAAATAGATATTAGTTCGCAGTAGAAGTAGTATGTGTTAGATATAATCTTAAAGAGTTCCAAGCAATAATAAATTGGTAAAATATTTTTGAAAAGATTCGTTTGAATAACAAGAAGGGAAATTTTGTTAAAATTATCGATGGAGTCGAGGATGAAACTCGCGCACTGACCAACTGATTTCGCATAAAAATACAAAAAATGTACCAACAATTATGGCCGCAATGAAAATGCAATTGTTTTTAAGAATTTAATGATACCGTAAATATACAATAATAATGACCGCATATAAAGTTGTAACAGATAATAATTCGTTAATAAAAATAACAAAGTTTCGATTGGGTGTTCGAGGGTGGGGCGCGGGGCGGAGCGGGGAACTTTTTAACTTGAAAATAATTGATTTGGAGTTGTAAAGAGAGTTTTACGATCAAGCCGTGGAATTATTCATCGAGCTAGTCAATATTTCGCTTTACGCCGCATCACACTGCGCAAAAAGTACTAAAACGCCCGATAAAAATGTAATTTTGTCCACCGCGGCGCTCACTCGGCCTCTCCCTCCCCATATATGCGCGAAATAAATATTATCTCAAATTGTCCATCACGAGTAGCGTCGGCAGCGACGGCCGCGGCTTTGGCGCACGACTGGCCCTCCCGGCGTTGGTTCAATATACGCAAATCATCCATTCTCTCGCCTCGTCTGAGCGACGTGTATAAGCTGCAAAGCAAACTTGGGATCGCGCGCTCGGGCGCTTATCAATAATTCAAGAGCGTCATTACATCGGCCGGGGGAGATAATTACACGGCCGAGGGCCGCTCGGGACGCGGGAGAAGGAAAGAAGGGGGCCGCGGGGGCCGCGGAAGTCGGTGTCCCCATCGACGGGCCCGCGGCGGAAGCCGAAAGCACAGCCATATATAGGTGGAGGGAGGGGCCGCGCGGGCCGCGGGCCGCGAGAGGCGCGCCGGGAGATTTATTCCGGGCGCAGCGGCCGGGCGATGTTCCTCGCGTTGCCGCGACGTGGCGTGCGGCTAATGGGGCCGCGGACGCGGGCTTCGTGTCCGGGCGGCATTTGGCCGGCGGGCCGGGGATCCGGCCAGGGCCTTCCGCCCGGGCGGCCCCTCATTAACATCCGCAGTACATATCGGGTATTATGGAAGGCGCTCGGGGCGAAATTCCGGGCCGCGGGCCGCCTCGCCCGGGGCTTGATTAATTCCGGGCGATCGGCCGCGCGATAAGGGCCGACTCTGTCCGCGCGGAGGCGGCCGCCCTTACGGAGTCGCGGGCCCGCGGGGGATAAAGCCGGGGCGCGTTTAGCGGAAAAAAGGCCGATATTCCGGGGCGGGCCGGGCGGAGACGCGGGGCTGCCCGGGTATTTTCTTAGCGAGCGCGCAGAGGTACGTATATCGGTTATGCGGAGCAGCCAGCCAAGCAAATGATAACGGGCGGGAGGTTGTTTGAAAAATAGCCGGGCCCCGAGGAAGCCCGGCTCCTCGGGAATAACAAGGGCCGGGGGAGACTGGACATCGTTATCCTGGCGCCGCGCACCGGGAGACGCGGCCCGAGGTCCGCCCCGCTCCCCCGGAAATTCCTTTGCTTTCTTTCCGGGGCGGCTCGGCCGGCTCGGCCGGCTCATTAGGGGGGATGTTTTCCTCGGGGCGGCCGCGGCCGAATCGCGACCGTCTGCCGGGGTATCCCTCGCGGCCGATTGTCCCCCGCGGAGGGGCCGCGCCCTCGGCGTAATTACCGGCGGCTAACGAGCCGGCATAACGCAATAACGCGTCTCTTTAGGCCGGCGGCCGTCTCCTCCGCCGGTTTAATGAACATTACGCTTGTTAGCCGGCCGCGGGACTGCATTACCGGCCGAGGGCCAAAGCGCCTTTGTGCCCGGGAATGCTTTTAATTTGTCCGTTGTTAGCGGGGGGATTATGCGGGCGCGCCACCTCGCGGCGCCCCGCGCGGCCTCCTCGCCCTCTTCTTTCCCGGGGCGCGCCGCCCGAATAATTGAGGGAAGATCGGCCCGCTAACGAGACGCGCGCCCGCGATAAACGCCGCGGCCCGCGGGGGCCGATCCGAACCCGGGGGCTTAACTTTGACGCGGGGCTTGGCGCGGGCGCGATTACGATTGCGCCCGCCCCCAACACCCCCACCCCCCTTTTTTTTCGGGGAGGCTTGATTGCCGCCCCCGATCCGAGGCCGGGACGACCGCCCGGGAAATTCGCGCTAACAAGGCGCCGGTCTCTCGAGTAGCCCACCCCCCCCCCAGGCACAAAAGAGGAGGTGCGCGCGCGCGCGTGCGCCCGGCGCTGCCAATCAAAGCCGAAATAATGAGATGGATATTGCTCGGGGAGGATCGAGGATCGACCTCGGCGGCGCGCGCATAACGACTGCCTCGATCGCCGGCGGGAAAGTCATTAGGAGAGTTGACGAGAAGCCCGCGGAGCGGCCCTGCCCTCGCCGCCAGTTTCACAATCAAAATCTTTCGCGCGGCGCTTTGGGCGCACCAGCTCCGAATACTTTCACGCGTACTTTCACGGCGGACGGGCGCCGATTATCCCGCGGGATGTATCGCTGCGCGCACATTTGTGTATATATATATCACCAAGAGCTGTTAATTTTCATTAGAGCCGATGTGTACCGCGCGCGCGCGCGCTACCGAAATAACTTTGTAACTCGGGGGGAAAAACAAAGAGAAACCGATGATTATAAGCGGCCGCGGCGTTTATTGGGAAAGTTTCAGGGCGGCGGGCCGCGGCTTGCGGGAGGCCCGGCAAAAAGCATTAGCCGCCGGCGAATATATCACTCTAATTATCTGCATCTTTGGCAGAGAAGTAGAAAGCTATAGGCGGGCGCAGGATGTAAGCGCGCGGAGAAACGCGGGCAACTCGTAATTGGAAGCCGAGGCGCCGCGGGTCGCCCGAGCCGGATCGAAAGCCTCGCCCGGCCGGCCACTCCACGCTTTTTTCGCCACCCCCGCCCAAGGCGCCTCGTTACCCACATGCTAATTCCTCGAGAGGGCGCGGGGCCCACTCGAGGCCGCCCCCCCCCCCCCCCGCGCGCAAACGACGCGATGCCCCTCGCGATGCAGGGCCTGTATCGATTCGCCGCCCCCAAGCCCGCCGCTGCCTTCTGCTTCCCCGACGCGTATCGCTTTCGCTCGCGCGTCAAATCGCCCGCCGTTGTGTTTTTTTTTTTTTCGTTTTTCCTTTTTTTTTTTTGCCTATTTCGGATATACCCCTTTCGCGTAGACGCGGCCTCTTCCACCGCGGGATTTATCCGCTGCGAATGCGGCCCCGCCGGTTTTTACCGGCGCTGGGACTTTATACGAGCGGAAGGCAAACACCATCGGGACGAAATCCGAGAAAGTATAACGGAAATGGAAATATTTATGATTTTTCGGCCGCGGCTGCGGTAATTAACAATGTTTTCGGGGCGGGGAGAAGGGGCCCCGGGAGGGGGCAGAAAAAATACCACTCGCGCTTTTGTTGTCAAGTGTGGCAGCCTCCGTTCGTTGACCTCCTTGCGCTTTCGCATTTTGCCCGATAACAATGCAAGTCCTTTACTTTGCCTGTGTAGAATAAAATTATACAACATTTGTGCGCGGTGCTGATTGTAATAACGAACTAAAGTGCTAAAAATTCATGAAACATTTCCAATTTACCGAATTAATGCGCCGCTGCGCCCACTCGGGCTAATAGCGGCATAAAATTTAATTAATAATTACGCTCAATTCGATATTTATAAATTACCTTTTCAATTCGCCCTGAACAAATAGACGGCCCGTAATCAATCATCGTGAATTCAATGCAGTTAAATCTACAAAACGGGTGAAAATAGTAATTTTATCAATTAAACTAAGTACAATAATATGGCTTTCTTCTTTTATAATACAAATCACCATTCAAATCTAACAAAGTTCTTCTTTTAATCAATATTCTTAGAGGTTGTGATAATCCAGTTAAATTAAAGTGCATTCAATGCCTATAATAAGGTTTCAGTATTCTCTTAAAGGGAACAATGCATTTTTAACAATAATTAGCAATATCAAAATAATGAATAGCGAGTAAAGAAAGTCATTCGACTGGATCATGCAGATCTTAAAATTTACATACACTTGTTTAATGCTCAAATAAACAAGTACATTTTTTGACCCAATATTTTATCGGTTTAACTGATTCGTTTCTTTTATTACATTACCTAGATATCTACATCATATAATTTTAAACTAATTATATACTATAATAATTATTTCTTATTGTTGAAGAATAAGTGATAGGCGTATCGACCACTTACTTTATGACCCTCACAAGAGTTACTTTCTTTGCCAAGCCAAAAGACTAAACCATAAAACTATTATAGACAAAGAATGAGCCCGTAAATGGGCCGTTGTACCGATTACTGCAAAATGTAAAACATTACATTTATATATTATGAATGTTGAACTATGGAAGAATTTTAATAATTGTTCTTCCCTTTAAATTATATAATTTGTTAATTATCTGTCGTTTTAGGCTATGTAATTTATGAGAATGCACGCGTAAATATAAAATCGATATATAAAATACGATAATTGTTTTTAATACAATATTTTTATGGGCACTAAAATGGAACACGTACATATTAATTAAAAAAACATTTCATTATGATTTAATAAATAAAATTATAGCAGTCTCATAAAAATAGTTTTTCTTACAAAAGTTTGTCCTACCGCGTCCGTGTAGTACTTTTTTTATTCTTTAATTTTCATGCGAGTGCCGAATAGCATATAATTGTACAATATGTAAGCGATATTTCGAGCGAAAAGATGAAAGTATTGCATTGGCATCGTCCCTTTCGTGTTAACCGATTAGCCTCGCGAGGCGTGCGTGCTATAGTAGGCGAATTCATGTGAATCGGCGTGCATGTACGTGTGTGGGCGTATTTAGGGAGGGTCGTCGGGGAGATGGTCGATAGTAATAATTTGCGTGTGATTGGTGCGAGAGGTGGAAAGTGAGCGGCGAGAGGGGTTGAGTGGGTGGTGGCGGGGTCGGCGGCGCGGGGGGGGGGGGGGGAGGAGGAGAGGGTTCGTTATCGGTAGCCCCCCGGGGGAGAGTGAGTCCTCCTCATTAAGGTCTGTGTGAGCAAAGCTCCCCAACTCCCTTTATTTCTCTTCACTCTATTTCTCTTCTTTGGCCGAGGCTCGCCCTACACGTACCCTCTGTGCTCTTAGCCCGCGTAGCCCTTTCCTCGCTCCCAACTTGTCAGGTGGCCCGTCTTATTTGCGCTAGCGTCACGTATATCGAACAATGCAAAAATCAGCCAAGAAAAATAGAAAGCCCCGGGGCGCGAGGAAGGCGCGCAGGAGCCCTAGGGCTCCGACTCGAAGGAAAGGTCCGGGGAATGAAAATGCCAGTTTGACTCGGGGAGGGCCCAGGTAACACCGGGGAGAAAGTATCCCGAAGGGAAAGTCGGGGAGGCCGGATCGAGGCCACTTCACGGACGCGCGCGCGCGTGCACGATCGTTAAAAAACATTTGACTAGTTGGCCGAGGGGCCGACCAGGGCGAAGCAATTGCCGCGTGGAATCCTTTGATCGATGAACGGGGGTTGGGCGCGGGGGAAACAAAGTACTTTCCGCCTATAACGATAGCGGCCAGTCGATGAGAAATAGAGCAAGTCCCCGGACGCCAGGAGCTAGATCGATTACACGGGTTTTCCGCGAGGAAGAAAATCCGGACTCGAGGGGTAATTCGGCCGGGTCGCTACACGGCCGGTGTGCTCCGGGGGGTCGGGGGGGTGGCCGCCCCTCGCGATCGATCCTCACCAATTATTAGTTGCCTAACTGTTCCCGATTGGAAGAATAGGTTTGATAGAATTGCGGCTCTATGCGGAAAATTAAGCCCCGAGAAGGCCGGCCGCGCTTTCTGCTGGCCGGGCATTTTTGTTCGCCGAGCCCCCCAGCGTTCATTTCCCGACGTGGTTGGAGTTCGCGATGAAACAATCATCACACCCTGCAGACACGCCAGCGAGCGCGAAAACCTTCGACTCATTGTTTTCCTTTTCGGCCCCCGCGCCCGCCGCCCGCAAAAAACGGCCCCCCCCACCCCAACCGCCCGACGCCCCGCGCCCCCTTTGTTACTCCCGGTGCCAATTTGAAAATTTTTGTTTTATACGCACAGATAGTGGAGGGGCTCGGCGGCACCGGCGCCCGTTAGCCATTGTTTCCCACCCCCCGCGCCCAAGCGCCGCGGCGCGCTTTATTTTTCTTATTTTTTCCTCTCGGGATCATTGAGCCTGGCAGCGAGCCCCGAGTGCACCGGGCGCTGCACTCGATTCACCGGAGCCCCTGTCGATTCTCCGGGCCGCTCGATAAACAAACAAATTCTGTTTGACGTTTCCAAAACTACCATTTTCGCGTCTTCATCAGAATCTGACTAACAATGCTCAATTGAATGGCTCTCTGCCTTTGGGCCCCGGGTCATTTTTGGCCGCAGCCCTGCCCCTCGGGATCAACTTTGACTTTTGTGCAATGGAAAAAGCGTAATGGAAAAAAGTATTATTTCTTTCTCTTTTTTTTTCTTTTTGTGCCAAAGCTACCTCGCTCCGGCGTGTATATATATGTATCTACCTGCAGCCGAAACCTTTGGCCCACGTGAAAAATGCACTTGCCTCGCGAGTAAACGTTAATTCCTCGCTTTTTTCTTAATTAGCCGCACTAAATTTTTCTCGGCCATTATGTTTTCACTCGCAGGGTACAAAGGGCCAAAAGTTTGGCCAAATGGATCGCGCGGAGGAGGGCGCCGAGTTACGAGCGGGAGGTTCAAAATTCTTCGGAGAAATGCTAATGCGCGTAATACTGGCACATAAATTCGGAGGGCTCGAAAAGGAAGCCCGGCGCAATTTCCAAATGACGATACAGCCCCGCGTAGCCCCGGCCGGCGCGCACCTCGACTCGCCGCATCTGCCCCGTCCCTCTGTGGCGCCGGCGCTCGTCTCGAGACTTTCGGGCCGCCGGCTCGAGAATCGGCCTCTGAGTACACACGAATCGAGGGCGTAGGAGGTACACGTACATCGCTAATCCGTCACTAACGAGCCGCTCGGCTGATGGGGGCGACAGTGCCGTACAGCGCCCCGAAGGACACCCGCGGCTGATTGGCCCCACCTCCGGCCCGCTCTCGGGATCGACCAATCCCTCATTATCAATGCCGAAATCAAATCAAGCATTTATCCCTTTCGACTCTCCGCCAATACTCGCGCCTCCGCTTTGCCTTTCTTTTTTTCCTCTTTGCTGTTTTGTTTTGTTTTTTTTTTTTGTTGATGTCGCGCAGGAAAACTTTTAACGGGCGATGGCTTCTTTCGTTTTTGTACCGGCGCGCCCACAAAGACGCGACGAAAGCTTCAAATCCGGCATAACGCTATTATAAGCCTAGGTATAACGAGCCTGCGAAGCCACTGTTGACTGAGCGGGGAAAAAAAAACTAATGGAAGCGTGTATACACTTATTGTCGGCCGCCCGCATAGAGAGCGCGTTTTGACGTCACTGCACGCGAATCTAAACCAATCCAATCTACAGTGCGGGTCTGCGGGGTGATTGAGGGTTGCTTCGAGGGGTGTTGAGGGGTTAGCGGATCCTAATTGGCCCCCACAGCCGCCATCGGTTCTCGTTCTCCTTACCTTGCCCTTCCTCCCCGTCCCCCCCCCCGCCCCGGGCTTCCCGGGCGGCGCTCGTCCCTCGGCCGGCGCTCCGAAACCCTCGCAATTCGCGACTCTTAACTAGAGGCTCCGAGCGTGCCCCAATCACTGAACAAACGTCTGAAAAAGAGCGGCTCTACGAGAACTAAAAGCCCGTGAAAAAAAAAAAGGAAGAAAGCTACGTCTCTTGTTCTTTTCTTTTCCCGCGAATGGAAAAAAGATAGTCCACGGGGGTAAAGTAAGGGCCGTGAGGGGCCAATTTGTTGTGATCCCGCGCGCTGCCCCTTTCTAACTTAATCGCGGGGCGTAAAACAAAAATTGTCGTGAGCATTTTAAGGGGAAGCTCCGGCGGGGCCTTGGCAGAAAATAAAATATTCAAACGGCGCTCAAGCTTAAAATTCATGGAAATTGTTCGGTAAAAAAAATGTAATTTCTCTTGATTTGTCTTGGAAAAATTTTCGATAAAGGAGAGAAATAAACTTCGAAATAAACTTATATTCCGAGGCGCGCGCCCGCGCACTTTTACGGTATTCTTGGAGAAATCTATTTTATATACATTTAAAAAGGGGCCTCTTTAAACTGATTTCATTCTTTTACGCTCCACAATTTGCAGAGGGGAATCGATGCCGGGGGCCGGGCCGGCGAGCGTACCTCCCTCGGAAATCTCGCGGTAACAAGCTCAGGAGATGACCGCACACAATGCGCGCACGTAGCCCCGCGGGAGTATGCAGGGCAAAATCGGGCGCATTATAACGGCCGGCCAACAATGGGCCGGCCCTCGTTTTTGGTGCAAAATAAGAAAGAAAGCCGATGCAGCCCCGACTTAGAGCGGGCGGCGCGTGGCCCCTCTTACCATTGGCCGGGCGAGTCGCGCGCGGCCCGCCGACCCCCGAGGACGCGGGTATTTTCATTAAATTCTTTTGAGGTCGCGAGCCGGCAAAAAGGCCTCGGGGCCCTCGAGGAGGACCGCCGATATAAATCTAATAACGCGAGCCCCCCGCGGCCTTGCGGCCCTCGGCCCCGCGCGCCTTTACTCGCGCGCCCGCTAGCCTTCCAAATTCACTCGGGCTTAAAAAGCCGCCGGAATTAAAAGTACCAAGGGTCCTGCGGTCCAATGTATTATCGCGGCGGCGTCCTCTCCCCCCCCGGCCCCCCGCGGATTGCTTGGGGGCCGCGCGGCCCGCGCCCCGGAATACGCCGCGATAATTATTTCGGCCAAAATAAGAATTAAAGGGCGGGCGAGCGGGCCTCTTTCAAGGAAAATTACTCCTGCGCCCGTGTGCAGATGTCGCCGCGCCCGCGGGACACCGGATGCTGAAAGGGACTTTTTACTCTTATTAAAATGTGTTCATTACATACCGCCGCTCTGTTCCTTTGATATTTTTAATGAGGAAAATGTGATTATTATGAAAAAACGCGCAAGATGCGCCGCCGAGGCCGCCCGAGTTTCACTCTGCAACAATTTGAATCCCGCGTTAAAAATAGAATTTAAACTAGTTGCCAGTGAGAGCATTATTTATTTTTGGGTCTTGCGAATAGGCGCCGCGTAAACCCCCCGCTCGGCTTGATAAAACTGAAAATACCCCCGTGTGCACGAGGAAGCCGAGGCGATTTTTCCAAAATGCGCATACTTTTGCCTGAAAAACTGAATCACTTAAATATAAAAAGCCCAATGAAATTTGCCTCCCATAATATACATATATACCGAATTTCCAAGCTCGCAAATTGTTAAATATTACGTTGCATTCAATTCTTAACTATTAACCGCATACTCGATAATTGGGGCGCGCCATTTTACTTTTTCCACGTTTAAACAAGCCTATAGACATCTCCAACGAAATAAATTTTTTTTCATTGTTCGCTTTATTTGATATTCCGCACAAAAGCGAGCACCACGGCGACCTCGATATAAATTATGGAGCTCTGATAATTATAAAGTCCTTTTACTGACTTATTATCCGCTTTTTTGTATTTTGCGCCCGCAGCCCTATTACCCAGAATCGATTAATTTACATACGTATAATTTATCTTTTACCCACATCTAAAAACAAGTTAGAAACTTGGCTTAACACAGCCAAGTCGCCCGTCACATTTAACCTTATTAATGACACGCGCCGATGTTAAGAGTCATTAAGTGCTCGAGGAGAGAACGCGCGGAGGGGCGGGGAGACAAAAAAAAAACAAAAACGAAAACGGCAAAGTTCTCGCATGAGCGATAGTTTCCCCAATTTCAGTTCCGGGGGTCCCGCGTGCAGGGCGCGTCCACCGAGGCGGCCACCCGAGCCTCGGCGACAGATGGAAAAGACCGGACGTCCGCACTGGCATGCATAATTCGTGGGTAAGCGCCGCCGCTTATTATCAGCTCGCCGTATATATATACATCCACACGGCCTGGCCTTTGTGCGGTTGTTTATTGTCCTTAAAGGCGTGGGAGGGGGCGCGGCGGGGCTTGAAAAATCCTCGCGAGTATCGACGGCCGCCGATAAATAATTGAGCGCCGGTAAGTATAGCCGGGGGGGAGGTGGGGAGGCCGCCACTTGTCCGCCCGCGATTACGGGCACGCTAGCGGCTCGCCGGACGACGCGAATGCGCGATAGCGCTACCGACCCCCGGCCTCTCCGCTTCTCCACTGTACACACGCGACCTGGCGCACCTGTGTATATATGCGCGTCCCGGCAGACGCGGGCACGTACTTACGTATACGCCGGCGCTCGAGTGCGTAATGTTTACTCCCCAGAACGAATCGACGTTGCCGAGGCGAATGAAACTATGGAAACTTTTATTGTGTTCTGATCTCTGTATAAATAACGGGAATGATCCCGCGCCTACATATAACTTTCTTTATACACCAGCTCGACAATTTTTGCGCAAAATCCAATTGCTAGCGAGACGCAAATAAGGGATCAAACTAATCCAGGCTCAATGACATTTTTCATATAGATTGGCACGTTCGAAGCCATCGTAATTATATCTCATGCACAATATACTTAAACATACTACGACAATACTTGAACGGTCAGAAAAATTTCACCTAAAATCCTTACCTTATGTTTAATGATTTACTTTAACGTGTTAGTACACTATACTATCTGATATTGTAAAAATTCTAAACAAATTTTTATTATCGTCCTTATTAAAGGGTAATTAGTAAATGTTCACAAACCGAATTAACAGATTTTTATGGTTATTTGCACTACTGATAATAGTGGTAACGAATAAAAAGTTTCTTATCGAGAAATAAAAATAATATTTATCTAGTTTTAATGCAAACGCAACTCAGAGATGACAATAATTTCAGAAGCTGTTTATAAATTAAATTTACTTCACAGGCATCTTAATACGAGGTGTGTTCAAAAAATAACGAGAATTTTTGTTTTATGAAAAAAATATCTATTTATTCATGAATATCTATTTTGTCCCCTTCAAAGTAATCCCCCTCGGATATAATACACTTCTGCCAACGCTTTTTCCAATCCTCGAAACACTTTTGAAACTCGATCTTTGTAATAGCTTTTAGCTCTTTTAACGATTCGCTTTTAATGTCATCTATGCTTGCAAAACGACGGCCTTTTAATGTTCTCTTTATTTTTGGAAATAGAAAAAAGTCAGATGGAGCCATATCTGGCGAATATGGAGGCTGAGGCATCGTTACAGTTTTGTTTTTGACCAAAAATTCACGAACAAGCAATGAAGTGTGAGCAGGTGCTTTATCATGGTGGAAAAGCGGGTACTAGAGAGATAGGTAAGAAGTACGCTAAAAATTTCAAAGGTTCAAAGTAGATTTTTAAAGTAGAAACTAGAGGGTAGGTTGTAGTGGTCAAGCATAGTTAATGCAGGGGGCGCTAAGTAGAGTCGAGGAAATTTGGGATAGGTAGGACTAGAGCGGGGCTAATGTGAGAATCTTGCGTCCCAGGACCGATGCAAGCGGGGAAAGGGGGTGGGTGGGGCCCGGGTGAATCTGGTAGGTTAAGGTGAAACATCAAGTTCCGAACACGGTAATGCACTCGACGTTGTCAGGGCAAGAGGGATGAGGTCCTGCGGAGTCGAAGCGCTGGCCGATAGTGGGAGAAGGCGCGGCCGTGGATGGGGGCCAGATGCGCCCGCGCGACTGCGCCGCCAGTCGAAGGGATTTTACTTAGGAATATTTAAGCCGAGCCCCGGCCCCCGCCCAGCCTCCCCGATTTTTTCCCTCCTTCTCGGATGGCCCCGCTCGCGCTCCTTATCTCGCGCTCGCTCGTGTCGCTGCCCCCCCCCCCCCGCCCCACAGTAACACCTTTCAAGCGTGAAGGCGCTTCAAGCTCGATTGAACTTGCGCGGCTCCGCGGCTTTCGGGAAAGTTACACCAAGGGATAATATTGTACGGGGAGAGAAGAGGATCTCCGCGAGTTTCTAACCTACCCCCGATGGGGAGAATTGAAAAGTTACACTGCTATATAAGGCCGTTTGAATGCGCCCCCCGATATAATACGCGGAGCGCGGTATAGTTTTCCCCGGCATTTGTTCGCTCGGCTCGTTATTACGGTTTAGGAAAAAGGCAGCCGGCTTACGGGCCAAAAGCTCGGGATCAGCAGGGCTCGCGGGGCGGGGGGCGGGGGGGAGGGAAATATACCGAGCGCACGCGGCACGCGAGTCCATCGGCCCTCGGCGGAGAAAGGGAAAAATCGGCGAATCCGCGGAGAAAAAGCACTAATTTTCCAAAGGACCGCGGTGGGGACATACGCAGATTTTCTGTTTGCTTCGGGCTCCCGAGCAACTGCGGGCTTAATCCCGCGCGGCATTCCGGGAAAATAGTAAAAATTTAACGCGGAATCTTTGATCGTAAAGTCGGCGGGGAGGGGCGGGGCTGCAGCCGGCCGGGGGAAAAATCTCGAAATCCCCAAAAGCGCGCTCGCCATTTTCATAAAAACTCGGGGAAGAAATAACGATAAATCAGGTGGCGTATCGGGGTGGGGCGCTCGGGCACGCGCACCGGCCCGCAAAAAAACCCCCATAATCCTTAAAACTTGGGAGCGGCGCTCCTTCGTCGCCGGGGCCGCGCCGGAAAAATCAATTCGTCAATTAGCCGGGGCGGGGCGCAGGTGCGCCGCTGGTCACCCCGCAGCCTCCCGGCGCGTTGCGCGCCCCGCTTTTTATCCCCGGCCGCGGGCGCCCCTCTGTATATATCTATTTATTGTTTATCATGATTAGCGTCAAGCGATGCATCAATTAAGGCCGTGGGGGGGTGGGGTGGGTGCACGCGCGGGCTCAAAGTCCCGGGCGGCCGGGCTCCGCCCCCGCGCGTGTATCCCTACAACGGATATCAGACGCTCGGCTAAAAGCTAAAAGCTTTCCCATATTTCATTAGTTCCTCGGCGGCTGGCGGGCGGCGGGCGGGTTGCGCGGGCGCCCGGGGGCGGCCCGCGTTCGATCCGCGACGTCGCGCGCGCCCCCCCCCCCCTCCTCCTCCCCCGCGCCCTCCGAGCCTATCGCCCGACCGCTAATTACGCCGGATGCCGCCGCGCGTCCCTCGCAATTGAACCGTAATATAAGGGCGGGCCGTTTTTTTTTTTTTGCTGGCCTTCCGTCCTCCTCGGGCCCCCCCCCCTCCCCCCCGGGTCCGCGGGCTATCTAACCGAGGCCGGTGGGGCCGGGGGGAGGAATAAGCGAGCGAGGGAAAATGGCCTTGTCCGCCGCGGCGAAAAGCGCGGCAGGGCGAGGGGCGCGCGAGGGGGGGGGGGCCGAGGGCAGCCGCCCGCGCGCCAGAAAAGAGACGCCGCGAGCGCCCCGTCACTGCGCCCGGTATAATGGCCTCCGCCGGATAAAAAGATGGCTCGCCCAGATTAGGATGTAATTCAATTTAGATTCAATTATTGATACGCGTTTTAATTAATATCATTAAACTCGCTGCAGAGACTTTACATCCAGGGCGGCGTGGCCGCTAGCCCCGCCGGCGACGCGTATGTGCAGCCTGGGCGCCGGCCGCGGTACACAGGTACGCCCGGGCCAGGAGCCGTTCCCGGCTCGGCCTGTGTGCGCCGACCCCCCCGTATATACAAGTGCGGCCGGCCCTTCGCCTAGCCTAATTACTACGGCCCACTATGCACTTGTCCTTCCCCGTCACTGCGAGGCAATTTATTCCGCCCAGGCCGAGGTCCGCCGATTAAACGCTTCAAAACGCTCCTCCGTCTTTTATGTATCATCGTGAGTTTTTACAGCGCCACCAGTTTGCTCCATTAATCTTGTCCAAGCCCGGTACAATGTTTATTTTAGCCCGCGCGGCGCACCGACCGAATTCGATTTCGCTATTGTCCTATCTCCGGCACGCCGAACGAGCAAAAATTCTATTTGACATAATTCCCTGAATAATTCAATAACCTTGGCCATTTTTCTAAAACAATAATCCTTGCAATAATGCTTGTATGATCTTCCACTTGTCAAAACAGAAAATATGACGATGAAATTGAACATTTAGAATTATGGCACCAAGTCGTAGTTTATGTTATCTCGATAATAGGTATTATATACGCGATATTTGTATCTTGAGATCTAAAATATCGCACTCGGTGCAAATGCAGTTATACCGAATAAAACGAGCAACAATCGCATCAATAACTACGAGGATAAAAGATTAAAGAGAACCTAATTTATCGATGATCTCGTTATATACTTAATTTAGAAGAAGGAAAAAAGTAAAATTATTGTATGATAAATAGTAATCGCACGATTATCATTAAGAGTCGCGTACGTAGGTTGGACATGATATCGCAGAGGCATAATGTATGTGTAGCGTAAAGACCGGTGGGTCGACTTTCGCGCAATAATATTCGTGGAAAAAAGCCGGTGTCCGCCGGTATAGGCGAGCGCTCGACTTTCATTGTACAACAAATTGCGGAAAAAAGTCTTGACGCTCGGGGAGCCGGCGCCGCGGCGGGGAAGCGGCGAGGAAGAGGCGGGTGTGGGGTGTGGGGTGGGGGTGGGGGGGCCCGCGCGCTTTGGGAAAAAGCGACTTTGGCAGGCAATGATCATCTTAGAGCTCGAGTTGAAAGCGGCGCCCTCGTACGAATGCGCGGCAACTGCTGACATTTGAAATGCAAATGACGTCTTGGCTGAGCCAACAGCGCGCCCGCGCCAATTCAAAGGCAAACGAGATCAAACAAAAATTCGATTCCTTTCGCGGCTCGCGCCCGCCCGCCCGCGCGTCATTACCGCCGCGTAAAGAGGCCGGAAGGAGCGCGTACACGGGGCCCGGGCCGCCCGTGTATAAGCACGATAATATTTTTCCGATTCCACCTGATTAAAGCGTGTCGCGCGCGGACCGACAGGGCCGGCCCTAATGAAAGCCCCCGGGCCGCGCCCCCCCCCCGGCAAAACCTCGGGAAAAGCGATCGCGGGCCGGCCCCAATTGTGTCGACAGCGCGCGGCGATCGGTCCCCCCCTTCCAGCCCCTAACGCCGGATGGATTCGGCCCGTCGCGCGGTCAAAGGTTTTCCCCGGCTCCGAGTCTCTCCGCGCTCCCGGAGAAAACGCAAACACGCCGAGTGCCGGATTAAAGGGATCGGCCCTCCTTAATTATTCATTGTCCGGCGGGCGGCCCCCGCGGCGCGTACGCGTATACGCGAGCCCCCGCCGAGGTCGGCTGTATCGGCGCCCTTTGGCCCATCGGGACTTCAAATTAAACCGATCGATCGGCCCGCCCTGCAAAACTACCGGCCTTTGTCGCCTGTGTAATCGCGGCGATCGAGCTTTCCTTCGAGTTGCCCGTTTCGCTCAACCGATCGCTCCTCATTACGGCACGTCAACGCTTTCTCGCGGTCGCTAAGGGGACCCTGGAAATTTATTCGGAAAAGGGTCAATCTTCCATTCGAAGTGTCCGAATTTCGGTGAAATTGCCGTTTAATGAAATAAAAAAAAAGAAATTCTAATTCAATGGTTGCGAACAGACAATCGTGCTTCCTATATCATAAAAGAAATATTTTCAAACAAAAACGCTTGCAAAGAAAATCATCGAGCGCTCGAAATTTAAAGACTCTTTCGCGCTTGAAGTTCTCTAACACTGGAAGCCTCGATTACTCTGAAAAATTCGAAGCTTAGACCGGTCTAATATATCCAAAAGTAACTGCAGGTAGAAGGTGTAACGCGGAGAGGAGGACCGGGAAAACGACACCGAAAGAAGAAGGAATGCAGCGAGTGCAGGAAAGGATCCGGGCGAAGAGGCAGAAAAGTATATATATCGGCTCGTGCAGCGGGGCTATCGGCCGTCGCGGCGCTAAAGGAAAATGCCCGGGCGCCAAAAGAATTTCATTACTCGCCCGGTAATAAAGAAATACTTTTAACCACTGGCCGGCCTGCGAGGCGCGGGTAAAAAGAGTAAGGGCGCGTGAAAAAGGATAGGGCGTAGGAGCCGCGGCCGGGGGGCATATATCAAGTGACCGGGCTGCGGGCGGCCTGCAACTTTGGCCCGGCAAGATATTTTATAATGAATTTTTTTGCCCGCGGCCCCGCGCCCGGGCCGAGGAGCCGCGGGCCTCCCGCGCAAGAACGTCAACGGGCCGGGCCGGGCACCGGCGGCGGGCGTAGCGCGCGAGGCCCGCTTTCGAAAATTAATTAGCGCACTTGCATTCTCGAGCAGGTGCTCCGGGCTAATTAGACTGACCAAGGTATTGAAACATTGTAGAGCTTGCGGCGTGGAGGGCAAGTCGGCGCCCGGCCGATCGCGGCCCACGGAAAATTCCCTGGATTTTCAAGGGGGGGTCGTGGTGGGGGCCGCGGGCCGGCCGATGCCGCCCTTATTAGCGCGTGTTCGACATACTCAATTCGTCGCTGTCCTTGTTTGCGCCCGGCGCTGCACCTGCGCCAGATCCGCTTAAATCGATGACTCGCCGGAACAGGGCGAGCCTTTTTTCCCAAACATCGAAACGTCATTCGGCCGCGTGTTCCGCTCATTTCCCTCCGCCGGATATCTCCGCCGGCTAATCTGCGCGCGCCGCGGCTGTCAAGTAATGCTAAGTGGGATTTATTGCGCGCGGATCATTTAATGCGCCCGTCCGACCTTTTATTTTTGAACATTCCCAATGCTCGCGTCATTTTTTTCCCCGGGGCTCGTCAGTCGGCCCGGCCGATCGGCCCGGCCCCCAATTTATGAAATATCCCCGTTTCGGCGGCTACATCGATGCTCCCTCTCCCGTTCAAACAAAAGGAATTCTCTTTTTTTTTTTTTTTCATTTTTTTTTCATTTTTCAAGAATGAATCATGATTACGCGCGACCTCGCAACAATCGCGCATTGTATTGCCGATTCATTTTTCGAGCGCTAAAGGATTTTCGGCCTCGGCCCGGCACTTTTCCGCATAATCCCCAAATATTTTTCCTTACACCGGCGCACTGCCGCGGCTGCGGCCGCCCGCGCATCATTTTTTATCCGTTTGGTCGAGTGCCGCGGAGCAAAAGGACGAGGACAGCGGGCACTTTTATTCGGAATTGTATACAAGGGGTCGGAGGAAAGGGTGAAAAAGTGCGGGGGCGCACGGCATTCTCCATAGGCGGCGCGGCGGCGGCGAACTATACTAAGTAGTGGTCAACTGTTTTTCGCCCTCGAACAAGGAGGCTCGCTCCTCGCTCCTCGGCCCCGCTAACCGCGCGCTCGTTTTTCCGCGATTATAATTTCCTTTTTCCCTTCGTCGCGCCTACAAAAAAAGAAAAAGAGCTCGAAATTAATGATGCCCCCCGCCCCCTCCCACCCACCCCTCCGCGCATTAAGAGCGCGCCGCAAGAATTCCCCTTAGAATTCGTGGACGGGCGCGGGTGGATAAAAAAAAGGGGGGGGGCGGGGGGGGACAGGATGCGTGAATGAGGAAAAGAGGGATCGCGGCCATTTTTCCAGGGCGGCCCTCGTTACTCCCACTGTTCCCGTTTAATGATGTCTGAATTGTCGAGCGCGCGCGCGCGCGAGCGCGAAAGGCCCCGGGAATTAAAAGCGCGCGAAACTGCGCCAAGAAAGCGCGAGAGGCGCCGGGCGTTTTGCTATTCGTTGTTTCGCTCGCGCTTCAGCCCCGCCGCTTTGTTGGCCCCCGTCGGGCCTCTCTTCTCGCGCCGCACGCGCCTGCATATTTGTTTTCTCCGGCCCGGCTGTAACGCGTTTTTCTTCTTCGCTTCGCGCGGGCGCTTTCTTTTTTATCGTGCGAGGAACAAAATTGAAAGTACCGAACAAAGGCCCCTTGTGCAATGTGCATTTTACAACGAGTGTATTATCGACTGTCCCGCGCTTTAACAAATTATGGATATAATTGGATGCAATTTATGTAGCGCATCGTATCTGCAAAGGAGCATGCTTAGACTTTGTATAATGTAAATTTCGAAGCATCTATACGCACGAGTATTTCTTCATCTGCATGTGCGTCATCGAGCACATCATTTCTGTAATTACAATACAATTGAGAAAGTGGATTATACAATGCAATGCAAGAAGACTGCACGTAAGGCAAAAGGCATTTGTACATTACATTGTATACTATGCATTATGATTAAGAAAAAGCAATAAGCGTTACGTTACATATGTATCAGCTTCTGCCTCTTATGGAGTATGACGACATAAAAAAGATTCATTTTAATTAAAAACTATGTACTATATAAAAATGACAATACAAATTCATTTTATAGTAATCGTGATAGAAATGAAAAGTACTTTGACTTTTTTAAATAAATATTAATGAATGCGTAATAAATTGTAATACGACAGAATATATTTCTTGTATACAAATTCAATCGAAATCCTGTATTAATCGACACATTCTATACAAATATAAAATGAATTTGAAATTTATATTTTTAAGAAACAAAGATCGGTTCGCTGAATTTCTTATCGTTTTTCTGCCTTTATACGCATACTAAAAAGTAAAAGATCAATGAATATCCCTCGACGGCTAATTATTCCGGCTATGTAAATTTTAATAAGTAGATACAGATATTCCTTTCAATTTTCACTTATTCAGCACACTCTCAAGTGTGGTTTCTGGCTTAATTCAGATAATTGAGCGGTAGCATAGATAAAAAAGAGTCGGTAGAGCACCTGAAAGCTGGTAAAAGCACCTTGCAGGCAATCTCGAAAATGACTTAATCGAAAACGATTTGCAGTAGGGGAAAAAGAGAGACCGCGAAGACGCAGCGTCGGTTTACCCGTACCGAGCACTGGATCAGTGTACGTGCGTACGGTAGATCGGAACGGCTCGAAGGTGGCAGGCGGATTGGAAGGTGCATGGACTGGCGATGCGGTCCAGCGGTCACGTTGAATCCTAATTGTCGACAGTCGGAGGAAAAAGACAGGCCGGGTAACGGAGCGGCTGATTTCCCGCGTGGACTCGGCCGAGCGCAGGCAGTCCCGATTTTGACGAGCGGCGGCACGGGCCGTGTGCCCGCGCGGGGAGAGAGTGGGGAAAGTCGCCGCGCGATGTCTCAGGGTCTACAAGTTTAACGACGTCATTAGTGCCCTCGGCGCGGCAGGTCGACTTTTCTCGCGCGATAATTAGCCGGCTGTATGGGGGGAATTGGTTAGAGGGGGTGGGGGGGGGGGGGTAATTACCGAGGCGGCGCGCGCGGGGCGCAACTAGCGGCGCTCGATTCCGCCCCCGGGCGAAATTCGCTGATAAACAAAACTGGACGAGGTCCTGCATCTTTATGGCTTTATACCCCCGGGTGGCGGGGCCAGTAATGGAGAAACTTTGAGCGGTCCGCACGAGTGTAAACCAAACTCGAGGGCAGGGCGCGGCAGTGAAAGGGAAAAATGAAAAGGTCGGGCGGGCCCTCGCCGCGGGGGCGGGTCGTTAGAAGGAGTTGCCGCTTACACCAGCCGCCTCGGTTATTAAGCCATAAAGCCGTGGACCGCGCGCGGGATATTCGGCCCGATAAATTATGGCGCCCGCGCCTCGCTCGGCCAGATAGAATCTTTATATAATGGGGTCGGAGGGCCGCGGGAATAGGCCCGGCCCCGTCCGAGGGAGGGAGAATAGTTGTCCGAATACCGCAGGGCCGATATCGCCGGCCCCCTATCCCACCCCCCTCTTTATATTTCGACTGCTTGTAGTTGGCCGAGGGGCGAGGAATTTCCGCGAGGAGGCGATTCTGCGGCGCACAATGGGCCGCCGGCGCCGGCCTACGCCCGCGCGAATTACTCCCCCAACTGGCGGACGATCCCACTTGGGCTCTCGTAAGGGCTCGCGGCCCCGGGGCCCCGGGAAAACGAGCCCCCGCATGCCGGGCATTCGCCGGCCGCCCGGCCCCGCATAACCTATTGTGCTGCGGCCCGCGAGCGATGTAAACTGCGCCCTGTAAATCTCGCCGCGGCTGACCCAAGGAGCCGATGCCAGCGGCCGCTCGCCCGGCCGCCGGGGGAAAAACAGCCACTTGCCCCGAGCCGATAATCAATTCGTGCACTCCCGAACAATCGAGGGCGTCTTACTCGGCCGAGCGTCCGTCGGATGCATCGGCTCTTCGTCGACAGGAAAGTCGAAGGAATCGACGGCTCGTCCTGCATTCTTTACAACGAGCCATCAATTTTTCTTCTCACTTCGCACCAATCACCCTTTCCAGCGCTATTTCTACTCGTTTATTTAGCCGTTACTCCCGTAACGTCCGCAATTATTAGACGAATTTAAGAAGCACTTATGCAGAGGTAGAACTGCCGGCAACCGCAAAACCCATCGCTCGATATCGTTTCCAACGCCCGGCACCGGTTTAAAGGTGTCCCAAGTACCATACAAACGAACCCGTTACCAAGGAATAACATCCATCCACGATAATTGATCGGAACGATTCTAGCGGTTTATTACCGGGTTAAGTAGAAACGGTACGGATCCGTCAGACAACGGCTCGTCTATAAAGTTGCCCACTTTTTTTGCCTCGGCAATATTTAAACAGGAAAAGCATCATAAATATAAACGAGCCGGATCCTGGCTTTCTCGCGAATAAAAATATGCATTATGTGGACCGGATGGACTAACAATATTTATACATCGAATATGACCCGTTTACTATCGAACCAATATGGTCCGGAGCCGCGGCGGACGAAAATACTCGGAGCTTCGTTTAACCATTCATATAACCGCTACAATGAAGAACTCTGTAAGTTGGCGTTATAATCGGAACCGCGGGACGCATTTAACGACCGCTCGAAATAAAACGCAGGTATACGTGGATATTAAGCGTAGAATGGACTAAATGTCACTCGGTTAATTATTGAAAAGTGCAGGGAAAGCCTTTCACGAGCGCACGCGTCCTCCCCGCGTCTCCCTCGCGGCCCAATCGTCATTCTCCGGGCGGCGCTGACTCATTAATCGCGCGGGCGGCGCCCTAGAGGCAGCAGCCGGTGCACTTAAACAGAAGAGTTTAACTAGGCCGCGGCGGGACAATGGGGCCGTGCGGGCGCGAGGGTGGCGCCCCCGTAATTGGCGAGAGGCGCGCCCGGGAGGAGGAAAAAAAGGAGAGAAAATCTAAGAATAATCGACAGGTGAGCCCGGGGGGGAGGGAAAAAAAGGCGCGCGGGGCGGGGGCGCATCGGAAATCGCTCGGCGGCCGACAATCAGCGGGCTTTGTGCGGCCGCCCGCGGCGCCCGGGCCCCCGGGCTTCTCGCGCGCGCGCGCCTACGCCGCTCCTCCGCGCGTATAATGACGCCGCTCCAAAGGGCTGCGCGGGCGCACAAAAGAGGGAGGCCCTGGCGCCCGGCTGCCTCACTACTCCGTTAATTGGCACTAATTACGCCCTCTAATTATTGTACTCCACCTCGAGCCACCGCGAGGCTCCCCCTTCATTTGAGGCACAACCCACCCCCCCCGGGCCGCCCCGCCGCCAGCCCAGGCCTCCCCCCTCTCGGCTGCACTTGTGCAAGAAGGGAGCATCGAGGAACCGGGGATTTAACGGCTAGCCGCGCGGGAAAACCGAAGGAAATCCCGGGTTATGCGCGCGCGGTTGTTAGCGCGCGAGAAGTCTTGTCTTGCCGGGGCAAAGTAGACCGCGCGATTTGCCCTCGGACAAAAACCCCCTTTTGCCGTGCGAGTCCGTGGCTATTAGTTTTTCGTGCCGATTCTACGCGCAGCCGACGTCCTTCGTTGCTTCCTTCAATTTTATATAATTGCGCACTCGATCGTTACTCGCCGGGCCTAGGCCAAAAGTAAAGACACGTTTCTGCATAATTGCTCCCGGTGCAGATTTAATTATTAAAAGCCCAGTCCTGACTCTCTCGACCGATGTTGTATAATCATATAATTGTATAAGAATAATTAATTGGAGGGAGTAGCGCGGATCCGGCGTTATTATTTATTTGTATACCGGTATACATGTACGTCGGTGCACTTTCGTGACTTAGACAAAGTGGTTTTTTTTTCACCCTTAATGCGAAGATTAATGCAGTCGCCTGGATATAAAAGAAATTTCAAAAATGAGAGAGTGCAGTGATTCGGTTAAGCATTTACGCGCTCGTCGTGAATATTCCATTTAAGCGTATATAATGTTTTATTCATTTTCCGCGAGTTAGATTCATCATAGAAAAGTTGACGTAGCTTCAACCTAACGGCGGCGGCGGCGAGGGGGGGGGCAAGGGGGGCAAGGGGGGACGAGGGCCAGGCGGGCGGGGGGAGGAAGGGTTGGAAAGGGAACAAGACAGATAAAGCAGAATTCGCTGCGCGTAATTTAATTAGCCGCGAGCCACTTGCGATTCTTTTTCCCTCCCCCAGCCCGGCGCCCGGCTCCCCCGGCTCCCCCCGGCGGGCCCGGTTGCCGGAGTCCGGAGTCGGGGCGCGCTCGCATTCTGCGCGCCAACTGCACAAGGCGCATTGAGATTATTTAAGCATTTCGTCAGCCTTTTGCTTTGATGTTTACTTAGTGGCTCTTAAGCTGCCGCGGCGGCGGCGGCGGTCGCTGCAGCCCCCTCGACGTCCTGAATTAATTAATACCTGGCCGCGCGTTCGGCGACTTGAGGGCCGACGCGTTTTTGACATATTCAACGAGCTGCAAGACGCTGCGCCGGGACAAGTGCACCCCGGGAGCGAGAGCGAAAGCCCCGGGAGCGTATTTGCAAATATAATGCGGCTGTTTCTTTCCAGGCGGCGCGGCCCGCCGGCCCCCGCCGGCCCCCGCCGTGTATATAATCCACTAATTTCTTTTAATTCCTCGGTCGCGCGGCGCCGCCGCCGCCGCCGCCGCGGAGCAAAAAAGAAATTAGAAGGGCCGCGCGGGGGGATATTCATGCAAATCCTCATCAGCGGGATCCCCTTAATTTTATGTTAACGCGGTTACAGGGAACGGGACGGGCCCCTGATTCCGCGCCGTTATCCCACTCGGCGAGTGAATTGTTATCTGAAAAAGGACCAGCTCCCGGTCCCGTTTAAAATGCGCGCCGGGGAAACAAGTCCGAGCGCCCGGGAAAACCCGGGGACGGCCGAGTGAAAGCGCCGCGCGCGGGCCAAATGAGCGCGAGCCCGCGGCGGCTCCAGAGGAGCGTTAAGCGCTAGAGCCCCCAAAATACCGGCCGCCGAGCCGGGGGTAACGAGCCCCCTTTTTTTCCAGGGCGGCCCCGCGAAATAAACCCGCGGCGGATCGCGGGGGGACAATGCCGGGATCGGCCGGGGGCCCGCGCCGCGCCCGAGCGTGAATTCCGCGCCAAGCCGGCCGAGGCGTAAACCGCTCGCTGAGGAATCGCCCGCGCGGAAGCGATACGCGTAATTGCGCGGGGTCAAGGATAAAGAGAAAAAAAAAAAAGGAGGGTGGACGCCGCCGATGGCCGGGACCTTTTTTTTTTGGGGGGGTACGCGGCTCGCGCCGCACGAATCGATGGCCGCGAGGCGGGCGTTAGCCGAAGCGCCCGCGCCGCCCGCGCCGGAGTAGAGGGTTAATTTACCGTGTCGTTAAATGGGCTTTAAATTTAGTTTGCGCGCGGTGCGCGCAGCCGAGATAGGGGCCGGGCATTAGAGCGTCGTTAGGTAACGACGGCCCGCGCGACATCCGAAAATCAGAGTGGCCATTACGGGCGAGGCGCGCGCACCCGGCCTCCGTCTGCGCCCTGGCCACTGTCGAATTTTCCCATCTAATAAGCGAATCCCTTTCTGCCTCGGCGTTTTACCCCGCCCCTCGCCACCCGCCGCTCCGAACTTATTCCCGCCCGGGTAATGGCCCAAGCTCCGAGCGCTACCCACTCGACCCTAACTTCCTCCTATTCTAACTTTGCGCCCGCGTAAACGCGCCTGCATTACTCCATTGTTATTCATTTTTCGATTATGCATCACACCTCTCCTCTCTACGTACTCGCGTCAATCCCTAAAAAACCTTGATGCGCGACAAGTCCACTTTTTAACTAAATATACCCTTACTCTCTTGCATCTTGTGTATTTCTACAATTTTTAATCAAATTGTACGTCGTCGATTACATTTTTTAGTCAAAAATTGTAATTATTTATGACAGGAAATCTCATACATTTAGAAAAATGATTCGTATCTTTTTTTTATTTTCTACAGCATTTTCTGATATTGAAAATATAATTGTAAGTATAATAAATTGCAAAAACAGTTTATATGGAAAATCACGAAGCCAAAGGAATAAAAACAAACTTGTCATCTATTCTATATATTACATTCTAGCAATACCGTGGAGTAATACTCATACCAAGAAACCTTTATCCCGATTGCACGTTCTGTATACAGAAATCGATCAAACCTATGTTTCAAAATTTGAGTTATACTTTCTGTCTATAAATAAAAGAATATGCGGTAAACACTAGATGCCATTTTCGAGGACTCAACTGAATCAGATAGTGGTTTTATAGTTACACTGACTGAGATGGATGAATGGTAAATACAGATATTTAAAGCAAGAGCGTGGATACTGATAAATTGCTATTATAAAAGTTTCATGGCAACAAAGTTTCCAAGCTGTAAACAAATGCGCTAGAAGAGTTACAAAAATTTAGTTCACCGAGAAACACTAAAAGGATAGCTTCGCTAAATGAAATGAGTTAGTATTCGCTCATGACACCAAATACGTAGTGTGTAGAAAATATGGGTCAGGAGGAACTACTTATTCAGGGAGTGCGCGTTCGTACCTTCTTCAGGGTAGCTGTCAGTACTACAGTTGTGCTCAATCAAATAGAACCGATGAGGGCATATATAGGGATGATATGTAGCAGCCACTATCTATGGGCTGTCCCGATGAATAGATAAGTAGATAATATGACGTTACATTGACAAGTTCATCAAGTAAATCCGTGACAAAATACGCAGTAATTATACAATGATATTATACAATTATAGACAATCCGGACAAACATTTAATATAGGTATACCAATATTCGTTGGAAATATTAATTTAGTAAAATTTATTGCATATAAGACACAAGAAATTCAATTATCGTTTTTGGTACCTTACGACTCCGTCCATATACGAGAAGAGATTATAGTAACTTTCACTGTATTTTCTACGTAATTATAACTGTTCTTGAGTGGTAGCACTTATAGAGTTACAATGCTGATAATGATGATAAATAACTAAAAATATAATTAGTAAAAAAAAGTCTTAAACTCATATTCACGTCAATTTCTGCAAAATGCTTGTATTCATTGAATGCAATTGTCTACAGCGCACATATTGAGCCCGAGTAT
The DNA here is from genome assembly GCA_018906755.1 of Sycophaga agraensis. NCBI lineage: Eukaryota > Metazoa > Arthropoda > Insecta > Hymenoptera > Pteromalidae > Sycophaga > Sycophaga agraensis. Next base: position 6,344,314 of record JACCIE010000002.1, on the reverse strand, counting down.
GCGCATAAACGTTTCTTTGATAGCGGTACAGTTTTGTACATGAACATGTGTGCTAAGCGAATACCGGGAATCGCGCTCTCTCATTGGAACCAACTCGATAAAGGTAGTGCGATATATATAAAAGGTCCCCACACCCAGGGTATAGTTAAACACGGAAAGTTTAATTAAAAAAGTCTCGCAGCCTAGACTGGCCGCGTGCGCGTGGAGCCGCCTAAAGTAGATCCAGTGCGTGCGTTACACTGCCACGCGCAACCTTGTTACGGAACCCGTCTCAGAGCGCTGCACCGGGCAAGGAACGTCGATACGGCCGAGCGAGAAAGAGGAGGCGAAACGCGGGAGGCCGCCCCTGATTTTTTAATTACACAGTGTCCGTACTTAATTAATCGGATTCCGACGCTCTTTTCCGCCCGCCCCCTTTTTTCATAACTCGGCCGCTTAAATATTTTTCAGGCGCGGGACGTGTAAGGAAAACTTGTCATGCGCTAATCGGGAGTCCAATAACTGTAGCGCACTGCGGCACTTTTAAACATTGTTTTTCTCCTCTTAACATGCGCCCGAGCCAAGAATTCCACGGACTCCGCGCGCACTTTCCTCCTTCTTCTTCGCGCCTGATGTATACCCTTCAACGCAGCAGAGATCCCACCGACTAGGTCCTTCGTTAATTAAATATCCCATTTTTTTTCCGCGCACTAGACGCGCGCCCCGCTCGAGTGCGGAGGGCCGCGAGTCGCACTCTGTCAACTTATAATTCGGATTCTCGCGCTGAATGGGTATGCACGAGCGACCAAAGTCAATAGTTTGACTAGACGCACATGCCCCGATCGCTCCAGTTTACCATCAATCCGCAGTTTTTGGTGGCACATGGAGGACGTCGCCAGTTCAATTTTGTTTTCCGTCGCGTTCTTTTTTTCCCGCCAGTCGATCCTATGGCGAAAGTCAATACGAGACTTAGATCGCAACAATGGTTCTAGTTTGACACGACCATTGAGTACGTGATCAGAGAAAGAGAAAGACAGTGGGAGGAAGTAAAAGCGAATGTATAAAAGGGTGATTGTCGACGAAAAAAATTTCATCGACGAGTCGCGCGCTTAAGCGCATGGAGGCAATTTGTCATACGACACGCGCAGTGTCAAAATGTTAAAAATTCCTTCGCTTTTTTGAAAGGCATATTACGTTTCGAAACGTGCTCTGAAGGTAAACATACATCATGTGTAATAAATTACACACAGCTTATTCACGATCATAATTACGATATACTTCATAAATTTTCGTTACGAATATTCTTGCAGGTAGTGTATTGATTTTACAAGAAAGTAATATTAACATTATATATAACAACGGTATTTCCATTGACATTAAATATTATTATTTAATTTTGTAATGTATATAATTTATGCTAATAAAATAAAAAATATAATTTAAGATGGTCAATGATTTCTCTCAAAAATAATAAAGCCCATTTGAACATAACCTTATAGCTCTATTCTACTTAACAAATCAAACACAAAATAAAATTTCAAAAAATCGACATAAAGAAAATAATATTATTAGAGGTATATTGGGTATTAAGATTTAAATGACAATAAGTTTGAGCCTACATTATTTAATATAGTATATTATTATTCTATTATTATTCAATGAGCCCACAGCACGATTATCGCACGATACCGTAAACAATCATACAATTCCGGAATGTCTTCTATTGTTTTATACCTTTCTCTATACTAGTATTAAGTTGAGTTATTATATAATCGACAATTATAATTTTATAAAATCGACAATATCAAATTTCATTCATTAATATTCTGATTTATAAACATAGATACTTATATAAATGTAAATTAAATTGTTTGCAAACCGTAAATCTTCTCCATTCTCTGTAATCTCTGAGTACGTTACATAGAAGCTAAAATGCACACGTTGTGTTGAGAAAGCTTAAGGACCCTGAAATTAATTGCATACATGGAGTTCTAACTATGCGAATTCTTCTACGTGCTCTTTTAGAGGATACTACTTTTCAAAAACCTGCATATTTTCTTGGTAAAGGTTCAAAATTTTCGAATAGTATTGCTTTTAATTGTGTACACTTATATAAAAGCTGTAATCTTAACTGTAATCAATTCACTAATAGCTTTGTCGGAGGTTCATGAAAAAAGTTGTCTGGATTTAATTTATGAAGGTATTATTATTATTAAAAGATATTTATTCAAAAATTAATTACAAAACAATAATGTCCTGAAATTTATGAAAACCATAAAGTGCACAAATTTCTGATGGTTTTTGATAAGCCGTTTCATCGATATACTCTCTTAACCCGGAAAGAACCAAGCCAACATTTGATCGTACACATAAAATGGTTGGTTCTTAAAAAGTTATCTGTATAACGAGTCAATTTGAAGCATTGTGTGAGATTAAATTCGATAAGTAATTTGTCATAATGGATATTTAATCAAAAAGAAATTATTGAGCCTTACACGCTTAATAAATGTTTATTACAATTCATCTATAAAGAAATTAACAATTCCTTAAATAATACTGTTTTAACTTCAACAAATCTTTTGACTTCAAAATTAACAATACACTAAGGGTATATGATGACCTCGACTTTGAGCACGTCATGTAGTTATTGTATGCAGATGATCTGCAAATTTATATTCTGATGCCCACAGAGACTCTTGATGAGAGTATTGAGCTTATTGTTAAAGCAGCAAGAGACGCAAAAGAAAATACTGTATAAACGAATCTTTTATTTCCAACTCTCGATCTGTATTTTAATGCATGAGTAAAGAATGATCTTTCATTTTGTATCTATGTACATATCAATGCAACAAAACAATGAGTCTTATATTATTCTGTATTTATTTAATTATACAAATGCATTTACATGCATAATAGATGCCATATACAATATAATTTTAACAAATTATCGTTATACATTTGTCTTGGATACGACTTTGTGGTTTCTCTTGATACTAAATGTATAGTGCGAAGTTCAGACTACAAACCTTACTGAATTTCTATGCGCGAGAGATGTGAGCGGTTTTAAGATAAGTATCTCCTTACATAGGAGAAACCGTAACTAGCTACGAGACAGCTTATCACAGACTATTTTACGTACTAGTTCACACGCAAAAACGTTGGTACGTGCGAACTTACTCATCTGGCTGAAATGTTTCATCATTTTGGATCGATTCTTTATGCGAAAGGTGGCGCAAAGAAGTTTTCAATTTCAATAATGAAATTTTTTATTAAGAAAGGATAGAATTTCAATCATCTAAACATCATTCTTCAGTTATATAAGGAGTTTGAGAACTTATCTTATTTTTTCAAATTCAAATAAAATAAAATTCAAATTATTTTATATTTGTATTTATATTTTTATTTGTATTAATTGAATTTCAAAAAACTGACTCTTGGTTCAGTATAAGATAACCAGTAGATTTTATAAAAGTAGGTTTTAATGACATTACATCTGACTATTATTTAATTATCTGAGTAAATTGTAATAATTTAAACTTACTACATATATGATAAAACTAAAAATATTTGTCAATGTATGTTTTTACTTTTTGTTCTATACATTACATTTGATGAAAAACATCAAATAGATCTTGTTGTGGAAATAATTTTCCTTAATCAAGAGAAACGTTTTATTCTGTACATAGAACGTGAATTTTATTGAAATACAGTTAATTCTTAAATATATGCGAGTACTCAGTCATTGTAGCAAAGTATTATGTAAAGATAAAAGATATTACATGAATCAATTTATCTCTAAATTTTCCAAATAGATAAAGGACCTGAAAGACGTAAATAGTTTGTAACAGAAGAATGGCATAATTCTATATTCTCTAAATTTTATCATGTTCAGATCTGTTTCCACATTTATCATATTAGACATATATTAGATACATTAAATATATTGGAATAATTTCAACAAAAATACTTCCTTAGATTACTGCATCGATGCTGATATTAATTACATATCAATGAGCTCTCTATGAAATGAATATTTCCAATCGAAATAATTATAATTTAAGTAAATTCATAAAAACATATGAATGCCGGTTTTTAATTAAGAAGCTGCTAGAATATTATTTCACTTTAATAGATTTGCTTTAATTATGTACGAAGTAAACTTAATTACATTTAGAATTTAATACGAAAGGACATAAATGATTTCATAGCCGTGTAGATATATATGATTATTTGATATTATAGATTAACTATATGTAAAAATTTATGAAATTATAAAAACGCATGAATAAATTGCGTTATAGCAGTATAGTACATCAATTTATACAAAATATTTATACCTTTTAAGATTGTTTTAAAAAAGAAATACATAAAAATGATATACAACAGGATTCAAACAAATTCAATTAGAATTTTATCCAATTTTTTAATACAATATGTACGTAAAAGAGCAACATGCAGTAAATAGTGAGCGAGCAGGTTTGGTGACTAACCCAATAAGTCTAATCAGTATTGTAATACAACTGTACCCGATAAGTGCAAATAAAGCGGCGTTCTAGTTAACAGTAATGTAATATTCTATCAAGGTAGATTTTTCAAAAAGGAGACCGAGAGGAAAAGAGAAAGCGAAGCGATAGAAAACGATATGGAAGAGTGAAAGAAGAAGCGACTGGTTTGTCCAAGTTGGAACATTCCATAGCCTATTCGTTCGTTTTTCCATCCTTCCTTCCTTCCTTCCTTCCTCGGTCCCTCTTGCCATCCTTGCTGGGGCTCTGAATGGGTGCCGTCACCGTAGCCGCACTCGGTTTACTAATGAGTAAGCATTGAGGTGAGACAATGCTCAGCAACTTCGCTTTGTGCCTAATTAATGAAATAACATTAAATAAGGGAAACTGCCGAAGGAGAAAGGAGTGCTCGCGTTGCGTGCCGCGCCCAACGAGCTCGTTATTGCCGCCTTACCCAGGCGAAAACTCTTGCCGCAATTCCCTCTTAGGTACCGACACTCTTCTTTTTTTTTTCTTTAAATAACTTTTATCTCTTCTCCTTTTTGCTGATGTAACGGTATTTTAAACTCTTTGCCAGATTATGTACAATATAAGTAAAAGTTGAGTTAAAAAACATTTTCAATTAATACTCATTTTATTATAAAATTCTCATTCTCTGATGAAGTGCATCCTTATTCAACATTGTATCCTTATACAAATAATAACTACAGTAACAAGATGGTGCAATTATAAAAGTGAATTTTATAATTAATTATAAAAGACATATTAATGGTCGCGAGAGATAGACAGGATAATAATTGCGTACAATAATTACATTGCGTACATAATAGTTACCTTTTATATTATACGCACATCATCTTTGAAAGTCACAACGAGGCAACACTCGGATCTTTCTTAAAAATGAGCTGAAAGTAAATATATCACGATGATCCGCGCGGATATTGCGAAGAGCGACGAGGGAACGACGAGAGAAAATTGAGGGTTACTCGCGTCAGTCGTTAGGTAAGACGCAACGGACGTTCCATGCGTGCAGAAAAGAGCACGAGAGGTGTAATCGGTGTCCGTCCCATGGCACTCGAGCCAGGAGGCATCTCCGGCTCGCGATCCTATAATTGATATGCCGCAATGTCTGCAGGTGCGCCAGAGGCCCTCGAATTTATCTATACGTGACTTTGTTACGCGGGGGAATCTAACGGGAGCGCCGGCGATGATGCATAACCGGATAGCGCTTGCATCACACGGCATTCGAACTAATTCCGACCAAGTTATATTCGCCCCCGTGAATTATGGCTAATGAATGCGCGGAGTCGTACCGAATTCAGGATGCCGGGGCCGCGCGCGGCGATAAAGCAACAACTTTGTCCCGAGAACAATGAGGACGTAAAAAAGAATCCCCGCCTTCGGAGCGGCGCGTTACGCCGCGCGCGCGCGCGTCACTCGGCATTGTGTCCGGGGACGCGGGCGCCGGCCACGCGCCGATAAATAATGTAACAAAAAGTACGGGCGCCCACCTCGTGCCCAACCGGACAATTATACTTTAATTTATTTAAACTAAACGGTAATTTATCGTTTGGCGCTCAATTAATCCGGCGGGAGCCGGGCCGCGCGCATCTCTCGGCCCCCGATCGTGCCTCGGAAGGTACGTCGGGCGAATAAAACATCCGGCCACTTGATCGCCCGAGCTTGCGCAAGATCACAGTCGAGGGGCGGAGGAGGGCGCGCTTGGGCGAGTGCCGCCGAGTGCCACTACTCCGCACTTGGGCTGTGATCTTCCGCAAGCTCGGACGATCAAGTGGCCGGATATTTTATCCGCTCGAGGTATTCCAAGACGGCGCGGCGCGCGGCCCGAGGAGCAGTCGGGGCCGCCGCCCCCGCTCATCCCCTCGCGCCTCCCTCTGCGAGCCCTTCCTCCTGTTTTTATTAATATTGAGAGCCACTTCGAGGGACGCTAATTTTTATCCAACACCCGCCTGTTACTATTACCCGCCTTTTCATGTGCCCTTGAATGATCCCCTAATAACACGGCTCAAATGTCGCGGTTTAATCCCACTCGAGCACTTTTTTGTAAATGACAAGGTTTTTCTCCAGCCAATAAGTACTTGTATGTCATTGCAAATGACTAATAATCTGCCGTTGTACGTTATTAAATTAATCGTGCTCGACTGTTGTGAAATTGAGGAGAAGATACGTACTGTCATGTATCAAAATGAAAATAATGACAAAGTTATACACGTTATAGTCACAGCTTTATACAGACTTTGTTAATTGATCAACCCTTTTGTAAAATAGTGTACTAATATCTATTAAGATACAAGTTACTTCGATATACAAAACAGTATATGTTTTATATTTCGAAAAATAAAGGAATCTACTCCGTTTCAAATTGTTGCATCTTTATCGCTGCATTTGAAGTGGAATGTGACCCTTTTCAAGTGATAATCCACTAAGTGAAGTGAACAATATCCAACTCAAATGAATACTAAACCTACTGTGCAAGAGATCTCTCAACGCTCAAAGTACATTTCTCTGAAGCGAGTTATATATATGAGAAACCTGCGGCCGACAGACACGTGCGTGGGCAATGCGGCATTTTACGCCCAAGAAAACGGGCTTACATGTAGGCACGCCGCACGTGTACACGCGCCCGTCCTAACGTAAATGCACTTGTTTTACGGCTGCAATCAAATATTAATTTGAATAGACTCGGCTGACTCGCACCTTCTCGCTCCCTCTCACTTGCGCGCCCTGCGCGCACGTGTCACGCGAAAATTTATTATTAAAGTACAGTAGCCTATAACCTATGCACCGCATATGAATTTTTAACTCCACCGCATGTATGCGGAACCTCGTGAAAAAATGCTATAAGTACTTTGCGGTTTGTACGATCTTGTGGTACGCACCTTCTTTACGAGTACAGCTCTACTTAATAATTGACGGATGCGTGTCTGTGCTGTGTTGACTATTACTACTTGTTTGAGCCTATGCTGTTTCATAGTATAATGTCACAATCGCACAAATTAACTTTAACCACGATTGAGAGTGCAATATTAAACCGGTAAAGAATTTGACTTTGACGTTTTGATCAATGATATGCGTTTTTAATTTCAGCGCGACTTCCAAGACAATAAAAATTTCCAATCACTTCGTCTAAACAGATCAGCCGCTCTCAAAACTTTGGTCCCGAGGTCATAAATTTTCACTGCTGCACCAATCCAACTTTCCTCCGAGTTCGCTTATGCGTAATCCAAACGACATAAATTTCGAACCGAATTATCGCTCTGCGAAAAATCCATAACGTCGAGTAAGCCCGCGACACTTCTCGATATTGAGACATTTCAATAAAATCCCCGGTCGTTGCACCAGGGCTCATAAAAATTCGACGAATTCGCCCCACCGAGTCGCGCGTAATTTTGAATCTCTGCGTTAATGAAGGGGACTGCGCGCGCACTGCATCAGCTGGATTATAATTCTCGTCAACGATGTCGACGTCCATAATTTCGCGTAAGCGTGGGTGTAGGGGGAACAACTTGGCATTCCTAACCTCGCGCTTTTCTTCATCCCTCGTGCGCCACGACCGAGCTCGAATCCTCTCTCTTATTCTCTCTCTCTCTTCCTCTCACGGTTCTTCTTCTTGATTTGAACATACCTACCCTCTTACTCACTCTAGAGCACGTCACAACATCACACGTCACGCTAACTAGCTCCCATAACCCCTCAAGAGAAAGAGAGAGAGAAAGAGTGATAGAGGAAGAAAGACAGAATCGGAGGGAGAAAGCTGATCATTCGGAAGCCCATCCCTTTCTCACTCTCATCCTTCCCTCTCTCGCGCTTTACGTGACCGCGCGAATCCCCATAGCCGATAGTTCGTCGGTGTGCACCCCTCCCGTTATCCCGCTGTCCCACACTACCCCCGCACAGTGGTGCACTCATCCCCGGTGTCCTCCCACCACCCAGCGCCGAGTCTCGCAATCAGTTCCCGTAATGCCACGATTCAGGGTTCATCAGGGCAGCCATTTTCCTGACACCCCTTATTACCGCCATTTTGTCGACGCTATCAACGCACACTGTCTGCCTGCAAAACGTATGTGAAGCATATACGTACGCACGTCGCAGTTCGTACAGACTGCGGTTATTTTCGCTAGCACGCGATGACTGCATCGAGGACGAACAAGGAAAGGAGAGAATAGAAAGAGCGAGAGCTTCGAAATTTTTCGCCGATTGTTTTTACGGATTATCCGCGCGACCCAGAGAAACCGAGCGAAATGCCGAGTGCGCTAGAGTTGATTTTTTCGCTTCTATGCTGCTACTATCGCTGTCTGCGGTAACTCTATATACTATCTTTCTTTCTCCATCCCTCTTCTCTATTCTTTTTCACATGTATATATTGATTTTTCATCTTGCTAGTTATTCTTTCCACGCTTATTTTTTCACCCGTCAATCTCGAAACAAAACCGTCGAATATATTTAGTTATTCTAAAAAGATATTTAAACATAAAAACATACCTTATGCCGTGAAATCTCTAATTATTTCTGTTATCTATGTAAGTATAATCAAATGTAAAATATAATACAAAACATGTTACCTAAATATCTATAATAAAAGCTTTCTGCAATAAAAATTAAAAAAATATCTTCCAAGACTACAGCATTTAAAAACTCTTAAAAGGATTATTTCTCAAAAAATTTTGTGATAAATACGACACCGATATTCAGGAAAAAGTATACGGACGTAATCATTAAATTCGATAAAATATTGTGCGATATCAATCAACAGTCGATAGGTGCAATATTGTTCGCTTACTGCCAAGCTTGCCTTATTTCACATGAATTCATAATATAGCCCACGCGCAGACACACTTTTTTAACTTTTTTAAAAAAATTTAGTCTATAAATCCATAAAACGTCCTGCTTTTACGTAAATTAAAATGGTTATAACGCCGCGTGAACTGGGGAGCCGTGAATCAGCGGGCGTTACTGCAGATTAAAAAGCGTTCAAAAAGTGTGCGCCGGATCCTCGGGGGTGCCTATATAGATTCGAGCGTCAATTGACAAACGACCCGGGGAAATTAAGTCGGTGAATGCTCGCGCGCATACGTACCGTCCGCCTGCCATAGGCTTCCCTCTCGCTTTTCTCGTTCCTCTCCTTTTTTCTCGCCCGTTTTTCTGTTGCCCTGCGCCCGCTGCATCAATGAGCGCGCGCCGTGATTTTATTAACAAAGGCCGCGTCACCGCGAATGCGCCGCGGATTATCTTGCATACGATTTATTGCAACGATTGCGAGCTCTGTTCGATATCACATGGTCACTGTACGTAATCGGTAACTGTTCACCGACAGCTATAAAGCACTAAAAATTTTTAACTCGAAAAATGATCAACTGTTTAAAAAGATACGGGAATCTTTTTCATTTTTGTGGGAAATATGATCTCTCTAACAACGCGACTATGCACAGATCGCAAAAACACGTTGTCAATTAAATGTTTCGGAAAATAGACCTTTTTACTAATTTTACAGTTGAGACAAACATTATATACATGTAACATTGTATCAAAAAATGATTATTTTCAAATAATAATTCTGTATATCTTAAAATGGTATAACAGAGACTCTGAGATTATTCATCCAGTTTACGAATAGACCGTCTTTGAGCTCTCATTTCTATAGTTAAATGCACACAAATAATAATTCATATTACATGAATTTTCTTATGTTTTAACTCATGAAATCAATCTTGTACAATTTTTATTGCATTTGTACAGATTAATTTTATTAAAAGATTATAACTTAAAAGCGATTTCAATTTTTATTATAAAGCTTATACATGAATCGCTTTAAAATATAAAAAAATTCAAATATACTAGCCTACTAAATGAGAATGTATGATAGATCGAAATAAATTTAAAATGAAATTTGAAAAATATTTAAACATGAATCAATAAACTTATATATTGAATGGCGAGTCATAATTAAATATATAAAAAAAGTAACAAGCGCAAAAGCTATATTGGAAATAAAGAGTGAAAGAGCGAAAGAAGAGTTTGTATTGGGGGCGTAGCAGGTTGAAAATTTGATTGCAAATGCGCAAGAGAAGTACACGGTTTAATCCGGGTCCTGAATAACATTAGAGCGAGAGCCGCCGGTTGCGCGCGTGGATGTCATCATCATTCTCTGTTTCGCTCGCTCGCCCTCTCGGCAGGCCGCGGCTCCGAAACACACACTACTTCGGCGGAACATGCAGCGGTGCGTGAGTGTGCGCGCTTCGCGTGCGTTCGATAACGATGCCAGGACTGGGAGGGCCGCAAACAATTCGTGGAGTATACAGAAGGCGGCGGAGTGGTTGATAGGAGAGCCACCCTTATTTAGTATAGGAAGTGTACACCCGGTAATAAATTACCCGAGTTTTCCGAATCCCTGCCACTTGCTACGCGAGAGCAACTCGCTATATCTTTATCACTGCGCCTCCAACACTCTTCTCTCTATCTTCATCCACTCCCCCGCTCCCCCCTCGATCTCCCTAACAGCCCTCCGAAACGGCCCGCAGGATATCAATACTAAATGCGACGATTTCGCTCCTTTCAACGTAAATTAGCTCTATATTTGAAGTCAGCCCATTAACGTGCTGTATTGACTTGCAAATCTCTTAAGTGTCCATTTCTTTCCATGTCAAGGGGACAATTTGTATAGCATACTCGCTTTATTACTTAGCATTAAACGTTATATTTATATGTGTGTGCATCAAAATTGATTTCCATGCGTGCTTTTATATGGAATCCTAAATAACAAGATGAAAGTAAGACTTATAAATAAATATTAGTCCTCTACGCATCCTTATGCGAAAGGCATATCTGATTTCAATGGAATATCTATAAGACGATCGAGTCGCGCTCTTCTTTTCAAAGGAAATCGGGCGATTCTCGGCTTACCGAGGTTCCGCGTCTCCCGCGCGCGCCCAGTCCCCGGGCAAAAGACACGGAAAATTCCTCCTCGACGTGCAAAAAAAAAAAAACGGGGGCGAAAAGCGGAGGCGCGCGGAGCCGAGGCGAAGAGATAGAGTCGAGCGCGCCGTGGGACAGGGCGAGCGGGGCACATAAACGCGCGGGCGAGATAACCTAAGTCGAAGATCGGAGCGGGAGTTTGCGGTCGATCGCCCGCGGTAAGCCGGGAGAGCCAGTCGGGGGCCAGAGCGAGTGGCTCCTCGGCCCTCTCGGCTACGAATGTATATATATATATATACCGGGCGCGGGCCGGCTCGTTCGGCAAAGCTCCGCTCCCTGGACAATTGCGGCGGGAGTCGCGCGGCTGGGGCCATTCGCGCGGCGCGGGGCCCGCCCCCGTACCGCAGATCTCCCCGGCGGATCTTAACGTATTCGCGGGCCGGGCGAGAAGCCGCGCGGACAGCGGCGCCCGATAGCGGTAACGGCCCGCAGGAGTAATGGCCACGGCGTCAGCAGCGTCTCCGCTCTGCATGGCCCGCCCCTCCGCCGCCGCCCCCCGGGCCGCCGCGACTTCTCCGGACGGCGGCCTTGCCGACCTACCCGGGCGCAATCTCGGGGTAATTGTCGGGTCGCCGATCGCTGCCGTTCGCCGCTTCCCGTCGCCGGCCAACTCTATTTTTTCCTCGTCAGCGCGGACGCACATTCAGACAAGGATTTACTAGGGGAATCCCTTAACCTCACCAGCCAATGTATCATTAGGTTTTTAGTAGTGGCAACGCTTGTTTACCTTATATCCTATAGTCAAGTTTATAGTTATTATGTTTCTTTTCTCCTTGTATCAATCTATGTACGCATAGATTACCAGTTTACTTGCTTGGGTCATTTATCTCGTTAATAAACAAACAAAATTATTAGCGATTAAAAAGCATACTCTAGTAGTAAAGTAAGAAAAATGATATCAATCATGACATTCGATATGTAGTGTAATAATAGCTCAGGAGTGTTTTTAATAAAACATTTTATCTGCAGGAGAGGATTTTTACTGATCAAGGTACCTGTTTTGAGGATCGGGGTGAATCTGGCGATAGGTTTAATTGTTTACCTCTCATGCGGAGGAATAGCCGCAATAATCTCCTGAGCCCGGGGACGAGATCGGTAGAAAGAGTTCAATCATTGAGAATATATGCTTAGAGGTTTACGAGGAAAATAAAAAGCTGCCCGGCAAACAAATAAAATGCAGATCGCTTCATTTATATCCTCGGAGGGGCACGGAGGACGAAAAAGGGAGATCGGCCCCCGCCCAGCGGTAAAAAAGGAAGCCGGGGGGGTAGAGGGCCGCGAGCGCGGCTCCGTTTTAATCCAATGGAAACGGGAAAAAGCGGAAGATTGTACGACTGCTCGTCAATTATCATGAGTGTGGTGGAAAGTCTCGGGACGGGCCGGGCCCTCCTCCCGGCCGCTTGGCGCTAAAAGACCGACCGATCTTTTTTTCTCCTCCTCCTCCCTGCGGCCGGGGCTTTTTGCCGGCCTCGGCGGCGCCGGCTCGGGCCCTCCCCCGCCGGCTGCTCTTCTTTCCCTATCAACAACTCGCGGGATTTGCCGGGTCGCGGGCGCCACGCCTGTCCCGTGTTCGCCGCGCGTCGCCGATGGATCGCCCCGCTCCCTTGCCCGGCGATCGGATCCGCGCGACCCGCTAAATCGCCCCCGAGCTGCGGCCCAGCCAGCTTTCGAAAAGTGCGCCCCACCCACCGACACGGCGCGACCGCGCGGCAACCGCGCGGGCTATCCCCCTCGGGATCTTTTTAGCCCTTGCCGCTCCTCCGCTGAGCCCGCGCCGCTCGGCCCACGCCGTAAAAATAGTTCGGGAATTGCCCCGGCGCGATTTTATCGCCCCGATCGCCTCCGCCTTTCTTTTTTTTTCCCTTTGCGCGCCGCCCCTTCGCCGAGTCCGCTGGAGCTTTTTGGCTTTTGCCGCGCGGCGGCCCCGATAGCCGCCCGCCGAGTCCTCCATACGCGGATGCAGCCGGCCCGGGGACGCGGACGCCCGCGGGAGCCCGCCAATAGCCACTCGATTATACGGCAGACTGCCCTCGAGGTTTATCGCCGCCGGTAAGCTTGCGGATCCCCTTGGACGTGGGGAGCCTACTCCTCCTAATCACCTCGTGCGATTCTTAATGAGCTGGGGAAAAATCGGAGGCTCCACGGCCTGCGCGTCTACTCGTCTCTTTTCGAAATCCTCCCGGACTTTCCTACTTTCATCTTAGTAATATCTGGACAAAATCCACAGGAACTTATCGTACCGTGATTAATGGCTCAACTTATCAACTATCGATTTCCTGCTTCTTTTCCACTGTCTCTGATCGACCGATAACGTTATTTTTTGCCAAAACTACGATGATTAAACTTTGAAAGCTTGTTCGAAATCTGTCTAGTTTTTTCTAGATTAAACAGTCACCAATAAATAAAATTAACCTACATATGCCGTAAAAAGTAACTAAAATTACCATACACGTTGAAATTAAGTCTATTTTATTCATCTTTCCATACAGCTTTTATTTCTCAACATCACATTATCTTTTTCTATGTAGATCTATCGATAACCTCTCTAATATCATTAATCAAAATCTGCTCTATTATTTTATACGTACAAGTACTACCAGTAGAATATATTTCACTATTTAAACCTAAAAACTAATAACATCTAAAACCAAAAATATAACAAGTCTAATTTAATGAATAACATGCTGGAAGTAGTTCAAATATGCAAATGATCAGAAATTAGTAGTGTATCCACAAAATTAACTTGAAATAACATATAACTGTTTCATATATTAAATTGTTGTCTCTTTTTTATTTTTCAATTTCTGATTCCACCCCCATACTAGCATTTTGATAATACTACGTTTTTCGTCGAATTCGTACAACAACTAGCCATATACAATGGGTTAGCCATGCCAAGAAAATTCTCTTTATTACAAAAACGTTCGACATCAATACGACGGCAAACGAATGCCGCTCGTTGACGATGGAAATGTGCCAGGAGAAAAATGACACAAATTCATTAAAACATTTTTAGACAAATGTTAGCAATGAAATCCGACCGGAAAAGTATTCTGCAATAATTTAGTGCATCAGACACACTAAATTTTAATAAATATAATTATACAACATGTACTTACAACTATACTTGAAACTATTTTAAGATTAATACAAATGTAGTGAATTCTATAAATGTATTCAACGTGGCATAAAATTCTACTGAATTCTCTTCGATATGTCGTAATTATGCACGTATAGAAATGCATACACCAACAATAAGCTTGTGAAACAAACGATCTAAAATAGAAACTCCTATGTAAAATACAATTTTTTGAATTTATACATGATCTCTTTTCGATAACACTAAATTGCCAAACTTACATTTACATATAAATAACTATTTGTAGATCAATAGCTATATAATACATTATAAACATCCTACTTACACAATCTCTTTTATATGTACAATAAATTTGAATATACTGATTATAATAAAATCGGTTTTATATTTTCACTGCACAACAACAGTTAGTCGTGCATGTAATGTCAAAAGGCTAATAATGAAAAGTTCTGTGTACGTGCGGAGGTAACAATGGACGGCAGAACAATGGATGGCGGTCAACATGGATGACTCCACTTGGCTCCACTCAAGTTTGGAAGATTCGACTAGAGTACATGACGAGATTGCCGGATACTTACCTCAAGTTATCTTCTTAGTCTCGCATCATACTGATATACCGCTGCAGCACTCTTAATATGTTCTTAAGTAATCTCATAAAATTTATACTCTTTTATAATAGCTACAAAATACCTATATATAACTAATAAAAACTTTCTTCAAGGCAGCTGTCGTTTGCTTGCAGCGGGTCTTCGAAAATGTTAAGAGATCAAAACGATGAATATAGCGTTTCAAGGATTACTCGAGGATTACCTCGAGGATTACTTCAACATAATATCATATCGCACGCAAATACTATATCTAAAATTTTAATGAACAACGGCCCCGTGCATGCTCGCTTTCTAAACGGATTCACGGGAAAAAGTGACAAGCGTATAAAATTATCAGGCAAAAATAAAAGTGTCAAGTAAAAAAGCGGGAAAGGCCTCGCGAGCATATACATTCGAAAAGAGGGGGACAGCGCGAGAGAGAAATGGGAAGGGGTAGGATAAGAGGAGGAAACGAAGCGCACATAGACGGCAAAACTGTCCGCTAACGAGCGACAGACGATATCGTTCATCTTTTGTTCTGCTTTAATTATGCTCCACTAATTATGCCCAGCCAGTAATTACTATCGTGTTACCGGAGACTGCTGCCCAAGGGGGATACGTCTCTCGATATAATAACGGCTGCCCGGGCTTTGCCCTTCGTTGGTTACATCGAGGCCGCGAGAGGGGAGGCAGTGCACCGACTACCACCGAGTCACCCCTGCATGTGTCCGCTCTGCTGCACAATGCACTATGTTTCTTCATAAACAAAAATTTCTCTACTTTCTGTAAAGATAACACTTGTATATCTAACACCTACATTTCACCGATATATTCTAGAGCACATACATGCTGAATGGTTTAGAATTTGATTTATATATGAAAATTAAAATAGCTATAGTATGGATAGTATCAAAAATTCTAATAAATATTTTGTCTTTACGTATTGTGTGTAAATTTAGCGTATAAATAGTAAATTTTGTAAATTTGCACATTATTAAATAATACTGAATCCCCCAGTACCCTGTCACCACTGTTCATTTTACAAATCTCTGAAAACGATTCGTCAAACTACAGTCCATTAACGTATAATTACATTCTACGGCATCTGTTCACTTATAGCCGTGATATACATCCGGTGACTTTTTTATTGAAACATCCTTGTTTAACCACTTCTTGCATAAATTAAGATATTTATGCATTTTTAAATCGAATGCAAAGTATGCTACTAAAATAATTTTCTAGGTCCGCCTTTCTCCACTCTTTCCAAAATAAACATGGGATATAATTACAATACGGAAAAACTAAATGTTGTCATAACCATCTTTATTAAACATTTCGTTACACACTTATGTAAATGAAATCCTCAATTTAATATTAAAATTTAAAATCAACATCGAGTTTGTCAAAAAATATACGAATTAAATATACGAATAATGTTCAACTTAAAAATTGACGAACATTCAAACTTAAGCTATGAAAAATATCTTTGCATTTAGAGATGCGACTGTTCCCTATTAAAAATGATGATGAAACCTATATAATACGATTTAATTACAAAAATAGAAATGATTTTATTTTTCTTGAGACAAAACATTACATATGAAATTTAAAAAAATTATTAATTTCACAAATTCCTGTTAACATGATTTACTGTTGTTCGTATCCTAATGTTTATAAATATTCACTTATAAGACTGATAATTGTAACAATTGATACATTAACGGTAAGCATAAATAGTTAAGGAAAATAGTACAATACTAAAATAAAATAAGATATCGCTTTAGATATAATAGGATTATATTTAAAATTATAATTATATCATAAATTCTACTTATTTAAAAAAATGTATAACTATCAATTACTTTACTTTAAAAACTGCATTGTTTATCCATTAGAAACTGTTCTTTTATAAACAGAATATAAATCATTGTGCGTATACTGTATTATAAATGTGAATAAGATTTACTGGAGTAAAATAACTAAAATTTTAGACAGATGTACATTATCATTATTCTTGTCCTAATGCAGGTATATATTTATGATGCGGCCTCTCCTGCCCGTACACGCTCGACATTTTTCTCGTTGACATATTTTTTCATCACACGGGAACGCAACATGTCCTCCTCTCAAAATGCTTAAATAAAAATGCGTATTCGCGATGCCTAGTATGATTACGCAATTATTACTAAACATCTTGTGCAACTTCATGTAAAGCCTGATCCGGAAATGTATCATCTTATTAAGGATTTTCTTTTGGCGCCCAATTTAACATTAATTAGCCATTCAAATTCATTAAACTTCATTTACAACAAGAAATCAATCATTCCATTTAATATTATTTCACTTCAAATTTAACTGAGACTAAAAATATCAACGTTTGTATCATATGATACATTTATTTGTGGAATATAAGCCACTTATAACAATATACATTGTAAAAGAACAAGTTAATGTACTTATGAAATCTTATACAAAATAACTACAATATTGACATTGAAAATGTCTCTGCATTTATTATAATACTACTATTACTTCCGTCATTGTATAAAATACTACAGTAAAAATCGAGTACACTACATAAAACATTTTAACTGTACAATTTTAGCAAATTTTGTTAAAAAAGCAACTTACAATCGCTCTATTCAAGGCACATACCGCTTATTCATAATTGTCTTGAAGTACATAACGAGATCTTCAAGTAAATAATTTGTTTAATTATAATGATAGGATTTGTATACGCAAAAATTCAGTTCAATCCTTTATAATGGAGCAATTCATCATGGAATATCGCGGTGGTGTTTTCCAATTCGCACTTGATGACCTTTTAAGTCTCTTAGGATCAATGCCTTGAAACAGTTCTCTTAGATCCGGCGTACATTTCTTCGCATCGAAAAACCTCAGTACTCTCTTCATTGCAATGAAATGCTGTATAGCTAATTGAGTTGGTCTCACATTTTCTACAATAACAATGGATGATTATTGAATTAAATATATTTATATTATTTTGTATTATTTAAAAAAATCATACTTGAAGCCCATGCAGGAATTTCGTGTTTTGGTTTATTTTCATCATCAGATTCATCTTCATCTGGATCACTGTCTATTTTATAGCTAGTTGGTAACGCTTTTGGTACGACAACCTTTGCCTACGTAATGCATAACAGAAATAAAAAATTTATTTTATATGTATGCTTAAAGATTATGAATTTCTTAATGCTAACCTTGTTATGTAATGCAGCCTGTTGCTTTAATTTTAGTTCTGCTTGCATTTGCCTCATTTCAGCTTGTTTACGTTTTTCCAACTCTTGTTCACGACGTTTTTGTTCTGCAAGTTGACGTTCTTGTTCTTCTTGTTCTTGCATACGTTGCAACCGCAACAGTTCTTCCTGTTTCCTCCTCTCTTCTTTTTCCTATAATAAAAAATCGTAGTAGTCGTAATCGTAGTAGTTGAATGAAATTAATCCTGTAATGTGCTACATATTTTTAAAAAATACCTGAGCTCTTAATATTTGTGCTATTCGTTTCTTTTCCATTTCTTCCCTTTGCTTCTCCTGGATTTGTTGTGCCAATTTTGCTTTCTCTTCCCTTTCTTTTTCAGCTTTTAACCTCTTTTCATAATCTAACTTATCTTTAGCCTCCCTTGCTAGTTTGTTCTTTAATTCCTTTTCTTCTCGTTTTCTAAAAATTATTCAATGTAATTTATTTTATATTTAACTATTAAAAATAATTTTATTAATGATATATGTATACCGTTTCTTCACTTCAGCTTGAGCTTTTAACAATTCTTCTCGTTTTCTTTTTGCATCTTCATCATGAGCTCTCCTTCTTCTTTCTTCAGCTACTCTATCTTGATGTTTCGATGCAGATTTCATTGGTTGAATGAAAGAATCTAAATGCGTTACAATGTTTCCACGTGATGCAGTTAATGCTTTTGAATACTAAAATGTTACAATTAACATTAGTTACCTTTACTGATTTCTTTATTACATTAGAATATCTGAAATATCTTACATTATTAGTAGATTGTGCGTTTGAAGGTGTAGCATACTGAATCTTACTTATAGAGTTAGGCATTTGCAACATTCTATTCTTCCCTAGAGGTGTAGTTTTTGCACTCGGTTTTTGTGCAGAATTCATTATCTTTGTAGGTTTAAGATTAGTATTATTTTCATTCTAAAAATTTAATATCAATTTATGAAAATGCTTATTTTCAAAGATAAATCAACAAAAAACAATAGTATCATACCTCTTTTGTATCATCGCTATCTTTTATGTGTTTGGCAAGTGAAATCTTTTTAGCTTTAGCCAATGACTTTCTAGCTAATTTTTGAGCTAAATTTGGACCTTCAGTAAAGCTAGCTGCAGCTAAGGCACGTGTTTTAGTTCTTGTAACTCTTCCTGGCGTTTCATTATCATTTTGTTTGGGACTAGTAGCAACCAGCTCAAAAGCTTCAACTCGTTTCTTAACAGAATCTTTAGCATAAGGGCTAAATAATACATTTTGCTTATATGTAGATTTTAAAGCAGATCCCTTTAAATTTTTGTTTTGTTGTATTAATTTGATTGGCGTTTGTTCCACTTCATCACTTGTTAGAGAACCATTATTAGACCTTGTAACGCGTTTATTTTGATTTGATAACCATTGTTCTTTTCTTGCTTTATACTCTTTTCTTTCAGGTGATGAATCATCATCTGTAATTAAATCATCGATCTTCTCTACAGTGTTATCTTGTATAATTTGCTTATTTGTATTTAGTTGAAGTTTGGAAGTTTTCTTCTCCTTTGAAGTTGAATTCCTTGCTGTACCAGCATTATTTTCCTCTGGTGCTTTAGAAATAGTTCTATTTGTAGAAGCTAATTCTTCTTTAATTGAATTTTTTTTAATAGTAACGGTTTCATTGAATATCTTTTTTGATTGTATTGGTTCTATTAAAACAGTGACATTCAACATTTTTTCTAAGGTTACTGTACTATTTGGATTCATAGTGGAGTTCATTATTGGAATTGGTTTACCAATTGCATCCTCATACATCGATGCTAGTGTTTCATCTGCACTCATTTCTGTTGTTTCATTAATAATATTATTTATTTTATATTTCTTGGAACAATGAGCATTAATTAATGATGAAGATGATCTAGTAACTCGTTCATTTGATTTTGGGCTCTTTTGAGTTACAAGTGATTTTTTTTCTAATTCATTTAATTGTACATCTTTTGAACAATTAAGTTTCTTTACAGCTGGTTCACCATTAGACAAAGAACTTTGCCTTGCAGATTTTACAGATGTTATAGTTGAATTTGTATCTTCACTTGCCTCTTCCAACTTACGTTTCGTTGTTCGTTTTTGTTTTCCTAAACTAACTGTTTTATTTGCTTCAGAATTAACTGAATTAACACTATCCTCAAGTTCCTCTTTAACTTTAATTTTAGATCGAAGTTTTTTCTTACACCTTAAATCTTCATCTTCAGAACTTTCCAAATCTTTTAGCCTCTTTCCACTAGCCTTACCGACCTAATAAAATAATAAATCTTATAAATAAAAATTCTAAAAATATTATTTTATATTCCAAGTAACCATTAAATCAAACAATACTTGATTGTAGTATAGTGATAGTATTAAAACGTATATAAGTTAATCTTACAACTAAAATTAATTTAATCTCTATCATGCTTTAGTTAATTATTTTTTTTCTTATACCTCTTAAAAGTAAATCATGATCTATTTTTAACATTAATAAAGTTTATCTATAATATTGAACGGTCTTCCAATTTATAATTGATATAAATATTATAAAGTAATATGTACCTTATTAGTTAGTGTATCAACATCATCTTTGGATGCCCTACGCAGTTTTGTATTTAAAGTCATTGTCTGTTGTTTTTTAATATTATCTGCTGCCTTAATAGATGCTCCCCTTTTAGATCTACTATTAAAAACAACAGATGACTCTAAAACTACAGGATCAATATAAGATCTACTACTCCTTTCATTGGATAAAGCTTCATCAATTTCCATTTCGTCATTTTCTGGAATATCTTTTATCCTGGTACCTCTTCTTTTAGGAAGTTTTGGAGTTTTCGCAAGTAATGGGCCTGGATTTGAAGATGTTACTTGTGTAAGTAGAGCTTCAATGTAGCTTCTAGTATCACATTCAAGATTTTTGACAGTTTTTGAAATCTCCAAAAATTCTGTATGCAATCTAATATAGTCGGATTGTAACATAGGAAGTACAGTTGATTTATCCATGATGAAATTCTACAAAAGAATGAACTTAATTAAAAATAGTAAGATTCCAAAATTCCAATTCACTTGAATTTTCACAGAATATGTGTCTTACATTATTTTTTTGTAATGAAGAAAGCACTCAACAAACTCCAAATGAAACTAATAAGGTATAAAATACTAACGTAACGTACTAACTGATAACTCGATACAACTAGTGTAATAACGGGTAAACGTAAGATCCGCGCTTCGTTTACTGAAAAACAATCAGGAACCTTTAGTTAAAACGATATAAAAACTTCTTTTACTTAATTTTTAGAGCATCTAAGTTCCATAACCCTAACAGCCCGTCTTTACGCGAATTTTACCGCGTTTTTCGACCTTTTTCTCCGATCGTCGGTCCCCGCGCGCCAGAAACGGCGACTCCATATACAAAATGCACGATTGTACAAGATTCGGCCCCGCGAGGTCTTGTTTCGTCGACCGGCTAACGTATTTTTCAAATTTTTCGCTATGCCAACGCCACGCTACGTGCAGTCGGTGAAATAAACTGTGCATAAAAGAAAAAAGCGCGCGTAAACTACAGCGCCAACACCGTAAACGTACTATACAAGTATACATATATATGTAAGTAGCTCAGCTGCCGGGCGCCGGCTTGTCTGTACGATATTCATGAGTCTGCCGGCTGCGACCTGCGACAGATATTCAGGGCAATACTATACAGCGCTGCTAGTAATCTCCTATATGCAGGGTGGAAAAAACATAATATAAATATTTAAAGAAATATTATATTATATAGTCATATGAAAATAGATAAAAACGAGGTTACAAAATTTGGAAAAAGTTATTGCAATTTTTTATTGCAACAAAATTAAAAGATAATGTAATGTAATGACAAATTTCAATATAAATTTTAATTTTAATATAATAACAAATTTATTAAAATATTCGAGTAATTTTTTATACCGGCACATGGTGATTAAGATGGTGATATTACATCATTGCTATTTATAAGACGAAAATGTATTTTTAAATATGTATAGAATGCGATTATTTTAATTAATTTCTTAATAGACATATATCGATTTTCGGTATAAACATTACAAAAGCTATTAACAATCAAATAAAAAAAATTATTGTTTCATTCGATCACATTTAATATAAAAAGTAACAATCTTTATAATTGTTTACATTTTATATCATTACATCACTAAGCCATATTAAACTAATTTTGAAAATGCATAATTTACGAAAAGATGTATCATTATTATATTAAAACGTGCTTGTACTCCCCAGGTCACATACCTTTCATGTTTTATTTCAATGAACGTTCTTATTAATTATTTATTGGTGTTACATTGTTAAATTTTATTAAATTTCCACAAAAAATATTTCAAACATTCATAGTAAACAAAATACAGTAAAAACAAAGTTAATAACATAAAATCAAAGGGAAATAAATGTGCTAGCGTGTCCAAAAATCTAATGGTCGCAAATGCATGATGCAGAAACCGACAGAAAAAAAGCTGCGCTGATATATGGAGAGTGGCAATACTTCTCGCAGTGTCACCTGCGGTGGATGACCTAGTCCTTACAGACTTTGAATCGAAATTCAAATGAGATAACTTATATAGTTTTCGCATAATCAATGGCTCGATCATTGATCAACCGTACGCGTAGCTTATCGCAACTCAGTAGCTTGTAAAAACTTGTAACACAAAAAAGTGAATATAAAAACTTAATAATATGTATCAATTAAACAAATAGCTTCAAACCTTTCAATTTTGATAAGAGTACGATCCATATTCCTTCGCATATTCCATTGTCAAAATTAACTAGAGATGTCAGACTTTGGATTGCTATTAAGTAAACATTTCTGTATTATCGTTATACAATATAGATTTGATTCCATTAGTTTATATTGAGTCATAAAATTAAAAAGATAATACCTTTAAGTTAGCTATAATTTCAAGTTACGTCGCTACGTTCATCAAGTATCTCTCAATAAAATCAAATATTGCAGAAAATGTATACATTATTCATGATATCACCGAGTATGCCGATCAACATCATGATTTTAAATAATTTATGTCTTGAGTGAAATCTTTAAGGCATTATTGTAAGTATGTACATAAAAGTGTATTATTACAAATTTATTTAATAGGTATCAAAATGCATTATACGGTTTATAAATGCAATTTTTTAATAAATAAGATAATTAAATGCGATTCTAGAGAATCAATCATTATTTAATCATGTTTGTAAAAATTAAAGTAATAAAGCTGGTTCGTTAAAATTGTTTTTTAATAAATTTCTGGTTTAGGATCAATTTCTGGTGTAGGAATTCATTATTGATTTAAAGAATAATAAATTAAATGATAAATAATATGTTTGATAATTATATATCAATATATTTGTTTGCCAATCTTTAAAATGTATACATTTGTAAATAATATTCAATACAATTTTATGAGTAAAAGTTATAAATGTAACTTTATATTTAATTTAAAAAATTTGTTGTATAAATCATGTTTTATTTACAATATTATCTTATATCGAATTATAAGTTACTTGCAGCATTTTTACAATATTTCTACATTTTTATTGAATTAAATAATTTTTCCACTTCTGGCTTGAACCATTAAGTTTCATAATACAGAGCACATTACATTTCTAGATACTAAACAGCAAAAAATTTTCAACAAGTTTTGTAATATAAGTTTCAATAACTGCAAATTAACTGACAATAAAATTAAATAATTTCAACATGAAACAGATAACATGTGTTACTGTGATCATATAAAAATTCGACATTTTCTATACAATTTTATAAGATGCCTTGCAGGCTGTATTTTTAGAAAAGTGGATAGATTTCATTATAAAAATTAAAATTTAAAAAACATAGATTTTATTGCCAACGCATTATCAGTGTAAATTTCCGAGAATGGAGTTACACTTCTTTCAATTCTTTGACTAGATGTACCGCTTGATCATATTGAAGTTTATTATTCCGTAATAAAAATATTCTTATATTGACAGTATAACATTCTGAAAATACGTAAAAAACGATCTCCAGCTTTCATTTTAGACTAATAGAATTTCAGACATCTACAGATAATTAACTTGAACAATATTTTGATGTCAACTACACATCTAAAGCTTTTTCTTAGTCTTTCAGTCAAGAAATTATTGTGACATTTCAGAATCTAATGTTTTAATTATTCTGTTATAACGATTCACGCAACAACGACTGTATCAATGATACAGACTAACAACTAATTGCCTCAATGTTTGGCTAAAAAATCTAAAACTTGCATGACAATTACAACTAATTTTTCTTAGTTGGTCATTTCTATTTCGTTAATCTAATATCTAATTACACAATTATATTTACAGTAATGGTTTTTTTAAAAGAATATTTGAAATATGACAGATAACATGTACTTTCGTATTTCAGAACATAAAATTTTGTATCGCAATGCACATCTTTGAATTTTATTTTATATTGTTTCGTGTCAAAATTCGAATATATCAAAATCATACACATATGTCGGTGTGGAATGTTCCGAGGCACACATCATGCGTAAAGCATTTTATCGGGAAAAAGTTGTGCAAATTTTAAACAGACGTTGACAATAGACAATATAATATATTATATATCGGCAATACGTAAGTAATGAAAAATTGAGCTCGTAAGAGGCAGGGGCGCATTAATTTTTATATTTCCAGTCTCTCTATGGCTATTTATTCCACTGCTTCTGTCAGGTACAGATACGACTTTTAAGTTTTTTAATTATTGTACATTCTGTGTCATTGCGAACTTGAATCGATTTATTATATTGGCTAAGTGGTTTTAAAGTTTAAAGAGGAACATTAAAATTTACTTAATTTGGCTTTGGAATACTGACATGGGTAATATCCATCGCCACAAGAATCCCAACTACTCCCTTAACGGTTAAGTTTTTTCTTTTCAAAAATTAATCATAATCTACATGAAAATCATTGAAACACTTTTATTTAATTTTTTGCGATTTAACTTTTTAACTATTATCATAGCATTTTTTATCGAGAACGCCAGCATTCTCTAATTTGTCCTAAGAAATTCCAGCTTCGTGTCTCCGGAAGGTGAAAGAAGGCGATTCGGGCGTTTAAATAAAGATTTTTTACTTTATCAACTAGGTAATAATCTAATATTGCCATTGTACTTAATATTCTTAAATTTGTTCTTAATATTTGTGATAAACTGAAAAACCTTTATTTATTACAATAATTACTCAGTCCTAAATAATTTTTCACAGAGCAATACAAAACATATAAAACCCTGTAACAATTACCTCATTCACGACTATTCTCTCATGCCGTTTGAAGTTTGTTATTAAAAACTTTAGATTATTAGTTACAATAAAATGCAAAATTAAATTGCTTTAATTCTAATGATTTTTCGCACTTCAAATCTTTCACTATAAAATCAACCTGCTTTGTTACCACATATCCCACTTACAGATATTTGGTTATCTTTGTTAAAAGTCAATAGTGTTTCTTCTTCAAAAGAAACATTTAACAAAATATCCATTCCAGACATTCCTTTCTCACTGTATTTATGAAACACTGCTGTTGCTACTCGCCATATTTCACGATTTCTTTCAATTATATGCATAGTAGACTTCATTGATGGAAAAAGAGTAGCTAAGTTTCTATAAATTAAACAAACTTTGTTAAAACTTTGACTAAACGATTAATATTATTAAAAGAAAATGTTGTTTTACTAACGTAAATAATGGTAATACAAGATCCGTAATGAAGTCTACTTGAAGGTCTGGTATTGATGCCCTTTCCCTATCCATCATTTCAATCGGCGCTGTACCCATACTTTTTTCTAAATCACCTTGCGAGAAAAATTCATCATAAACTTGTTCCTATAATTAATTTTAATCATTATTCCAGCACACTAAAATTAATAAATATATAATTTGTTTGACAATTACCGCAGTTTGTTTCGAAACACTCCAATTTTTCGTTTGATCATTAAGATCACAACACGTCATAAACATTGCATGTAGAATTTTTTGATGGTTTGGATCTTTTTTATTATATCCAAGTTTTGTTAATTTTTTTTGTTCATCTACATTTCTGTAATGATTTGCAAGATCAGTAGCAAGAATATTATTCCTAAGCAAATCAAGAGCTTCACTGTAGTCTTCACTACTGAGATTTTCGAAAACATTACATCCTTCAGTATTCAAAACACACATTGATTGTGCTAAATGATGTCTCTGTTAACAATGATTAAAACCATATAAGACTTCCATATACTGATACATCAAGAAAATTTAATAATTTAATGAATATTAATGAGAAACTTACTTCCATAACAGATCCATCAGAACTGTAGAGACTGGCTAACACAGTTCCACATTTAGTTTGGAACGAATTGTTGGTTCCTCTGTGATCGATATCGTGACACAAACAAGAGACAAGAAAAACTAAAGCTTGTAATTTCGTCATGTAGCCTTCTTCAACCAACTTTAAATTTTTCATAAGCAAGTAAGCGTAATGAGCAACAGAAAATGCGTGTGTCCAGTTGTGATAAGGTGCATCTCGATAACCCTTTTTTACGTACAATATGAACCTGAAATTTAATTGTACACCCAACATGAACTTGAAGTACTTTATATAAAAATAAACGAGTTTTTATGCTGAATTTATATATAACCTTGCTAAGACAGTTTTTCGTATTCGCCAATGCCGTATAAAATCCAAATCAGCAAACATTTTCAATACATAACACGGCATATGCCTGTACGGCACAGAACGAGGACAAAAATTAAACGTATCGAAATCTTTAATACTGTGATCGTCTCCACAGTTTAAAAGAGCTTGTACATCTTCTTCCTCCACCTAAAAGAGTCGCATAAGCGACGCAATCATTTTTAATCTGCCAATATTAATAATAATAAACTATTTAAAAAGTATTTTACCTGCTGCTTATCAAATTTCCATGTAGCATAAAAAACGCATATACAACGATATTAATATTAATATTTACATTGAAATGGAAACGACAGAGTAGAAATAAAAAGTTTTAAAAAAATGCGATCAATTTTTTTCTCATTTTCATGGAAATTGTTAAGTTTTCAAATTTGTGATTTTAATTAGGTAAATCTTACTTTGAAAATATTATTATATCAACCTGAATTGAAATGTAAGCTTGAATGTAAAAAGAACTAAAATGTACCTGCATGTGATACATCATGAGCTCATTGCTGAGTTTACTTCTTGCTTGAGCATCTTGGATTTTTTTGTAAACAATACTATGCATAATAGAGATACCGCAATAAATACTGAAAGCCATCGCCACTTCCTCGTCAAACACGTCGAAATACAGTCCATTTATTTTATTGCATAGTTCAGCTACTCCTGAGAATAATAATGGCTACTTTGTACGTTTTCAAACATTGTTTGAATGAAGCGTTTATCCAAGGCAATTAATTTTAACGAGCGTACGGAAGTTAGAAATTAAAAACTGGTAATTGTATATTTACCAATGATCCCGTTCTCGTCCCTGATCGGGAAACATAAAATGTTTCTCGTCTTAAAGCCGGTGACTTCATCTATTCCAGGATAAAATAACGGGTGCTCGTATGCATTTCTAATATTAAGCAGCTTCCCAGTGATTGCAACATGGCCCGCGACGCCTTGCCCAAGAGCAATTCGCATTTCTGGAGCAGACTGTGAAAAAGGAAGCAAACGTAGGAAGGGGAATAAGAAAAAAATAAATAATACTGAACTGACGCGCTTATCTATAATTTTTGACCGAGTAAGAGTGGAGGGAGAGAAAGAGGAGGAGGTGGAGGAGGAGGAGGAGGAGGAGGAGGAGGAGGAGGTGGAGAAAAGAAGGAAAGGGAGAGAAAGAGAGGGAGCGAGTGGGTTGAATGAGAAAGGCGGTGGAGAGGGGAGGCACGGCGGAAAGATTAGATAAGATAACGTACATCCTCGGTCGGAAGTCCGTCGAAAACCTTGGCCACGAGCTCCTGCTGTTCAGCCTCGAGGAGAAAGAGCGAGCAGCGCTCGGCTTTGGTGAGTTTCCTCGCCTCGGTCATTATTTCCCGCAGCAAGTCGGTGAGGTCCCCTGAAAAATCGAGGCGCGGTCTAAGGTTTTTGCTCATTGTGCGCCGTAGACGGCGGAGGCGGGGCCGGCTCCCGGGAAGAAAAAGGAAATAGCAGCCGCGCGGAGAAAAAGGATTAACTGTAAACAGTGTGGTCTTTCTAGAAACGGCTAATCGCGCGCACACGCGAGTCACACGGAAGCCAAGAAAACAAGAAACGGGGGAATAAAACAAAACAAGAAAAAAAAAGCGCAGGAGGCGGCGCCGGAAGGAAGGGAGGAAGGAAGGGCTGGGGCGGCGCAGGGCCCGGCAAGTGGACTCACCAAGGCGCGTGAAGAGCTTCTTGGAGACGACGAGGAGGTCCTGGCACTGGAGCTTGAGCCTCGTCTCCTCTTGGCACCTGAGCGTGCTCAGCAGCAGACTGAGGCAGTATCTGCAAAAGCGGAAAGGTCCACGGCTTAGCCGGCGGCTGCTTTCTCGCGGGGGCCGGGGGCCGGGGGCCGGGGGCGGGGCGGCCCCCTACCGCCGCGGGGCCCGCGCGGCCGTCCGTTCGCCCGGGCTCGCGGGAGGCGCGGCGCGGCGCATCGCAATGCGCAAGCTTTCAAAACGCCGCGGCCGGCGGCGTCGCGCGGCTCGATTAGCCCGCGATAAGGCGCCGGCGATCGTAATTGGATACGCGCGGGCCGCCCGGGCGGCGGCGTCTGGCCGGCGCGCCGCCGCGTAACAGGGCCTAACGGCGCACATGACGGCGCGCCGTCATCCCGCCGCGAAAGTAAACAGTGGGCCGTCCGAGCCGGGCCGCGGATTGCGTAACCCGGGCCGCGCAGCAGCCGGGCGCTCGCGCCTCGCCGATAAGCCGCGTGACGCGCGCCGAGCCGCTCCGAATTTTTTCCCCGGCGCCGCCGCCGCCGCCGCCGCTTCCGAGAAAGCCGTCTCGCCCGCGTCCCGCGATTTCCCTCGGGCGGCCGGTGTTGCGTTACCGATCGGCCGCGGCCCCTTTTCCCGCGGCGCATCGCCGCCCGAGGCCGCGTCCCGGCGGCTCCCGGCGGCCCTCGGGTCTCGTGCGGCACGTACAGCGCCAGCTCTGGGGCAACGTGCGCCCCGACACGCGCGCGCCCGCGTGCGTCACGCGCCCCGCCCCCCGCCTCGGCCCGCCCGATCCCCGCCCCGCCCCGCCACCGCCGCCGCCGCGCGCGCAACTCCTCGGCCCGATTCGGAGGCCGGGCCTCTCTGGGCGCACCGCGCGCGCATACTCGCCTGAAGCATTCCTGGACTATTTTCGTGCAGACGCGCTGGGCGCTGGCCTCGTCGGCGAAGCTCACCAGGCAGACGACCAGGGCGACGTGGTGCTTGATCGGGTGCTGGACCGGGACGCAGAGGTAGGCCTCGGGCAGGGGCCCGCCGAGCTGCTGGCGCAGGGCGCCCACGAGGTCCGCGTCGAGGTCGCCGACGAGCTGCATCCGGGGCTCGCCGCTCGTCACCGCGGCCTTGAGGCCCTCGCTCAGGATCTGGGGGCAGAGAGCAGGGGGGCCGGTTACGCCGAGGGTTACGGCCCGCCGCCGCGCTTGCACTCGGCTTTACAACTTTTCTTCCCGGAGATCGTTCACCTCGCGCCGCGGCCAGTCGAAATGCCGAGCTCGTTAAGCAACCTCGTAAACGATTTACCAACTCTCCTGTCCCCCTCGGCCGGAGCCCCCCCACCCCCCACCCCGCGCTGCACCCGCCGAGCTCTGCTCTACCTACGCAACGCAACGCAGCGCTGCGCCTCCCATTTCTCGCGGTTGCAGCGCCGACTCGCGCGGCCGTTGCGCCACCAATGATAAATCATCGATCCGATCTCGTTATTTTTACAACGCCATTCATTTATTACGCGAGTGCAGTTTTAATCTGGCGTAACGACTCCGATAATCCTGCCGCGGCGGGCAAGCGCCTCCTCCCCGGCCGATTCGGCCTTTTCTCGCTCGCTCGCGGGATCTCGCCGGGGATCTCGCCGGATCGACCATCCCGACGGGCTTTCGCCGTGGGCGCAGCTCTTTCTCCGTCTCTTGGCTCGGCCTCTTCTCTTTTCAGAGATCCACGGCCCGTTGCATCAGCATCGGCGCCTCGTCAATTCCTAATTAGCACGGCGCCTACGAGCAGAATGATATACCGCGGCTGCTGCTGCTGCTGCTGCTGCTGCTGCCGCGCGCAGGTGACTATCGCCCGGCGCGCTCTCCGCCCCGAAAGGCCCGTTCTACGCTCAGGAATTTCATTGTACAAATCGGATGCTAATTTATGGATTAAAAAAGAAAAAAAGAAAGTATCGATTCACCCGCGTTTAAAAGTGAGCTCGTCATTTATCGACTGACCTTTATATAGCTGATACTCTCAAGGATGACCTCGGAAATGCATGTAGGTCCTGTATTTTTAAATGAGGGTCCTGAGACGCGCTTTTAATCTTATACTGAATCAATATCGCGTACCGCGACGCTTCTCGAAAGCGATATTTCATCATAATCGTTTATACAGTATCGGATAATACGCGTAATTGTTATCGAAAAATTTCCTTGAAACATTCTGCTCGCATGTTTGTATCAAATATTTACTAGGCTTTGTTTTCGTCAAGTCAATGAACGATACATTTTCAGCAACAATGGGCCTTTAATTGCGCTTCGTTTCAAGAGGTGTTTCTGTTTTAAACTTGCCAGGTTAACTGCTTTTCTTAGAATATCTACCAAAGATCACCGGCTATTTATGTGTGTCTTGTGTTTTTTAAAGCTACGATAAAACTTCCTAGGGGGGCATAAAAAATTGAAAGTTTATAGAAAGTGGAATAATAGATTTTCTTCGAATGGATCCCAGCACTGGAAGACGCGCGCGTGTGCTCTCCGGCTCGACTGCTGTATGTTTATATTTCACTTTTCTTTTTAAAGAAGCATTGCGAAAAAGTGCGATCGTTTGTCAATCTGCGGTTTTTTAAATTTATTTATCCTGAATGATAGTTTATCGTGGGATGTTATGGTCACAAGAAACTTAAACTTTGCATACCGTTGGTTTCCATAGATAAAGAAAAAACCAAAATGGTCATTCGTATTCCAACTACGGCTCTTTATAAAATAATATTTAGTCGGTAATCTGACCGAGTGAATCTACCGCTTTTTAAACAGTGATTACGTTTCCTCTCTTGGATTATCAAAGCGAAACGTAAAATTTTTTTCAAACAATAATTGTAATAAAACACTGGAATTGCTTCTGTTCTGTTGGAAAATTTTCGTACGCTTTATCTCGCGCTGAATAAAAAATGATCATATGTTCAAAACTGAATAATTAAAAACGACGAATTTGGAAAAATTCCATTTCTGTTATGCTTCAAGACTATTTGCACGTATTATTTTACTATGAAACTGTTGAATCAGTTTTATGGACATAATAAATTGTTCATCAAGCGCACGAATAAAAAAATATTAGTTGCACCTTGACTATTACGCCAATGATCTTATACTGCAAGCTCACGATAAAAGTCAAATAAGTGCATCGCTTTATACCTATACATATAGGTAGACGTATACACTTGTTTAAGAGTATTATGGTGCATTTACGCCTCGATTTACGCAGTTACGCGTTTGGCACTTTATTCAGAGCTCTTTGTCATTCAACCTCAGATTTAACGAAGCAAAATAGACCAATATTTAAAAAGAAAAAAGATCAAGTTCACCGCTTCAAAGAGTAGTTTACTTGTTGTGTACGACAAACCGAAAGAATTATTTATTATATAATATACTATTATGAAGCAATCATCTGGACGTTTTAGCAATAAAATCAGTTTATTGTCCATTTTAAAATAATTATCTCTGAAACAATAACAAAATCCAATAATTAAGAAACATTCATTTAACTTTTTATTGTAACTAACGGAATTTGAGTAAATACTTAAACGAACAATTTTAATTCAACAATAATTAAAAAAAAATCTCTTCCTGACAAAAATGAAAAACTTTTGTCAACAATAATCTCCTGTAGAATTTTATGAAACTCTGTACAATAGATTTATTAGAACAGATTGAAAAATATCAGATTCACTTGGCTCATATAGATATTGCAATGACGACGCAACCTCTCTAAGCACCTATATTACTCTCCTCGATTACTCTTTGTATCTTTGAAACTAATCATATTGTAGCTGACATCTCAAGTTGACATAAAATTATTTTTCGATTAACGCCTTATCATCAGTTACACATTATCTCCTCAGAAAATAAGATTAATTGAAAAATTAAAAATTGTACACATTTTATAGTCGTGTATGAAAATGCGTGCCATTTGTGATGACTCCTTCAGTGACTCTTGTGATTACACACTTGAAAACAAGATTAAGTTTAAGTGTTTCCTGTGATGAGCCACGATAATTAGCCTTCCTGCATATATTTGTGTAAATAATGAGAATCGGGCCATATCTCCGGGAGATCCCTAAACCTGATCCCTACTGTTTATTGATAGCCTAATTTTTTATACAATAAAGTATTTCTCGTTAGAAGCCGATAAGGCACCGAGAATCAAATGTATACAATGCAGGAATTACATCACCCAGCATTAAAGGCGCTTCTTAATAATTTCCATTTGACAACAATACTTCTTTGAAATCGTAAATTAAACCGCTCGCTCGCTAATTTCTCGCGTTATTAAGGTATTTTTTCCCAATCCCATACAAGCGGCGGAGGCGCTCGCGCTAGTGGAGGAGACTCCCGCCGCCCCGCCGCCCTCCGGCCCGCGCGGGCCCGAATTTTTATCAAAAAAAAAACACAGGTCTGGCGCATTATTATCGTCGGCGCTTGCATGTAGGCGTACACAGACGCACAATCGCTGCTAAGACAATATTTACCGAATTACGCGAGCGTAAAAAATTTTACTCGCCGCGGGAAGGCGCGAGTTAACGCGGGGCCGGCGGCGCGCGGCCGCTAATTAATTTAATGCCTCTTTGACGTGCCTCTAACTCGCGCCGCGGAACAGTTGGAATAATTTCTTTGGCATTACCGGCGATTACCGGGCGAATTATGTCACCGCGCGCGTTACCGCGAGCCTCCTGCGCAGCGCCCGCGCGCGTTAACTCGAGAGAAAATATTTTGAAGAATGCGGACGTTAGGGCCCCTCGGCTTTTCCGGTGCCCCCGGCGCGCGTTCCCGGGGCTCTCGCCGCCTCGGCACACGCGGACGACCGCGCCGCGTAGACTCAGCTGATTCACCGGGCGGAGCGCGTGATCCCCGTGCGCAGCTGTGCCGGCCCACCCGCGGCTCCTCGCGGGCCCGCGCGCGCTCCCAATGTTGATCGACCGCGAGTAAACGCAGGAGACAATGGCCTTCCCAGAAGACGCGCGCCGGGCCCGCGTGCACCGAGCGCACGTGAGTCATGTGTGCGGCGCGCGGGCTCCCTCTCTGCCTTCCCCACCCACCCCCCCGCTTTCCGCGCCGCGCAATCTTTTTTATCAATGGCCGAAAAGTTTTTTGCCGTTCCTAGAAGCTCGGCGCACTCCGGCGGCGGCGGCGGCCCGTCGTTCACCGTTTTTCTCCTCGCTTTCGCGAATACAGTAACGTGATTTACGGCGACTTTTACGCGCTTACGTACTGCCGTGTTTTTTACCGTGCAATAAAGCGCGCGGCTTATGAAATATGTTAATTTTCTCCGTAACCCTGAACCTGCTTAATTGACGTTTCCGTCGCAGTCGTCGGGGGGCTCGGGGCCTCCCCGCGCGGCCGCTGCCATGTTCCCTAAACATTTCCTATTACTTGGCGTTCTATAGAAATGTTTAAATGGGACGTTTTAGCGCGCGCTTACTTTATTGCCGTGCGCGGGCGCGCGCGCGCGCGCTCGCCTCGGGAGTTGGAGCGTTTAAGCCAAACAATGCCGCTTTTTCATTAGCCTGTCGCCTACATTATAGCCGCGTATATATATCCGCCCGAACGTTTTAACCCGATAAAGCCCGTATATTAGGTTTTGAAATAATATTTGCCAAGAGCTTAGCGGGCTTTTTCGCATTTAGCGCGCGCGCGCGCGAGCGGCTAAACTAAGTCGCATTATGCATTATAACGGGGGAGCATTGCGAATTTTTCGAGGCGGATCGGCCAGAGTAATCCCGAGTTAATAAGCTCTCGGCATCCCGATAACTCTGCGCGGCCAACTCGTAAAGATAAACATCTTGGCGCGCACGCACACGTAGGTAGGGCGGGCTCGCGCGCGCGCGTACACGGACGCAGTCTCATCTGTCACAATTGCGCGCGTTTAAAGGGCCGAGCGAGCTGCGCTCTGAAAAGTGGGTCAGGCGAATCCGTCTTGATTGCCGGGCCGGGGGAAAAGGCGTTAACTCGAGGCGTCCGCGTATCTTTTTGTCGCCGGCGCGCCCCGGGGGAAAAGGCGCAGAGATTTCTTTATTAGCGCCATCAACGTCAATTATTGCTCAAAACGGATTGCCGGGGCGTTAAGCAATAGGAGGCCGTCGGCGCGGCAACCGCGAGCTCTGCCGGGAGCCTTAAGGGCGCTCGCGGAAACCAAGAGCGCGTAAGAGCGAACGCTTACTTACAGGTAACCTCATTTCTCGCTCGAGTATTTTCTCGCCGACGACGTGAATGACCATCTCCTCGGTCTCCTTTCGCACTGGCGACAGGAAGGAGATCTTCGCGCCGGTCGCATCTTGGAACTGAAACAGGGTGAAGCAGACAAGGGGAGGCGGTCAGTTGGCGCGTCAAGGAGCCGCGGTGGAAAGGGGGAGCGCGGCCTGCCGAGCACATGCACACGCCGCTCGCGGCGAGCAGGACGCGGGGCTATAGGCGGCCGCCGATCGAGCCGGCGGCTTTCCAAGAGGCTCCGGCGCCGTCACCGCCGCGGAAAAATCCCACGTTTTTTCCTCCTTTCCTGTTCGAGCCGCGGCGCGCCGGCGACGGGCCGGCCTCCCCCCGAGCTCGCCCTCCGCTCCCTCTCTCCCGCGGCGTCTCCGTCGCTCTGCCGCGTTACATAACCCGGCTCGCGGCAAAACCCATATTTGCACATCTGTGCAATTGCAGGCCCGCGCGCGCGGCCGGCGCGTGCAGGGGCGTCGGGCGACGGCGAGGGCGACGGGCCTCGGGCCACGGGCGCCTCGGGGCCGAGCCGCAGAGCCGCGCTCGTAATAAGCGGCGGGTGCGCGCGCGCTCGCGCGGAGCGTGTGCAGCGGAGGAGTCGAGACTCGAGCGCCGGGAGAGGAAGAGGGGCGAAGGGAGGAAGCGCGCCGAGACTCGAGAGCCGAGGCCGGCTGCTGGTGGTGCGGCGGCTGCTGCTGCTGCTGCTGCTGGCGCCGCCCGCAGCCAGCGGAAAACTCGGCGCCGAGCGGGGCATGTGCGCGCGCGCGCCTAACGGGAGCGCCAGACTCACGTATCGGTTGAGCTTCTGCTGGACGGAGGTGCAGGGCAGGTCGGCCAGCTCCTGCAGGAGGGGCAGGGCGCTCTCCGAGACGGCGGCCGGGCCGCGGAAGGGGCTGGGGCTCGCGCCCTCGGGGCTCATCCTGGCCGGCGCTCCTCTCGCCTCGCTCATGGGTTGCTCCAGGCGGGCATGGGCACTGCTCCCGAGTCCCGAGTCCCGGGCTGCGCAGCTGCCGCCCAACGGACCTTGGCGCCTTGACGCTCGCCCCGAGTCGCCGGCCGAGCGCGGACTGAGCGCTAGGGCCGCCCAGACCCGATTACATATAGCGCCGCCGCGCACCGCTAGGCCGCCTCTTTGACACTGCACGCACACGCGCGCTCTCGGCTGCCGAGTGCGGGCCCGGGGGCCGGGGGACGCGCGCCAGCTGCCTCCGGAAAGCGCGCCCGTCAATGGCCACACGTACGACCGCCGCCGAGTGCCCAGCGCCGACTGCGGCCCCCCGCCCCTGCCGACGCGCCGCCGCCGCCGCCGCAGCCGCCACACCGCCGCCGCCGGAGCCGCCGCCGCCGCCGCCGCCGCCGTCGCCGCACCAGCCGCGCACGACTGTTTACGCGCGCTGGAAAACTACTCGGCAGTCGGCGCGCGCCCGGGCCCCGGCCGACTATAAAAAGCGAGCAGCGCCGCACGTGGGTGGCTGCCGCTGGAGGCGCCGCAGCCGCCGCGCGGTGTTGCGTTACGGCCGCGGGGCGGGCGGGGGCCGAGGCCCGTTAGCCCGCGGCTCGCGGCCGCTGATAGTGCGCCGGGCGTCCTGGCCCCCCGGCAAAGCCCGCGCCACCTCGCCCTGTCATCGCGCGATATCGCCGCTCCCGCTCTCTATCTCTTTCCGTTTCGGACGCACCCGCTCCGATTGCGCGGTTCTCCCGCACTCGCGCGCTCGGCTAACCGTTATACCAAATAGTGATAAAACGCCGCGTTCCGCCGCACCGATCCGCGCGACGCAAACACTCGACCGATAGACAAACAAGTGTACCTGCCTATGACGATAGTAACTGCCACTTAACTGCCCGTTAGAGCCGCCGTGCAATAGCCAACAAAACGCCGAGCAAAACGCTCTGCGCCGACGGCCGCGGACGGCCGAGCTCTCCGCGAACCATTCAAACGCCAATAGCCAGAACTGTACTTTGCGCGAATTATATCGAACCTAATTCAATCAAGTAGTCGTTAAACTTTTACGTCATCTAACGTCTTTTTATTTCTTTGACGTTCTATTCAAATTTAATGCTCTTTCTTCCAATCGCACTCGGTCTTGATAACTTCCATGCAAAGCTTATTTTCCGTTTAATCCTACTTTACTCGGTCCTCGACTCACTCGCATTCTTACTATTGCCAAATTCAACTGACAAATTATTATCCATCACACGAGTTCCAACAAAAGGAAGTACTTGCGGAAAATACACCCAAGACGGGAAAAGCCGAGACGAAAGATGCGTCTTTTTGCACTACAATGAGACCAAGGACATTGAGCTTTGGTTTGTACTATTTGTATCGATCGTATGGAATAGTAGTTTAAGAATCCAAGCGATTGTCAAACATTTGCTTATACCCCTACAATGAGCATAATGTTTATTATTGTTTAATTTATTGCTTTCAGTTGGTCATGATAATGCTTACTACCTACATCGAGTGCAGTGTCTAAAACGTACATTCTCGACAGTTGAACGTCAATGCGAGCGACAATCTATTTATTTTCAAATTCGTAACAATTGGCAAGCTCTCCCTACTTGA
Organism: Sycophaga agraensis; assembly: GCA_018906755.1. Classification (NCBI taxonomy): domain Eukaryota; kingdom Metazoa; phylum Arthropoda; class Insecta; order Hymenoptera; family Pteromalidae; genus Sycophaga; species Sycophaga agraensis. Next base: position 6,306,674 of record JACCIE010000002.1, on the reverse strand, counting down.
GAATCAGGCAACAAACACAATCGCAATGCGTAGTTATCTTTCAGCTAAAGAGGGCGCTCGAGCTGCTTTCGTTTAGAAGACCGTTGAGCTCCTTTCCGAATCCGCCACAGCACGCCACCACAGCTCGTAGTCCACTCTTGCTCTGGCCCGTTCGTCCGGCTCGGCGCCATTTTATCGATTTTCGACTATCAACCCGTAAGGTTGCACAGCGTTCTTATACACCTACTTTTACTAGTGCCAATTTGTGCTACAAATTAAACTTCGGACCGATGAGGAAGAAAGAGCAACTCATTTCTATTGTTCTCTAACGTATTTTCCGTTCGATTTTGTACTTATTCACCCGAGTGCTTGTGCACGGCGGTATGAGCAAGGTAAGTTTATTTTACATTGTGCCTGATTACCCGCGCGGGCAAACCTCTTGATTTTAATAGGACGCCGCGATTCTTCTTTTATCCGTTGTGCCCTTCAACTTGTAAGTTTCATTTCTGCTTACAAAATAATCAAAGAAATTTTGTCAAAGTATAGCAGCTATAGCTTTACTTTACATATGCATCGGACAACGACAAATAATGATAATTGGATTTTTATGCAGACATTACCTACATAGTTGTATATTGTCCTTGATATTAGTTGCAGTCAAGTTAACTTAATGACTAAAAATGTATGCACGCACTTACTTAGTATTATTCTATTGCTATATAACCTAAAGACAGATTATCTGTAATTTTTTAAAAGTTTATATTTTATCAACAGAATTTTTAAAAGTTCGTTTTGTAATCGTTTATACAAAATATTAATCTTATTCGAGTGCCACATCTACACGACTCGTTATCGGCACATTGAGTGGGCATCAAAAGCATCTCTTGCCCAGTCTTGCTTTTCTTTAACAATTAATCAAAAGCGAATATGTTTAATACCTAAACTATGCTTAATGCTTTTGTAGATGTCACGATATCCATCGGATTGTAAAGTCTACGTTGGCGATTTGGGTAATAGTGCAACAAAGCAAGAATTGGAAGATGCTTTTTCGCACTATGGACCGCTAAAAAATGTCTGGGTGGCTCGAAATCCGCCTGGTTTCGCGTTTGTGGAATTTGAAGATGCAAGGGATGCCGAGGATGCTGTTAAGGCTCTAGATGGTAGAACCGTATGTGGACGCAGGGCACGAGTTGAGTTATCAAATGGAGAGCGTGGTAGGGATCGAGGACCTCCAAGAAGAGGCAGCTCTACAGGAGGAACAAATAGACCATTCCACCCAGAACACAGGTGTTATGACTGTGGAGAACGAGGACACTATGCACGAGACTGTTCAAGACAAAGAGGCTCTCGAGGAAGAAGAAGGTTTGTCAATTTATCATTTCGATAAGTTCAACATTGTTTATGAAAATAATATTTTGAAAAATTAATTGTAATTATAAAGTAGTACATGATATTTGCATCTAAATTTTACTTTTCTAGGTTTTTCAAAAATATTTACATATTGTTAATATGTTTATATTACTTTAGCAGTAATGTGACAAATTATTAGAAACTGTTTAATAATACTGAATCTTGAAAATGCTTGATTTGATAAACATTTCCTTGTGCCAAATGCACATTGAAATAAAAGTTTTAATTATCTTTTAAACATTATTTATTTTGATTTAAAGTTTTATCATAATTTGTAGTATGAAATGCTATCAACTTAATAATCCCTTAAATAATGCAAGAATGAAATTAAACCTTTTTGCTACAATTGTTTAATAAATCAATTAAATCATAAAAGCCTTTTTGGATGGGGCAAGTAAATTTGGTTAAGTTTAAAAAACGTACTGGATAAGATCCCACAGGACGTCGTCCATGTAATCCTGCCCATTATTTGTAGGAGGTGCGGCTGAACCAGCATTCGCATGTGACTATGCGATGTCGCACAGAGATACTCGCGAGATTCGCCTAATCGACTTGGGTTCACTTTGTGATGCACTCTGCGTAGTTACAGCGTGTAGAGCACCTACCTACTTTGGGTTTACTCCTGCACTACGAGACACTGAACAGAGAATAAGAAACAGAGCTAAAGATTGAACGAGTCACTCAGCGAGAATATGCGAGAGAGGCACTTCGGTTCTTCTAACGACGGCACTTCGCTGCGCTACGGCTCTGTCCGCTTCTTCGTGTCTTCGTTCAGCTTGATGTTTATGCCTGAACATCGCATAAATACAAAGCGATGATCTGCTCTTATAGCCTACACTCTCTCCGCCCACACGTCCGAAAATCGCGCGATTTTGACAATCTACTCTGCTACTTTTTCTTCCGCGCGTATTCACACAGCCTCTAATAGGTATAAAAAATGAATGACACAAGTTCATACTTGGTTAGTTGGGGTTTACTTATACAAAATTAGATACATCAAGCATTCTTGTGGTTATAAAATGCTCTAAGTTTTACATAAAATTTATTAATTTGTAACACTATGCATAAGTAATGCTTCATTAACTCTGTTGTCATAATTCAATATAGAATATAAGTAAATTGACCAATTGATTATTTTCCCAAGCATGCATATATATTATTTATATAAATACATGCTTGAAATTGCAGTTTAACTCATTAATAATTGGTCAGGTATCATAGGAAAACTTTGAACAGTCGTAGAATTATTTGTAATCCCACAAACACTAACGCCTCTTTGCGTCTCCAACCAGAGCATAATAAATATAAACTTGCAAATACAAGAAACAAACTAATGACAAAATTATAAATTAAAATGAAAAAACAGACACATGCTTTTAGGAAATTAATAAAGACATTCGATAACTTTATTCATTAGATCTTTCTCCAGATCGCGTTCAAGATCTCGCTCTCGCTCAAGGCAACGAAGCAAGCGCAGCTACTCACGTTCATCATCACGTAGTCGATCACGAAGCAGAAACGGACGGCCAAAATCGCTAAGCAAGTCAAGATCTCCATCAAAGAGCCGCACTCCACGCAGATCAAAATCTGGAACACCTCATTCACGATCCTGAACAATATTAATAGGTATGTTCTATAAATTAGCATAGTAGCAAAATTACTGAAATAAATGTATGTATATCTTTTAATTTATTTTCAGATGTGATGTTCAAGAATTAAGTTCTTTACGCGACAAATACTACTGAAATCTTTATATGATGTATGAACCATGAAAATAATATAAGTGTAGTAGTTTAATAATTCGATTTAAGTGCATTTTGATTTGAAATGTAAACTCTTAATATTATGAAAATTCAGAAATGCGATTCTGTGAAAATAATTATGTATAACAACTTACCACAGAATGTAACTGCAAAGATAGATCTTATTGACAAATGCTGTGGTAAAAATAATTTAATATAATAGTATCTTTCATGTACTGTATATTCAATAAAATACTTTTCATATAATAATGTTTTTTAATACATTGTTTAATATATCCTTCTTTGGGCTTTTTCAGTTATTGCAATAATAATCTTTGAATGTTAATGGACAAGTGGTTAAGAAATTCACGTTTACCTTTTTTTTTTCAAACTTTATTTATATCTTATATTTCTTTGTTTGTGTTTACTATTATTTTTATTAATAATAGTATCATATATATAATATATACACGCACTAAACTACCTTTCGGATATAATGCAATGCATAAAATCTTTTTAACATTGTAATGTAAATAGTCTTACAAGTTTGCGTCATTCAAAATGAAACACAAACATACGAAATTACATTTTTCTTTGGTTGCCTATATAAATATACAATCATCGCTAATAAAAAACAATTTTTATGTTTTTTGTACATGTTAAAATATATAACTTGACCTATATGCATGCACATAATGCATTCAAGTTAAGTTTTTGACAACAGTTTTATAAATTAAAGTAGCTCTTTCTTTCGATGCAAATTGAGGTTTGTACACTTGTACAAGGTTTTTTTCTTTCTCTTCACGCCATTGTCATTCTATTCGTACAAAAATAAAATCGCTTTTATCACCTTGCATGTGGTATCACTCTAAGCCTATAATAAACTTTAATTTAACCACTTTCGTTGGTTATCAAAAACTACACTATCGCACGCGTGAACCGATTGACAAACAAATATTTGGTGAAATTTGTATCACAACTGTTAATGAATATCGTCGTTGCGCACATTCGGTTAACGAATGTATTACGATTACGATTATTTTAAGAAGTTTAATCGTTACTCCTTTCAACACATCAAATACAATTTTCATAAACGATGTTATACATAAAAAAAGTTTTCGAGTAAATTCCATTACGGAATCATTTAACTGATAAACTTTAAATACTACATAAATATTTTGTATTTCGCAACGACGTATACATATACACAAGTAATACTGCCACGGTTGATACAAGATTTGACGTACATTCTTGTTTTTTTAAATATCCAGTCTACATTTGACAGTCTACAATTTAGGCTTCCGATTATTCTTTGAGGATTAAGTTTTTATCCATCAAATTTTTTCGATGTACATTGCTGTTAAAAATACAAATTTTAACAAAATCTAAGGCATTTTAAATAAAAACTACAAACTAATTTTGAATGAAAAGTACATTAAACACTACATATAAATAAGCTGAATAAATGCTTTTAATTTTTTTGTTTTCTTTTTCATTATATCCGTATCAGAAAGCTGTATTTAATTTTTTTTTCAAATATAATATATATTACATAATTATTGATTTTTGTCATATTTATAAACAATAATTAAAAATTATTTGGCTCGTTACACAATTGTTTTCTATTTCATTACGACCGCTGTCTTATTAAAATAGCAAAAGGAATCTTTTAAATACATTTATCAATCATCGCTTTAATAATTTTCATTAGAAAGACATAAAATAAAATATACATAATTACAATAAAATAGTATCATGTATGTATATATATGTATATACACATAAATAAGACTAACATTCACTATAGTTATTCTATAATATCTTTGGGTACTGCATACAACGCGAGGTTACAATACGTTGTATATCAAAAAAAAATTTCGCTGGCGTATACAATTTATAGGCAACTACTTTGACACAAGGTTCGTTTATTCCTTACAAGTATGCTCTCCTTAATACTAGAAGACTCGCCTTGCTATATCACAAACATTGTACAGAAAGTAAGTTTTACTTGTTTTATAAAAGATTCGTCTATGTCAATATGTTTTAATTCTAAAAACTTTCCTCTTCAGATAAACCTTTACAAAATACACTTGCAAAAGTTTTTCTTTTAGTTGTTTTTAATAGATCCTTATGAAGTCTTTTTTTCTTCGATGAGTTTGATACATTATTGTTTAAAATTATTGTTATTTAGTTATTTTACCTGCTTTGTAAGATTTTGTTAATTTTATCTCATAATATAAATCGTTTTCTAATTTTCTTCTGGATAATTAATATTATGAATATTTTACATTCGTTAGTTCTTATATTACTTTAAAAATTCGTTTTAAAAATGAAAATAGTTAATATATAAACTATAAATAATTTTTGGCTTCGAAAAATGATGTGTGCTATTCAAAAAATCCGTAAAAAATTAAAAAAGATGCTCAAGCAAAAAATGTATACGTCGTCCCATCTTAATAGCGTATCTCGCTGTACGATGAAACAAATAATTTATATCTCGGACCAACAACAATGAGTGTCATGAAAATACAATTTCATATAAACAGACGACTCATTAAGATCATGGTCAGTATAAGAAGAAAGAGGATGATGGAGAAATCCAGAAATAATTCTGGGATTTAGGAGACCTATTTCGTTCTATTTTTGCAAGAGAAATAAATCAATTTTGGGGGAATAATATAGACGTGCCCCCGACATGCGGAAGCTTGTTATCAGTTTTTATGATTCTAGCTATTATTAAGGGTTGACTATGGATAGATTAAGGGTACTTAAAGAGTATATCAGTCAAGTTAAAAAATCACGAGAGCGTAAATTTTATCCTCTGAGTCAATGCTCAAAGATTTCCATTGTAGATATACCACTTGTAACTGATACTTTGGCTTCGTTAAAAATATATCACCATAAGGCAACTTATATAGATTCGCAACATTGCATTACATTACATTGCATTACAAACAAGAATTATAAATAATAAAAAGTAAGGAGTACACTTAACCTCGTTTTTACAAATGAAAGTAAATTATTAGTAAATATCTGAACAACGAATGCATATTTTTACAAATTAATTATATACTAGTAAGATTTGAAAGTACTCTAGTACAAGAGTGAAGCTCCCTATCTCGTTCCTGATTACAGGGTAAACTGTGTTGTATTTACAAAATATTTTTCCGAAAATCTTATCTATTTAAAAATACTTATTTAACAGAGATTACTTTTAAAACATTGTTTATTTTTATTCTGCAAAAATTTTATTGTATTCTGTAGCTATTTTAATTTTAACTTCAATTAGTATTTTTCCAGTTTCAACTCGTGACATACACTTAGCCTTCATTGACACAACATTAAATACTTTTTGAGGGGGAAGTTCTATGACCATGCTGCCATGTGCGTTTGCACTGTGCTGTTCTCCTGTCTTTAATGACCTTTTGGATACGTATATTACAAGATTAAACTGAGATCCAGGCATCAGAGTCAACACGCTTTCTCGTCAAATTGTTGTCCACTTAATTCGAGCAAAACTAACTAACTCAATAGACAACTATTAATTTTAGTTGTAAGTTTGACTTGAGTAACGAGTTTGAAAAAAAGTTTAATGCAATTGAGCTGTAATATAAATGAATTTACTGAAAGTCTGCCTCTTTTAAAATTTACTAATCATGCAAAGCTGTTAATATACAAGACTTAGACGATGTCCATCTTGTTATAATACGATTCTATATTCTAAAGAGTAGTGTGCTCTACTAAATGACATAAAGCTACTATTCTCCATCAGATCAATAATATTTAACTGCTTTTTAATAGATTCTGTAAAATGAAGATAATGCGTCATTAAATAACTACAATATTAAATGGTAAACATTATAGTATTAGGATCTAAAGACTTACACCGTGATTAACATCGATACCGAATACGACAAATGTAGATCACATTGGGCGTTATATCTTTCTTTAATTACATAATCAAAGCAAGCTAAGGATTTTAAAATAATTTACCTCAAAACTAATATTAAAAATGTATATTACAGTTATTTGTATAATATTACTAAATTAAATATTTGTTTATTGAGTCAGTTCGAAACGATACTAACAATTCGCTCAAAAAGTACAATATTTTAGCTAAGTATCATTGATTTAATCTGATTTTTTGTTAAAATTTAAAAAGCTTAATAGTTAAGTTAAAATTAAAATAAAATCTTATTAAATTAACCTTTATGTCTTTAATATAGAAATTGTATTTGTACTAGAACGGAAATTTATGATCAGTAGAAGCTGAATGATTATTCCCTAATCAATTAATGTAAAAATTCTTATAATGATTGTTAATGAGTCTGTAACAGCTTATTACCAAAGGAAAAGTAGCAAAATTAATATTTATTTAATACAAGTAATTAATTCGCACGAAAATATTAATTAAAATGTATCAAAATTTACTAAAAAATTATTATTGAGTGTAATCATTTACTACATTTTCAAGATAATATTAAAAAATGGATATTAAGTTTAAGTCAATGTATAAAATACATATAATATACATATCTTTTACATCACTTATTCCCTTTGCCATTATAACTAAAAATTTCACAATACAAGCGAATTTCGTTTCTTTCTGCGGTAATATTTCGTTTAGCTCTTTCTTTTTGTATTCCGTTTTTTAACTTTGTTTATATATTTTCTGATTGTTAAATAGCAACATATGTCAGCTATTAGTGTTACTTCTGTGCGTTGCCTACAATATGCAGTTATAAAACATTTGTACATTTATTATATTATTAAACTCCGCCTTTTTGTTAAGTTACGGGTTTATACTTTAAAAATATATTTAATCTATATATTTTTGTATATTTTAAACAGATCATATTTTAAGCATATTAGTTATTTCTTATTACTGCTACGTCCTGCGTAACGCTTCCATATTTTTAATTAATGTAGATATAATCCTATAAAAGAAAAACCGAGAAAACGGATCGAGCGTCCATACCACCCGCTGCGTTTATGACCGGGCCGGTGCACGTGCACAGCCGAAACTCCTTTTCACACTCCTCAAGTAAGCCCATAGAATGGCCTTTCATAAAATACAATAGTCTAAAAACTTATTCTCCGCGGTGGACGAACTATTATATCGAAAACCACGTATAGCAGTTAATAGAGGATAATTTTCCCTTTCAGAAAAGACCGCACACGCGACAGAAAAACATAATACAACTAAACACAGAAAATAAGCGGAACACTAATAATAGTCCGATCAGTATCATTCAGTTTCCAGCGGCGGCTGGCCCTATAAAACCCATTGCATAACCCACGAAAAATCAGAACGCTCCGTTCTCTTGGCTAGAAAGCTTCCTAACTGAACTCACTGGTCAGAGAAAGGAATATTCTCGTTTTTGTCTTTACCCTTTGCTGCTATATTGCTGCGAGATTCACCCAAGCTTTTGGATACCTTGCTAAAACATTATATTGAGCAACTGGTTAGCTCCTGCTTTACGAGGACTACGGCCTTTGGTCGCTTCCTTCACTGTACTGGTTCGTTCTGGAGATCCCTCCCAGTGGGCGATTTATCAAGGGACAGTAGGCTTCCGGTCTTAAACCTTGCTAAGTCAGCTAGCCAGGAGATTCTTCAGGGGCCTGATTTGACAGGGGACAGTAGGTTTCCGACCTTAAACCTTGTCAAATCAGTTATACGTCCAAGTACTTTCTTCTCCTCCAGGTAACTTGATCTGGTAAGGGACAGTAGGTTTCCGACCTTAAACCTTGCCAGGTTAGCTACCGGGAAATCCTTCCCAATAGTGCGGTCCAGTAAGGGACAATAGACCTCCGGTCTTAAACCGCGCTGGACTAGCTATTCGGGATCCTTCCAATTGTCTGGTTTGATAAGAGACAGTAGGCTTCCAGCCTTAAACTTTGTCAAGTCGGATACCTCCGATAGTCAATCTAGCAAGGGATAGTAGGATTCCAGCTTTAAACCCTGTTGAATTGATTGCACCCTAGTTTGATTTGATAAGGGACAGTAGGCTTCCGGCCTTAAACCTTGTTAGGTTGATTGTAACCCGATCCACTTATCTCAAGTTCGATTTGATAAGGGACAGAAGACCCTTGGTCTTAACCCTTATTAAATTAACTATACCGCCGGTACGTTAGAGATCTCCCCCAATAGTTTAATACGATAAGCGACAATAGGCCTCTGGCCTAAGACATCGTCATCTTAGCTATTCGTATTCTCGGCACCAGGATCGAAGAACCAAAGTAAGGACAAAAACTAATTTTTATGTAAAACATGCCTATTCGTTTCTTGAATTGAAGCTGCGACTTTTAATTTGTAACCTATTGATATATACATATAAAGTGTAATACATACCGCCGTCAGAACCGCGAATCATTGTAAAAACATTTGTAAAAACCGCATTATTGAAATCAATAAAATTAACGATTTAATCTAATTTTGCTTCTTGTCATTCAAAATTATTCCTGCCGTACAAGCGGTAAAGCTTCCTCCCAGTTAAATAAAGAGAGGGTAATGTCTTGGGGATAATCCCGGCAAGGTATACCATAAAAAGTGGTTACCCTCTTTCGGCCCTGTTCCCAGGCTATTGGGCGCAAGCCTAGGCCTAAAATCGGCGAAAGCTTCACTCAGTCTTCTACTGAAGTGCAAGCAGAACTGTCGCGTTCCCAACGTAATACCTTTTGATTCAGCGTAAGAGTTTGCGCTTAATTTAAATTACTATTATCGTTGCCGGACGTGACATTACATTATGCACTACAAATTTTCTACTATAAAGATCATTAACATCTATATAAATATAGATTTTAAACATTTGTTAAACAGATCTGATTTATTAAATAAATCTAATTAAAATAAAAATGTAGATCCACAATATAATGTTCGTCACTAAAACTCTAATATTACACCAGATAACGATTATATGAAAATGCCCAGATGTGATGCAATCCAAATAGTAAAATTTATTGATTGTAAATAAGAGAAATTATTATAAAAGCTACTAAAAATTGCATCTTCAACTATCTAATTCCACTGAAATATTTTTATCCATAAATTCGCATTCTAGTACAAACATTTTTATTTTATCATTTGTATTATTAAATGAATGGTTTTAGAGACGTAACCAACAGCCTTTTTTAATAAAACCGCTAACCTAATATCGACGTTTTATAAACGTACATTAGTGAGGACTCAACATTTCATTTATACTTAAACTTATTACACTGTATTTAGTACTATTAGAGTAAACTTATAATGTAGTTTAATTTCATTTTGTATGAAAATCATTAATCTCAATCCATAAAATTTAACTAGATTTATAACATAAAAACCGAAATTATTTCATTGAGCCTTTTAGGAAAAAATAGTTTAAAACAAAAACAATTTATATAAGCCTATTAAAAATATATACGGCCTTATAAAAGCCGTATAAAAATCGGTCATTAATTTTTTACCAAACTAATGGTAATATTAAAAAATTCTAAAGCTATCTAAAAGTAAAAAGATGTGTTTAAGTTTTTCGTAATTTACGAAAATCAGAAAAAACAGAAAATTGAATGAAATTCTACCAATCACTCACTCATAGATGAATTATGTCTAATCGAAGGAGCTGTAAATTCACTAATTGTCGAATTATGTCGAGTTTTTCTCGAACCTTCATCAAAATCGTTAACCAGCGTCGAGTTAACGGAGTGTGAAAGTGCAGCCGTTTTATTGAAGTCAATAGTCACATAACCGATTTGTTGAGACCTTACCGGTGAATCCGGAGGTGATGGTAAAGGCAACTGAGGTATCGTCATTAATTCAGTCGTCGTCGTTGTTACTGTTTCAGACATTGTCGTTAATGTCACAGCTGTTGTGGCTGTCGTCAAAGTTGTGGCAGCCGTACTTAAGGCCAAATTCGTATCCCTTTTATCTAAATCTAAAACGGCATAACTTACTTCGCGGATTCCTGCTATACTACTTATTAGAGGCGGTGGCGTTTGCGATTGAAAGGGTAATTTTTCACTGATAGATGTGGTAGAAAAGCGCTTTTTAAGACCTTCAATCTCACTAGCTTCTAGATTAGCATAGCAATGTCTCGGACCATCTTCAGAGTCATATTGCTGTTGCAAAGCAGAAAGAGCGGGCGGTCGAGACTTTACATTTGTTGCTAACTGCTCTTGTCCAGGACTTATATTTATGTACTCCCGCGAACAAGCGTTACTCCCATCCAATAAGTTACTAGTGTCCTCCTTCACAGGTGCTGAAATTTCGAATGTAGTATGGAAAGGTGATAAAGGACTTGCATCGCTTCCAAGATCAACATTCATATAGGACGGTGTTGTTGACTGCATTGGTATAGCAATACGATTATGTGAAGGACAACTTTCATTACTAGTCACTTGTCCAGATAATTGCTCAAAAGATAAAAAACCGCTACTTGATGTTGAGCTGCTAACAGTATGCGATCTGTAAATTATTGACATTAATATAATTAAATTAACAACAGTTACCTTTTAAATTCACATTTAAAAAAACATAAATAACACTTTTTTACACAATAAAAAATTGCATTAAATTAAAAGTAGTTCTTACATTAAGGTAGGAACTCTATACTTAAATTTAATTATTTCTTCTATCTTTAGTTATTGAAATATATTTATAAATCAAACCTTTGAATAGATCTTCTTCCTTGGCTTTTATTATTATTATGCTCCATATCCACAGCAGTAGTCGACTGAAGAGTTTCATCATTAATATATAACGAAGAAGAATGAGAATGTGAAACTGGTGGAGGTGGTGGTAAAGACAAAGGTAATGTTGGTGGTGGTGATGGAGAACCCACTGTTCCTTGAGGTGATATTGGTCCACTGCTACTACCAATGCTACTCAATCGCCAAACTCCATTTTGATTATTATGAGTTAATGTCGGTATAATTCTACCATTACTTCTAACTGGTATTGGATCCAGATAATTAGGTTCTGCAGATATTGTCAGTCTTGAAGTCGTAGGCCCAGAATGTGTGCCAATAGGTATTTCTCTTGAAATTGTATCATCCCCATTTATACAAACTTGCTGTAATAATAAAAATGTTACGTATTTTTTTTGAACATTACAGCTACTTTTTTTAAACTTACATATTTTAAAACAAATCAAGAAAAATCAAGTTAATATGTTGAATCAATAATTATCAAATAAAATGATTAGTTACCAAATGAAAATTGTTATTAGCTACCTGAATGTTCGTTTGTACAAGGTTAAAAAGTTGTGCTGCTCTTCTGCACTTAAAAGCATAAATTCCTGGACCCGTAGAACAACGTCTTCCAGATTCAAAGCTAAAAATTTCAGCATCATAACCATAACGACGTAAACATTTTAGTGGCCATTTAACTGGTGGTTTGCCTCTTTGATATAGAATGATATCTGACTCAGAGACTTCCAATCTACCTGGTGCAATTAAGTTTCCTAAATCATCTACATTCATCACTTGAAAGACATTGGGATGCAAGTCGTTAATGTCTGTTCGACTGTTAACACAACCCATTCTCCAGTCAGTTCTAACATAATGAAATAATATTATTTAGCATTTTAATTGGTTTGATAAAAATTTGTAAACTAATGCTTTCAAAAAAGAAACATTATCTTACATGTAACTTGAAGGTCCGAGCACGACATAAGCGAGCAAACGCATCACGAACGCATCATGTCGTTTTTCGTCGAGTCACCGTAAACTGGTTGGCTGTAATGATTTCTCTCAAGATCAACGTTTTTATCATATCGCACTAGAATAAATCTACGCACGAGATTAGGGTTACATTGAAATTTTGGTGTTACAAAATAACCTCAGTTTAAAAAAGTAAATATGTAGAACCACTTGCATAAACATCATTGTTTTATTCAATGCAGATTAAACATCTTTGAAGTATAATGTCATTATTTTTAAATAATATATTTTAAATAATGTTGATATTAAAAATCTACAATTTGTTGGGTTTCTTCTATAACAGTTATTGTTACGTTGAAACCAAGTTAAAAATAAATCTGCCTGAAAACCACGTTTTCCACATTGATTGCATTAAAAATTAGCAACATCAGTAATATTATAGTAATGTTAACATTAAGATCAACACTTGGTGACTCGGCATGTGTTACTCAAATGTAATTAATTGTGGTGTTTCAGCACTTCAGCAGTCACGAACTCTGTACACTGCTCTGCACTGCTCTATGATGCCAGTGCCACACTGGCACACTGTCTGCCACAGTCTGCATTCATAGATCTTACGAGATTTCACATCTCATCCAAACCCAACTCACTCACCATCACTCACCAAATCTTACTGTCACATAATACAGCATGCAGCAATGCGCATGAACCACTTATATCGATATAAATTGGGTATAAAGATACGAAAGATGAGGTATGGTATATTGGTATATTATACATACATATGGCCAACAGGTCTCTAAAATATCAAATGATCAATTACAATTTATTAATATTTTCTTTAAGAAAGCCCTTATCATTATTTCAGGATTTAAGTAACAAACGTTTTGATTTAAAATGTACGAAATGAAAAAATAAAAGAATACATTATATTGAAATCTCGGTTGAAATTAATTTTCTATGCAAAATTAATGGATTTATAAAAGCCATAGGATATACTACACATATGTTTATATTCGACCACATTAAATATATAAATTTAAAAATCCTACACTATGACTAATTAAATATTTAGCTGTAATGTTACAATCTGAGGAAAGTTTCCTCAATTAATGGTACATTACTACGAATTAAATATATTTATTTAAAGAGATCGCCAGAGTCTGCATTAAATTAACAATATCCTATATAGATGGTCTTTATATAATTATTTATTTCAAAAAAGGATTAATTTACAAACCAATTGGAAATCAATTGAGTGTACGATAAGTATAATAAAAGACTGATTTGTAGTAATGTTCAACAGCATTAAATCAACGTATCTAAAGTGTTCGCTTACTACATCGACATGAGTCAACGTTAGTAATTATATTAACAGTAGAATTTGTAGAGCTGACTTGGTCATTTGATTACAAACTCTTTTGCAACTCCATCTAGACATTTTTTGGTCCAAGGGAAATGAAAATAATTTGTTGCAGTGTATTGAATGCACAAAGTAGATACACGCCAAATATGCAATTTGTATGTACAATAGAATCGAGAATTGAATTTATAGATATAATTTTACTATGACTGCAATGATTAATGAGGTTTTACATTGATTTCTCTATTATGTCTACACTTTGAATAGCTGTAATAAAAACTACATTGCTAAAAAACGTTTAAATTTTCATCTGGAAAAGATTAAAGGTGTAGTCAAAAAAATTCACAAATAATTTTTAGATTCATTAATTCTAACGTATAGTAAATTAAGTTAAACACAGAAAAAATAAAAATTGATATTAATTAATTAGTCAACGCAAATTTATATAAAAATGCTGTTATTTATGATTTAATTCGTGAAAATCCATGTTGAAATTACAGTCTACATCAAATTTAAAATATTAATAACTAATTGTACTCTCCAATACGTCTACAAATTTCTAGTGAAACTTATTTAATGCACTGTTTATTGTATTTTTCAGGTGAAAATTTCAAATTTTTAAGAACAATTTTTTTTGTCGCAGGTATTCAAAATACACAATAGCGAATTCATATAAGCTTTCGTCAGTTATTCTAATCATAGCAAAATTATATCTATAAATTATTACGCAGAACTCTTAAAACCGTGTTACAAATAAAAAGATATGGATGCAAATTATTAATGCATAATTGTAAACTAAACTATGTCCTTAATCTGAAGTGTATTTAGCTACGGAAATACTTACATCATTAAAACATAAGTAACATATACATATTCTAAATAAATTTGAAATCTAAAATTGACAGTTTTTGAGTACAAGCTTTATTACTTTCACTCGAATTGTCGTCTTTCTATTAGAATAAAAAATGTTCAATAATATTATAAAATTATAATAATAATGATAAAACTGATAATATTTAAAACCTGTTTTTGCTTAATTATAAATTATAATACTATATCCAATAAATTTATAATAATTGATATTTTTAAATTTTTACATATAATTATTAACTTTTTTAAACAATTAAAACAATTAAAGATTTAGTCTAAAATTCTTATGTATCGTTATTTTTACATAAAATTTGAGTGATTTAAGAAAGTATTTTTAAAAAATTTAAGTAAATAATTATTTATAATATTTATTTGCAACAATAAAAGAATTATATTGTCCGAATACACCATGCACATCCCGAGGCACATCCGCATAATGCGCTCAACTTTCATATCCTCTCTTGTGCCCACCACTTTAAATTTCGCGCGAGTTTCTCCGTCAAGTTCTATACAGTTGTTCAGCGCAGGCACAAGAAACTTCGTTGCGCGTCTATAAGCGATTTTTCTAGCATACTGCCCTGCACCGTGACTAAATTCGTTGACTAGGGGCTGTCAGCATGTCACTTATTCAATAAGTTACAGCTGATTATTGCTCAGTCACTTGCGATTTGTCTTCTGATAGTTGTATACTACTCTACATTGTCCGATAATGTTATTTTCAGAAGCGAATTTTCGCTCATCAAATTATTCTCATTAGATTGTCTGAATAATTTGCATATAAATTTTATTGTACTTCTAGTTTACTTTTATAGATCGGGCAACTATGTTTGCCTTTTATTCGATTGTAATATTTTACAACAAATATTTTTCATTCAGATCATAATTACCAAATTTTATCAAGTAGATGACATTTGTGTACTCGTTTTCTTTACTTTTTTAATCATAGTTTTGATTCTTTTGAACACAAAATGGTTTACAACCGGATAGGACAGTTTTAGAATGATTTTAAACTAATTTTTTTTAAAATATACTTTTCGAGTCGTAATTTTATAAGTTACATTCTTTCCGGTATGAAGCTTCAAAATTGACCACAGCAGCGTTCAGGTCGCCGTGAGGCACAATCAAACCACGTGCGAATTAAGAATGAACTACCACGTGACACGACAGAAAGCCTGTGTAGTATACTTATGTTGCATTGGGCAGTTGTATATATGTATACATATTTTCTTAATGCTCATAACCTCTTGTCTTGAGCCGCTGGAGCTAGCAACTGCTGGTAATCGTCTAGCGGCCCATGTGCTGCAGTGTTTTGAAAAAAATTTTGTTATTCTATAAAAAATGAAAACTTACAAAAAACATATGAAAAGAAAACTAGAAGCTAACAAGTATGTTAAAAATGTTCAAAATGAAGTGTCTAGTGATCATAGTGCATCCGAAGGAGCAGAGGTAAATATTTATTTTCTGTAAAGACGAATATCAATTTTTATAATATTTAATACATATTTACTTGTTACCATTTCTTTTAATTATAAGTGATTAAAAATTATGCAATTAACTTATTTGAAAATGAAGTTTTTATTTTAAGTATTGTATTATGTTGTTTGTATTCAAATATTAATAGATACCCAAGTTTTTTTTATTAAAAATAAGTAAGCATAACTGAATTACTTTTAGGATTCAGGTACTGAAGACTTATTGATTGGAGAAATTAGTAATGATGGTGAAATAACTGATGAAGATATAGATGACACAAATTTAGGTGAAGAATCAGAAGAAGAAGAAGAAGATAAACCTATATTTGTATCAGATAATGAAGACTCTAGTAATGAAGATGAAAATAGTGAAAGTGAAGAAGAAAACTCATCTGATGAAGAAAATGCATCTGAGGAAGAAATTTCATCTGAAGAAGATAGTTTGTTACATTCAGAAACAGAAGATTGTAAAAAAGAAAGTAATAAAGCAAAAGTAAATACAATATCTGAAAACCAGTCTAAAGAAGTTCAAAATAAAAGCAACAATAAAACAAAAAATCATAAAAGTACTTTAAAATCTGAAACTACTCCAAATGATACAAAATTTAATGAGTATGAAAATGATACATCGGATGAAGAAGATATAAGAAATACAGTTGGAAATATACCTATGAAATGGTATAATGATTCAGATCATCTGGGCTATAATTGGGATGGAAAGAAAATTTTGAAACCGGAAACAGGAGATCAGTTAGATTTATTTTTGAGGCGTATGGAAGATCCTGACTTTTGGAGAACAATTAAAGATTATCAAACTGGTCAAGATGTAATTTTAAGTGAAGCAGATATTGATCTTATTACAAGGATTCAAAAACAAAGGATACCAGATGCTCAATTTGATGAATATGGGGTAAGTAAATTTTTAATTAATTCATTATGCTCAGTTATAATATTTTATCATTATATTTTGTTTATTCAGCCATGGGTAGAATGGTTTACTTCAGAAGTTATGAAAACACCTCTTCGTAAATTTCCTGAACATAAACGTTCATTTCTTCCTTCTAAACCAGAAGCTAAAAGAGTTTCTAAACTTGTTCATGCTTTAAAAATGGGATGGATAAAGTCATCTGCTCAAATAAAGAAAGAGAGAGAAGAATCAACAAAAGATCCTCAATTTTATATGTTATGGCAAACAGATGATCAAGCAGAAGAAATGAGAAGAATTCATAAACATATTCCAGCACCAAAACGATTTTTACCTGGACATGCTGAAAGTTATAATCCACCACCTGAATACTTATTTGATAAAAAAGAAATTAAGGAATTCAATAAATTAAAATCAACACCTTGGAAAAGAAAAACGCATTTTATTCCTGAAAAATATAATTCACTTAGACAAGTTCCTTCGTACCCTAAATATATAAAAGAAAGATTCCAAAGGTGTTTAGATCTTTATTTATGCCCAAGAGCAATAAAAATGAGATTAACGATAGAACCTGAATCCTTAGTGCCTCAATTACCAAGCCCTAAGGATTTACAACCTTTCCCAACTATTCAATCAATGATTTACAAAGGACATACAGATATGATTAGAAGTTTAACTATTGAAGCAACTGGTCAATATTTTGCTAGTGGTGGAGAAGACCAAACATTAAGAAGTATTTTAAAGAAAATATAGTATAAATATTTTAATTTTACTGATTAATAAATGTTTTATATTTATTTCAGTTTGGGAAATTTCTACTGGTAGGTGTGTTAAAGTTGTGAATTGCGGTGGTACAATTAGAAGTATTGCCTGGTGTCCAAATCAAAATCTTCCATTAATTGCTGTTGCTGCTGATCAAAAAGTGCTTCTAATTAATTCTGGTATTGGAGATCACTTAATTATAAACAAAGCAGAAAAATTATTAGAAATAATTCCACAAAGTGATAATATTGGTAAGCAATAAATTTTCTATTTAAATCTATTTAATAGATATATGTTTAAAGTATTATTTAATTTTAGTACCTGAAAGAATAAGAGCAGTTGTTCAATGGGAACAACAAACAGAAGCTGAAAATCCTGAAAATTGGAAAATGGGAATTAGGATTGTTTTAAATTGTTTTAAAACGGTTAAACAAGTAACATGGCATGGTAAAGGAGACTACTTTGCTACTGTAATGCCAGATGGTGAAAATAGATCTGTTTTAATTCACCAATTGTCAAAGAGAAGATCTCATTTGCCAATTGGTAAACCTAAGGGACAAGTTCAATGTGTATTATTCCATCCAATTAGACCATTCTTTTTTGTTGCAGTAAGTGAGAATACATATATTAGTTTTAATGTCAAAATAAACAAAATATTTAATATTTTAGACTCAAAGAAACGTACGAATATATGATTTAACAAAGCAAGAAATGGTGAAAAAATTATTTACAAATTCACAATGGATATCTACTATGGCAATACATCCAGGTAAATAACATTTTTAAAAATCTTGATACAAACATACATGTGTTATTTTTTCATTTAGGAGGAGATAATTTACTTGTTGGCACATACGACAAGAAATTACTATGGTTTGATCTAGACCTAAGTACAAAACCATATCAAACTCTTCGACTACATGGTACAGGTATAAGAGGTGTAGCATATCATAAACGATATCCATTATTTGCATCAGGAGCTGATGATCGAGGACTCATAGTATGTCATGGAATGGTTTATAGGTAAACTATCTGGTTAAAATTATTATTTAAATGTTCCTTTAATTCTTAACTTTTTTAATTAATAATTTATATAATTGACAGTGACTTATTGCAAAATCCTTTAATCGTGCCTCTTAAAAGATTGTGCAACCACGAAGTGTACAATGACTTTGGAATTTTAGATATAATGTTTCATCCAATACAACCATGGATTTTCTCAGCTGGAGCAGATGCAACTATAAGATTATACACTTGAAATTAAAAATAATTATAATTATTTTAAGATTTAAGAAATAAATAATTTTTATTGTAAACTGTTAAATACTATTAAAGTATCTTTGTTTAATATCATACTTATTAAACATAACCAAACTAGAAATTCTAATTTAGTTTTGCAATTATTTCCAACATAAATGTTACGCATTCTTTGTAACGATTATTATAATTATAATCTCTTTTATAAAGAGCATACAGTACAAAAAAATTTGCAAGCTGTTGCATAAATATTTCAATAAAAATTAATAATTAAACATAAATAAGCTTTTGTTGAAAGGTATTAAAAAATTAAGGATTTAAAAAAAATTTATCACAAGGCCAATTACTCTTTTTATTATATGTAATGGTAATCTTTTAATTTAAATTCCTAAAAGTAAACTTATTTATAAATTTAGGATAGGAACTTTGTATAAAATTTTTTAATGTGTGCAAAATTTCTTTAACAAATTATACCATTAAAAATCATTCCTCATGCAATAACTTATTACTATTGATCTTGATTAAAAACAGGACAAGAAGAGTGTCCTGAGCACTGCCATTCTGGCTGACCGCATTCACACAAGCGACCTGCATGACGAATTTGAAACACTGTAACTATTTTCCTATCATCATCAAACCTACAAGTAATGTGAAGATCATGAATTAAAAACGTATAAAACTGATTCCCATAACGTCTTCTTAGATACACTGATCTTGGATCTTCTTTTAAAACATTTTCTACCGCACGTCTTTTTTCATCTGCCTTGTCACTTAAAATTTCATTAAGTTGCTGCACTGAACGTTCATTAAAAATAACTGATAAAGGTGAAACTTTTGGCCTTGATACCCAATCAGGAACCCTTACAGTTTCTTCCGAATTGCTTTCATTTGACTCTCTCAAAACTGGTTGCGAATCTCTATTAGAGTTGTTAATGTCTGACACACTAACTGATGCTTGAATGTTATAAGTTTGAGCTAAATCAAAACCTTCCTCCCCATCAGGTGCTTCCCTTATTCCCATTCTTATAGGAGAGGAGGATGAAGATGACTCATCTAGTCTTAAGTTTAATGCCCGTCTACTAATTAAATCTAAATCAGTACCACAAACTGCATTGGGTCCATCTGCTCCATCTAATAATCTTGAATTTCTAGGAGTCTGCTCATCATTATTACTAAGTATTGAGTCAACTTCATTATATTCAGTAGAATTTAAATTATTTCTACTTGTAATAATTGTTGCAATTTCATTCTGTATAGAATCAGTGGAATTTTCATTATTAATGTAAACATTTTCAAAATTTAAATTCTCCTGAAATTCTTCCGCTTGTAACCTCAATGCAAGCTCTTCATCTCGTGATACATCAACTAATGAAGAAGTAGATGATGAAGAGGAGGAAGATATATGTATCAAAGACAAATTATCGGTTTCTATTTCTTCACTTGCATGTACAGTATGCAAGATCTTTTCAATGTGTAATGGGTTGTCATAATGTGGAATATACGGTTTAATATCTAAAACTGGTGTTTGATCTACCATATCTACACCTTCAAAATAAATTGTATAATCTTGAACTTTAATAATTTTAACCAAACTTAATCCAATAGGACAGGGACGGTGGGGTGATCTTGATGAAAATACTCCTGTTCTTAGGCCATTGAGTCTTGGAGGTGCAACTTTGGCACGAACATGTCCTGCCTCATTTTTATGAAAATGAAACAATATCCTGAAACATCAATCAATATTAAAAAAATATTAAAATTAAAATAATTATTCATCAATTGTTACTAACCACATGTGAGAAAATTCATCTAATCCTTGAAGAGCATGTCCTGGATTTGTAAAAACACTTTTAAAAAGTGTTATTTTACCAGGAGCTTTACTGCAAACTGATGGTTGTCTAGGAGTACCTTTTTTA
Organism: Sycophaga agraensis; assembly: GCA_018906755.1. Taxonomy (NCBI): domain Eukaryota; kingdom Metazoa; phylum Arthropoda; class Insecta; order Hymenoptera; family Pteromalidae; genus Sycophaga; species Sycophaga agraensis. Next base: position 6,285,336 of record JACCIE010000002.1, on the reverse strand, counting down.
TGCGGAAACCATGTTGAAATAGTACCTATAGGTCGACAAGTTAGAGTAGCATCAGTGGAACTATTACTTGTTGATGGCTCACTATCATGAACAGAGGCATTTTCTTTAGCAGGTGGATTACAATCTTCAGGAAATGAAGCAATACCACTTGTACATAAGCCTAAAAGTCTTTTGATACTGTTTACATCTCTTTCATGAACATAACGAAGACTTTTTATCTGCTGTCTATTGAAATTATATATTTTGAGAAAATTAAAGTTATTAGTTTTAGGTTAAATAAAATTTCATATTAATATTAACAAGAAGATATTTATGAACAGTATTTTTTACCTTAAATTATTAATCTCTTTTCTTGCTGTAATTAATTGCTCTAATAAATATTTAGAATCAGAATCTAAATTCTGGCAGTTTTTCTCCATTATTAATAAAAAAATTATTGACAATTTTTAATAATATTAAGAGTATTTTATTGCTATCAGTCCACATCAGTAGTTTCGTAGTACAAAACTCAGATTTGTAGATATAAAAACTACCTGAAATAAACTAATAAATGCTTTGTTTAATCTATAAAACAATCTACATAAACAAAATTTGTTTCCGCATGCTACTGATTGCTTCTATCTTACAAGTTAAAATTACAATTTACACTTTTTCGTAGTAGAACAGTATATTTAATGCCAATAGTTGCCAATAGTGTATACCCGTCTGCTATACTCTCTACAGTATAGACTTGTATTTTTTACAGAAAAGCTGTAATGCACTAGGAAAGTGTGTGAATCTGAAGAGTAAACACACCTGCGAAGCAGAAAGGCAACCTGCAACACGTTACTATAGGCATTGGTCTATCCAGGTCTATCGCACCGAGCATAGCATTGAATGGCATTCACTCCAATTCGCAAATATTATTTTTCATCTTGCAGTGATTCAATACACGTTTATAGAGATTGTATATACATATACGATACTGTACAGCTAACTTTTAGCCTATTGTACGAATCGTGCAGTATTTTATAATTCGAACGATGAACACATTTATTTAATTACATACACTTACTTAATTCTTGAATGAATCTTATGAAAGATTCGACATCGAGCGAGTGACAAGTGCAATTTTTCATACATATCTTTGATGACAACAAAAATGTTGTTCTGTATTTCAAAAACTCAAATTGTTTTTAACTGTATTAAAAGTATTTGACGAATTGATTTGTTCCAGCAAGATAACATTAATAATAACGATTAAGGTTATTAAGTATGAAATGAAGCAAGTAAGGCAATAACATTATAAATAATTTATTAATTTGTAGCACATAAAATTTATAAATTAAAGTATGCTACTAAGTCTTTTTTTCTTTTGTACAAATTCCTACTTCGATGAAATTTATATAGATAATTTTCTTTTTAATCTAAGTTTATTAATTTTATTTGGATTTTTATAAATGTACTTGTATGGTCTATTTTTAATTTTTATAATAATGGTTTTCTTGCAGCAACTTTACACATAGTATGAGGTCACGGATATTGCTGAATCCTATTTTACTATTGTTATTGTTGTACAATCTGATTAAAATAAATTATTGTTTTCTTGAACATCCAAATTTAAATAAAACAAATTTTTTAAAATCAAATTCTCTATTGTACTTAAAAAATAACATAAATTGTAATTCAACTCATGACACGGAAGGACTACAAATTGAATATTCATCTCAAGAAGTAGATAGTGAATATATTGTTGCATTCAAAGGATATTATAAGAGACAAACTCGAGAAAATTACATAAGAGCTGCACTTATATCATCTGGAATAAAAAGTTGGAAAATTATATCACGGGACAATTTAGCATCAAAATATCCAAGTGATTTTGATATAGTGCAAATTAAAAACGTAAATAAAAAAACTGGTTTAGAAGCCTTAAGTAATCATCCATTAATTAGAAGGATAACTGCGCAAAAAATTGTTCAAAGAACATTAAAATATAATAAAAATGAAAAAGATTTTAAAAATGTTCCTGAAACTAAAAGTTACAAAAGAAAAATCAATTTTGATGTATGTATAATAATGTTGTTAAACAAATTTATCACAAATCAGGTATACATAATAATTTGGAAAATAATTCTTCGTACATTATAGGATAAGGAATATTCGAGTCAAACAAAACAACATTTCTCCAGAAAATTATTACGTGCCATTCCTAAACAAATTACAAGTATTTTGCAAGCTGAAACACTTTGGAAATTAGGAGTTACTGGTCAAGGAGTTAAGGTATTTCAGTATTCCAACATTCTTAATTTTGTCCAAATAGAAAAGAAATCTAAACTTAATTTTTTTAAATAATATATTTATATTAGGTAGCAATATTTGATACTGGATTAGCTGCCAGTCATCCTCATTTTAAAAGAATTAAAGAACGTACTAATTGGACCAATGAAAAAACACTTGAAGATGGTCTTGGTCATGGAACTTTTGTAGCAGGTGTTATTGCTTCATCATCTAAAGAATGTTTAGGTTTTGCACCTGATGCTGAACTGTATATATTCCGAGTTTTCACAAATGCTCAAGTATAATAAAATCGTAGTAATTATCAATTAATATAATTATGTTAATAAAAAGTAATTTCTACTGTTTGTAGGTTTCATACACTTCATGGTTTTTAGATGCATTTAATTATGCTATACTTACCAAAATAACAGTTTTGAATCTTAGCATCGGTGGTCCTGATTTCATGGATCATCCCTTTGTTGATAAAGTGTGGGAACTTACTGCTAATGGTGTTATTATGGTTTCTGCTATTGGTAATGATGGACCTCTGTATGGGTATGTAAAAAATATAGACTTGTAGTAATAAATATAAAACTAACAAATATAAAAAATAATATTACATTATTATGTAATATATAATAATGTATAACATATATGTAACAAATATTTTTTAGTACTTTGAACAATCCTGCTGATCAAATGGATGTTATCGGTGTTGGTGGTATTAATTGGGAAAATCAAATAGCAAAGTTTTCATCTCGTGGTATGACCACATGGGAACTACCAGCTGGTTATGGAAGAATAAAGCCTGACCTTGTCACTTATGGATATGGAGTTCGTGGATCTGCATTAAAAAGTGGTTGTAGAACATTATCTGGAACTTCAGTAGCAAGTCCAGTTGTTGCTGGAGCAGTAGCTTTACTAGCTAGTGGATTTGTTGATCTTGATCATACTTTTAGTACCGAACAAAAGGTAAAACTAAAAAATCTACTCTGACGATTTTTAAAATAGTTTTTATTTTTTAGCAATTTAAATATATAAATTATATAATTTGTTTTTTTAATTAGTTTTTTTTAATTAGAACAACTTGTAGAATTATAATTTATTAATGTTTATATTAAAAGATTACACCAGCTAGCATGAAACAAGCATTACTGGCAACAGCTCACCGTTTACCTGGAATTGGAATGTTTGAACAAGGAGCAGGTCGATTAGATTTGGTTGGTGCGTTTCATTTTTTACAATCCTACACGCCTATAGCTTCACTAAGCCCAAGGTAACAGTTTAAACATTTTTAATTGATCATTTTTCTATTCAAAAAGATTTAATTGTAGCAAATGATTTTTACAGCTATATAGATTTAACAGAATGTCAATACATGTGGCCATATTGTACTCAAGCAATATATTACACAGGAATGCCAACAATTATTAATGTAACTATCATTAACGGATTAGGTGTTTCTGGACATGTGACCGAATTGACTTGGCATCCATATACTCATAATGGCAATGGTGAACATATTGATGTATCTTTGACACACTGTGATATTTTATGGCCTTGGTCTGGATGGCTGGCTGTAGCAATAACTGTACCAGCCTCTTCCAAGGATTGGCAAGGTATTTCTCAAGGTAAATTTTTAATATTACAATAGTAATATTTAAAATATATTGTTGTATATAATTTCTAAGAAGTGAACATCTTATATTAATTTTTTCACACCTTTTCATTATCTTCTAGCCAATACTTGTTTGCCTTTTCTTCGTTTTTTATCCTAAATCTTGTTATTAAGTTCCTATCCTTATATTTTAACTCTTTGGTTAAGTACCTATGTCTGTCTGTTTATAGTTATTATCTTTTTGTATTTAGCACAACTTCTTGATATCTCCATCTTTTCACTCTTCTTTTCTTTTTCTATTCTTATATTTCTCTTTTATGATGCACTTTTTCCATATTTCTTCGGTTGAATTCCTTTCATTTCTTAATCTATCTCTTTTACTTTTCTTCATTCCTACTCTTTCTCAACACTTCTCTTTTCTGTTCCCATCTTCCTTTTTCCTGTTTTCCTCTCATTCTCTCGATTTGTACCATTTTTTTTTATTTTACTTTCTTGCCGGTTTCTCATATGATACAACTCTTTTTATGGCTTTTAAGTTTATTAGAATTTCTTTCGTTTTCTCTGTCACTGAGTAGTCTGTCGTAATTCTGTTTAATTCAAGGATCAATTTTAGATATTTCCTTTGAATTCTATCCAGTTCTATCCCTTCATCCAGCTCCAAATTTCTGCGCCATACAATCCAACTGATTCCACTAATCCCTTTTATAGTTTCACTCTTCTGTCATAGCTGTTCTTAAATGCACCTTGTCCTATTGTGCTTTCCTTTTCAAATTCCTTAACTGGCTCTCACTTCCTCCATTTCCCCATTTGCATTCTCATATCTTTTTCTTTCCTTTACCTTTTTCAAAGACCACTGCTTTCGATTTCCCTACATTTAGTTCTAATTTCTTTCCTTTGAAAAACTTTTAAAAACTTATAGCCATTAAAGCTATACCGTCAGCCTAACTTATTGTACATAACTTGTTTACCCTTATGAATACTCCTCCTATTTGGCCTTTTTTCATATATTGTTCTACATCGCTTACGTATATATTAAATAGAGTTGGACTCATTGGACAGCCCTGTCTCATCTCTTTTATCAAAAATTCTCTAACTACTTTATTCTTCAACCTTATTCTGTTTTTTCTTTTTTCATACATTTCTAATATTCGGTTTTTTTAGATATACCTCGATTTTCATTTGCTTCATTTTTTATTTTAACTTTCCACTACTTACTTTATCAAATGCTGATTTTAGATCTTCGAAGAAAATCATATGTTTTCGTTACTTTTTATTTGTTTCGTCGCTTATTAGGCAATTTAATATACATATACAGTCTGAAGTTCCTTTCTCCTTTCTAAAACCAAACTGAGCCTCGTTCAAGTTTTTTCCGCTTTTTTTCCAACTTTTCATTTAATATTCCGGTATATATTTTATATGCTGTGTCCATTATGTTATGCCTCTGTAATTTTTTACCCCTTCTTTTCCGCATTTTTTATAAATTGGACATATGATTTCTACTTTTCAGTCATTTACTATTCCTTACTCTTTCGAGATCGATCTCACTAAAACATCTTATATGTATATGTATATTTTAATACACAACTATAGTATTATATTTTTTACAGGCCACATTTCATTAACAATACAATCACCGCCTAGTAATGGTGAACAAGAACCGAGAACTTCAACTGTGAAATTACCACTTAAGGCCAAAATTATACCTACTCCTCCTCGGCAGTAAGTATGAAATTTTCATATTTTTCTTTAAATGTTATGAAGATTACTTAAGATATAAAGTGTGCAACTTTACTTCCTCCGATTTTTTTTCCAAAATTTGAGCCTTTATTCTCAAAAAGTGGTTATCTGTTGATGGTTCAAAGTACTATCCGTCACTACCCACTAGTTTTTGCCATCATTTGAACAATTGTCAGATACCATCTCCAAAAACCGATGCGTCTTTTGAGTCAATCCACAAATCATTCCATTCTTTAACTTCTTCATAAGAGTGGAAATGCTACTCAGCTAGACCATGTGTCATCGATCGGAACAAGTGGTAGTCGGAAGGAGCAATGTGTGGAGAGTACGACGGGTGGGGTCAGACTTCTCATTTTAGGGTTTCCAAATATGCCTTGGCGAGTTTTGCCACATGTGGTTGAGCATTATCATGTTGCAGGATAACTTGATCATGTCTCTCTTGGTACTGTGGCCATTTCTACTTTAATGCTCGGCTCAAACGCATCAACTGCATTCGATACCGACCCCCTGTGATGGCTTCACTCGGTTCCAGCAGATCATAATACACTACACCAAGGTGGTCCCACCAAATGCAGAGATAACCTTGTCGACGTGAAGGCATGTCCAGGCATTCCCTATGATTTTCTGCTCTTGTAATTATTGTAATGAACCCATTTTCCGTCCTCGATTACATTGCGAAGTAAAGTCTCTTTCGATTGTCTTTGAAGTAGCTATTAACAAGTAAAAAAACACCTTTCAACATATCTCGGCTTCAATTTTTACGGAACCCAATTTTCCTGCTTCTGAACCATTCAGAATACGTTCTTTCACTAAGAACAGCCTCATCATAAGCACTTACGAGCATTCGATAAGCCTCAACCGCAGTTTTCTTCAAATGAAAGCACGAAATCAACATTTCCCGCAAAAGACGAGAATTTGGCTCAGAAACTTACTCTTTGATCGAGAATACACTTCTGATGAAAACACAAATTCATTAATGTGGTGCTTTCATTATGTTGATAGATGTTCAACCTTACTGTATGAAATTTTTGACCTACCAATTTCAACCGGCACTTATCGCTGCGGCCACCTAACGAAAAACGGCGGAAGCAAAGTTGCGCAATAATATATAAAAATGATTATGATAATGATTTTATTTTTAGCAAACGTATCTTATGGGATCAATATCATAACTTAAGGTATCCCCCTGGATATTTTCCCAGAGATAATTTAAAAGCTAAAAACGATCCTCTTGATTGGAATGGTGATCATATTCATACTAATTTTAAAGATATGTATCAACATTTGCGAAATGCTGGTTATTATTTAGAAGTATTAGGTACGCCTTTTACGTGTTTCAATGCACAAAATTACGGAACATTACTTATTGTTGATTCTGAAGAAGAGTTTTTTCCTGATGAGGTAAGTTATAAAAATGTTGATATAATAGTTTGTTTGAAGTAGTTTCATAATTTATTTCTGTATACTGAATTTCAGATTACAAAAATAAAGAAAGATGTAGAAGAAGGATTATCTCTAGTAATATTTGCAGACTGGTACAATGTAACAGTAATGCGTCAAGTTAAATTTTATGATGAGAATACTCGGCAGTGGTGGGTACCCGATACCGGAGGAGCTAATATTCCTGCATTAAATGATTTGTTGTACAATAACTGGGGAGTCGCGTTTGGGGACAGCGTACGCGATGGTCAATTTATTTTGGGGCTACATCCTCCTGTTACATTCGCTTCTGGTACTATTATTTCACGGTAAGAATTTGTTTATGCAGTAATGGTAGTAACTAAAGGCATTATTTACAAAATATTATATTTATAGTTTTCCTAAAGATGGTTTCATTATGCATGCGGAGTTACGAGATCAAGGACAAGAATTACTTTCTGATTCAGAAGTAGGAAATTTACAATTTGTACCAATTTTAGGACTTCTGCAAACAAGCAATATTGAAATTAATGAAGTACAAAAAAATAAAAAAGTTCAACCGGAGTCAAATTTCGCAGGAAGAATTGTAGTTTATGGCGATTCAAATTGTATTGATGATAGCCATTCTCATAAACGTAATTAAAAAATTGTTTTTATTCGAATTTGTAGTACTTTAAATTAAATTTTTATTTAATTAATATATAATTAATATATAATCATGTTTCATATGAATCAGCATGCTTCTGGATGCTAGATGCAATATTAGAGTATGCTTCAACCGGACGAATACCATCAGTTTTTATACAAGAAGAAAATAGAATTAAAGGAAATAAAAACATAATGGCATTAGGTGTTGCAAAACTTCCTAAACGTATGGAAGACAGTCATTTAAATCGACATAGTAAAGTATTGGAGTCTCCTGGTTCAAATAATCGTTATAGAATTTTTCCTTCATGCCCAGTTTCCATGTTAGCAACACCTGAACCTTTAAATGAAACTGCACCAGTGTAAATAAAATTTTTAAATAATTTTCACATATTACTTATAAAGCTTAATTTATAAATTTATTAAATATTGTAGGATTTTGTATAAGTCTCAAAAGCTGTTATCAATCGGGAATGCTTTTATTGGATCAGTTTCACAGTCACAAGATTCAGATCCTCTTTGGAATCAGAAACGTGGTAGTGGTATAAAAATCAACTTATTTGTTTCTCACGATACTAAAAATTATGAAAAAAAAATAAATGACGAAGTGAATAATGTATATTGGGTAAAGGCGGGACATTTGGGATATATACTGGGATTAGTAATTTTAACTGGACTTCTGGTTTTAGCATTAAATAGATGGTGTTGCTGTGCAACGAAACGATCTCGAAGAAATAGAGCAGTTGGAAAATTACAAAGAGTGATACAGGCTATTGCAATACGCAGAGTGCCTACTGTTTAGTGTGATTAAAAAATCAAATTTAATAGAGATTATCTTTTACTCAATTTAATTATAGGAAATAGTTTGGGCCAAACCTTTGTGTGCCTTTTTTAAAAGAATCTAACAAATAATTATTGAGATTAAACTTTTTCACCAAACCAGTGTATACAAAATTAAATTAATTTTTATTATCTTTATTCATACAATATACCAGTTTACTAAAATTAAAAAATGAATATTTTATAATTAAAATATTGCTCTAAATTGCTACACATTTAAATATATTATCGAAACAAATGTCCAAAGACTATTAAGAATATCTAGAAAAATTTATTGATGGTATATTCATTGAATTAAATTTTTTTGTAGTGTATACTGAGTGAAATGTTATATATTGCTGCTTATATATTAATTAAAAACAAGACTTTATGAACAATATCGCTACTAGTAACTTTATAAACAATATCGCTATTCGATATTAAAATTATAAATGTAAATATAATTTATTAATAGTCAAGAATAAATGAAATATTTTTGTACAATACTTTGTTTTTATTACCAGTTTCATTAATTATAGAATGGATTATACGTAACCCAATGAGCTCTAGTTTGTTCTGAAGCAGTTTTATGAGTTGTAAATATACTTTTCAAAACTTCTGAAGCCTTTGGATCTTGAGCAACACTATAATCTTCTTTAGCCTTTTTATATGCTGGATCTTGTGGTTCTTTCTTTACTTTATTTTTGTTTGATTGTATTTTATCCTGTTTTTCTTTCTTAATTTTTTTACTTGAACATTCATCATTTACTATACTAGTTGAACTTGATGTGTCATCTGATGTTCGCTTTTTAGATTTGCGCTCTGACTTCCGTTTTATAAGATTTTCTTCCATAAGTTTTAAATCATCTTCTTGTGCATTTAATACAACTATGTCTGTCTCGGTAAATTCTTTTTGACATTTATGGCATGTCTGTAAAAATACAGTAAGTTAAAAGAATCGTATAACCTTACATTATGCTTATGAGTTTAGTACTTTGACATCATTACAAGATATATATTTAAAACTATACAGTTGTAGAAGAAAAAATCTAAAAATTTTCTTATATAAGGTTTTACATTACGTTGTTTTTTTTTGAAAATTGATTGAATTTTTTTTGTCTAATTTGTGCTGTATTAATGCAGTGCTACTGTAAAAAATGGAATATGTCCATTTTTATGAGAAAAAGATTATACTTACGTAACATTTAATTTCTTTAAGTGCACGTTCACTCATGACACAACCGCATGTCCAAATGAAACAAAATTTATATTTCCCATTCATTTCTAATCCAATTACTGGGCAAATATATTGACTGCGACCATCATCAATGTAGCCTCCATTTTTAGCAGAATCACCATTAAATGCTGGATTTGGTGTAAGATTAATATTTTTTACATCTTTTAAATTCCTTATGTGCTCAGCAGATTCAGGAAGGACTGAACGATCCAATAAACCTTCAATCACTGCTTCTTTACTGTATAATCGACCTAAACCACATGCTACAATAGGTGATTGCAGAGGTAATTGTCGAATAGAACAGTGTTTCCACCTGTATGCTCTTTCTGATTCTTTATCTTTCTGTTAAATAAACATAAATTATTCTTCATCAAGACATATTTTTAATGAATATACAAAATCAATAATTTTGAGAACTAAAGTATACATACTTGTTCTGGCTTCTTTTTAACTCTAACAAGCTCGTCTCTACGAGGAATAGTTCCACCATCGCAACCCATGTTTTAAATGTATTCACGGATACACAAAGAGATCTAATACAAAAGTTTATAATAATCGTAGAATCACAGAAAATACGTCAAACGATCTAACCTTAATAATTAATACTCACATAAATACTGTTAAGAATACTTATAATATACTTTTGTAGTATTTTACACTCTCCAATTTTTATAACTTGCTCATATTGTTTATTTATTTTTCTTAACTTCTTCTCGGAAATACTCTAAAGCTCTGAATCTGGTAAAAAGCTACATAAGTTTACGAACAATCATATTATATGATTGGCACATAACTATATAAATACATACAAATATGTTTTGCTGCGCACTTAATAATGTGTTGCTCGATAATCGACCAATTCTACTTTATGCTTTATATGACTTTATACTACCTTATACATGCCTTGATATAGACTCATGCATACATACTTGTCAGTGTGTGCCTAAGAATCTCGCAAGCTATAGTACATTGTACAGTTTCGTCAGAAACTCATCTTACAGAGAGAAAAACAGTTACTGCAACTTAACGAAAAATAATAGAAATGTGTAACAAACTAAAAAATTATTAAAGAAAAAAATTTAAACAAAATAAATGATTACCATAGTATTAAAAAAAATTTAATCATGGTTACAATAGTTTGCGGACAATAAATATGCCATAAATGAAGTATTAGGATATCTAAATATTTCCAATTCGAGTTTTTGAGGTTGGTTATTGTAACGTATGGCAGTCAGCTGTTTTGGCTGCTGAGAGGCAGTAGTTGTCGGGCGGGTCGCAAGACTGCAGCACTCTTGTCACGTGAGAAAACGGCCGAAACGGCGAAGCAGTGAGAGCAGTGTGAGCCGCCCGTGGTTTGCCTGGGTTTGCCGTTGCCTCTGTTAGTCTCTTTTGCTGTGAGTGAGAGAGAGACAATGGTTTCGGCAAGAAGAGAAAACTAAATCGAAGCAATAGCACGAATTTTCGCGAAAGGACGTTGTCGGTTCGTCCTCTCAAGCGTCTCCAGTTCGCCACCCTCGCCAAGATCTTACAGGTACGCAGTGTTGTAGCAGATGCATATAAGTGTAATTCGTGGGTTAGTAGGATTCGGAAATAATGTATAAAGAATAAAAATGTAAACTAATGAGCTAGTTGCACCCATTCGTTCAGTCCACGATAACTTGAATCATTCGCTAATTCAACAACATTTCTATTGGTAGAACCGAATATTACGGACACTTGGGCGTATTGTCGGCACTGGGACCTCCTCTCATGCAAGGAAGCAAACGTAGAAGCTTCCCCAGATTGACAATGCGAAGCTTAATCGAGCTTTGCAAAAGCTTGGTAACGAGCTCATATATGCGTCAATCAGTGTTAAAATGTATGCATCGTAGATACAGTGGAGATATACGTATGCGCCGAGAGAGTGCGAGCATTATAGCTGCGGTAGCATTAGTAAAATGGAGTCGCGCTCCCGTTCGATATTGATTTTCGGCAAAGTCGGCCGTCGGGGGCAGCCAGACTGGCGGCCAGAGCCGCCAGTCGGGAGCGCAGATAGGCGTTTACCCAAGGACGCCTCGATGCCTTCGATAACTTCATGTCGGCTCGCGCATCCATCAAAGTTAAGCTCTCCCCAGCCTCTTCTGGTTACGCTCTTTCCGCGGGCATCGATCACAAGTCGACTTGCGCGCGCTCTTCTTTCCGTGTTTTCTCGTCCTCTCGTGAGTCGCGGCTCCCGGTCACGTGGAAAACGTATATGCTTACGTAATATTTCACGAGGAGTTGCGGCTGCCACACCCCCCTCGCGCGCGCCTGCCTCGCTTCTTTTTTTCTAAACCAGTAATTGGTTCAGTGAGCTTTGCACCTTGCCGGGAGAATCGACCTTTTGCCTTTTGAAAATTAGCTAAGCGGTCGATTCAACGCCCTAAAATACTACTGGAAAGTGACTCTCAACTCTAGTCAAGTTTTGTCTTTAAACTTCTGCAAGCAGGTGGTTGTTTACAGTTGCCTCTTGCAACATAAGATTATTGTAGTTTGGACAGTTTTTTTAGGCTAACTGATATTTAGCTAAACTAACTCAAATTTTATTTCCACAGTGAACTTATTTTTATCAAATTAGCATAAAACACTTGTTGTGCAGTGATACAAATAAATCTGACTATGCAAACCAAACGTTATGTACTGTAAAGAAGTTGCTAATGTATTGATGATTCAATGTCAAAACTGTAATATTTTCTTGTTTGTAACTAACATTAATTATATATACTTAATAAAATGATTGGTGAAACATAAAAATATTCTGACGTTTCAGAAACATCGCATACTAAGGCATATTAAAAACAGCTCAAGATGACTGAATATTGGTTAATTTCTGCACCAGGTGACAAAACTTGTCAACAAACATGGGAAACAATGAACAATCTTACTTCCAAACAAAATTCCTTATCAGAAAATTACAAGTTCTATATCCCTGACCTTAAAGTTGGGACCTTAGATCAGCTAGTAGGTTTATCGGATGATCTTGGTAAACTAGATACATATGTTGAACAGGCCACTCGTAAAGTAGCAACATATTTAGGAGAGGTTCTGGAGGCCCAAAGAGACAAGCTGTATGAAAATTTAATGGCCAATAACAGTAAGTACATAGTTAAATACTAAACAGCTTTTTTTAAATTTGACCTATCTTTTCTCTATCTATATGTTTGAATTGCTGAAAATTAATATGTTCAATAGAGTTAAAAATTTAATCAAATATAATTTCATAAATTGGCAAAATGTTAAATACTAATAGCAATAATAATTTACAAGTCCTATGTTTAATCTTAAATTGGTATGTTCTTTGGTATTGTAACTTTTTAACTCTCTTGAGCTGAAGCATTAATTAAATCTTAGTGTATGGTGTCCCAGCAACTTAATTTTATCGATCAAAAATAGAGATCGACACCAGAGAATATGAATACTAAACACAACACAAAACAAATACACAAATTGGGATTATTTATCTTCATAAAATTTTTATTAATTTACTGAAGATATCTAGTTCTACAGTTAAACTACTTGTTTCGTTAACTTTCATATTTCCTCCTTTAACTATTTAAATTTAACCTATTATTCAAGAAACTATTCCTGACAATTTAGCCTGCAATGCTAATTAGCATTATTATTTTTATGAATAATCATTTTTATGTTAAAAAGATTGTTCTTATAAAAACAAAAATTTGCAATAAAAAAAATATTTAAAAATATTAAAAATGCAGAATATTCATTTAAACAATAAGAGATTAGTTACTATAAGTATAATCATTAACAACTTGGAATGCTGAACTTCTAAATACAAATATAGACATGTATATTATTTTGTTTATTAATATTTATGATATCACCTTGTTAGTGATTTGGATTAAGAACATTTGAAATCCGTTTGCTTATTGCAATAAAAAATTGTTACAATATATTGTACTGAATGACAAATTTTTTTAAAACAGTGCTTTCTATCACACAAAATATATATTACAAAGTCATTCATGCACTTACTCATCTGAAACAGATTTCACATTTTAAATGTTTCTTAAACATTTGTAATAAGTTTGGAATTGAAAACCTTCCCATTGCTATGATTTATTTTGCAGTATTTAATTTTAGGATGTGTAATAAAAATGTTACAATACTTATGTATTAGGAAACTATTTATATACTAATTATCAAAATAGCATACATACATTCAATTAATCGATTGTTTTACACTAATTGCGATACTTGCTATTTTACCGATAATATACCTAGAAAAATTAGGTCATATGTGTCGGCCAATGCCTATATGTAGTTTACACTCTGTACATGGCAATTAACTTTATTTAATAAGGGAAATTATTTCGCTAATGCGTGTAATAATCATAAATTTCCTATTTATTATCGAAGAGAATTGTTTTAATATTTATTAGATTTGCAAAATTATTAAAAAGTTAAAAACTTAAATCATTTGTTAATTTTTGTAGAATATAACATTAAATTTAAAAAACAGCTTACTCAAGAATAGTCGGTTTATTTTTATGTAATATTCGAAATGCATTTGTAATGTTATTTAAACTAAATTGTCTAAATATTAATTACAAAATGTGGGTTCTTTACAAAAAAACCAATTATGTTGTGCTGTTTAATTTAATTATGTTAAGTCAAGAGTAGATTGCATTTAATTTGAATTATAAGTTTGATTTTTTTAATTAAATTTCGTACAGGAATTTATTTTTTTATATGTACTATTTGAACGAGTTCAAATGAGGTTTCAAATGAATTTATATATTTTAAAATAAATATTCTGGTTTACAAAAACAGGCAAACTGTTACATTTTTTTATTCTGTGCAGTAGAAGACGATGCGGTAAAGGTATATCTATTGCAACATTTTCTTATGTCATTACATAATTAATCTCCTTACTCTAGTTTTGGTTTATTAATTATTACTTGGACTATGGTTCGCGGGTTCCATTTTTTCCATAAGCTGTATACAATTTAAATAAGAATGCGTTTTCTTTAAATTTATTATTAGAATTAGGGTACACATTTAGAAAACAGCAATTCCTTGTTGTTAATATTAATTCAAATGACTAACAACGTGACGTTAATAGAAATTGTAATACGTCATGTATCACCAAGGCAAACATAATTATGTTCGATCAATAGTAGACTTATTGAAGTTAATATTTACGAAAAAGAATAAGAATTTTTAATTTTTATCTATATGGCGGTTGAATCATATGTTTGCAGGCCAAGTTTTCATGGCTATAGTTGTCAGTATTAATTTTAATTAGTATCGCGGCGTAATTGATTTTCAATATATGCGTACCAACAAGTGAGTTATAGTTTCAATTAGCTTAAAGAATCGGTTACGACGTGTGTAGTTCAGAATAAATTATTGATGTAATAGTAGTTGCTTATTGTTTTTAGTTATTATATTAATTTTTTATTTATCCTAACTGTGGTGTTGCTTTGCTTGCTTTATTTTTATTTTGACCACATTAACCCTCTTTCCCTGTACCTTACTCATTGTTTTAACTAACAAATGCTCATACACGTGCACTGCCTATAACAAATTCTAAACAATGACTCGTGGGAATTTCAAGGCATATGTGCAATGTGCTACTTGACGAAAAAAATATAAGCCAATGGTATTGCGGGCGCACGCGTTACTAATAACCTCCTCGAACGTGAACTTCAATTTTGAATCAGAATAAATGTACTGCATACGCTGTACTAGAATTAGAACTTAAACTTGAATATGAAGACTACATAAATAAAGAAATTAAGAAACTATGAGTATGATGAGTGGACAGCGCAAGGAGTAGCTTGGGTTACTGTGGTCACCAAGCTCCAATTAGTCACCGCATAGGTTTACTTTCATTTACATTTTTTCTTTATATTCTTTTCTATTATTTTCTCTTTTCTCCATCCTATTATGTTGTCTGATTCCTTACATCCTTGTTTCCTCGTTTAAGTTGTCCACGGTGGTATTATTTTTCGATTGTCGAATTATTTTGTTTCTGCGCCATTTATTTTAATTGCAAAGTACATTACCTCTACTTTATAATTAAGTTTGCTGATTTTGTTTGTCCAAGTTTATTCATCCTTTTATCATAATTTGTTTGACATTATTATTTCGTTTATGTTCGATTATATCCTTATGCTTGTTTTAAATTTTGTTGAATTCCTTGAGATCAGAGTATTTAATTAAAACGTAAATAAGTTCGGCGGAATCGAAGTTATAGACAGTATTATGGAGGCGTAAGCTAATGGCTACAGAGAGATCGCTCACAGAAATTAAATACTCTGAAGCAGAGCGAATCCCGTTGAGTTACTTTGTTTTCGTTGAGTTCCGTCGGCGTTGTCGTTAGGCTTTTGGCGTAGGACGCAATAAATAGATTGAGCGAGACAGTCGTAAGAATGAAAGAAGTCGCTTTGGAGAATTGGGACTGGGCTGTAATGGATAGGTCAGACGTCAATGGACGGTGAGGCTGAGAGTCCCGAAGGGGGTCCGGACACCCCGCCCAACACCCCTGTCACACCGTCGTACAAGCCAATGGGGAAGGATCAGCAGAGGCACTGGAGGGACTGTGAGAGGTCGGACACGCCCGAGTCGACAGCCTGCCTAGGTCAGCAACAACACCAACGCCATCCTCATCACCATCACTCTAATCAGCATCACTCGAGCGACGACCACGAGTATCACCACCATCATCACCATCACCACCACGACCAGCATCAACAGCATCACCATGAGCAAACCCCGAGCCAAAGCCAAAGCCAAAGCCAAAGCCATCGACATCATCAGCATCAGTCGCACCATCATCACCATCATCACCATGAAAAGAAATCATCCTCGAGCTCGCAGGGCGCTTGCGAGGGCAGAGCTTCGAGCGACTCGTCCTCGATGTACTCGTGCTACCAGGCGCACTGGTGCGCCGCCTCCACTCCCTCGACGCCCTCCCCTCGACACAGTCCGAGTCCCCGTAGTCCCTCGCTCTCCTGTTCCCCCTCGTCGAGCTGTAGCAGCGACGAGGATCTCGAGCAGGGCCCAAGCAGGCCTAGGCCGAGGCCGAGGCGCCGCCGACGCCGTCAACGGCAACGCCGCTCACGCCCGCCTCGACCCCGGGCCGCCAGCCCGGAGGACCACCTAGACGACGACGATCACCTAGACCAAGACCAAGACCAAGCCGCCGGCAATTTGCCCAATCCAGGTACCCGTCCCGCCATGGCCACCGACACCTACGCCGCATCCGATCCCCCAAACTTTTCATCCGCGCCTCGTAGCTGGGTTCAATTTCCTCCCTCGCCTCCTTGTCGTTCTCTTCTCTCTCTGACTCTCTCTCTCTCTCTCTCTCTTTATCTACTCTCTGTCCTTCATCTTTTTCTTCTCTACCTTTCTCTCTTCTCTCTCTCTCTCTCTCTCTCTTTCTCTCTCTGTCTACCAACTTCTTTACATCTTTGCCTAAGACACAATATCTTAGAAAACAACAGAGGTGCTTCTCCTTCCATCCCGATAATACCCAAACGAACGAGAAGCCAGTTTGTACAGTTTGACTGCAGTGCTGATTCACGGCTGCGACAATGCGTTTGCAGTCTCCGACGAGAGACTGAAAACACAACAGAAACAGTAACAACTGTTCGATGCACTTTAAGTATTTATAGAATAAAATCGTGTGAGTGGCACAGTGCACGGTCCTACCCACTCGTCAGCCACGATCCCTCGCTTACGCTTCCTACGTTGTATTTACTTTGTGTTATATCATGATAAATACTGTCTGTCTCTCATACCTTGTCGTCCACACATTGAGATACAAGCAATTTTTTGGCGCCCACTGCTTACTCCTGCGGTCTGTCACACAATCAATTATCCGACGTCAAAATGGAAAATAGATTTTCCAACTCTTGTATGTAGACCTTTAATGTCCAAATCCACTGCTGGATTTTCCTTCCACTAAAGTCGTGCATTGCACCTACGTAATATTTTTAATATGCACAATGCGAAGTGGCGACAATAAAACATTTAAAATTGTTGAAAATCAACAAATATTTAAAAGTTGCAATGTAATAATGGACGAATATTTTTATTCGACTATTAAACATTGGACTTTGGCAAAAGGAAATATCTGGCATATTTGTCTGTTAAAGGTTTAATTGTAATTGCGTTTCAGAAAAAGCATCAGGATACTTAAGCAATCCCAACTTTTACAAACTGGTATATACATTTAATTAAGTTCTTTTTCGATCAAAGCTACTGTACAATGTTTATAGCGCATTATTAATCACTGAATGACTTGATACTGTACATACGCAACACGACACAAACTCGAACACGTTATATTACAGACAGCAACAGAACAACAAAACATGGAAATTCAACGGAGTCGAATAGAAATTTTAATCGATCTGTACATGGGACACTGCACATACGAAAAAATAACGTACTCGCATGCACCTCGTTTGAGAGATAAAATAATTTTAAATAGGAAATATTATCCTGATCGTCCTAGAGACATCCAAGGAATAACATTTTTTTAATTATGAAAAACAAACTATCCTACTTCCTGAGTTCACCAGTTGCATGAATGATCGCTTTAATGTTTCGCCTGCTTGCAGCTTAAAAATTTCATGGCAATGCATTAAATTAAATTCATTCCTTTGTGTAGTTGAATTCCGTGCGTAATTAGCACTTACCAATATGGTATATTTTAATTTCGTCCACTGCTATTAAGTTTTGCTTGAATTGGTAAAGTCAAGGTATGTGCATGATTTATGCCATAACAACTATCATAGCACTTATAACATCCACGCGATTCACCTCTCACGTCAGAAACTAAAACTTCCTGGTTAAGTAATTGAATTAACAAATGATATTATCAATGCAATGTTCTGTGTTATGTCTAATATTTTTCTATTAACAATATTAACAATAACTTAAATGTAATTACAGCTAAGAAAATTAAAGGAATAAAAACAATAAAGTAATTTTTGGCCAGGAAGGTTGATTTAGAATTAGACGGGCGTATGTTGCACTGTGTTACTGAACATCTTTTAGTTAAGGGAATCGTATCTTGTCGTGCCTATATCGTGATGATTTTTCTGTTACATTTGATATTATTTTTGTCACACTATGCAACCATAATGTGTTTCGATTAAAGCACTATTAGTATAATAGTATAATATGACGATATCGATAAAGCATCGAACGAGCCACTACATAATTGTTCCATAATTACACTGACCTCAAATATAAATGTACGCATATGATTTGGTTATATTTGTCAAAGGCACAATTTTACTTCCAAAATCAATATTGCCTTTTTAAAAATCAATATTATACACATTATTCTTATACAGTTCACGTAGAACACTGTTATTACTCGTCATTTATATAAACTAGCATGATTTTTTACTTTTTTCTGTGCTCGAACGATTCTTGTGATACATCCCTTGAACTCGTTGCGAAGTTTAGCCAAAACGGTTTTACTTGAAAGTCTGACGAATAAAATGCAATTGTTGTATTGAAAACTTTTGTACCAGGTGACCTGCCCTTGTATATAACGAGATTCCAATGGGACGTGGCCAAGTATCCTATCAAGCAATCGTTGAGAAATATTGCGGACATCATTAGTAAGCAAGTTGGTCAAATCGATGCTGATCTTAAAACGAAATCGACAACGTATAATAATCTCAAGGGTAGCCTGCAAAACCTCGAGAAAAAACAAACGTAAACCATCTCCTCTTCTCTTAATTAACTTAACCTGTTACTTAATCATTTAAATCAATGGAGATTATGTAACTGTAATACAAATTATAACAGATGTTAATATTTTTTTGATTCTCAGAGGAAGTTTGCTGACCCGAAATCTGGCGGATCTTGTAAAGAAGGAACACTTTATTCTAGACAGCGAGTATTTGACCACATTACTCGTTATCGTGCCAAGGTACTGTAGCACATTTTCGTACGTTAAATTTGTTATGTTTATTATATATTGTAAAATGTATTGATTTTAGAGCAAGTTTTCAAGAATGGAATGCTTTATACGAAAAATTAACCGATATGATTGTGCCTCGAAGCTCACAGCTTATAACCCAAGATCCGGAGTATGGATTGTTTACAGTAACGCTTTTTAAAAAGGTTATTGAAGAATTTAAGCTCCATGCTCGTGAGAAAAAGTTTATTGTGCGTGATTTTACCTACAATGAAGAGGAACTCGCTGCAGGTGGGTGTTCAAGATATATTATTTCAAATTAAACAGAACCATTTCAATATCGCCTTATAACGTACTAATACTGAATAATACAGTTTTCATTTAATATTTAAATCTTAAATTCAACAATCTGAAATGCAAAGATAAATTATCTTTTGTTAGGTAAAAATGAGATGACCAAGCTAGTAACAGATAAAAAGAAACAGTTCGGTCCATTGGTGCGATGGTTGAAAGTGAACTTTAGCGAATGTTTCTGTGCTTGGATCCACGTAAAGGCTCTGCGAGTCTTTGTGGAATCAGTCCTTAGGTATGGATTGCCTGTTAATTTTCAAGCAATTTTGCTCCGACCGCACAAGAAAAGCACTAAACGGTTACGAGATGTTTTGAATCAACTCTATGCTCATCTGGATTCTTCAGCTACTGCTGGTGGATCCCAGTCTGGCAATCAGGATGTAAGTATTAAGTTAAGTCGCTAAAATATAATAATTTATCTCTTGATTCAATATTTCATTTTGATTTGCAGAGTGTAGATATACCCGGATTGGGATTTGGCCAAAGTGACTACTTTCCTTATGTTTACTACAAAATTAATATAGATATGGTCGACAATAAAGTTTAGTTCGGTTTGCGGAAGTCATTGTACATCTAGCGCACATTCGACATCTTGGTTCATCCGATTGCATATTTGTTACTGCTGTAGATGCCTAATCAGGTGCATACCAACACGCAGAGAACGATTTAAGAACTTCCTAAGTTGTTTAAGTCAAGAGGTACTTTTTCGACATTCTTCATACCGATAAATCTATAATTGGTACTCTTCCAAATATAATGACGTCGCAGATTTACAAACTGCTCCGTCAAGCTTTTATGTGCGAGTCTTTGTTAGATATTGAAAACAATATTTTTATAGCGATTTCAAACGAAACTGTGAAAAAAATGCTGAATTCTTACGTGATGCATGGTGAATTTTGAGTGATAGATTAGACTGGTGAAAAAATTTCTGAAAAATCCATTTTGTTTTTATCTGTAGTGACTTTATAATATTTTTGGTTTTAATTCATATCGTGTTATTATAATAGAAATTTTTATTTTATAAGTTAAATTAATTTTCATTAACGATGTATGTATAAATTTTAATAACCATTTTCAGATATTTTTTCACCAGCAAGTATACACTTCTTGTACATAATTTTAGTACAAGTTTTACAAAAAAGAACTTGTACACCTTACCCTAGTTTGATTGCTGTGTGCACATGTTCACCAAAGGCTCCACATGTTTATTTGATAAATGAAATTACGAAAATGTACAATTTGTAATTAATTATAAAACTACCCAATGAAACTTTAAATGCGCAAAGATGTTAAATTTTGCTTAAATTGTAATTTAGTAGCTTTGAAAAGAAAAATCAGAAACTTTTTTTTCGAGAATCGTTGCAATGCCTGTTTTTAAGATATTTTATTGAAAATATTGCAATGGATAACTCGGATTTCTTTTATTCCTCTGTACAAAATGATAGGGAAGAAAATGGAGTTTTTAAGCCTTTTAAGATATTTCAAAAGTATTCAACTATCTAGATAAGTTTCCGTTAATTGCCTAATGTCCTGTGTATTGCCCTGATTTTCAAATACTGGGCACGCATAATTCATAAAATGAAATCGGAATACAGTTTCTTGTACAATATTCGTTAAAAAGTAATAGAATCTACAAATAGTATAACATTCAAATACATATAGTATTATACAAAGTGAAAAATGAAAATGGTAACCCCAAGTTGTTCTTGCTGGTTTATTGTTAATTCGGATGTGAAATATTTTTAATTCGTTTATTGTAATTGTTTTATCCTCTACAGTTTTACATTTTAAAGAAGATTTTTAAAGCAAAATAACGGTCATGTAGACGTTAAGAACCTGATAAATATATGCTTCTTACTTTTTCGTGAATGTCGTTATATTAATTTATGTAAAAAAAGAATGAAGAAAGAAAGCTACAAAAGCAACCTGTTGTAATTTGTAGATATATTCAAAAATCGACAATGCTGTCGTCTACCCTTCAATAAATATATATTATACATTGTATAATTATAAATAAATATCATGTTCCGTTACTATCACTGTTAAAAGCTGTATGTACAACTTTCATTTATACTCGTACTTATATTTCCTTTTCCTATTTTTGATTTAAATTTTTTTAACTATGAAATTAATTTAAACACTGTTAAAAGTGTAACAAATTTATTTACAAATTAAAAAAATTACAAATTACAAAATTACAAATTAAAAAAAATTATCAAAAATACAATCTAATAACATTTGTAAAATCTAGATTGTAACAAAGTTAATATTAGTAACGCGTGAAGACACGAGTTTAACACAACTTGTTTCTTATTTGAGTAGCTTCATATCAACTGCTTGAAGACATCATAGTAGTTTGGATAGTACTCTGAAATGAAAATATAATTGACGTAAATTTAGTTGGCAATATTATTGTCTGATTAGTCAATTGTGTAAAAATTACCTTTATTTTTTCAATTTGCTCATCCCATTCTTCTTTATTAATTAACTGAATAGCTTCTACGAACAACTTTATAATAGTGCTTGTATTTCTTTTGAGAATTGCAATAATAGCAGTTGGACATACGTTTTCACCTTCTTTCCAACAATCATAGTCAGTAATTATAGCCAATGTAGCATAAAATAATCCAGCTTCCTTTGCTAAGCATACCTAATTTAAACAATTATTATAAAAAGATTAAGCGATCAAAGTTAAAATAAATTAACAAATCCTCTTTAATAACAACAATTATACGTTCTTATTTTTAAAAGTGAATTTAAAATTTTCTAATACAATTCTTTTTAACGTTATTACTCTTTGACATATTACTAAAATATATGTATATATTTTTGTTCAAATTCACCTTAAAATATTGAACATTGTAATAATCCGTATCAATGACAGACCCGCATCACCTTATATTAACGAACCTCTGGATAAGTCGTCATGTTTATCAGGTGACCTCCCCATTGACGATACATTTTACTTTCTGCTTTGGAAGAAAAACGAGGTCCGTCTATAGTTACAATGGTACCTCCAATAGTAATAGGAATTTGTAATTTTTTTGCTGCAGCTTCGAGTATTCGAGATGTTTGAGGATCAAAAGCTGGTTCCATCGGAGTGTACGCGACTTCTGAAATATTTATCAGCGTATTGAGAAATATTTTTATAATGTAATTTAAATTACTTGAGATTAAATAACATAGTAATCGAAAATCAATAAAATACTATAATTTTTAAAAATTAAAAAACTCATTTGGAAAACTTTTTTTTAACAATTTTTGAATAACAGTTTATTCATTGTTTTGAACATTTTTTGTGTATTGAATTACCTTTATAATGCTGTGAAGAACCATCGTAAAATGTTCCTTTTCGATGTACAGTCCTGTCAATGAAGCTATCTGGAATTACTAACTGTTCTTTACCTATCGATTCTAACAAAGATCCGCAAGCCGTGTACGACAGAACATGTGTACAACCAATAAGTCTAAGGGCCTCGATATTCGCTCGGTAATTTATACTAGACGCTGATAATTTGTGCCCTATTCCGTGTCTGTTAATGAATTAATTAAAATATTATTACCTGCGCAGCCTTTTTATTGCAAATATTTAATAAAATGTTAAACCTAGATAATAAGACAACGTCAACTCCGGCAATTGTTCCCAGATAAAGATTGCTTGATGGCAATCCAAAGTCGTTTTTCGCATCCTCGCGCTTAATTTCGGTTGGGGACTGTAGTATCACATGATTGGCGGGATCATCTAATCCAGATCCGCCAATAATTCCGATCTATAAAATATATTTCATGATATAAATCAATTTGAATTTAGTTTTAAATTTATTTAACAATAAATGTGTTAAATTTATGCAAATGTTCTGGATTTATTTACTACGTAATAAAAAATTCTCAATATTAAAAATTTAGATATTACATTATTTAGATTGAGCCGTTTCAAATCCGCTCAATTTCTTTACATTACAGAACGATTCAAAATATACCAATATACGTAGTGATAAGTTTGCACTTTATATTATACGTAAAAGATATCAAAATCCGACTTTTTTCTTTAAAAAACTAATACAGTTTTTTTTGTTTATAAGTACAATTCAATAATAAAATTATACAGTATTATAGTAACACGTTCAATAATAATAATCATGCATTATTACATAAATTAATAGGTGATTTATTCTGTTTGCCAAAATCTAAGCAATTATTACTTCAAAACTTAATGATGTTTCTTGACATAATTGTTAACATCGTAGATTATATCTCATTAAAAAAAAATTTATTTTAAAAAATGCGACCTAAAATTAAGTATCGTATTCGTCGTGTTATCCGCCATGAGCACGGATATGAAGTAATGATACAAATTATTAAGTAAATATATGCAAATAGTAACTGAGTTTACAATGAATATTAGACTTAATTTTGTTTATTAACTAAGTGGTTTTTATATATTTTACATTAAACTTTAATATTTTTAATTTTTACATAAATTTACTATTCTGCAGTTTTATTTTAATATTTAAAAAAAGTAATTTTTACCTTAATATTTTTTCGGCCCATTTTTCGTCGATTTTCTAATTCTTATTGAGACTTCTTTTAGATCCTTTTTTCCACTACTATAGTTTTTCACTCACGATTCACTTACCATTCGTTTAGAGAAGTTGTACACGTATAAATTACTTTGAAAAATCCTAGAGCACGTCTTTCCTAATAAAATGAGTAATAAGTTGTCTTTATCCAATTTATTCAGTTATCTGTTACATTAAGCGACTATTGTCAGTTTTATAGTAATAAAAGCCCCCCTCCCATCCTACCCCCATCAAGTATTGCCGATGTTGAATAATTTTTTTTGAGACTTTTTTGTTACTAGTTACTAGTTAGACGATGTGTTGGCAATACTTCAGAAATGTGATTCAAGCAAGGATCCAAGTCTAAGTTCAAATTATGCATAAAGAAGTAGAGTCAAAAAAACAATTAATTAGAATAATAATGCACCGAAAAGTAAATACAAGTAATGTTTTCATTTGTAAAAAAACTGAGGTTATGTATGAAAATTCACAATAAATATATTTCAAGATTATCAAAAATAAGCAGTAATTTAGTGCCAGATAATTACACTTCTCAAACGAATGTTGTATTATCTTTTAGTTGCCTTATAAAATACGCTAATAAAATGAGTGAAGATTGATCTAAGGATACGTTATTTAAACTAATACTCCGTTCCTTATCGTCTGCCGTCTCCCTCTGATCCTAGTACCAACCTCTACTTAATATCTTTATTCTAATATATATTATCTAGAAACTTCTCTCGTGGCGCCATCGCTCGGATACATGGACTGCAACATTTGGCTATTCTTCCTTCCTCGCTTCCTTTAAATTTTGTATTTTCCGAGCAATCGTAATCTTGTAATTTAGTCAGTGTTTTTCTCCCTCGCTTGTTCTGTATCGTACCTGAACCTCATCTTTATCGTTTGCTACATTCTTACTGGTCCTTACAGGCGTCTTGTCCCTTGACGAAAATCATTCTCGTTACCATACACTTCACTCTCATCTTCCATATCATCTTTGATATCGCATTCTCGCTCACTCACGATTTTCTCGGCATTTTTAATTGACTTACACGTGCTGTTGTTCTAAATCCACGATCGCTAGACTCATTTAGTTGTTTGTTCTTCCGCCCTCAAACCTTGGTAGACATAGCTTCAAATAGTTTCAATCCGTAGCTTTACACACAGTCGCATTTATATCGGACAAACCTATCAAGCCTGTAGAAGCATTTCTCTTAATCCTAACGCTGACGCGTCTGTATGCAGCTCAGTTTTAAATGCATCGGGATTATAGAAATGTAATATTAGCTTCTTATCGACTATTATCCCAACTAAAATTAATTTTTGATTTTAACAAATCCATTAATGATGTCGTAATTTGTGCAAAGTGATGTATGAACCTTCGAGAGAAGCTATCTAATTCAATGAATCTTCTTACTTCATGCTCATTTCTTGGGGCTAGAAATTATACTTGTCGCATATGATACTTTTTCAGAATCAAGGTAAGTTTCGCATTTCATCAGCATTTCCAAAATTTCTATTAGATGTTCAGTTAGCTCCATCCACAATTTAGTACACGTGTCATGAAAGATGTAAAGGTAATCCCTTCGTGATGCATTACTTAATACTATATCCAACAGTTTCGTTAAATTCTTCGGATTGATTACTAACGAACATTGTTCTCTCAAATTTACCCGTTTGTTCCTTTGCGCTTTGACTTAGTAGAATCTGACCATTTATCATACAGTTATACGCAATTCAGCTTTCTAGACATTCTTTACTGGCATAATAACTTCTTCGACGGTATCATCTACGTTTACGAATTTATATTGCCACTTGTATTCGTTATGGGCACCTTTAACTCATCTATGTTAGTCAATACATTTACAAAATTTTCTCCCGATTGAAGCTCGGATTGAAGATCAATGTACTCTAATGCTCGCGATTCGTCGTTGTTATTAAGTGCATGAGGATCGAACTCAGAAAAACATAGATCAGTCCATCTTGTGTGTACATCAAATCAAGCGCTCTGTTATCGTTTTGCTTATAATTACACCGTAAGTCTGAACTTCATCTAGAAGAACCCCGAACGTGACTCGTCTTGGTTTTAAATTGACTAGTTGCATTTCAGCATTTATGCCTAGAAAAATTAGAGTGCACTGGCCGAACCTGCCTTGCACGGAGCTACATTACCTTCATTATACAGATCGCTGCTTCCGAATCAAACTGCGCGGTTACACATTTTCCATCTATGATTACATCGCGAATAAACTTTTCCCCGAACGCATTCATTCCCTGTCTCGTAATTACATTTAAGTCAACCTTTTTCTGACTGTCTTTATTCTGAGTGCATCGCATTGCAGTGTGACCTTCTTGTCTGCAACTAAACAAACGATTTTTTTCTTTTTCGGGCAGTTTTTCACGATATACCCCGTTTCTTTATACCGAAAACATTCCCGCAAATTATCGAACGCATTACCGCTCGCTATAGTTGTTTGTAGTTTATTCTTCTTGACTGACGATGACTGGTTATTGTTGCCTGATGATCGCGACTTCACTGAATCGGGCGACGTCATCATTGATTTTCTCTGTTTTCTGAGGCGTTTACATCGACTTCAATGAAGCCTTTTAAATCGTACTAAATCTTGCAAGATGGCGTCCGTCGATTCATATTGCTTACTAAGTATTTGTGCAACCATTTCCTTCGACCATAATCCATTGGCAATCTCATCTCGAATTTCTGAGATATTTAAATCTAGACCGTTGCACAGCCAGATCGTATCCAAATAAAATCTTTCGAGATGCGTAAAGTATGTCTAATCTCTACAAATCTCGACAAATCTGACAAATTTTACGACTCTGGAGATTTAAAGGGCTGCCGAGCTAAATGTTTACCTTCTCCTACATAACCGTACCGTAGAGAGTACCCTTGAGCTTGATGTGAGGCTCGCCGTTCGCTCGAGACTTGTATTGAACAAAACTCGACGAATCTTGCCAGTCTTTGCAAATCTAGTCAAAGATTCGAAGTGCGCGGCCCACCGGTCGTCTCTCCTAAATCCCAGTAACAACCTCTACTTAATACCTTTGGTCTAATATATATTCTCTAGGAACCTTTCACGTGGCGCCATCGCTCGGATGCCGATATACATGGACTGCGACATCATTATGTTGATTGAATTTAAATTAAAAGAACCTAGTGCTAAGATAAAAGCCGACATTCGTATTATGACGAAACTTAAGTTTAATTATAAAAATATTATTATTTATTAAAGAAATTTTACTTTTAAGTACTACAAAGATATATTCATCAGTGCCTAAATTTTAATTCTTTTTTGATCTGTTTATTTTTAGAATAATGGGATTATTTTTAAAAAAACTGATTATTAAGATTATTCTTTTTAAAGCTGGATACAAGAAGTTGGAAATTTCAAATATAATACTTAGATCAGAATAAAATAAAAATTGGAGCAAAGTTAAGACTGCATTAAAAAAAGAAATGAAGCAATTGACAAGAACCCAGCATGAAATATAGAATGAAAAAACCAAATCCTAGGCTTTCCATTGGTCACACCCTAATCACCCACCAACACCTTCTAAATAAATAAAGAAAAACAATGTGACTACTGTACTGTTTTGAACATGAAACTTTACTCATCAACAAGAAATAAATATAAAATAAGAACAAACTTATCTCAACCACTGAAAGAACTAGATCTTAGTATTTGTAATTAAATAACATGTAATTACATTTAAATTCAAAAGCTCATGTAATAATTATAATGTATAAATAATGTAAATATGTAATAAATTTAAAAAAAAGTATTATTTAGATATAAAATATAATGCTGTAATGAAATTCAAGTGTTTCAAATGTGCATATAAATATTATAAAGACAAGCATAAAAAATCATTTTTTATTTTATAGAATATCCCTGTAAGTGTAAAACATTTACAGGATGTTAATTCTAACATTACATTTTGTATCTAAATAGCACTTTTTATTCTGATCTAAGAATTATATTTGAAACTTCAAACTTATTGTATCCAGCTTTAAAAGGAATAATCTTAAAAATCATTTTTTAATGAATATTTACTCAATTTTGAATATTTATTTATATCTCAAATAACATTAATTTGAGAGGTATACTTTTATTTGATTCTAAATGACTATTTAGTTTTGATAACCTTCAAATATTTTTAGTGAATTTTTATCCATAACCCCAAATTGTTCAGTAATTAAAACATTACTCTTAGTTGCTGTGCGATACATTGTTCCCTAAGCAATTTGAACTTAAGCTTGCTATAATCATAGTAATCAAAGACAATAAACTACACTCACTAATTGTAGACTGGTACGGACGTTAAACGTTAACTTTGCCGGAGAGTCAGAGCACTGCAGTTTTGAAAGAGGAAGCTAAAATTCGCCACGTGACTTGTACCAGAGATGAATAGAGAGATTACTGGAACCCACTGGGCGCTGCTTCCAGTTAGATACTCCGTAGCAATACGCCCTCTTGCGGATAAATGAGCACGAGACCACTTATTCGTATACTCGTATGTGGCCGTGTACGGAAGCTTCTTAGAGTGGAGTACGATCGACGATAGTGTAGGTAGATCCAATTGTTGGCATCCCTCTTAGGTTTTTAGGCGCGGCATGGTGACGTTTTTCGGCAACCGCCTTTAAAGAAATGAAAATGGTAACAAAACAAACATTTTTCTAAGTAATGAAAAAAATGCACAACTTCGGGAATTTTTATAATTGTTATATACTGCTCATTCGGTAGTATGTGGGGTTTTGGAAATTAAAAACATTCGAATTTGCAGTTTTTAATAGGAACGTTGGCCCCTTTTCTAATCTTCAAAACGTATGGTCCTTGTTCTCCTTTATTCTAAAGAAGACGTACTGCTACGTACAACACCTTCAGATAATGTATATTGTTATTAATCAAAGATATTGTTCACTTGAGTGGTCTACATATAAAGGAACAAAAGGTACAACCATATATTTTAGGATGCTCGAGCACGGAACCGAGATTGAACCCGCCCGTCAACGTGCAATCGGCCGGTGAACAAAAAGGTGGCATTCGTTGAGTCAATGCTCGCTATATTGATTTTGCGTTCATTATACGTGTTTCTCAATACCATTCATAATTATTTGTATATATGTGCTCAATGTTAAGCATAGATGCATGAGTGACTGATAGTGACAATTGCCACGGTTACGGGGTCAGTTATTGTAAGTGGCAAGGTAGGTAAGTACATGCATGTGATCGTTAAAGCGCTCGCATTCACTGCATTGGTATAGCATATCATGTCAATAGTGTAACCGAATGCGAATAAATCTGAGTTTGATTAAATCAGAATGCTGAGTACATATTTCCTGAAACTATATATGTATATTTGGACTTTTAATAAAACTCACATTAGAGAGGAGATAAATTGATAAAAATTTACTTATAAAGACTTCCAATTCTTAAAATATATTATAATAAGATAATTTACTCTAAGTATAATAGATAGTGTTACAGTTTTACATAACAAATATCCTGTCGATAAAAATAAGAATTAAATAAATCTGATTAGCGTCAAAAAAGTGCAAGTCGAGCTGGAAGTAAGCGTATATTTCAACATAAAATGAACCGATCGTGCTCTAAAGAGTTTTTATTTTACATTAATTTA
Organism: Sycophaga agraensis; assembly: GCA_018906755.1. Classification (NCBI taxonomy): domain Eukaryota; kingdom Metazoa; phylum Arthropoda; class Insecta; order Hymenoptera; family Pteromalidae; genus Sycophaga; species Sycophaga agraensis. The sequence continues at coordinate 6,255,109 of JACCIE010000002.1, read as the reverse complement.
AATGAATGTTATATCTACAATAGATTAAGAATTTGTAAAATGTCAGGATAATCACAAGTATTTTTATCTTCACTAAAAAATATTTTTAGAAATCAGTCACGAATATATATGAATTAACTTCTAACTTCTATATTAAACTATATAATAATTAATTTAAAGAGTTCATATCGTTTCGAAATCTATAATATTAACCATTTATTTACGAATTATTTATATAACATATGCTCTTTTTATATTAAATATAATTATACATATTAAAAATACAAATGTTTGATTCATCGCACTTTTATCACTAGAAAATTTAATAAAAAATATTTTTGATGTCTAAGACACTAAGTAATGCACAATTTACTCTGATTATTTCACGTACATAGCTTTATGTAGAGCTATTCCAGTCACAACTCGAGAGCTCATTTATACAATTTGCACATTCATTTGTAATAATGCAAACAGTTTATCACTTTGGCAACCACTAAGTGAACAATATTCCGTCAATAAAACTTTTGACAGCATATCAATTATATTTTCTTAATCGATTTAAAAGATGTACTTTTTTATACTTTTCTTTTAATGTAGGAAAGATGGATATATGTGTAGCAAGAATATTTCTTAAAGACATAACGAGCCGACATTTCAATGTTATTTACTCTTTTCAATCATCTTTTGTATTGAACTCAATTATTTAAGCAGAATAAATTATTGCTTTGTAACTCTTTGTAGTTCAATATTTTGATTTTTTGCATAGTCGATATACGCAGAAATCGGAGACTAAACATTCAACAATTATACACTCGTACAATAAGTGTATAAATAAAATTTTCCCTATTAAAACATTCAATAAAAATTCATCTTATTAACATTGCATTTTCACAAATATTTGAGTTTTGAATAGATACACATATTTTCTTAATGATATTTGAAAATCTGAAATTTGTTACATATTAAATTAAACTTTGGTATTAATTAACATTTATAGTATCGATCCAAATTATGCTGGGAGCTGTAGACTCTAGAATAAACTGAGATCTAATATTTTGCCTTTGAAAGTATTATGCTACGTTTCTATTGTCTTAGGCGAAAGGCACGAATGACGACAATGATGCTTTATATTCATACTTATAATAGTTGGCTTTGATCCAATTTTAGGAACTAAATAATTTTATAACATATCTGATAGAGATCTCTGAGAAATATATACATTTTACGGTTTACGCGTTTGTTTTATTATATACTTATTGAAGTCTTTAAATGATTCTATTGAGATACGGTTTGTAAAGCGCTCGAAAATCGGTGAGGCGTGGAAGTTATGCTAAAATCCTTATTCACGGATCTCATTTCGAACGTGCATTCAGTTTCATTTCAGGTATTATCTTTTCATTCATTACGATGGAATGATTTTTGCAGGAATGTTGAAATGAGGCTATACTTGTAGCGTCTACTATATGTCATGAGCGTAAAGTCGGGCTAAGTGTCGGGAGCAAGTGTCGGTAGCAATTAATTAAAGACATCATGTCTCTCTTTGTCTTCTGCCTAGTAGCGCGTTTTCCACTGCTATTATTGAGCTCTTACGTCTACACAACAACGTTTTAACAACATTCGAGTTGAGTGTGCGTTAGAACACGCGAAACTGCATGTGACTCGATATAGGAACTTCTGCGCTCTTTTGAGGCTGACGCGTTCTAAAAACTGAAGAGTATACAAAATTATTGAGGCATCTGTTGGACAGTTCCGCCTTGACAGAGTGAATAATTGCCATTGGGCGTAATTACAGCGATCGTATAAAAAAAAGCATTGTCGCGTAAAAAGAGACCGAATGGTTTTCAGTACTTTATGGACTTTATGTAGGCCGAACAAGGAAGCGAAGAAGAGGCGATACGTCGGGGTGTGACACGACAAAAGAGATGTGGAGCGTATGAGGGCTAGGCACATTGTTGTAGGCACACCCATCGCGCGATGCTCCGTGAAATTCATATATCAAGCGAGATGCTTGTTTGGGTCCGCTGCACTCGGATATATGCGATTTCCTTTCGTAATTATATCCATCGCGGTTGAAAGTTAAACGACCCTATAAAAGTGCCAAAATAAAATGATTTACCGCACTTCCTGGCGCACTCATTGCGGATGCATACATGCGTGCAGGTGTACATATGCACAAGTATGTTGATGCGCGATCGACGTTTTGAGGATCGTCGAGCGCACGGAGCGCTCGGAACGGAGATCGGTACGATGCCGCGCAGGGACTTCCTAAATAAAGAAATCGATGGCGCGACCGGAGCGGACAATAAACTCACAAGATTGATTGTCAATTTTGAGCGAGGGCCGCGATCGATTGGACGCGAGCGAACGACGCTCGCAGCTTGCTTACACGAATCGCCGCGCGGCACAAAAGCTTCCGAAGCCTTAGAATAGCCCTTAGAATATAGCCCCCGGATCGGCTGGCGCACACGGCACCGAGGTATACGCACGTCCAACCATCAAATCGAGCAGAGGCAATCGCCTGCGGTCGATCCGATTGCTTTCGGCCAGCGAAGAAAAGCGAATCGGGCGCTCGGGCCGCAGCTCCTTTCCGCCGGAGGTGCGGCGTCTTGCGCCCCGGGACACACATGCGCGGGGCGAGATAGCCGGTACGCGTGTACGTAGGTGTGGCGGGCGGGCGAAATATTTGAAGAAAAAGGCGAGACGCGCGCGAGGCACAAAAGAGCGTATAATGCCCGGCATAATGCGCGGAGGAAGAAAAGGAGACAGGGGAGTCGCCGGCGCGGCCCATGAGAAGTGGGTCGCGCTCTCGCACCGGGGCCCCGGCAGGCCCGGGGACAAAGGCCGTCGCGGCCGAGGAGCCGAGGACTCGCCCCTCCGGATCCTCGGGCCGCGGAAGCTGCCGCGAGCTGCGGCGCGCGTGCGAAGGGAGGCGCCGTCCGGGGATCGCCGGGGATCAATAGGGCCCCGCGCGCCCATTCACCCCTCGGCTCCCTCCTCGCGCGCCGCCTTTGTGCCCGCGCATGTGCAGCGGGAGCCTGCGTGCAGCCCCTGCCTCCGTGTGCGTGCGCCTGCCCCCGCCCCGCGGCCCTTCCCTTTCCCCCTTGCACCCCGCGCGGAGCACCGGCCGCGTATTTACCCGACGGCCTGCCAACTCTTTCGAAACGACAGAGAGAAGCGGGTTACGCGTTCCCCGCTTTTCCAGGTCTTGCCGCAACTCCGCCGGGATTGATACGCACTGCCCAATACAACCGCGGGCGGATAAAAAAGACGCGCGTCGAGATACATACGTGCGCGGAGCCGGTAGGGAAGCACGTGCGCGCCGCGGCCGGGCGGGGCTTGCGTGCGCGCCGCGCCCGGGCTAAGGGCAGCGCCTTGCAGCTGTCCAAAAAAGCCGAGAGGAGCGCGCTCGTACGCGGCAGCCGGGGCTTTTTTCCCCGCGGGACAAGGACAGGCTCACCTGTCGCGCCCGCGTACCGGCGAATATCGCTGGTATATACGGGCTACTTGGCGGCCGTCCCGGGACACAAGGGGCCCCCTTTTTGCCGGGCGCCCCTGCCGCTCGACTGTTTTTCCGCGCGCGCACATACAGGCGGCTCGAGTGACAGCCGTGTATGGGTGCCATTGTTGCGCAGCGGAGTTCGCGGGTCCGGGGCGGCCCCGGGCACGTACGCCGAGCCGCCGGCGCAACGGGGACAGGCCGCCGCGGCCGATTGCGCGTACGCGGCGGCGCGCCAAAAAAAAGCGCCCACGCTTCGGCGCGTCCTCGGAAAGCCGCGGGCGATTAGCGGGGGGCCGGGGGCGCGCGCCGGGCCCCGGCCGCCGCCCGTCCGTGTGCGCACGCACGCGAAACCCGAGCGCGTGTGTATCGATCGCCGGCGGGGACGGCGGCGCTCGCCGCGCGCCGCCTCAGTCCTCGGCCGCGGTGCAGCCGGTGCAGGCCTGCAGCCCCGGCGCGTCCCTCCGTCGCGCGCACGCGGCCCCCGGCCAGCTAACCTCCCCGCGCCCGGCATGAGGTCCGCGGGCCAGGCCGCCCGGAGCGCGCCCGTCCCTCGGAGGTAAGTGGCCCGGTCCGGCCCCGGGCGCCGCGGTACTCCCGATAGCCGATAAGGGAGCCGGCCCGAGGCATTATGCGCGCTCAAAGGGGGCCGAGCGCTCGGTTCAGAGGTTACGACACCCGAGATAGCAGATAAGCTCCTCTTGCTCCATATTCCCGAATGGGGCTTTCCGCAGCCGCGCCGAGCGAGTAAACAGCCCGTGCTTTTTCGCGTCGGGCCGCTCTCACGCGGCCCCCCGAGCCCGCGCGCCAGTGCCAATCGCGCCGTCGGAAAAGTCGCCGCCGCTGCCGCACCGTCCTCAGGCCAATTGAGCTTAATTACCGATCGCCTCGGTCATTAGGGCCGTGAGTCAGAAAGCCTCGAGAACAGCTGAAATTTCACGCCGGGGAATCTCTCGAATCCGTTGACGTAGTGGCCGGAGCGCGCGCACGAGGCCGATTTCCCTCCGAGCCGCCTGCGCGGCATGCAGGGCCCGCAGCTTTCCGTCACGGGCCTTGCCTGACTGGAGGACAAAGCGCGCCGGACGGGGGGACGGAAGGAGAGCCTCGCCCGATATACCTCTGCGTACCCGCCCGATTGTGCACACGGGGAGGGAGACTCCAAGGCGACTTCGCACTCTCACGAAAAATGGGCTTTTCCCCGTTCCAGCGGCAGGCACGAGAGAGTTGAGGCGCCAGCCGAGCTTTCAGCGAGATGAGCGGACAGCAGCGGCAGACATGAGGCTCGGTCTCCTCTCCCTGGGGCCGCTCCTGCTCTTCCTCCAGGGCTTGGCGGCCGTCAGTGTCGTCGACCACCACCAGGACGAGGAGTACGAGCCCGAGCACGAGGTCTCCTACGAGGATGCCCTCGCCACGGCCTTAGGCACCAAGGTCTACCCAGGTAATGCCTCTTTATTCTTAGCCTTGCGCTTCCGCTGCAAAAAGACTTGCTCTCCGCAGATAAAGCTTGCGTTATCTTTTTAATCCCTCTAATGAATTTCTTTCCTCGTTGTACAAGGCAGCGATTTTTAGGGAATAATCGGATACACGAAGAATAGAGGTTTCCCTCGTAGTAAGTCCGTTAATTTATTTTTTACCGATTCGTCTTTGATGTGCTTATATAGTTGGAAGAAGCGCAAAAGGTACGAAAAGAACAGTTAACATAGTAACTCGGTAGAATCAATAAGTCGCCCCGGTTATAGATTAAATTTTGCTACACTGCACGGTTGATTAGGATTCAGTGGGGAGTTCCGACATTTCGATTGCCGACACGTCCGTGATTTAAGAGACCTATAAAGTCATTCTCGCGCCAAGTGTTTGTACAAATAACTGCGTATAGTTATAAAACTAATGCCAAAGCACATACACATTTATTGTTTTTACTCGTGGAATTTGATTCGATACACGCGAGCTTTCAAAAATCAAGCTTTCTCAATGTACCAGTTTCGTAAGAGGTCCGTGCTTTCCTAATTGCTCGAAGATAATTAAGGAAACTACTATTTACTGATAGAAAATTGACTAGTATTTATCGTTGACTTGCTTATCGAACGTAGCTGTAAATTCATCAAGAAAAAATCACCAAGAAGCGCGACTGTGTACTTTGAAAAATATAAGCCAACTACGATATACGCGTTTTTATACATCTAAAATATTCATTTAACTGATTTAGAATATAAATTGTGCTTGTAAAGTGAAAAAAAAGTCTTTTAAACATATTGTGGAATAAGAGTTGAAATTTCGCAGGAAAAGTGGGACTCGTTCCCTTGGACAGCCGACATTAGTCGTCGGCTCATCCTGCAATCGGTCGTCTCGGAATCAGCGAACTGGAGAGCCTTGTTCTTAAAGTACACAGGTAGCCGCGGTCGAGATAAGATATACTCGGTCGGAGGGTCACTGTACAAATATCGTCGTCCTCGCAATCGCGCTCGCGAAAACCGTTAAAAGGCTGCGCTCGAGGCGCGGGCAAGTCGCCAAGGGGCGAGCGGCAACCGGACCAATAACTTATCATTCCAAAGCCCCGGGACTCGCGGCAACAGTCCGCTCGCGGATACATCGCGCGGGCGGCAAGCGGAATAAAAGGAGCCGCTCGTACGCGGAGATAATAAAAAGGAGTCGCGAGCGCGAGCGCCGAGGTCGGATTTGAATAAGTGGCACGTAAAAGCGGAGCGGGTTGGATAAGAAGCGCGGGCATATAAAAGAAAATTAATGTACTTCGCACGGTGCAGGCGCGCGCGCGCGCGCCGTCCACCTATCGAGGCGCGCCGCCTCGCGTTGCGTAAACGCTCGGTGCGCGCGTGTACGCTAATTGACGGGGACACTCGGGGACGGGCCGCCCCGTCCCCGGCGTCCGCGGCGCGCTAATCTAGGTAATCAAATTGGCGCGGGCGCTTATTAAGCCCCGCGCACCTGCCCCGACGAACTAATGCCCTGTCTTTGTCTCCCGCAGGCTCGAGACCCGGCTGCAAGCCCTGCACCGCCGACGAGATCACCTACTGCCGGAACGGCAGCGTCCTCAAGGACCACTGCTGCTGCGACCACGGCAACGGTAGGGCCTCCCCCGCCCCCCCACCACCTCCGAGATCGGCTTTGCCCAACCGATGTCGAATCGGCCTCGCTTCTTGCGCGCCGACGGCCACAAGAAAGACGGAGAGCCGGGACAGGCGGCGCGTGACGCCTCGTTGCTCAAGCAGGGGGCCGTTCACCCGCCCGGGGCGCACCTGCGCGCCTCTAGCCGGGGGAGGCTTTTAGCATGCGCCCCGGCGCGCGCGCGTGACGGCCTCCGCGCGGTGCGCCTAGACCCCCCGCGTCCTGGAATCGCGCGCCGCGCGCCTCCGCAATGCGCCTCCGCGTCGCGCGATCTTCCGCGAAGCCGTAAAAGAGCTTTTTTACCGCGCGAAAAGCTCCCCAAGGACTCGAGCGCAGCCGACAAAGCCGCGGCCGAGAGGACCATTGCCTTGGATTTCCGCGGTGCAGACACGGCCAACTGGGAGAGAGAAAAAAACGGAGAAAAAACGCACGGGCTCAATTGATAAGGTTGCACTGTGTTATTTCACTTGAGGCCGCCAACGGCGATGGTTACGTTGGAGCGCGCGCTTTTGGATTTCTGAACAGAGCCCGATTGTGTAATCTGTTCGGTGCCTTCGGCGATTCCTATCGGCACACATTCGGTACCCGTTCGAAATTCGCCCATCCTGGTATACATACAATTGAAAACGGATGGCGCGCCGCCGCGATATCGAGGCCGTCGATTTGTTTGCCGATGGCATAATATAACGATCCGCCGGAGCGGCACGGCATTGCACGCGGCGAAGCGAATTTCGATAATCACACCAATCCCTCGACCAATGCCGTACCGCCGCATCCACGAGCCGGACTGATATCGCGCTCGTGCCGGAAGTTTTGACATCCAGTTACGAGAATTCGACGTATAATACGATCCAGCTTGTTTATATTAGCCGAATATGTTTACCGAATGCCTATAGTATGCCCATCGAACAGCAGAGCCGCTCTGAAACGTCGATCCAAGCGATTTCTAGATCCTTCTTTTTAAAACGCTCTTTAACATCTCGGGTGCGCCGGAAAAACAAACAACTCAATGAAGTGCCCTACGGACCCGAGATTTACTTTTTCACAAAGCGCTCATTGCTGTACTTATTTCTTCGGTTTTCAAAATTCCTAGTTAGTCTTTATATGCGTTGTACCATTATAATTAAACGAAAATCTAAAATACGAATCTTCAATGTTGCAGAAGTATTCGGCTTCGTCCAGCACACTTGTCGCATGGAACCTTGCAACATTCAAGCTGGCGACTGTGCCGAGTACACGAGGCTACGTGAATGCTGCTGCCATAAATATTTGGCTTCCCTATGTGAGTACTCCAATTTTCTTATCCGCTGTAGATCAAATTTAATTTGTACGTCGATGACCCGAATATCTCCATCTTTTTCAGGGAGATATATGGCAGGTGGAGCCGAAACTCTAAGGATTCCTCGTTACATGCTGGGTATCACGGTCCTAGTGATACTAGCCGGAGCAGTCCGATGACCATTACTGCTCTGCTTACTGTACATGTGCATAACGATGGAACGAACCTCTACACCAAATACTTTGTACAGCGCGATTAACTTTATTAAATTATTTTTGCAAAAAGCGATTTACAGAAGCCTTACTCATTGTAATTGTATGTAAGCGAGTGCGGCATGATGAGAAGCCCAACAAACACTCGCAGTAGATTTCTACGTTACCGAGACAACGCTGCTCCAATGGAGGTGATTGCACGATGGCGGGATACCTCGGTCCGTTACGCAAATCTTGGAGCACGACACGCGAGCTATTGTTAAAATAATGCAATTTTATTAGTCCCTTGCGTTGCTTTAAACCACGTTTACACTTTATTCGAATGGTTACTCGAAAGCCTTCAAAACGCGATTTCAAATACGTTTTCCTTCTAAAAAATCTAGGCATTGTACAAATTTTCACTATGATTTATTTACATGTGTAGGAAAAGAAAATGTTATGGTATAGTAATTAGTTTTCGTTATTTTTTTAATAATTCTTTAATATAATCTAGTTTTTAATAAGTTTTTTTTTAAATTAAAACATGTTTAAAGTTTTATCTTTTGAAGGACAATTAAAAAAAGTGAGATATAATTATTGAATCTACTTGAGAATTTATTGAATACTCAATATTAAATCGATTAAGTGTACGAAAAATCAATGTTGCCTCACAGAAAATTTATATAACGACATAAATACAGGTGATAAGTTTATATAATAAATTTACAAACAAATCTATAATAAATTTTCTGAATCAAAGACAAGATGATATTACCTCATTTTACCTCGTTAAAATTTTTTATCATTTATATATTCTTTCAAAGTCATTATATGATTTAAGTTTATATATTCTTTCGATTTAGTATAATTTTATCATAATTAGTTAAGAATTATAATATAGTATTTAAACAATTGTTTTACAAATTAGAGTATTTAGAATAAATCAGAATATAAAATAACATTTAAAAAACTTTAAAAACATTTTAAAACATTTTTTTTTGTATTAAACATTTTTAGTTTCAATAAAATTTAGTTGTACAAAGTAGTACGAATTCAAACATTTTTGTACTAAATTAATCATTTTATTTATTAACATGATTAATTTCTATATGATGTAATCGGCCTTAGCTTTTGTCGGTAAAGAGGAATTCCTTGTGATGAATATTTGAAATGCTTTACTGGTTAAAACGAAATCTTCAATTCTTGTAAAAAATTTTACATTGTTGTGAAATAAAATAATTTGTATACTTCATAAATATATTTTATAAAGGTGTATGTTAGAAAATATTATTAGATATATGAAGTATTGAGATTTCGTCTACTTTTAGTCATGTGTATAATAATAAATTATTTGTTAAAAATATAACTATTAAAAATATTTGGTTGCTTTGATAGGACTTATAACTTCAATTAAAGTAAATAATAAAACAATGATTTATCCAAAATCAAAACTTCTACATTCTATAGGTATGCATGCTTTACTTACATGTAAGAAGGGAAGTCGGTGCTTAGGCGTCACAGATTTAATTATTTAGAATAGATATTATAACAGAAAAACTATTTTAAGACAATTTCAGTTATACCATCTTAAATTCTTAATTAATCTTGACATAAAGAAATACTGCTAAGTGATGGATGATGAAAAAGAAAAATGTATATTTCTTTTTAAATATGATACTTTGATAATATAAAAAGCTTTTATATGTGAAACAAATAATTTCTTCAGAGTTTATCACATACACTATTGATTAATGCAAATTATCGAAAATATTATTATAAAATATGATCTTTCAACATTAACAAAGAATAAATAAGAATTGATAACTTATAAAATTGATGCAGACACATGAAGACTAATAACTTTAAAGAATGGAAGACGTAAAAACTATAAGCATGAGAAATGAAAGTAATCAAATGTAATTAGATACACAATATCGATAATAGTATAATAATAGTAGTAGTACAGTGGTAGTAGCTGCGATAGTTATTTTTTCTAACTTAGTAACTATTGACTACTTTATGTTTTGTAACTGAAAATTTTTTAATGTTTTGATATATGAGCTATCATATTATACATTAGTGATATTATTTCACTTTGATGAAAAAGAATATCCAAAATTTTATCTATTTTATAAACTCCACATATTATGTAGTGTAATTGCACTATTATTATTATTATATTTATTGTTATTGTTCTTGTCAGCATACGCGAAATGACACTTGCAGTAACTTCCTGATATCACTCATTTTAAAATTCAAAATAAGATGCTTTATACGATAAATCGGACTCTTTCTCGCGCTCCAAAGTATTAATATACAATATGCGCTTTGGTACTCGGCTCGGTACTCGTGTACTAAGCTGATTTTGTGTTCACAATGACTGATGATTATTTCTTACCTTTGCAACATTTTCAGCTTATCACACTGAAAAAATAATTAGTAATTTATTTTAATATATAGTGGTGAATAAATATATTTCTGAATTTAGTACAATCGAGTACAGTTTTCTTAAATCAAGAACTTGTTTGTCCTTAAACTTACATTTTCTTTTTAAAAGGTAACAAAAAATTTATTAAAAATATTTAAATTTCATTAAATGCTAGAACGATTAATTCACATACCCGTATCGTAATGTTTTAGGCGCTAAATAAAGTGACAAATGTTCAGAGAAATACTTAATTGGCGCAGATAAGGGTTTGTCGTATGTTCGCACTTGGTAGCAAGAATGACTTTGGCAATGGATTAAATAATCTTATATGCGATCACTTTTAATTCATTGGATTCGAATGAGAGAAATGCCCGAAATTATATCATCGCGGATAAAGCACGCTATTTATAACGAGATTATTTACAAAAAGTTGAGAGAGCGGCATTCTTTATACAAATAATACAATGTAAAGGTATTATGCTGCGCACGGATGATACAAATAAGAAATGTGTATGCATAATGTTGTGCGCGCGAGCGCAAAGAGGTCGAAGACAAGGTCAGGCACGTGTCGCTGCAGGACAGAATGTGCGGGTGTATTTTAAAGAGAAGACGCATAGGAGCCTTTCACGCGTATAAGTATTCGAGCCGTAGTGAGGCGCCGCCCGCTGCTTTCAGTCATATCCTAGCCACTCTATTCCGGTGCAGATTGGGCTGGACGCAGCTGCGAAGAAGAAACTCTGGAGTGGGGACTTCGGATCCGTCGGGTGCAATTTACTTTACATTTTTTAATCTTAATTTGACTGCGCGAGATCCAAAGATTCACAATTCATTAATATTCCAGTGCGGGGGAATGAGAAACCACTTGATGTCGAGTTAATGCGTAAAAAGGTTTATCTACGCGACAAGTTTGCTATTCACATGTATCACATGTAAATGATGTGCCTCTTGTGGCAAAAAAATCATGATGACGCAGATGTTAATAATTGCATTTTATCGGCAGAACTTTAATTTTACTGCTTGTCCGTATTAACATACACTTCTTTAAATTTTCCAAAATATTCGAAAGTGAAAAAAATAGTAAGAGACAAAAAGGGGTTGGAGAAAAGTTGTCTTTGGAACATTAGTCAGATTAGTTAGATTGGAACTTTAATTAATTATGCGCCCCGACATCAATTAATATGTTAATGTAATCGCGATTTAGTAGATTTTATATTGACATTTAAATTGTAGTGGCTTTTGTTTACAATAACAATTCACTATAGCATTTTCAGCGAAAACAATGTTCGAGACAATGTTACAATATCATGAAATGACTATATGAATGACGCGAACTTCAATAAAATAATAGTAAATAGATGGAATTGGTTCTATGTAATAATCATTCAGTATTAAAGTGACTAGTAATATAATACATAAAGTTTACAACACTTAACAAAAAATTTTTAATTTAACTCAAGAAAATTTTGTTATAATGAATGAATTTATTTTATTCAGAATATGTATCTTCCGAGGTATCTCCTTAAAAGATTTTATTATACAACAAAAGTGTAACGACATTCTTAAATACTTGAGCACGTGTAAGATAAATGCATTATGCAATAAACATCGTTTTGTGACTGTGATGTAAATATAAATAGTCCATTAATAATTAAACTAAAATTCAAACATACAATTGATTGATACCGACTAAATGTATAATATATCCAATATCAATCTTTTTCATAAATATCAGAGTATATTTGATTAGCAGTGCAAGAAAAAGTTATGGGTACATAAACAAGCACATCAGTCCGGCAATAAAGATTGATTTCCGCAACGAGTTCCAAAGAAGCTGTTCACTGATGAGTCTTGTTGTGTTTCGATTTGAAAAATGTGTATGATAAGTAGACGCTACCGTTTACACTCGGGAAGGTCCTTACTAAGAACGAGACCAACGATCCTCACAGAAAAACATTTTTATCTTTCTTTCATAAGTTTTTATCTGAAGAGAGAATTTTTTATTTGAATAATAATGATTTAAAAATGAAACAAAACTCTATTTAAATTTGTAAAGTACGTATAAATTCAGAAATATTATGTATAAATTATATAAATAATTATATTTAAACTTATATTTATGCAGTGAGTAAAATGTAGTATGTTAAATTTTACCATAATTCTATCTATAGGAGGGGATATGTTTGCATTACATAAATTTGGACTATTTTGATTAATTACTCCTACACAATATTGCGAAGATCTCTATAGTGCAAATACATCCTCTCATTAAATAGAAATGTAGGAAAATTGAACATACTGCTTCTCTCGGTATAAATGTGTAATTATCAAAAGGTGCAAAGTTTAAATGTTTTTCAAATTACTGGAACAAATGATTCCCAATAAGTATTCTGTCACGTTCATTGATTATCAGTGCAGATTTCTTATCGATCTGACTGCATCTGAGAGTGCTTACTTATCGCTACGCCAAGTAGACAAATTAAAATAAAACTGATTCCGTTGATAATTTTGAAATGAGGGCTCTTTAAAAATTGCAAACTGGATATTACCAAATAATTATTACTTTATTTATATTGATATTCAACACATATAAGAATTATAAAATGTACTGCATAAATATAGTTCTTTCATTTTTTTCAGATTTTTATGATAAAAGAAATAATCAAAATAGTTAAGATACACGTGCTTGTTACAAAATTATTATATAAAATCATTAAATAATTGAACAAATATGAAAATTAAATCATTTTTTTATTAATTAAAATTATACTAAAATAAAATTAGGTAGATATTTGTAATTATTAAAAGTAATTTTTTTTAACAATTTTCTATTAGAACAATACTTTTTCATATAAATACTCAACATAATATTATATAATAGTTATAGTTTTAATTTATACTATACTATGTTTTCTTAACATGGTTTCACACTCTTATTGCGAGATATATACATAAAAAATAGATAGTGTTTTCTATTTAGTAAATTTCTCCAATAAAAAATTCTAATGAAACACATATTGTTATGTAATATGTAATTATACAGAATGATATAGATAAGTAATTACACTAAAATCTAAAAAAGTATTTTTAAATTGAATTGCAAGCCTATCATGAAATTAAAATCAACAATAAAATTTTACGTTAAAGAAAATTATATATTATCATTTTATTATATACATTTAACAAGATATTAATAATATTTCAAATGAATGAACAAAATAAAGTTGCAACATAACTAACACATAGTTTTTTTTTGAAAGTTGTAACATTTATTTTGTAACGTAAATTATAGTACGTATGAATAGTAAATAAATGTCTCACCATCAGAAAATTGTAGATCTATCATTCAACTTTAAAATATAATACGCAACAAAAATATGATTTACTCCATGTAACATACCGGAATTATGATGAGCAACCTCTCATCGTACATCAAAACTTTTGTTAAAACAACACCTTGGTATTTCGGTACTATTATTTTAGGAAGTAAATTATTCACAATTGCTTAAGTTAAAAAAATTTGGAAAATGAAAATAAATTGTTGTTTATAAGATTATATTAAATAAAAAATCTTTTTAGTATGCGCACACGTGTCGGTATCACACAAGCCTCGACGTTCTAGATTATAGTTTAATAATTATCTTCTCGATTATATTAAAGGAAACTTTTTTGGTTAAAACACTGATGTCGTCACCAAAGTATATACTTACATACACATGCATATATATTGTACATGTACATAACGTTCTTTCACGACGAGATTGACAGCAGCGGCACACGTGCCGCTCGCGGCCCTTTTCTTTCTCATGCGAACTTACCTTCGCTCAGGCTGTCGCACCAAGATTCAAGGATCCCAAGGCATTTGCATTTCAAGATCCACGTGCGAAGATGTTGTTTGATCAAATATGATCTGACGCCATTTTCCGCCTCATACTATTCAACTCCAAAATTTACAAGGAAGGAGTCATGTAATATAAGTACATTGTGATGTATTTCTTGAGCACGCTTGTCGGAAGCAGGGTATAATCAATTATGTGAACTTTATGAAGTTGAAGTTACGAGCTTTTTTGAAAATTTATTCAAGTTTGTTAATTAAACCGCGATCAAATATGAAATATTCGTTAATGTAGTTTCAAAAATTCCCTCTATTCAATGACAATCAAAAAAAAGCGAGTCATTTCGAAAGTGTTTTCAAATTTCATATTGTTTTCATCGAGACAAACTAACTTTATCGTTATCTAAATCTGAATATAACCGAAATAACTCGTTTAAAGTACTTATATTTATCAATAGTTTCTCAGTAATTGTTTTTTTAAATAATTGTTTAAATGTGCATTTTGTATTGCATGTACTTTGTAAAAATAAAGAATTATTTCGTTATTAATATTATATATGCGTTTATGGGATATTATATCGTTGTACAGTTTAAATCAATTTGTTGTATAATTGTTTCGAACGATATTTTAAAATACAATTCAGAACTAACATAATATAACAAAATAAATATTTGATATACTTATAAAAACTTTTGAAAATTTTCAGTGTGTTTGCAAGTATGTAAACTGTCATAAAAAGTGTATTTTACAGTATTCATTTCTAGTAATATATTTTTATTTTTTTTGTATTTAATTAATTAGCAAATGTGTACCAAGTGTAGGACGTAATATACAAGATAATAAGTAAGGTCATACAATCAATTAAATTAGTTACATATTGAAAAACAGTTTGATTCTTAGTATGCGTTCTAGTTATAAACTGATTCTTGTACCTGGAAACCACTAATTTTCAATAGTTTATAGTGTATCACCTCTGATAAAATCAGAGGTATGTCTAATAGTCAAGGAAATACTTTTTATGCAGAAAAAATATAATAAGAGGTTTAATTTATTGTACTTAATCTAATAATTTATGTAAGCTTGGTAGATAACAAAATTATACAATAGAAAAAATTTTAGGACCGCTGCCCTTTTTACCGTTTTCTCCAAATTTGACCGAGAATTTGACTCCGTGTGACTTGTTTTGTTTCCAAACTTGAAAAAATCACTCACCGAGTAGAAATTTCAGCGAGAATTTTATTCAAATAAGGCTATCGTGGCTTTATGGAAGCTTGCTTTGTAGATCTCGAGAAAACATATTTCTTAGACGAATTACCGAAGTTGGAGCATAGACAAGTCAACTGTTTCGAAATAAAGAGAGACCTATTTATTGAAAAATAAATCGCCATTTTTTAAAAATTTTTGTTTTTATTTTGTACTCATTACACCACCCTCGTATTGCAGTATTATTGTACGCACATGCATAAAACAAATGACTTTATTCAATCGTAATTGTGAGGTTAACGACGTCGTTCTTCAAGCTGATGTTACAGATAGTCATTTATTTACATTTGTATTTATAAAAAGTACATTATTGAATGTAGGTCCAATTTTCCTGCAGCTGAATGAAAGCATATTTGAGAAGAACTGGTCGAAAAATGAAGGAACAGATATTAGAAGTATTATATCGTAGTATATTATTTTTATGTATTGTCACAAATCAAATATCTTACTACAAATCTTTAAATTTATTTCAAGAATGGTATATAATTAATATTAATATTTAAGTTTATTCGGAGCAAAATTGATGAAATATCTCAAGATAAAGTATACGTTGCAGATAAAACTTTGAAGTATATTAATGTTTCAGCAATTTGTTTCTGTTTCGTTGGATCAATGGAAGAGCATACGCGAGTATAGGCTTAAAACTTTTAGACAATATGGAGTTTCATCGTGATTATCGATATTTTGAAGAAAATTTTATACAAACTCATGATTAATGTATCGGGCCCAACATGCGTACAATACATAACATGAGTTTATCAAGTGTAATAGCGCTATCGGCGAAAAAGCAAACGAGGAGCCGCGGGCGAGCAAAGAGAGAGATTTGGAAAAGAGTTTGACGGTACGAGGTGTCGATTAGCGCGCACCTTGTACATAACGGCTTTGACCTCGAGACCTTTGACGAACAGGGCAATCGGCTGGGGATCGGTGGTGAGCCGAGTGGGCGCCGATTACCGGCAGCGAATTCGGAGATTAGGCGGCGCGATGGGAGGGGCAGATAGGGGTTAGCCGGCGCGCGGGTCGGCGGCCAGTCGGGGCGCGCGCAGGTGCCTTGGGCGGGGCTCCCGGGGCCGGCGGTCCACGGAGGCTGCATCGGGCGATTGCGCGCGCTCGGTCTATCTCGGCGGCTGCGGCTGCGGCGGCGGCGGCGGCGGCGGCGCGTATATAATCGAGCTCGGCTCTCGGATCGGAGGCCCAAGGCCAGACGGAGCGGACACGTGTCTCTAGCGTCCGGGGCGACAACCGCTGCAGCCGCGGGGGCCGGCACGCGCGCGCGCATCCCACCTCGGGGCGGGAGCGCCTCGGCTGACACAGAATCCGCCGGGCGAGGGGCCCCGAGAGCCCGCGAGGAGCCGGCGTCAGGCGCTCGCGCCGTCAATTGGAAAGTGGCCGGGCGAATTATGCAGGCGGCGCCGACGGCGTCGGCCGCGCCGGCGACGCCGCTATGCCACGTGTGCATCGCCGCTTGACCGGTCACCGCGTGCCGCCGCGGCTCGGCTGCACGCGCGCGCCCGCCTCGGCCGAAAGCGCGGCGGCTTTCCCGGGGCCGGGGCGCCCGGGGCTATTTTGATTTTCCCGGCCGGCGCGGCCTTGCTGATCCGATCGCAGGTGTCAACCACCTTTACGGTTAATCTACGCTCGTGACTAAGCAACGTGTCGTAAGAACCGAGCCTCCCGAATTAGCATCGAGATAGGACCAAATATGCGCATTCGCTTAATCATACATTTTTCTTATTATTTCGTCAATAAATAAAGCTATTTCATAATCCAGTTTACGCTGCGTCGGACTTAACATAATTCACGTTTTATTGTAAGATCGATGTGGAAACCTCGAGGTCCCGATTATCGCTCGGCGTTACGATTCGATTACAAGCTATTATTGTAGGCCGCTCGCTTAATGTGCACAATTACGATTATTATATGTATATGCGGCGATTATGTGGCCATCGTCCAGCCCCGCCGCTCCGATGATAATTCGGCCCTCGCGCACATTAGATAGAGCCGAGCGTACGTCTCCGCGCGCACCGTCCTTTTCACGGACGCTGCAATTTCTCTTATCGGAGGACGCCGGCCGTACGCGGATATCCACAACTGCTGTTCCTATATTGACAAGTTGGCGCTCCGCTCGAGTTCCTTAAAAGAACATGTGCGATTGTCGAATATGGCAAAACAAATATCTAGGGGCGTTATGCAATATAATCGAGAGGGAGCTGAAATATAATGCACTCGATCGGCGCGGCAATTCGTGCCCGGCGCATACGTCCAGAGCGAATAATCTGTTCACACTGTCCGCAGGCGCTTCTCGCGTGCGCCCCCCCCGCGCGCGCCTCTCGCCAATTCTTTTACGGCTCTCCCACCGACGCTTCTTCCTTTCTCGGCAAACAAGCTAACCCCGCAAGTATTGTATGCCCCGGGCAATAAAACCGCCACAAACGTCACTCAATGAATGGGAATGATTTTCAGCATGATTTTCGTTCGGTTACACATCCCAGTAATTAGTGTCAATGGAAGCATAATCTTCAATAAAATAGACGGCCGAGTGTATTTACATGGCTCGTGCGCAAGGAACGGCCGCGACTCCTTGGGAAATCGGCCGCGCAACTTTGATGCACAACCCGTCGATGACGAGTATATATACACGTTATTAATTGATGCGCGCGGAGATAAGCCGTGTACGCGGAATGATATTTCGCACGTACGCTCGCACGCATTGGCGCGGGCAAATGTTTATATTTTCGGGGCCGATGTAGCGATACGAATAATAATTAGCGCGAAAAAAAAAGGTGCGGCCAGATCTCGGCGCTGCACGCGTGACCGATCGAATGAAAAAGCGGTCGCAAAGATACTCGTAGATAAGCCGCGGCCGGGAGAGAGCCGTCGGAAGAAGAATGTATATATGATGTCACGACCGAAAACAGCCGAGGAGCGAATTCGCGAACGAATCGCGGGCCGCCAAGGGGCCAGCAGCGCCGCGGGTAAACGCGCGCCGGGAGCCGTGACGAGCCGCACGCTCGCTGCACCGCGAGGGATCCTATACATCTGCCGATGGGGAGGGGGTGGCGGCGGGATGAAAAAAAAAAAAAAGAGAAGACGAGCGCCGGCTAGTCGACGCTCGCGCGTATATACACACACGTGTATACGTACGTGCATCGCCGGGGAGATATACGCGGCGGCGGCGCCGGCGGCGATTGCGGGCCCGGGCGAGCGGTCGACACACTCGGCAATTCCTCTCCGCGGCCGCCCCATGATCGGCCCGGCACGCGCGCGCCGCCTCGTACGTCAGCGACGTGTGCACACTCGGGCTAATTCACGCCACCCAGCGCCCGCTATCTCGCTCCCCTGATAATCCGGCGGCGCAGCCGTCAACCGGCCGACCAGCTCCTGTCTTCAACCGAGCGGATCGGTTGAGGCGAGGCGGCGGGCTCGAGGCGCCGCCGGCCCACCCCGAGGGCCCCCCGGCGCACCGCGGAGGCGCCGCAGCTCCGCAGGACCGAGCGCGCCGCGCCGCCCCGGAGAAAAGAGCACGGCTCACACCGGCTCGACGGATTTCCAAAGAGTTGCCACGACTTTTACGAGCTAGAGTTTTAGATTGACTCGGGACCTGACTCCCAACTCGAAGGTTTAGTGATTGAGCGATTAGAAAAACTTAATGACGTTTCAATAAGTATTGCATTGTATATACATGCATAAATCTGTTACTAAACATCTGATTTTAATTAGTTATAAAATCAGTGTGCTATTTCTCACATGATAAAAAGTGCTAAAATATTAAAAGTTCTAAACCAAAAAAAATTACTGTATTACAGGTTGTTAAAGTATTATGCATAATGATAATTACAGTAAAACTATAAAAGACTCCACTAAATAGCATAGTTCAATTTTTTGAAACGTAGAACTCTTATAAATCATAATACATTCAAAAAAACTGTTCATGTAATGGAAAAGATCTATTCTACATATTAGAGTACAAAACATTTCTGGTTAAAGTGAATAACTAATATTGGTTCTTGCTTTTTTGAAATGTAACCTTACTCCTCAATATAAATAAATGCCCAGTGAAGAAAAGAAGAATTCATCCAATTCGTAATAATAGGACGATTTTGAAGCCTATTATTACGTATGATATCAAATATTAGACACACTCGAGGGTCCCAACTCAATTGAAAAACTCTACTCTTTGTAAAACTCGTGTTATAACTCTTTACGCATTCCTTCAACTCTCTACTCCCCTCCGGTCCGCACGCCCGTCAGCTCCCCCTTCCGCTGCGCCGGACACGTCCGCCTAAAGAGCATGAAAGAGTCGAATGAGTTGGCACAAGTTAAAAAAAAGTTACGAGAGTTGGTTAGGAGTTACGAAAAGATAAATTGGTGAGTTGAAGTTAGCGGCCCCTCGCCGTCTCCAGATTTCGATGCACGCGATCAGATGGGACGCGTGCGCTGCGCACGAGCCGATCGTTCGCGGAAACCTACCGTCGCCCGGGCACATATATCGAGCCACTCCCTAATAACAAGCGACGGCCACAACTACAACACCGCCGCTTTTGAGTGTTGTTCCCGAGGCACGTGGTAGGAGATGTTTTCGAGGTATCGCAACACCTTAACCTCGTTTCTAGTGCCCGCGGACAATAGTCACCTCTTCGGTGGATAGCGTTAATCTATCTTTAACGAGGGGCGGCTCGATAGCTCGGCACTCGTCGCGTGCGCGCGGAGTGCAAATATGCGCTCGACGGCGCGCTTCTCGCCATTGATAAATTTTATTGAACGCCTCATTATTACAGTCTCCGGTGGAGAAAGCAATAGTCCGGAGATATAAGCTTATCATATAATAGGCTTTTTCTTGTAACTCGTCTTAGAACCGTGCGCAGAGACGTTACTGCTTCGATCGGCTCCGATCTACATGTACACGCGAATACAGCGATGGTAGAGAGCCGAAAACTAATTGTTCGCACGGTGCCCCCACTCGTCACCTAGAGATACGGCGTTTTTTTTTTATTCGATTACCAATTATACACGGATTGTATAGGAACAAATTTGAATTCATGCTTGCTTGAGAAGAATTCACAATTGCCGATGATGCGGCGATCAAAGAAAATATACTGAAATGAATGCGCGCGCGCGATAATAGGCGATGCTCGTCGTTCCCTCGGAATAAGATATAGCTGAATATTGAATGCGACGCAACGGCTATCTATCGCTTAAATTGATTTAAAAATACTAACCGGGGTCCCTTACTCGTAAACTAAATAAATACACTGGAGTGAAAACAAGATTTAGAATGTCCAAGTGCGATGAAACGCAGTTCGAGGTTGCCCTGGAGCCCCTGGCAGCCCGAGGAATTTCCCAAAGAGTCCGAGAGTATACCTATAGAGCCGCGGCTGCTATACATGCTACCTTTTTACGACTGACGCCCGCTTAATACCGAATGCTCTGCCAGCGATATAATCACCATTCAGGAGTCCCGATTCATCAATGTGCTTTCTCCCCTATTCTGTAGTGGTGTATCATATGATCAAAGTTACCTGCCATACCATATGCTCCATTACGCAGTAGGATTATATGGAAAACGCACTTTTCTTGACGTTTCCTTTTTTCGGGGTAACGGTCATTCGAGCTTGGAATACGTTCGTCGAGCCCGGTATTCTCACGTGTTTCGGATGACGAGCAAAACATGACTTTTTGTAAATGGAAGTGGGAGAAAAATAGTTTCTATCCTGCGGATGACATTTCCTATCCTTGCGTTTACATCACGTGAAAATATATCGTAGAGTCTCTTGTTTATTAAGGGTATTGCAGGTATCACGCGAGATAACGCAATCATGGAAGTGTTTTTTTATTAAAATGGAATCGTGGTTAATCGGCGAGATCGATTTATTTCGTAAATTATTCCGCGACAAGCAATAGCCTTTTTTTAAAAGCGCAATGTTAGCGCGCGGGGTGAAGAATCATTCAAAAAACAGTTTGTTATCAGGAGCGAAACGGTAAGAGCGGTACTCGTAAAACTGATTGTCTTATCCACAAGTGTCAAAACGTATATACGTGGGAACGATTTCTTCGTAAGATACTCGAAAATCAGAAGCAGGGATCGTCAAAGTTTTCTCGCACCATCTACATAACCGCATACGTAACACTAGCCGGTTATCTGCTATAGTCGAGGGTACAATGTTTAAGGTTATACCTTAAGGTATTATTCGAGTGGAACAAAGTAGCAATTGCAATTAATTGAACGAGGGTCCTGAGCACTGCGGAAGCGCAGCGATGCAATTGTGCAGCCAATGCATTCAACGAAGAAGATACGGAGCTTATTGGGAGGGCAGTAACCTTTACGCTCGTCTTCCGGCTGTAGGTCTGCTGAAGAAGCGCTGCATCTTTTGAAAGAGAGATCGATGCGAAAGCGATTTGGTCGGAGATTTCCGCGGACATAAGGAGTGACTCAATATTTATCCGCACCGAACAACCACTATTGTATAATAAGCAAGGCACGCGTTATCGTACTTTTCGGTTTGTGTGCAGCATTCTTCGGAAGGGAAAGGCAGCAGCGGTACAGCTGGGACGGGCCGCATCTCGACTCGCGCGCTGCGTCGCTTTCTTCTGCCGGGGGGTATTTTTAAAGCGATTGATAACTTATATCGAGAGAATTCCAATTGGAAGCCGCGCGGAGCCCGCGGCGAGATGCAGGTCGCGCGAGGGGGCCCCTCAAAAGAATCGGTAATCGGCGGCTCGCCGCGAGGCGCGGAAGCCGAATCGGCAAGGGACCGGGATCGGGCCGCGTTATGTCACGGGCCGGCCGACTTCCCGGTGCGCGGCCCTCGGGGGCTCCTCCCGAGCGCCGGGGCCAGTCGGGCGCGGCGCCCCCGCGGCCGCCCGGCACGCGCCTCGCGGTTACGTAAAGCCGATCGGCGCGCGGCACATCCTTTTATCTCGGCCGGGTGGAAAGAATAACGAAGCCGCGGATCTGTACATTACATCGCGCGGAGCTATAATTATCCCCAAGAGCGTTCGGCAACGCATCGGATTATCTCGTTAGTCGCGGGGCGGGGGATAGCGAGATTACAGATAGGGTAATCGTGAGCCGAGCAAATAAAAGGAGGTCTCTTTGGCCACGTGCCGGCGGCGCTCGGGGCGTGAGTGGGTCGGGGCCGGGGCGGGGGTGGGACCCTCGGGCCCGGGCCGGGCGTGCAGCAGCAGCAGCAGCAGCAGCAGCAGCGGCGGCGGCGCGCCGGCGGCGGGGGCATCCACGGCGCACGGGCCGCCCGCGGCGCTCCCCGCGCGCAAGCCGCTTCCTATAGTAGGTATATAAGGGAGTGGACGGCGTGCAGCGGCGCGCATAACCGCGTTAAGCCGGCGGGCGAGAGCATCGCGAGGTCCCGGCAGTGGTGCGCGCGGCTCTCGGCATGGAAGCGGCCCCCCACCGGCCCAAGGACCTCGACTGACCCGGCGCTGCAGACGGCCGAGAGCCCCCCCCGCCAGCCGCAGGAGCGAGAGAGAGAGAGAGAGAGAGGGAGGGAGAGAGAGAGAGCCCCGGCGCCGGCGGACGCGGAGCCATGGCCGCCGCCGCCCAGGCCCAGCTGCTCGCGGGCCGCGAGCCCGGGCCCTCCTGGCTGACCCTCGCCCTCGGGCTCAACGTCCTCCTCCTGGCCGGGCTGCTCCTCCTGCGCCGCGGGCGCTTCCTGCGCGCCCTCCGCGCCATCCCCTGCCCGAGGGCCCTGCCCCTCCTCGGCAACGCCGTCCAGCTCAACTGCAACCCCGAAGGTCAGTAGCCCCGGGCCCGCGCCCACGTGGGCCCACCCGCGGCGCCGCGCGGAAAATGGGTCATTAACTTGGCGACGGAGCGCGCGCCGCGCGAGGAAAAACAGCCGAGCGGCGCTCTCGGGCGAGGCCGGGGATGGCGCGCGCGGGCTCGGCGGGCCTCGCGGGGGTGGGCGCCAGGCCCCGGGGCCAAGCCCGGCGTCCTTGGCCGCGAAGGACGCCGCGGCACGCGCGCGCGCGCCCGCCTCTATTTTTCTGGAGCGCCGGTCAACGGCCGCGGGGCTGCCGCGCGGCACCCGAGGCAGACTCGGCGGCTCGCGCGCGGATATGCACCGGCCCCGCCGGATTCGCGGGCCGATTACGTCGCCGGCACGTGCGGCGCCGGCCGTTACACCGGCTGCGCGCGTACACACGCAGCGATAGTCCGCGTGCCGCCGGCGATTGCCAGGGTCGACGACCGATAGCCGCCCATGTGCACAGAGGCGCCGGCTCTCCCGCGCGCGCTCTCACCGCCGCTCTCTCTCTCTTTCCCGGCCCGGGCGAGCAGTCTTCTTCGGCCGGATGTCCAAGTGGAGCGAGGAGCTGGGGGACATCTACCTCCTGTGGGTGGGCCTGCGGCCCTTCGTCTTCGTCTTCCGCCTCGAGGCCGTCAAGCCCCTGCTCAACAGCAGCGTCCACATCGACAAGAGCCTCGAGTACGAGTACCTCAGGCCCTGGCTGGGCAACGGCCTCATCATCAGCACCGGTGAGTCGGCGCCCCGGCGCCCCGGCGCCCCCTTGGCCCAGTGCCGCGCGCCCCGGAGGAGATCCCAGACGGCCTAGACGCCGCGCGCTCGAATTCGGAGCAGCTGGCCGGGCCCGCGGCAAAAAGGGCAAAAGGCCCGCGTCTAGACGGGACAGGCGCGGGCCCACTACCTGGGATTTCGTCTCCGACTCGCGCGGCCCCCGCCCCACCTCCCGCCTCCCCGGCTCCCCGCGCCCGCCTTTTTTTCCACTTTGTTTCCCCCATTTTTACCACCGCTTCAATTAGAGCCCGCTACCAATTTACCGCGGATCTTTGAGGAGGCCTATTCTTAAATTACACCGTTTCCCTTTTTTGCTTCTCGTCTTCCAGGAGAAAAGTGGCACTCGAGGAGGAAATTACTGACTCCAATTTTTCACAGCGAGCTACTCAAGGGCTACTTCCAAGTGGCGCACCGAGACGCCGAGGTCTTTGTCTCGTGCCTGCGCTCCGAGCTCGGCAATCCCGAGTTCGACATCGTGCCCTACGCCAAGCGAGCCGCCCTCGATGTCATATGCGGTAGGTATCCGCGCGAGGCCCCGCCCGGGGGGAAGCTTCCCGCGCAAAGTAGACGCACGGGCGCCGCAAGCCAGGGTATCGGTTGCTCAAGCCAATTTATTCCCGCAAGAAGAACATCGAGGCTCCGCGGTCGGGGATCGCAAGTCGATTAACGCGGGTGCGCCTCGAGCCGCGGGGAAGCATCCGGCCGAGGCGCGATTAGCACTTGAAGGCTGGCCTTGGGGCCGCTGCAAGCGTGCCCAGGAGCGTCCCTCGGCTCTGATTTCTCTTCTTCTTCAAGCTCTTTACCTTCCTCGTCGGGGGATTCGCTTTCGTTTTCACGTCGATGCCGCTGGCCTCCGAGGCCGATCGCCTCGCCTCGCTTTCGCGGGACCCTTTCTCTCTTTTCCTGAACAGGTTTACGGAAAAAGGGCGTGAGCTGGTGCGCGGACGGCCCTCGGGCGGGAGTGTTACCAGGAGCGCCGGCTCCGCTCGGCCAGGCTCGAGGGCCGCGCCAGCTTGGTGATGAGGGCCAGGCAGGAGCGCTGGGACGGCTGCCGCGGCTTGGCCGGCTCCCGCGACCAGGCGCCCGGGACCCGCGGCCTCGACAGCTCGATCGTCCGCTCGCTCGCTGCGGGCAGACACAGACCCCTTGTAGACCCCGGGCTCCCCTTGGGCCCCAAGGCCGGCCCACCCACCCACCCTTGGCCTTGAGGACTCGCGCGGGGATGCCGCCGGGGCTGCCCTCGCCGCCGCGCTTCGCCACGCTCCGGGGCTTGGCCAGCTCCTCGAGCCGCGAGGACGCCTTGTGGACGACGTAGCTGCTCAGGCTGAGGATCTCCCTCCGGGAGACGTCCGCGCGCCCCGAGTCCTCGGGCTGCCTCCTCCGCGGCGGAGCCCTCGGCCCCTCGGAGCCCTGCCGAAAGGGGGGGCGTTATTAAGCGCCCGCCGAGGAGGACAGAGATCGATCGAAACCTTCTTCGGGCTAACGGGTCCTGCCTCGACTTTCGAATTTCTCGTGGCGGCCGAACACTTTGCCCCCGACTCGTTCTGCGGCTCCTGGGCTCTGCGGCACTCCGGCCCTCTCGCCTGCAATCAGATTGGGAACGCACTGGATGGGTGCCGCGAGGACGCCCCTTCCCCCACCGGTGCAATCGCGCCCGGCTAATTTACGGGGGCGCCCAACGGGGCCAAGGCTGCCCAACGTACCCGCACTGCCACTCGACCATCGACTTAACGCGTGGCCCGACGACTTACCTCCTCTGCCGAATCGATGTACTCGTTGTTGTACAAGCCGCTCAAGTACCGACTGTACGCTGATTGACTCTTTTCACTGTTACTTTGTACGATTTTCTTCATTTTTGCCCTTATCCACTTTTGTCGCAACTTTTTCCGATTTTTTTTATTTCTACTTTCGCTCGATTTTTTAATATCACGGAGAATTTTCGAGTATCAAAACTATTTCTGTTTCTTTGTTAACCAAAATACCGTTAATTGCTCTTGGGGGACATATTGATTTGTGATAAATGACAAGCGATCTTCTTTTTGTCTCATGACACAGAGTGTGCAACAGGGTATCACCTAAATGCCCAGACGAATCACAGGAACGAATACGTTTTGGCCGTGTCAAGGTACGCTAACATTCGTAAATCTGGATTTTTTTTCATCCTATCAAAAAGCTTCTTTGATCGCTGAGACTGAACACCGTTTTCAAATTGGACATTACAGGGTGGCTGCAATTGCACAAGCGAGATTTACGAATATATGGATCTCGAACGACCACATATTCAAGAGGACTGCTATCGGCAGAGAACACGACAAAGCTATTAAGGTCATCCAAGATTTCATCGGCAAGGTTAGTTTGCTGTTCGCTTTAGACTTGTTCCTTTTTTAATCACTAATAATCCAATGATTACACGGCGCTCAAGCTTCGAAATTATTAGTTCTTCCCTCCCCTGTCTTCCCCTCTTTCGCTCTTCCCTGCCGCTCCCGCTCTCTTTCTTTATCTCTCTCTCTCTCTCCCTCTATCTCTCTTTCTCCTCGCGCAGAGCGATCGGTAATTTCATAAATTTGCCCAGGTAATTGCCCAAAAGAGAATGGAGTGGAACGTGAAGCGCGACGGCAATTTCAACGAATCGACGAGAAAGCCCGAAACGTTACTTGACCTCCTCCTTGAGATGTCGCAGAACGGCGCTAAGTTCAACGACGCAGACATTCGGGAGGAACTGAACACTTTCATGTTCGCTGGTCATGATACAGTTGGCACTAGTATTTCGTGGATCCTCTACGTTCTTGGCAGAAATCCCCACTACCAGGTAACTATTGTAGATCGGTACAAGCCCGCGAGTGTCCATACCGCTCTATTGAGCATCATTCGTACTAATTATGAATTTTTTCTTGTCAGGACAAAATATTGGAGGAATTCAATGAAGTAGTTGGCTCGAAAGGGTTGAGCTACGACACCTATTCGAGATTAATTTGGCTAGATGCGTGCGTCAGAGAGGCCTGGAGAATGTTTCCCGTCAGTCCCCTGATAGCGAGGCAAATCTACAGCCCAATCACCCTACGTAAGTAAAAAAATAAGAGATAAACTCTTCAGGCGTTCGAGTTCAACAGACAATTAACAGACATTTAATTGATTTTTCTTTTGATTTCAGAGGGGAACGAAATCCCAGATGGTTCAACGGTCCTGATCAACTCTTACCTCCTGCACCGCGACAAGAGGTTTTTCCCTGAGCCGGAGAAGTACAAGCCCGAGCGCTTCCTTCCCGACAGCCCCAAGATCCCAAGCTTCGCCTACATCCCCTTCAGCGCGGGCTCGCGGAACTGCATAGGCTACAAGTTCGCGACGATGGAAGTGAAAGTGACTCTTCTCGCTCTTCTGCGCGCTTACAAATTTCACGCCCTAGAATCGGAAGACCAGCTGCGCCTCGTCTCCAATCTCGTCCTCGAAAATGTCGGTGGCATACGACTCAGTATTACTCCTCGGTAACCATCCGAGACCTACCCCCTTCGCCCCGATAGCACGTGACCCGGTCGTACCCGGGTCTCCTCCCTACTGCTGCTGCACCTGTCCAAGTGTCAGCACGAAGACTTTTTCCATAACGCGTATTCAGCAATTGAATGAAGAATCAATACATTCCTATATAGATAGTAGATATAAGCAATACTTTTCTACACAATTGTCTTTTACAATTGCAGAATACATTTTAATGTATTTATTTTATCCTAGTTTATTACGATAGATTAAAAGTTCGGAGAAGAAACATGCGTGAATTATAACTATTATTCGCGGATCTGATGAGCGTTCATTTATAGATTACATGCGTGTACCTGCATGACCTCACCATTAATATATCTATTATTATTAAATAACAAACGTGTATGTTAATGTATACTATAATTTTTTATACTGTCGCTTTTATAGAATAAAAGTATACCTATTGTACAAATCAATTTTTTACTTTATAGCTCACCTTATCCTCATAGTTTTCGAATGTGTTTTAGCATAAATAATAATATGCTATTCAAGTAAATTTAGAAAACAAATTTGCTCATTCACTAGCATACTTTACCTGAGAATATAACATTTAACAATACAACATTATTTAATGCAGGAAGTGAAAAGAATATAATAATTATAGTAATTTTTATGGCATTTGTTGACTATTATACTTTACTTAATGTAAAATGCATACTTATTACAGTTATAAAAGTATATCTCGTATACTGTCGATAAAAATTAATTTACAACATTTCATTTACAAAAGTCTACTAAGGAAGCAAGGTAAAATACATATCAGTCACTCAGTAACTACAGAGAAAACAAACTTTATTGAATAAATTTAGTCAAAGTCAGAGTACATCAAAGGCTACTATGAATGCAACTAATGCATGAATAACTATCATTCATCTTGGTTACACAAATAATTTAATAAATTTTTTAAAAAATAACATTTTTTTTTGGAAATCTTAACATAGATGGACGGAAGTATAACAGGAAAATTTTGATATTCTTTGATAAAATGATCACAGGTTAATCAATTTAAAAAAATTTTACGGAATTTTTTATTTAAAATTATCCGACAATATTCTAAATAATAATAAAATAATAGACCTTTACTATAACAAAATTTATCATGACAAAAATATAATCATTTTAATAGGCAGTAGAGTATAAAGTACTAAACAATTTCTCTCAGTGTACATATTCGTGTGGTAATGCATTTCATAATCGGCCACAGTCTATACATGCAAAAGAAATGTTAATTCGTATAACACAATATAATCGAGTCGAAAATTAGAACAGTATTTAAAGCTCGATTTAAGGATAACCAATGGCCAATTTTCTCCCAATTTTGCTTCCTCTTAAATCTAATTATCCTACAATTCAGCCTATAATGGAAAGCTCTTTAGGTAATTTGAAAAACAAGTTAACACATTAGCCGAAGATAAAGAAATATCAAATATTAATTACCATAAGTTTAAAAATTATTTTGACTAATTGAACTTTTATTTTTATTTATTATATTTCTTTAATTCAATGATTTTTTCTGTATAGTATAGTAGTATAGTAATATATACTTTGGACATTTACCTTATCAAAAATAATTTTTCAATTCTTCTAGTAGTCAGAAAACCATTCTTTCGTGATTGCATGTGGTCCTTATTTAAGCTTATTTACAATCTTCTATCATCCGCGTTCGTATATTTTAATGTATACTACTGTGACTATACACGTAACTCACCAGTTTTTATTTTATTCTTTAAAATCACAAATATAGTAATTAACTGGAATCAAAAATGTTTACAAACGTCTAATTAAAATATAGTTATTGCATGCTAAAAAACTGAATTATTACTAAAAATGAAATACTCCGTACAAATGTTAATAAATTTCTTTCATGTGTGTATATACATATATACACACATGCATACATACATTACTTATTATTTATCACTGCGTAGAAATACATAAATATGCATCGCCGTTGAATGTTTGTAAGAACAGCATGAGTCATCTGGATCAGGACTTTTTCCTTTCTTCTGATACCACCTTTACTTGTATCATTTATTTACATTATCTAATTAGCATTTTCTCACCTTATCTTTTTCCTTGTCTTTTTCTCTTCGACGATCATTCGTACACTACCCTCAATCGCACCTATTCATCTCACTCTGAATATCTGATTTATACTGATATTACGTTAAGACTTTAAATGTAACGATCATTACACAATTACACCATTCACTCCATTGTAATAATATTCAGTGTATTGTTAAAATCATTATTTTGAAATAAATATATCATTAATGATTATAAATAATATTATTATAATTATATCTATCCCGAATATATTATATAATTGATTAGGTCATAATTTCATTTGCACAATTTAGATTTTCTATCATATACATTGGAAAATAGAAATTTGAAATCTTATCATAAATACATATTAATTAACATTGTTTCATTTTTTCACTAAAATGTAATTCTGTCATACTAAAGTATATTAACTACTTCTATGTTAAAGTTATGCTAGAAAGTTTGCGCTATAATAAAAAACATGATCCACAACACTTTTTTTAAATATTACTATTTAAGTTTTAATATTCAATATAATTAAATTATTTGAAAGGTTAATACATATATTATTTTTAATCGATTCTTTTTTGTTTCCATAAGTACTATGATTATTTTAAATTATAGGCACATTAATATACATTACGAGTGTAATATTTAATATTCCAGCTTGAAATAGCAACAGATAACATTATTATATTAAAATTAAAAATTGATATTAATGTTTACTTAAGATAATCATAAGTGAACTTGTATGTTTCCTTTCACTACTAAAAAATGGTATTATTTAATAAGATGTAAAAAGAAGTAAAAAACTGAATTATGTACGAAAATAAAAAGACTGTATTTGTTTTTTAGTCGTTTAAGCAACAAAAATGGCCATTTAAAAAACAGTGGAGATTAAAAAAAATATTTATTATATATTAATTTTATAAAATATTCTAAATTGTTTCTCCCTAGTTAAAAAATTGTTTATTGCAATAAGTATAAGATGCAAATAATTGTTAACATATTTTGAAATGAATTGATTAATAGTGTGTGTGCTTACGTTAAAAATAAAACAAAATAAAATTTGAGATAAAACTTTTTTAAATGGAAACTTCATATAAATGATTTTGCTGCATTTATGTAAAAGTTTTTATGAAATAGAAATTTAAACTAGAATCTTTTATAATATTTGAATAATTCAAAGAAAGTTTTGATAAGTGTTTAAAATTACTTGATTTAATCATTATATGTAAATACTTGCAAAAATTAAGAAATACAGAATGTATCTATCATAATTAATTTTTATTAATGATAAAAAACTTGAATAATTGGCAGTGTAGAATTTTTTTCAATCATCATTTAATAGTATAGTACTGCCATCTATAGTGATTTGAATACTTATGATAATTCAGTGAAGCTGGTTTGGTATAGTAGCGCGTACTAATACAGGCACTGATTAAAAAAACTGGAAACCCAGGAAATTAATTTTGCTGGTAAAATTGAAATCATGTGCTTCCGTTATAAATTATAAAAACCTTTTTATTAAAAAACAGTAATATTAAAATAATAATAAATAAAACTAATAGAAATAATTTAATATTATTAACAATTTTTAATAATATTTTTAATATTTTTAATTCGTAGATTGTAATATTTTCAAAAATATTAATCTTGTGACTTATTTATTTATATACACGACATAAAATATCAATGAGAGTAAATTCAATTACACTACTCTTAGAATATATATATTCATTAGAACGATGAGCTAAATTGCATAATAACATGCGTAGTATTTGTGTCTTTACACAAATACAACAAGAACATATTCATGTGTTTTATACCGCGCTAATATGGAATACGACAGTATTGCTGCAAAGATTTAGTATACATATATTTTTATTACGTATTAGCCTTGAGCAAACTAATTAGATATAGCTCATAATGACAAAGCTATATATTTGTTACGTGTGGAGTGCTTATCATAGTTGGACATGGGATGTCTAAATTAAAACTACTTTTTTGAATTTAACCTTTGTGAACATAGTTATTTACAATTATAGGTTATAATCATTGCACGAGTTTCAAATTATTAATAAAAAATGAACGTGACATTGGCAGTATTCCTCGTTTTCTTGGGATGTTGTTCAAATTTGGTCTTCCTTGAAATATTAATGAAGTAAGATTTATTATTGTTCGAAATATATTTATTTTTTACAAAAACATAACCACTACTGAGTGAAACAATAGAATCATACAAACCTGCTTTTATTTGTTAAAATCTGTCTTTGCATGTAGAAAAATTAAAAAAATGTTTTATAAAATGGTTGTATTTTAATTTCATATTTTAGGGAAGATCCAGGTGGTGGTAATTTAGTTACATTTTTACAATTTCTATTTATTGCTGCTGATGGATTTCTGTTTACATCAAAATGTGGAACAGCAAAAAGACAAATAGGAATAATGAAATATATGGTTTTAGTAGCAATGTTTTTCATTACCAGTGTGTTTAATAATTATGCTTTTAATTTTAATATACCTATGCCTCTACATATGATATTTAGATCAGTAAGTAAATAATGTGTTTGTTTTCTTTTCTATTATTTGAGAAATTACATAGAATGTTTTATTTTTAGGGTTCTCTAATAGCTAATATGATTATGGGTATTATAATATTAAAAAAGAAATACACTAGTGACAAATATTTATCTGTAATAATGATAACTATAGGAATTATAATTTGTACTATAATTAGTGGTAAAGATATAAAATCGACTGCACCAGTGACTGAAAATTCTATGGCAACAAGTCCTGAAACAGATTTCTTCTGGTGGACTATTGGTATTTTGTTGTTAACAGTAGCCTTGTTCATGTCAGCAAGAATGGGAATTTATCAAGAATATTTATTCAGTTGTTATGGGAAAAATCCAAGAGAAGCTTTATACTATACTGTAAGAATTTGACATTCTTTTTTAATCATTTGATATTTAAAATGTTAAGTTTTATACAAAACTTCTTTTAGCATTTACTGCCTTTACCATTTTTTTTAACATTGTTACCGAATTTATCTGAGCATGCCTTAATAGCCATTAATTCACCTGAAATAACTGTTCCTCTAATTAATTTGACACTGCCAAGAATGATTGTTTATTTGATTGGAAACACATTGACACAGTATCCTTTTTAATTCCAATTGCTAATATTGTTTTTATTTCTAATATATTAAATATATAAATAAATGTGAATTTGTAGACCTTAATAAATTTATTCAGATATATGTGCATTAGTTCAGTTTTTGTTTTAACAACGGAGTGTTCATCTTTAACTGTTACCTTAATCTTGACATTAAGAAAATTTTTGTCGCTCATCTTCTCAATATTATACTTCAGTAATCCATTTACAATTTACCACTGGACTGGAACATTACTTGTTTTTATTGGAACTATTATATTCACAGAAGTAGTTCCTAAAGTGCAATCTATGCTTACAGGGAAAAAGAAGATTCAATGAGTAAAAATGAAATACTAATTATATAAAGCAATACTTTGTACATAATGATTTTTTATTAAGGTGCTTCTTGAAAGTATAATTGTACATTTCTAATACTGTTGAATAGTCATTAATATATTCAGAGAATATTTCTGTGGTTTACAAAGTACAGCTCCTATTATTATTTAGACTTATTTTTTCAGGAAAATTAAATATTAAGGGACAATATAACATAATTATTGTTGTATTGAAAATTTATAAATTTTAAATATTCATTCCTTGCATGAATTAAAATTGTATTAATATCTAATATAAATAGAGCTGTGTATCTAGAATGATAAGAAATATTTTTTAAATTTTAATATGTTTAACATGATTTTTAAAATTTTTATTGAACCAACTGATTCAAGATTCAATTAAAAAACCTATTAATATTTACATCAATATATCTATAACTTTTATTTCATTATATTGAAAACTAATTTATTTAAAAATGACATTTTTAAATGATTAGTAATAAAATTAATATAGTAGATAAGTGAAACTTATCTTTTTACAAATAGATTTAAATCCATTAAAGTATTGTTACTTCTATGTGATTGTTGAACATAAGAGCATGTCAATGATAGCAATATTTTGCAGCTGTTTACAAATATATTAGATTTTCATATTTAATCCTCTGTATTACTAATTTTAAATCAAGATAGGTTGTGCATTTTTTGTATAATACTGTTATTACAAATATACACATAATATCAATATTGCTCCTGAAAATGTTAGATACTTTATGTACACTGTAAGTAACATAAAGTTCTCTATTCATAGTGTAAATAATCTTAGCATTCCAAACTTTAACTTCATTAGAATGTTAACTTTATAAAAGTGGATTTTATTTCTTATGACCTCTTGAAATAATCTAATCGATCAAATATTCATAATAGTAAAACCAAATACATTTTTATTTAAAATTCAATACAACATTTAATTAAGACATAATTTATTTATGATGAATTAGATGTAAGGATATATGTTTTGTTTAATCTTAAAAAATCTGGCTGTATACGTTTGAAAATAGACAAAAAAAATTGAATAAATATCTTTTGCATTGTGGCCTTACCAATTTTTAATTATTCTTGTTTATCTTTTAGAGTTTTTTTTATGTACGATTTCATAGGTTTACATATAGAATGGAAAAATAGATAAGTGTATAAATTTGTCTTTGATAATTCATTGAATTCTTCAAAAGAATCTGATAGAGAAATCATAAGAATGAATTTACTGGAGCATTACTGTAAGAGTTATTGTCTGAAAGAAAGGACGCCATTTGCAAACTTTAATAGAGATCCTTTTAATGTAATATACTTTGTACAATAAATACATTTTCAATTCATTACAATTTCAAAAGCTATAAAAGTTTTTACAATTTACTATCATATATCGCTTTGAACAAAAACTATACATATTTTTTATTTCCCTAATTAATGATCAAACGCAATATACAGTGGTATAAACGTACAAAAGGTAATAAAGTAAAGATAAAATACAGTTACAATGCATTACTAGATTATTAATTACCACATGAAACGAGATTTATCTACCACTCTAACTTTATAAGTAATGTCTATAATTCACATAGCCTTATCAGTCCTTAGTATTTTTATTTAATTTTATCAAAATACTTTTTTTATGAGAACTGCACTAAAAATTAAATGAATGAAATTTGAATATATTCTGTATTATTAATTATTTAATAATTAAATATTATATGAAATTTGAAAAAATGTTATTGATCTTTTAAGTATATTATAAAGATATAGTAAACTATATAGATTCAAAATATAACAAATCTTAAGATATAGATTTTAATTTAATTTTTTACAGCATTAATTTTAAATGCTTTGCCTAAAAGGATTGTAGAAGCAATTTTTGGTATAGTAGAAGGAGAACAACGAGAATATTAATTATTTCAAAATATTTTATGTATTTCCATTATAGATCAATAAATTGAGTATTTTATCTAAAGGTTTATTAAATTATAGAAATTTCTTTTTAAAAATCTTCAGATGGAATTGTTTTAGATAATTTATACTCTCATTCTTTAATAGTATATTTTAAACGAATTAAGATTGGGCAAAATTATCAGTATTATTTAATAAAATACTTCCGTATTAAATTGCGATATCGTTGACTTTGATATAAGAAAGGCGTTTTATCGAGAGAGGCTAGAAAACGTCAGAAGGCTTCTCGACGACTTTGAAAATGTTTGAAAGCTCATCAACTAATGTTTCATAACGATAAGCTACTCGAATGTCGGGTACATTTGTTCGCGTAATATCGTTGCCAGCAACTCCTTCTTTTGTATAATTTGGTCCAAGCCAATATTGCTTACTCTGAAAGAGATATGCATTTAAGTTAATACGTAGAATATCAAACTTAAAATTAATGAAAGGAAAATAATTAAAACCTTGTGAGGAAATCCACTCATAATAACTGAGTTTCTTGCAAGCTCGCACATGTCACACGAGCTTAGTTTCCAAACTTGTGCTGCAATACTGTATTCTTCCATTAACGGTTCCTTTGTAAAGTGAAATTGCAGTGGATCATCTGTAGATAAGCTTATACACAACCCCCGTGCAAGGTATTCCGGTAAAGGATTTCGATGATAATTCAAAAATAGCGAGTTGTTGCTCAAAGGAGACATAGCAATACCAATTTGGGTGAGGTAGTACAAATATTGCAAAACCGGTACTTTTCTGAGTAATAGACCATGAGAAATATTTTCGGCCATCATAAAGCCGCAAACTAAATGCTGAATTGGTCCTGCTTCACCACAATGTGGTCGAAGAACAAAAGTATTCAATCCTTGATCTCTATGAATTCAGAATTTTTTTTTAAGAGTTAATAGAAGTTAAAAAAGCTTTTTAACAATTTAATCATTTGAATTACTTACTCTCTAAAATGGTTCAGTACTGTCATGTTTGCATAAGTGTAATATTGATAATATCCATAAGGTGGATTCTCTATATCATTCCACGCTTCTGGAGGACTAACATCTTTATCAAAAAGCGGATTTTCGGGTTTACTTTCATCATCTACTGAATCGAAACCTATCACCTATTAAATGCAAGTTATTTATAGAATTAATTTATTTGGCATTTTCAAAGGCCATTTAGTTTGATAAACTTTTTAAATATACACGTACATATTGAAGGAATTTATGAAGTTCCGGATGTGTCGTGGGATCGTTAGTGACCTCAAATAGTGGCAAAAATATATTGTTTATAATTTCTTGGAAGTTTGTCATCAGCTTATTTAGTTTGAAGATGTCGCTTTAAAATAGAATAAGAGGGTTTAGCGGATGGTATTTTATACGAGGATTTTGTTTATGCTGCTGTCATTTGAAGAAACTCTTAATTGCAATACTCACTATAATCTTGGTATTTGGATGAGCCAGCGCACGTTATCGGAGTAAACATCACCTTGGATGGCCCATTTGGCGAGTTTGTCCCATTCCTCGGGGCTCTTGCCATATATAGAAAGTCGAAGCTCGGAGTTTTGATACTTGGATTCTTCGAGGTCGCTCGAGACCTCCTTGATGATTCTGGCGAAGAACTGGCCATTGATGTAATTGTCGGTTTTCAAGAAGACTTCTCTTAGTCTGCTCTCGCCGATCGGATTGTACTTGGCATTGAACTTGTCGAACCGGTGAAAGGTGTTCCTGTCCTGGAGACAAAGAGCAAAGCGTGAAGGGCCGCTGCGCATTGGGTCGAGGCCGTGAGGGTTCGCGGGCAACACCTTGGGTAACACTTACGGCGTGGACGTCGAGCATGTCAACACTTAGATCGTAAGTCGTCAGGTTCATCGATTGGAAGACCTCGCGCAGGGTCATCTTCTCCCCGTTTTTGGAGCAAGTGACGACCTCGTGCGCGTGGTTCTTGAGGGTTTTCTTGATGAATCGTAGTAGGTGCTTCTGATTCATGCACGAGGCGGCGTGGATGTGCGTGTCCACCTGGCGAGGGGAGATACACGTTAGAACCGTGCGACGTCGTAATCGAGAGCGCGGGGCGTGTAAAATATAGAGCACGTGCAGCGGATCCGAACCTTTCTGATGTTGTAAAAGTCCCTGTGGGGCACGGCCTTTTGACTAGCGAGCTCGCGCAGCTCGTTGAGGAGTACGTGCAGCTGGAATTTTGAGGAGAGGTAGCTGAGCCGCCTGTAGCAGAAGGACTTGAGGGGCCCGTCGGCGATCATCGCACAGAGGAGATTCATGTCCCGGACGAAGGTGGCTAGGTCCGGGTAGGCGTAGGGCACCGGCTTCCCGTTCGCCAGATCCTCCTCGCTGGCGAACAGGTTGAAGACCCCGTTGACCGGGGCGATCGTGTACTTCTTGCTAGGGGGGAATTCGCACTCCCAGGGGTCACCGCGCGAGGCCGGAGCGTGGACCGGGTGATCTGTGCGAGATAATCATTGTTAACGACAAGTACTAGCATGGGCCGTGTGCACAAAGGAGTATACAATATAATTTAGATGGATGTAGAATTTTGGAAACGCTAGCAGGTGTAAAGAAGCCGACCGGATTCGTGCTTACACTGTTATAGAAATTATTTGTACGAAATAAAAAGGTTGGGGTGATGGGAAGGTGTTTGTTCGATCCCAAGTTCCGTTAATTTTCGCTAAATTCAATCTCGATCGGTTTCTGTGCGTGCAAGTAGCTCTCATGGGTGCTTTATTTATACAGACCTTCGATGGCTTTACGATCGTCATGCTGGACCTCATCGTCGACGTTAACAGGCCTTTTGTCCGCACTTCGAAGGAACCTAGATGTGATGCTAGGGAAGGATTGTTTGGAGTTGTTCATGTATTTCTCGCGTATGGCCAGGGCTTGGACCAGCATCTGCGAGGCTTGCTGCAGGTCTTCCAGCGGCACCTACGTGTAACATCAACGAAACCATCGCCGATTTAGATATGCAAATGAACATGTGCGGATCGAGGCGCATGTAATTATGCATCGGCAAGTGAAAGCAGAATTATCGCCGCGCGATCGGCTTTCTCCTGGCCGATGCACGAACAGTCGGTCCGCTTTAGCCTTTTCAAGGTTACTCGGGCACTGGGTAGTCCGCGTAACGCGGGATTTTACGCGTTCAGTGGTGCAAGGCTGTCATCGGACATGACACTTATCCCTACCTGTTTGGCTTCAGTTCGCGCGACGGCGGCTTTGATAGACAGAATTACGCCTATAATAGGACGCGACGAGGAAGGTTGACGAAAGGTAAGGCAATCGCGCGAAAACGAAGGTCGCGGATCAACTTACCCCGGAGGTGTCCTCCCCGGATATGGAGACCCGCTGGAAGTGGGGAACGAAGTCATTTTCCTCCAGGGCGAAGAGGTCGTCGCTGTCGTCGGGCAGGGGGCCGAGGGACGGCTCGTAGTGGCTGCGCCGCTCCTCCAGGTCCTTGGCCGCCCTGCGCGGACAGAATGCCAGGCGATTAGAGCGGCGAAAGTGCGGGCAAGGGGGCGTCCGCCGGCGGGTCGGGAAAGTAGGCGCAGTGGTCGCGCGGACACGCGGGTGCCTATTAATAGACAGCGCGAGTAATCCAGGCGGCCGGGGCCGATAAGCCTCCGCGGGAGATAGCGCAATCGGCGCGCGGCGGAGAAGCGACCTCGGGCCTCTCCAGGCCGGGGCTTCCGCGCATGCACCGGCGGCGCGGACGTCAGCTGGCCGTCCGGCACTTTCTCCCTCGGGAGACGCTCCCGCTTAAAGGGAAGGTGGGCGGGCGCGCGGGATTTAAAGCCGAGCGGCCGGCGCGGATGGGTCAGTCAGCTGCGCGCGGGCGCGGGCCTACCTCAGCAGCAGCTTACAGTCCCTGGACCAGCGCTTCGACTCGACGGCCCCGGCGAACATCGCTGGCGGGTGCGGGTACCTTGGCCGGGGAAAGCCGGGGGCTGCTCATCGCCCGGAGCCGGCCTCCTCGGGTTCCTGGGCGGCGCGGCGGCCACTGAGCGAGTGCCTGGCCTCGCGGGCGCCGCGCGGCATTGCGCGATGCGCGCGCCTCCAGTGCCGGCACCGCCGCCGAGCCGCCGCGGCCGCCGCCGCGGCGCATGCCCCCGCCCCCCGGCCCAGGGAGTGCCGCCCTCCGGGAGGAGGCCCCCACGTCGCGCGGCCCAGGGCGCCCGCGTATCGACCGGAGCGGATCCGTCGCCCGCTGCCGACGACGCGCGCGTGTAACGAGCCGTTACGCAAGCTCGTGATGCAGGGCTCGTTGGGCGCAGGACCGGGCGCGACTTTTGGCAGGAGGCGGCCGTCCGCAAGGGCTGACCGAGTTGCCCGAATTCCGGAGTATCGATCGCGCTCGCGGCCCAGTAGCCCAGGGCCGAAATCGCGCCTCCAAGCCAAGTAATCTCGCGGCCGACCCCCGCCGAGGCGCGTGTCGCAATGACTCGCGCCAGTTGCATCGCAACTCGTAAGGAATTGAGATAAGCCTGTCCTAATCGCGCGAGTCGGCGCCGGGCCTCGGACCTTCCGCATACAGCTCGGGAATCGACCATATGTGCGCTGCTAATCGACAAGTTTTACACCACTTGCAGATAATCGGTACTTGCGCACAGTTAGGGAATGAAGCCTTTGCGTTTGTCAGTCGTATTCGATTTACTGATAGCTAATCGTTACCATCCTTTTTTCCATAAACACATGGCGTAAAACATAATCACGGCTAGCTGCTGAACTTAACCGAAAACGATAAAAGTGGACAGGCTTCGAACATGCCCGACACGCAATAATGTACATAAAAGTTAGTTAATCAGTTCGTAAAAAGTTTGGCAACAGGTCTTATCAAATTTTATCGTTTTCAGTTTACAAAGTTGGGCAGGTAATAGGTGTTACTAACTCTTTTCCTCCGTATATAGGCATAAGCCGGGGGTGCAGGTAGTGTACGTTCAGTATGCGTCACTGTGCAAAGCTCCCTCTAATTGTTTATTCAATCCGCTATAAATCCGAGGCGATTACGAGGTAGACAGTATACGCAGCCTCGGTGCACGCGCGTAAAATTTCGCAGGCGCAAGAAGCTTACGCTAGAGAGCATTCGCGTTACGCGA
This sequence comes from Sycophaga agraensis, assembly GCA_018906755.1. Taxonomy (NCBI): domain Eukaryota; kingdom Metazoa; phylum Arthropoda; class Insecta; order Hymenoptera; family Pteromalidae; genus Sycophaga; species Sycophaga agraensis. Next base: position 6,214,840 of record JACCIE010000002.1, on the reverse strand, counting down.
GAATCGCACAGATTGTTTGGCTTGGTTGCCTCGAAGACGTAGAGATCGGCGATTTCACTTCGAGCAGTAACAACAAGAGGCATCATCGGCACGCGTAATCCTCGCGCCCCGCTGATAAATAAATCTCGCGGCGGCTCCGCGCAGGCTCTCAAAGGTCCTCGAGCGCAGCCTCGCACTTGGCACTCGCGGGGCCGCCTCGGCGAACGATATCGGCGGCGAGGCGGGCGCGATAACGCGGGCCTGGGCGCGTATATACTCACTTGACGTTGAGCTGCCGCTGGATGAGGAGCTTCTTCTCGATCTGCTCGATGGGGAACTGGGGCACCTCGTACGGCGCGGAGATCTCGTTGGGGAGCTCCGGGGGCGCGAGGCGCAGGGCCGCGGCGGCCCCCGCGGCGCTGCCGCCCTCGAGGCCGAAGACCGGGCTCTCGCTGCCTGCAAAGAAGAAGGAGCCGTGCGTATGAGAAAGGGGCCCGCGGGAGAGAAAGCCGCCGCGGGAAAGCTCGCGCTACCGTGGGGATCCACCTGGCCGGTTTTCTGGAGCCACTCGACGACCGAGACACCGGTCGAGCCGCTCGAGGAATGCGACAGCTTCATCTCGTTCACGAGCACCATGGCTCCCCGGGGCCGCGGCTTTTCCGCGCGCCGACCGCCGACGCGCAATGCGCCGCGCCCGCGCCCGCGCCCTCTATATATATGTGTGTACGCGCGTGTGCGTCGACGGGGAGAGAGGGCGCGGGCTTATCTCGCGCACTGGGGCCGATATCGACGGCTGTCGCAACGGTCCTTTGTCCGGGCGCTCCGCCAAAAGGCTCGGCGGCCGGCCACTCGGCGCTGCTCCGCTCGAGTGGCTATCGCGCCGGCCGAGCCGTCGGCCTGCCGCGAGCGCCCGCCGACCTCCGGCTGCTCCGCGTCCTGGGCCTCCTGCGGCCTCTGCTGCGGGCGCACGACTCGGGAGCGACTGGCGCGCGCGCCTCGGGACATTCAACTGGTTATGTGGCCGATCTCGCGGGGCCAGCGAGTCGGCGGCGGCGGCGGCGGCGGCGCCGGAGGCTGCGCTCGCCCCCGGTCAGTCAACCCCCGCTCAACAGGCGGTGCGCCCGGCCAGCTGTTCGCCAGGGGGGGCGCCGCCCGCCTCCCTTCCGGCCCAATTTCCCCGCGGTATTCCGGTCGCGCGCGGTTCCGCTTTGTCTCGCGCGAGCGCGAGCGCCGCGAGCTGCACTCGGCCAACCTCGGCCCGCCGCTCTACGTGCGCGCCTAAGCTATTTTCGTCCGCGCGGCTCCAATTGCGCAGTATGCCCGCGTTGCGCGCGAGGCGCCGGAAGACCGGTGCGCTATAAACATTAGCCTTGCCCGGGGCCCTCGGCCGCTCCGAGCCGCACCATCATCCCATTATCGCCTCGTTGCACCCGCTTCTTCTCACGCGGCTTCTGCTCGCCCGAGAAAAAGGGACCGAACGACCGCCCGATCGCTCGTCTCTGCCCTCGCTTTCTTTGTCTACGCACAATCGTGTTCCTGCTCAGATTCCATTAGTCCCCTCCTCTATATATCGCATGACAAAGAGAGTTCACTAAAGCTCGGCTTTATCTCCAAATGAGAAAATTCATTGTATGCAAAAGTTAAGTGTTATTTGTAGTAGAGCAACACTCGGAAACATGACTCCATTTTTAAAAGAGTCTACATCATCTTATTTGACAATTCAAATACATAATTTGCGCTTTCAGTTGCTTTGTTCGAACAAAAAAAATCATTCTTATAAATTCATGCTCATGTTTTCGCGAAGGCTATTATAAACATACTATAATAAGGCACTGAAAGGTATACATTTGAATTTCCACGTATTTCTCAATATTTTTTTATCTTATCATCCTTGAAGCAACTCTCTTCTCCCCAAAAACAAAATCTTATTGATTCATAATAAGTTCTTTACACTTAAAATAAAACGATTTTTAAGCATTAATTTAAATTGAAAATATACGCAAACCACTAGGCTAAAAAACATTCAAAAAGTTCAAAGGAAACGACGACACAAAGATAGCCGGCTATCTTTGATATTATGTTTAACTTTGTATTTAACACAAAGTTTATTACCCGTGGCGTGAAAAAAGCTTCGTGATTCATATCTTGGAAGTCGATTGTGTTTGGCGCCGAACCAAATTCGTCTCTGAACTACTGCGCGCAGAGGCACTCGTCCAAATGGTCGTCCTTCACCCTGTTTTTAATGTTATTTACCCTGTGTTCGTCTCGCAATATCCTCTATTGATCATCAATACGCATTTATTAGCCCCCCGACTTCCTCGTTAAATACGTCGTACATCGGTATAGTACGGTGCTCGAGGTACCTGCAATGTCCACAATACGTCATTGACTTTCATATAGTTTGCGCGAGGGTTTGCGTTACGGCAAACACACTCGTGCTTATTCTTATACGCGTGAAATAAAGTCGGTAATTTATTCGTTCGATTATACAAGGTTTATGTACCGACTCGTTATGCAACGCATATTTGCGCACAGGCGACACGCACGCGGGGTATCGATTTTCCTGAAAAAATTCAGCCATAAATCGTCGAGTATGCACAAGACGCGATTACAGGTATAGCCTCGGAGCGCGACTCCGCCTGCGACAGGGAAGTAAATATTGAAGCTGCACAAATGACGCAAAGACTGGGCATAACGCGAGCGGAGAAAGCACAGCCGTAACCAGAAATTCCTTGTGCGGAGAACCAACCGATTTGCCGAAGATCGCCATTCCCTCGCGTACGTCAGGGCCGCGAGACAGCAGACGACGCGATAAGCCGGCTCGGAGCACATATCGGCCGAGGCGGAAGCTCCTACCGTAAACACGAGGCTCGAGGGCCGCGTGCGCGCACAATGTGTGCCCATTGGCATACGTCGTGAGGTGTGGCCCAAAGGGTTGCGCAGTCGCCCGCGCCGAGACTTACAGTAGTCGTAGTCCTCGGAATCCCTGTAGTAGCCGGCGTAGTAGCCGTCGCGGTTGCCCGCCGCGGGCGTGACGCCCCTGCTCGACATCCTCCTCGCAGCTAGGCACTCAGGGGCACCCGGGGAAGGGCTAGCGGCGCATCGATTGCTCCCGGGGAAGAGGCCGAATCGATAGCCGCGCGAGAGACAAGAGACCGGGCGGGGCGAGGCGCGCGACTGACTCGCCGGCCGAGCTCTCCTCTTGCTTCTATTTTCTGTCGGCGAGGTGCGGACGCGCAAACAGCAGCACCGGGTGCGACCGGCGCCGCGCGCCAACTAACCCGCGGGCGAGGGGTAGAGCTTCCAGGGCGGGGTCTCCTCCTCGGCGAGGGGGTAGTGGCTCTCGGTCGGCTGGCGGCTCATGGTTCCTCGAGGAGGCGCTGGGCCCGACTGGCCGCCGGAGGACACGGCTCGGGGCATCGTGTGTACACAACGCGCATCGATCGGCACCGGAGCCTCCGGGTATCGGCAGGTCGCGCCGGCCAATCGCCGATCGCGTGCGCCCGCGCCGGCTTTCGAAGCGCGTCGCGTGCCAACTTCTTTACGCACACGTGTACTCCCAAATAGAATTAGAGCCGGGCGGTGGACATTATAGCGCGGTCTGATTAATGCGCGCGCGTAAGCGCTCGCCTCCCCCCGGCGAGCTGGCCCACATATTCGATAAGGCGCGCGCGCGCGCGCGTGTGTACGTATCGGCCGCGGGCACTTACGGTCGCGCAGGTCGGCCGGGTGGCAGGGCGTCGTCGAGCTGTCCCCGTCCCCCTCGCCGTCGAGCTCGCTGTAGTAGAGGCTTCCGTTCTGCGGCTCGCTGCCGAGGCTCACGGCTACCGCTGGCTCGGCCATCCTTCAACATAAAACGTCCAAAAGAATACATTGCCTGCAGGGTTATGTACATACTACGCGAGGCTCCTCTTTGTTTGCTTGCGCTCGGCGCTTGTGCTCGCGGCACTCCCCGAGGCCTCTACTTTACCTGAAAGCTTTTTACTGGCGTCGATTCTCCCTGAAAGATCAGCCTAACGATCCGGGCCAGGCATTCGCGAGCCCCTGGATTATGTAGTTTCGCCTCTCGAGCTCCCTGGCTGCCAAGCTAAATGTGTCCTTATGTCGTTTCCTCTTATGTGCCCACTAAAGCTCATTTATCGATTGCCGACAAAAATAGTCCTACCGTGCATCCAAGAGATTCTTTCGCCTCGCACTGCGGTATATCTACTATCTAGAAGGAGATAAGCGCTCGTCTGGAAAAATTGCCTCTACAAGCGATACGCGTCGCTGATAAATAATGCAAGAGCGCGCAAGAAATGCCGCAGCGGCCGAGGCAAGCCGAAAAACGTATGCATCTTACCCGAGAAAAAGCTTGGCCGAGACACTCAAACGCTAACGAGCGATCGCGGAGGCAGGGCGCGCGCTTGACATCTCCAGCGAGTCCGAAGCGGCGTGCACCGTCGAACGTCCGATTCGCGCACCGAGCCCAGAATGAATCTCCGGAGCGAGCGCGCGGACGGGGCCCCTCCTCCCGCGAGGAGCCGCAGATCAGCTGATGCGATGTAACGGCAGAGGCGCGAGCGTAGGCTATCGAGCGCGGGCGGCTCCCACTCAAAGCCTCGCGTTACGGAGCATGAATGAGGCGGCCCTCGGCGGCCCAGCGATAAAAGCGAGGTTATACGTGCGTGGAGCCGCGCGGGCGGGCATCGATCAAGCCGCGGGCGGCCGGGCCCCGCGGCACCCGGGGGCCTGCGTGCGTGCGTGTACTCACGGAGCGGCGCTCGGGCGGCGCATGGCGCTGGACGGGGAGAACCTCGGGGCCGAGCGGAGCCGGCGCTATTGCCGCGCGGGTAGCTGCGCGCAGAATGCGCCTCCTCCCGGGGGGGCCGCGGCTGATCGTCCAGCTGGAGGTGGGGCTCGCGCGGGGGGAGCCAGCGGCCGAGCGAGCTCTCGCCTAGGCCAAGGAGCCGCCTCTCGGCGCGCGCGTGCAGTGCGCCGCCGCCGCCGCCGCCGCCGCCGCCGCTGCCGCACCGAGTCTGTGCGAGTGCCTACGTGTGGCACGCGGCGCGCGCGCGCGCGCACCCGCCCCGCGAAAATCCATATCCAGAGGCGCCGGCCGCGCCGGCCGCGCCGGCCGATCGCCCCTGCGTAGGCGCCAAGGGGGACCGGGGAAATAAGAGGCGCACGCGATCCTTTGGCTTTCACAACCGAGGCGGCCGGCTCGCCGCCCGCCCGGTTGCCCTTTTATTACCTCCTCTGGCATTCTCTCTACAGGTGTACATATGTACATGGACGGAACATTCTTTTACGGGTCAGCGACTGCAGCCGTTAAACGTACATGTGTCATTTACGGGCGCCCGTCACTCCTATGCGTATATATATATGCTTCATTTACAATACAAAAAAATATATTATCATATAATTGAACTCTATGTATTTCTCGCGAAAAATGTTTGCCATGCTAATGTAACGCGACTCAAGTGCGTCGACTAATGGAATTTCAACAATTCTACTCGCGGTATACGTATATTCACATGTGCATGCGCGATAAGTATATTGATAAAGTGTGTATTGCGTGGACGACGAACAATAAGTAACAGCGTTGCTTCGTTTAATTGAAATCAAAGTCACTCTCGGTGTTGGACAGATTCCGCTCGATGAAGCTCTCCGAGTCCGAGTCGAGTATCGACTTGATCGGGTCCTTCTTCTTCTTTGCGTCCTTTGCACTCGCGGCCTTCGGACCCTTTGGACCTGTGCTGCTCTTCTCCGGAGTATTCGACTGATGGCTACTCGCCGATTCCGACAGATTTGCCCGCTCCTCGTGCTCTCCCGGCAATCGTTCCGCGCTCTTCTCGAGGCTGCTGTTACTGCGCTCCTCTACTGCTACCTGGCTCGCGTCGTCCATCACATGGACTCGTGAGACCGGCGAATTTTCCAACTCTTCTTCGACCAACGTCATCTGGGGAAGATTCTCATCCGATCGCTTTGGTTGAGTTTTTTCAGCTGTAGTTTCCAGACCTGGTAGCGAGATGTCCGGATAGTCTTTAGACTCATCAAACTCTTTACTTTCATCTGACGCTTCGTCCTGCTGAAACTCGCAATTCGAATAGGATTCAAAGCCGGGAAACTGGAACTGTTCGGCTACCTGCACCTGATCGTAATGACTTCTGACACTGCCCCTTTCACTCTCATTTACACTGGACTGCCTACTCAATTCTGGATAGCTCCCAACTGTAGCAATTTCATCGGCAAGATGAACCACAGGCGTCGCTGCGATAACCTCGAGACCTTCAGACAGGGAAACCTCCTTAACTTCATCTGCGGGCTCCTCGTCCTCCGTCTGCTCAACTTCCTCTATGGACTCCAGCTTCCTTCTGAGTCTGGCGTGCGACTCCATCTCTGGGAGAGGCTCCTCTTGGCGCTTTTCCGAATCATCGGGCATCCAGGAGTCAATGTCTACCGTGTCGTCGTAGTCGTCCTCGATACCATCGCCGTCGACATCCCCTTCATCGTCAACGGAGCTCTCGCGCAGCATCGGGTCGTTGAGATCCTGGTGGGGTGCCTCGAGCGGGACTTCAACCTCCTCTGCCATCAGCAGTGCCCGGTTCTGCTGGATGAGCCGCCGCGGTTCGCTGAGCTCCGCCAGCTTGGCGAACATTTCATCTACGGGCTCCTGCGACCTTGAAAACTTGCCCAGATCTATATGGCCTGGACTGAACTTGTCGACCGTGTCTCCAGAGTCGAAGCTCCGCCCGGACAACCTGATCTCCTGCGCCTTCTCCGAAAGATCTGGCAGTTTGCTGCGGGAAGACAGACTCTGGGCAGCGAAGGCCTGCCGGAAACGGGCCGACCGTGCGCGGCTTCGCTCCCTTGCTTCCTCCTCAGCAGAGCTCTCGAAGCCATCCTCGGACATGGACACGTTGAGGAGGTCGCCGCTCGTGTTTTGCTCAAGCTCGACCTCGTCCGCGCTCAGTTCAACGTCAGGATTGGGCTTCGCATCCTTCACCTCGTGCCGCTCGAGCCAGTTATTATGCATCCGTCTCACTTTACCAAGGTAACTGTCCAAAGCGAAGTTGGTTAGCGGTCTCAACCCTGGAAGTTTCATGGTCGTAGTCTGCAACTCCACCTCCTTCTTGGGGGAGTCGCACGTTAGAGTACTGTTCAACTTCAGACAAGTGTCCAGGTTCATTGGCAAGTACGCCGAAGTTTTGAGAATTTCATTGGGGCTTTCGGTGAGCATTGGCGAAGACGTAGCCGGATAGCCATTCAAATCCCGATCTCGGTAAACATCTGGTGGTTTGTACGGACTTAGTTTTATGCTATCAAACAGATTTTCATACACATTTTTTATCGGTTTCTCGCACACGTTTAACTTTATGCTTTCGAGGACTGGACTCGACTTTTCCTGAACCACCGTTTCTGCTTGGAAATGTTCCATCGGCGCTTTGCGGATGTTTGTGGAAGAAGTTTTGTAGATGGCTGGACTGAAATCATGACTTGTGGAAAAAGTGCTTTTCCGCGATCCCAAGATGGACTTTGAACGGATTGGACTTTGAGAAATGTCTTGCTCGTGTTGACTCTCTAAACCACTATCCGCTGCAACGCTTCCATTATAGCGCTGAGCTCCGTATGCACGTAGTAGATAAGCTTCGTACTGTTTCTAAAATTAGACAATGTTTTATATAAATTATAGATAGCTCCACTTTTCAGTGTATGCATTCATACGAGAATTAAAGCTTACTCTCAAGACGTTTAGTCTCTCAGTTTTAGCAGTCATCAAAGCTAAACTACTGTCCACTTTGTCTAAAGTTCCGAGCAACTTGTTATTCCTTTCGTCTCTTGCTCTCTGTTCCTCAAGGAATTCCGCATAACTGATTCTCAATCTGTTGATACACGCTTGGTGCCTAAAAAATCATACATAAATATATTTATCGGTAAATCTTTTTATGCATGTGAGTTACGCGTTCCGAGATTGACTCACACTTAAGAAAAGCGATAAAAATATATGATTAATCAATTTTTATATTCTCTAGTATTGGGAAGAGCCCGCATTCCTTTTAGAATAACGTTAATGCCCCGTCGTCACGTAAGCTCGGCGCGCGCACAGACAAAACTGATTCGTGCAACGGTTCACATGTGCAAGGTCAAAACTATATTTTAATATTATCACAATACATTGGAAAAAAAAAATTAAACGCTGCGGCTTTGTAGCTGAAAGACTGTGCACGAACCGAGGACAACTGTCGTTCGTGCTCGGTTATACAGGATCGATAAACCACACTAGAATTTTAGTATTAAAACTTGTTTAATGGTGTGTTTTTATTCAGGTCTTTGCATCATCGCTATGCGTTTCGCAAAAATATTTTACATGTTACTGGAATTAATTGACCTATAAAATTCGTAAACGTTGCAGATGCAGAAAATATGAAATTTTAAGGAAAATGCGTAACCATCTAGTTTTGATAAAGTGCATTTTAAAGCACAGTCGATTAGCCAAATCGTGGTATATAGGTTATAGTTAAAGTTTTACATTATTTTCCTCAAGCACTCACCTGTTTCGTGACTCTTGCACCAAAAGATTGAATCTCTCTTCCAACCTAATTCTTTCTTCCTCGCTAAAAGAAGCCGAGTATTTTAAAAGGTTATATATCTTTAAAACTATATGTACATTTGAAAAGTATAAAATATAATAAAAGGCTCGAAGTTTTATTATGTCTTTTATGATACCTCTTGCGTAGTTTCTCTTGCAGGACCAACATGTTTTTGTAGTGGTTTTCTCGTCCATCGTAAAGCGGTGTCATTTTGCTATCCCGAGTAACTGCAGTACATTTTAACCCTGGGCAACACAAGTATTAGGACATACGTCGAGCGCAAAGCAATCGGCGCTTTTAATCGTTGTCACTCAGAAAAAAACAAAACAGCCGTCGTGCTCAGAGAAAATCAAAGAATCCACACATCAAGTTGCCGCAATGAAGGTAGGACGGCAGGAGCGTGAGGGCGAAGGCGCTTCCAAGCGACGCCACGAGCTACTGTCGCATGCGAGGTCGCGATGCCAGAATAGGGGTGCTTCACCACCAGGTAGACATACAGGTGTTCCATCGACTACCCCACTATTTTACCTGCGATATATATGTGTGTATCTTATGTATACGTGAATCGCGCGCACCTGCCATGTATACATATACCTGCGCGTACCCGCTTTCTGTATTAACTTGGAACAATTGCTTTCTCTTTTCCGTTACACCCCTGCGTCATCACGCGTCATGTGCATTTTTCATTTTTTAATTCAGGTCGGTCTTTTATTTTACTCTTTTCTATGCGGTATAATATAATCTTGACTCTTCGATATATGTTTATCATTAACACGATATTCGCGTAATAGCAGTTTTATTCTTGCCTGAGTTCCGCATGACGTTTCACCTCATTTAATATAATCAAATTTGCAATTTCATACAAGTTATAAATGGCTAACATGCATGTTCACGATCGAACATGAAATCCAAATTTAAAGCGCCGAAATTGTAAACATTACGTATTTACCTTATAAATTTAACTTTACACTTTATATGTACATTTTAATTTAATTGGCAAATTATATACATACTATCTATATTTTGCTGTGCATATTACATTATAGTGTATATACGAATTTTGAAAACATTACATGCTAAATAAGTTAATTATGACACACTCGTGTTTATTTCTTTGTATATATACAATAAATATATAATAATCTATATTTTCATTTTTGTACACAGATAAATATAAAATAAATGCAGAATTTATTTATTAAATAGAAATTGCTATAAAATAAGCATGCCTTTTTAGATGTGTACAAGCATTGATTGTATATAAAGAATAAGTATGGTAACAAAGTTTAAGTACCATTGATTATAAACGATATTTTGAATGAGAAATTTAAATTCAGCTATTATTTAAATCAATAAAATATATATGTATCATAAATTAGTAAGTCACAATAGTTTGAGTTAACTGCAAGTCACTGTTTTCATCGATGTAATGAATTAGTCCACTGTCTGTTAGATATACTTTCATGCTTAAAAACGCGTAGGTTTATTTTTAGAGGAGGATCTATTTAATTTATCAGATTCATTAAAATAAAGAACAACAAAGAAGCCAGCGATCCTAACGGCAAAATAATTAACTACACTGCTCTGCACATTCACCAAAAGTGGCTCGAAGACTTAGGCGCGCCTTTTAAATCTAATATTTAATTATGTTAAATAAAAGAAGTTTGTAATAAATGATTTATAATCGACTTAATATTATAATAAATTCTTATAATAAAAGGTACAAGATTAAAAGTTGTGTTGTCAGTTATACATGTATTTGTTGAATCACAATCAAATAATATAGAAGAACGAAAGCAAATCATTAGTTGGATAAATATATACGAAAATTTAAAAAAAATTATTGTTGTTTTTATGTATTACGTAGGTTTGTTTTGCATGTACACCAAAACCTGTAGGAATAACGCGCGTCTACAACCATCCTTGCCCCTTAGTCCTTTACTTTGATATTCTACTGCACATATAAATCTTTCAATAGAAAATGAATCGTATCATTTTTTATTTGCAACACATTCATTGCTCAAGAAAATCTGTTTGACGATTGTAGTACCTAAGAAATATTATTTATACAACATCTGCTCAAAATTACATTTTGTTTAAATCTACATGTTTTAGTTGTAAAATTACAATATACCTATAAACTCTGTCTCTTAAGTAAAAAAGAATTATGGTAATAGTTTGTTTTATAATAGTTCTAAAAGAAAATCATAACTGTTAAGCGAACGTTGAAACGCGTAATCGTGTAAACGTCATGGAATCGATTTTGCAGAACTTGCATTTTAATCTTTCAAGAGCAAGCGCTATGCATGTATTCTGTACACGCGAGAAATGCAAGTGAAAAGTAATAACAGAGTTCAAACTGACATTAAAAAACATGCTTGCACTTTGAAGCATCGTGAGAGATGGTATAATACAAACCCAAGCATGACTGCCGTTAGTCGTAGCAAAACAACCTCGCCCATTGACTCGATTGCAGACTCTTAAAAATAAATTGTCATATTTAGTAGTTGTTCCTTTGAAATATTTCATGATATTATTATTATTATTGTTAATTCGATTAACAAAACATCATACTGTTATTTAGACAAACTAAAATTCATCGTAAACAGATTTTACATTAATGGATACACAATATAATTAGATTCAATTGAGATATTTTACTTTATATTAATAAAGCGTCTCAGATGGCCATCTTAAAACATAACTCAAAATGCAATTGTGTCATAGTTAAATTCATTTCATTCGAGTTCCTATATGAATTGAAATAAAATCAATATTTTTAGTGATTTTAATATTTCAAAAATGGTTTTATTTAGATTTTATAAAATACGATTTTATTAAATATGTAATTTTCCCATTTTTGCTCTTCATTGTACATAATTGTAAATTAGTTTTTACAAAATAATTTATTTTTGCATTTGGAAACTGGTCATAATCATTTTAATACAAAGTTAAATATAATCTTCGTAGGCTTATATTTAGCAGTAGAATAGTCTAGTAATACTTCGATTAATTCCTCGAATTTAATTTGAAAATGAGAGTTTTAGTTAAGAACTTTTTCATAATCTGAACTATTATTTTTATCAAATAAAAAAAAATAAAATCGTACTTTGCAACTACAATAATTTAACAGCAGTAATTAGAAGTAAGTTTATTATCGTTGCTTTTTCGATTAGATTTATTTGAAATTTTTCAATCAACAATTCATTTCGAACTTTTCTTAAAATTATAGTCACTTTTGCTTAATCTGTTACAGTTGCAAACTAAATGTTAACTTTATACAGAAATGTAAAGATTTCTCAATACTTTTTACTACCGTAGGTTTTAGTGGATTCCTTTCCAATTTCCATCGTTACCGATGAGCCTTCATGAAAATTTGGGATCAAAGTCTTCACCAGGCTCTACTTGAAATTTAGCTCAATTCCCGAATACCGTTGCGACCAATGGCTCAACGACTCCCGCTGTTCCATCTCTCATGGGATTACTGCAGCAATCCTGAATTCCCGATATACCATATTCCTATCCAAGATCTCAAGTCTTCCCAGTCACCAACTCCCCACTCTTTGACTATACAGTCCAGTTAGGCCCAGTTAAGCCATATAGCCAAAGTCTAGGGATAACAAAAATAAGTTTCGTTACGGACTTCACATACGCTGTATTGAATTTGTATCACTATAAATTATACCACAAAAAGTTTTCGAAACTGCTGCAGTGGTTTGTCCATGCAATTCTTTTTTTTTATTTACAAAACTTGATCTCGAATATGCAGTGTTATTACTTTTCTTGATAATATTAAATGTGCGGATCTATTTAGATTCTAAATAAATGAGTTGTAATAAAATAGTTAAAAAAAAGAAATAAGTATTTAACCTGCTTAGAATGTTTAGGTTGTCTTTTAAACATAGAAACTTGTAGTAATGTTTCGTCATGACGACGTTACCACCACGGAAAAATCCAACTCCAACAAAAATTTCGAAGGAACATTTAACACCTTTGCAAATTCTTTTACAATTAGGATTTCCAAAACACAGAGCGTAAGTTACTCAGTGTGTGATACTTTGTAATATTTCAACAATCATTTATTTTCAATACTTTAATTTATATTCTCTCATTCTAACTCACTCATAATCTGAAAATTTGTTTTATAATTCCAATGCATCAAATATTTATTATTATGTTATTCTATAGTGAGAAAGCATTGGCCGCTACTGGTCATCGTAGTGTTCAACTTGCATCTGACTGGGTTTTAGCACATGTTAGGGATCCGACTCTTGACTCTACAGAACCAAGAGAATATGTTCTTTATCTATGCCCAACAGGGCAACTCAATGAGCAGTTACAAAAGTTTTGGGTTAAAAGCAAAGAGTTAGAATGGAATGGAGTTCATAATTTTATGCCTCATATTACACTTGTATCATTTTTTAAGGTAATAAAATATAATAAAACTTAAATGAACTAAATTCTAAATGATTTCTTAAGTTATCTTTATACATAATTTATGGTGGCATTTCAGGCTTCAGATGAACATTCAAAACAGTTGGCTTCCATTCTAGAGACTTTAATTACTCGAGATGAATGTCCAAATACAATTGAATTGGAAACATATATTTCTCCAAACTTTATGGGACTATTTGTCAAAGATGAGCAAGCTGTTTGGCTTAAATCTTTAGCACTTAAATATGTAAATAAATTATCAAATTTAGGTATCAATGCTGAACCTAATTCTAAATCATTACACTTAACATTGGCTTACCAGTTTTCTAATTCTTTGTTTGAACCTTTGCGTTCTATGGTAGAAATATTAGAACCAAATAAATTTGCTAATTGGGAACTTAGGTTATATTCAAAAGATTTACGTTCCTCCAACGTAAATATACATAAAGTAATGCACTTGCATATTCCAAGAGAACATGATGAGTTGGAACTAAGGCCTGGAGATTATATCTATGTGCCAGAAGATGCATGTAATAATACTATAGATGGTTGGGTTGAAGGAGTTTCTTGGTTAACAGGAACATCAGGTTATTTTCCTTTGAATCATACAAAAAGAACAGCAAATTCTGATTCTTGGACTTTACATTCAACAGTACAAATTACAGATAATAAAATAGAAATTGTTGAAGATGTAATACCTGGAACTAGAAGGCCACCAATTGTGCTCTCAAATGAATCTGTAGATGCTTTAGATGGAATAGCTGCAGACACTGAACCAGTAAATATAAAAAGAAATTAGAATACAATAATTTTTATTTTAATATGTATTTGGATGAAATTTATTTTTGCAGATGGAAGGTTCAGAACCAATAATAGTGTCATCACGTGAAATTTTAATTTGCAGACATGGTGAAAGAGTGGATTTCACATTTGGTACGTGGATACCATACTGTTTTGAAGGTAATGGATGTTACATTCGTCGAGATTTAAATATGCCAATAAAAATACCCCCAAGAAACATTCCAGACTTTCAAGATGATTGTCCATTAACGACATTAGGTGAATTACAAGCATTTTTAATTGGTGAAGCAATGAAAGAGGCTAATATACATATAGATTTGGCATTTGCTTCTCCATCTTTAAGATGTATTCAAACCTTATCACAAATTTTAAAAGGTTTTGAATCTAATTTATCTATAAAAATTGAGCCAGGTCTAATGGAGTGGGTAGCTTGGTACCAAAATGGTTTACCTACTTGGATGACTCCTGAAGAGTTATCTAATGCTGGATTTAAAATAGATAAGAGTTATAAACCTGTTGTTAAAGCAGATGAGCTTCCTTTAAGAGAAAATGCTGCACAATATTATGATAGAAGTCATGCTCTTATGAAAAGTATTATAGAGACTACTAAGGGTAATATTCTCATAGTTGCACATGCAACCTCTTTGCCAGCTTGTACAAGACAATTAACAGGTGGAAAAGTACCACCTGTGACAGAAGTAACTCGACTTGTACAACAGGTACCGTATTTGGCTTGTTTAATGGCTAGAGAAGGACCTGATGGATGGCAAGTACATCCACCACCTTTCCCACCAATCACACATAGTAGTAACAAACGATTTGATTGGAAAATTTTAACTTGATTCTATTTTCATTAATAATTATAGTTTTTATACTTATATAATACAATCATTGACTGAACTAAGCTAAATGTTATTTATAATAAATATTTATTAACATGGAGATTTTAGGTATAGTAATAAACTACGGGTATTGGTTTTTAATTCCAATGTTTTTCAAGTATTAATAGATTATAAATATACACTTTTTAAAAAATTTTCTAATGATTTAGAAAACAACTTACATAATGTACTTACAATACACTTAACACTAGAAAAATTAGTGTTTTATTGCATGAATAGTAAGTATTAGATGCACTTCTGCATTATAACTTTTTAAATAATTTATAGATCTATTTTTTTAAAAAAAATTTAAACTTGAGGTAAACTCAGTCATTAGAAAATGACAATCCTCTTTTGAACTTTAAAAAAAATTTTTTGTATGCAAAGTATTTTAATAATGTGAATGTAATTGATTAATTGCTTCATCTACATTGTTATGTTTACCAAAGAAAATTTTTATCTGCATGAGAGTATTTTATTGTAAAATTTTAACAAGTTATCAAAAACATAGTTCTAAATATATATGGTACAAATTTATTATCTATAAAAATATAATAGTTATTAAAATTTTCAAACATGTACAAAATTGTTATTTGCTTATAAGACATTTAATAAAACAAAGATTAGTGTGCCTCACACATTTATATCTTTTCTATCTACATTTTTCCTTTCCTTGTCATACATGACCTCCTTCTTTTAATTTAGCTACTAGAGTATCAACATCAGGCAATATTGATCCTGATTTTCGTACTGGTGGGTCTTCTACTGAAACAACTTCAATTCTTGATGTTATATCTACACCTAAGTCTTTAGGAGTTAATTTTTTAACTGGTTTCTTCTTAGCTTTCATAATATTTGGCAAAGTAGCATATCGAGGTTCATTTAAACGTAAATCAGCACTCAGCACTGCAGGAGTCTTGACCTTAATAACTTCCAAGCCACCATCAACTTCACGTGTTACAGTTAGTTCTCCGCTTCCATGCTCAATCTAATTAGGTTATATAATTTAATTTCATACTTGCTTATCATAAAGTGCTTTTATATTTTTATGTAAAAAATAATTTTTACCTTGCTACAAAATGTAGCAGTTGGCCACCCTAGGACTCCCCCAGTCATTTGAGCAGTTTGATTAGAATCATCATCAATTGCTTGCTTTCCAACTATTACTAGATCTGCTTTTTCATCTTGTGCTAATTTTGCTAAAATTTTTGATACATGAATTGGTTGAAGAGTATCATATTCAGAACCTGAAATTTCAACATGAATTCCCTTATCTGCACCCATTGCAAGAGCAGTTCTAAGAGTTTCTTGAGCTTGGGCTGGGCCACAACTAACTGCAATAACTTCTTTTGCTAATTTTTTTTCCTTCATACGTACAGCTTCTTCAATTGCAATCTCATCAAAAGGATTCATAGAATGTTTAACACCATCTGTGACAACTCCAGACTTATCTGGTTTAACTCGAATCTTTTCAGAAAAAGATAATAAAAAAATTAATTTAATTTTAAAAATACCTGTTAGTTCTAATTATAAACTCATAAGAAACCTATTACTTTTCAAGCGCAAATTAAAAAAGAACGTTTTTATTATTTCGTTACTAGAGTTATGGATAAAAAATCATATTTATTACTTGAAAATATAAATAATACTTACTTTAACAGCATAATCAATTACTCGTTTAACACCAACGAGAACCCTGGCCATTTTTTATACAGCAAAAAAAGTAATGAATAATTTTAATGACGATAATCTGTTAATCTTACTGAGATTCACGGATGTACTTCTACAATCGGAATTCGCAAGTGGTCGAATAGAGGAGACTTATAAGAATAACTAAGAATGACTAGGAGAAGAGAGATAAATTACCAAGGCTCCAATATGTATAAACTTATACAACTGGAACGTAACGTCATGTAAAGCATCTGCTTTATCTACACATAAACGTTTAGATGAAACTATCAAGGAGATAAATTAGTTTTCTATCATTCGTTTTATATAATTAATTATCTACTGCGTAAATTACAATCATAATAACAAAAAGAAAAATTTTAATTGCGATAGTCCAGATTTTTTTGAAATTATGTTTTAAAATTAGTTACTAAACATATTTACAGTCCATTTAAAAAAAGATAAAATTATATAGAAAACAAATATCGAAAAGAAAGGTTTCATTAATTACTATTTTATAAAATGAAGATATTAGTTTATTGGGTGTTCTTTTTTATTAATGTATTTTTGAGTTTATTTTTGAGTGTAATTTCTACGGCGCATGCGTCAATTCATATTTGTTCTTCATGAAGAATGCGTTCGTATTATGTAGGGTATATCTATATTCTGATGTACCATCAGAGTTTAGCTTGAACACCGCCTAATGAATTTTATGGGGTTGTACTGCCTGCTGACTGGTTGGCCACTTTCGGCTGCTCTTGAGACTTGAGTCGCGTTCACCAAGCATGCACAAGAGCTCAGAAGCGTTCAAGTGACGTGGCCTCAATGACGGCTACATGGGCTACATTGTGCTTTAATCAACGCGAACTTTAATTTTTTTTAAACTATACCTGCCACGATGATTTGGATTATTGAGCATGAAAAATTAAACCGCATTTAATCGGTTAGAATAACTTTTCATTTTCTCTCATAGTAACGAGCAGTTTTCAGGTATAATATGTTAGTTAACCTCTGTATTTCTTTCTAACATACTTTGCAGAGACAAATTTGAAATAATATTTTACGATTTTTTATACTAATACTTTAATGTTTAATAATAGAAAAATGACGACGTATGAAGAATTTATTCAGCAAAATGAAGATAGAGATGGAGTTCGTTTTACATGGAATGTTTGGCCATCATCAAGAGTTGAAGCAACCAGATTAGTTGTACCCTTAGGAACACTCTATCAACCAATTAAAGAGCGAGTAGATCTTCCACCAATTCAATATGATCCTGTATTATGCACTAGATCGACATGTCGAGCTATTTTGAATCCCCTTTGTCAAGTCGATTATCGTGCAAAGCTGTGGGTGTGCAATTTTTGCTTTCAGCGAAATCCAGTTAGTTTCAAATTAATATATTTATTTAACATTGATCTACTGGCATAACTGATTAAAATAGTATTTATTTTTTAAAATCATTAAATTTTTATAGTTTCCACCTCAGTATGCTGCTATTTCGGAGCAACATCAACCTGCTGAATTAATTCCAATGTTTTCTAGCATTGAATATACAATAATGGTTTATATTTTTACTCATTTTTAAGATAACTTTTTGTCAGATAAAATATTTAAATCCATTTATTGAATTTTAATTTGTAGAGAGCTCAATGTCTACCACCAATATTTTTACTTGTTGTGGATACTTGTTTAGATGAAGAAGAACTAACAGCATTAAAAGATTCACTACAAATGTCATTATCTTTACTACCTCCTAATGCATTAATTGGTCTTATTACTTTTGGAAAGATGGTGCAAGTTCATGAATTAGGTTGTGAAGGATGTAGTAAAAGTTATGTATTTCGGGGAACAAAAGATTTACAACCTAAACAAGTTCAAGATATGTTAGGGATTGGAAGACCTGTCCCAGGACAGAATCAAAATCGAGCACCAACTGGTCAACCTTTACCTCCCGCTAACAGATTTTTACAGCCAGTTCATAAATGTGACATGAGTTTGACAGATTTATTAGGAGAATTGCAAAGAGATCCATGGCCTATTGGTCCTGGAAAACGTTCACTAAGATCAACAGGAGTAGCCTTAGCAGTTGCTACTGGATTATTAGAGGCTAGTTATGCAAACACTGGAGCTAGGTTAGGATTGCCTTTATTTTTGATACATTTAAAAAGCTAAAATTTAACAATACTTTTCTTTTTAATAGGATCATGTTGTTTGTTGGAGGACCATGTTCACAAGGACCTGGTCAAGTTGTTACTGATGATCTTCGTCTACCAATTAGATCTCATCACGATATTCAAAAAGACAATGCAAAACACATGAAAAAAGCAACAAAGCATTATGATACTTTAGCAGCTAGATCAGCAGCTAATGGTCATATAATTGATATATATTCTTGTGCTCTTGATCAAACTGGTTTGCTAGAAATGAGACAATGTTGTAATTCCACTGGTGGACATATGGTAATGGGAGATTCTTTTAATTCGTCGCTTTTTAAACAAACATTTCAGCGTGTATTTGCTAAGGATCCTAAAGGTGATCTAAAAATGGCTTTCAATGCAACTCTAGAAATAAAAACATCTCGTGAAATAAAAGTCTCTGGAGCTATTGGTCCTTGTGTATCATTAAATGTAAAAGGACCAAGTGTTGGTGAACAAGAAATTGGTTTAGGTGGCACTTGTCAGTGGAAATTTTGTTCACTGACTCCTTCAACAACAACAGCATTATTCTTTGAGGTTGTCAATCAACAAGCTGCTCCAATTCCTCAAGGCGGTCGTGGTTGTATTCAGTTTATTACACAATATCAACACAGTAGTGGACAGAGGAGAATTAGAGTAACAACAGTTGCAAGAAAGTAAGTATAAAGAATTGAAAGGGATTCGCTTAAGTTTTGATTTAATTTGAAATTTTTATAGTTGGGCTGATGCTTCATCATCATTGCATCATATTGCTGCAGGATTTGATCAAGAAGCAGCTGCAGTACTAATGTCTCGACTTGCAGTTTTCAGAGCTGAAAGTGAAGATGGTCCAGATGTATTAAGATGGGTAGATAGAATGCTGATAAGACTCGTAAGCTATGAATTGTCTACAAATTTCCAATTAACAGTATGAATACCAAATCAAATGATTTTTTTTATAGTGTCAAAAGTTTGGAGAGTATGCAAAAGATGATCCAAATAGTTTTAGACTTGCAGAAAATTTCTCACTTTATCCACAGTTTATGTATCACCTTCGAAGATCACAATTCTTACAAGTGTTCAATAATTCTCCAGATGAAACCAGTTTTTATAGACATATGTTAATGCGAGAAGATTTAACAAATTCTTTGATAATGGTTCAACCAATTTTATACAGCTATGGGTTTAATGGTCCACCAGAACCAGTCTTATTAGATACATCATCAATTCAACCTGATAGAATTCTTTTAATGGACACATTTTTCCAAATTCTTATTTTCCATGGAGAGGTAGAGATCTTCAATTAAAGATTTCCAGGATTATGATGTATATTAACTTATCCTTATAAATTGTTTTTTAGACAATAGCTCAGTGGCGTCAACACAAATATCAAGATCTTCCAGAGTACGAGAATTTCCGACAATTATTAGCAGCACCCGTAGATGATGCTGCTGAAATATTATCAGGAAGATTTCCAGCTCCAAGATACATTGACACTGAACATGGTGGTTCTCAAGCTAGATTCCTTCTTAGCAAAGTCAACCCTAGTCAGACACACAACAATATGTATGTTTATGGAGCGGTAAGTTAATTTTTGCTTTATATACATTCAATTATTAAAACAGTTATTTAGTTAATGTTAAATCATACATGTTTTAATTTATATGAAGATCGTAATTAATAAATTTTTTATGTTATCACGATCCTGTGAACCAGGGAATGCAGATGTCCAATGGGGTTGGTTTTCTTGTGAATTGTTTTTAAATTTTTACACTATATTTCTTTGCTAAATTTTATGATATTCTCAATATTGCAATTAAAATGCTTCAAATATCAAATTGTAGTCGCCCTTGTTCTATTTTATGGTTTACTAACAAATGGTATGAGGAAAATAATAAAATGTTTTTAAGATCACTATTTATTAATACACACATATACACCCCATTTACTTAAAAAATTGTAACAAATTTAAAACGCATATCACTGGTGAAGGGTCTAACAGTAGACTGAAATTATGAATTAGTAACATACTATTTATTCAATGATTTTAATTTGATCTTTTCAATACAGGAAAGTGGTGCTCCAGTACTGACAGATGATGTGAGTCTACAGGTATTCATGGAACATCTGAAAAAATTGGCAGTATCATCAACAGCTTAGCATTTGAACATTAAATAAAATATATTAGGACATAAATGTTGTTTTTGTACTATAGGGATGTTATATTAAACACATAAAGTAATATGTATTGTTAAGGGCAATATGATTTAATTAATCTTGTTCAATGTACCATAATACATTTTTTATATGCTAATGAAAATTTAATATTGCTCTAATACTATACATGAAATTTAATAAGAACCATTTAGAACATATATAATCTTTTTATTTCAATTCCATATTACTAATTTTATTATTAATTTTTATAATACAAATTGATTAGTGAAGGTTGTTAAACGGTTTATGTTTTAATTTAAAAAAATAATATTAAAATGAATGATAATTAATAATGCTTATTATCGGATAATAATTTGGAAAAAATCAAGTTATAAAGTACGTATGTACTCTTTAAAAAAGCACCTCTATATAATTTTTATGTATTTGTTAAGTGTGTTAGGTAAAAAATATCGAATTGAGTATCTTCTGTCCTGTAATGACAATATAATTAAATTTTGTGAATTAAAAACTGGAATTACAGACATTGATTTTACAAAAAAAGTTTATTTGGTATAATAATTTTGTGACATTAAGTATTGTACGTAAATACTGTCAAGATTGCTAAATAGCAAACATGATTTCAGTACTGAACATTTACTATAATAATTTATAAAAACAAATGCTCAACGAACATTTAATATGGTAAGATTGGTAAACTTAATTTAAGAAAAATATTTGCGCGTTAATTATGTTCAATAACACATAAATAAAGTAATTCTAGTAGCAAATATACACTGTTCACAGTTTCTATTTGTTCAAGAATACTTGAACTGCTTTAGTACATAAGCATATTCTTAATATACAGAGTATGTCATAAACAGCAAATATACACGTTTGAATTGTACATTTATTTTGACTCTCTTCAGTTCAAAGTTGAATAACTTAGAATTCAAAGATTCAAAATACGCAATAATTAAATATTATAAATGAACTATTTTCAGTTTTTTAAATTTCAAACTTGATTTCATATTTAACAGTTCTAAAAAATCTGAATCGAATCCAGACATCTTAAAAAAGACCAAACAATTAGCAGTATTCAGACAATTGTCCCAACAACAATGAGAGAATAAAAGTTAATCATTATTAGTTCTTTTAAGTTTTTATAATGTTTTGACTATGGTTATTTCTTGAAATATATAACATATGCCTTTTATGATGCATTTGTTTAAGACTAGTTGAGAATTTGTGAGCAAAACAACAGTCCATTCACAAATGTATTGTACTAAGTAAATGAATCACTGCATTATTAAGCAATGATGCATGACAATACTATAATATTAGTACCAAGAATGATATTTTCAGCACCCATTATGTATAACCATAATACCCTAAATATTTAACTTTGTGCATCTACAGTACAAAATTAATTTAGCTAAGAAACATTATTGACATTTTTTGTTCAACATCAGTTCTTTCTAATGCCCTACAAAATTCTTCAAAATTGATCATATTATCGCCATCTACATCGGCTTCCACAAGTGTTCTTTCTGCTATACTGGAGAGTTGCTCTTCACTACATTAAAAAAAGCAATTAGCATTTTCTATATTTAGAAATTTTTTTGTATCTATATTTTATAAGGTAGAAAAAAGTATTTACCCAATATTAGCACCAACCATCATTTGCAATATTGCTAGAAGTTCATCTTTGGATATCAAATCATCATTATCTAAATCATACATTTTGAAAGCAACTAGAATACAAATAAACAGTTATAATTTACTCATGAAATTAGTCAATTTTGTATTTATTATTATTAAAATATATATATATATTTATATTTATTGATATTAATATACTGACATCTCAATTTTTCCTCTCTGGAATTCAATATATTTGGTGCATGTTTTTTCAATGGTCGAAAATGTGCAAGAACTTGCATAAATTGAAGAAAATTGACTCTGTCACTACTGCTTTCTTCAAAAAATGCATTTACAATCCTTTCACCCAAAGGATTTATCGCAAGTTCAGGTATTCTTAAAAAATCTTCTCTGCTAAGAGTACCACAATCTCCTCGATCCAAGCTGGTAAAGCGACTGTATAGCCGTTCTATTTGATTTTGTGTAACTGAAAATTTAGCAATTTTATAGTATTCAAATTACTTCTTAACTAAATTGTAATTATAAAAAATAAAAAAAGGTAATAAGTATTAACAAAATCACACTGATAGTATTAAAGTACTGCAGTTTTTTAAAATCAATCCAATTATCTTTTAATCAGTGAGTTCAAATATATAATCATATAAGAAATCTTACATCCAGTAGCTTCTTGAATTTGTTCTATTTCTTCTTCACGTAACAATAAACTAGATCTGTTGCCCATTTTAATATTTAGATTCAGAACTAAAATGAAAGGAAGTTTTCAGTTCTTATCAGATTTGAATCAGTTACTTATTGATAAAATATATTCGCACTAAGTATCAATTTTCAAGATACTTGACAATCGGGCTAAAAAGTAACGAAAGCTCGAAGTGTAAAACACAAGTAGTCAACATAAAAACTTGTTAAAAACAAGCATGTCACGTTTGTGTTATCACATCACGTTGGATAATGTGTTGTAATGTCACACTGTTACATTTATATATTAAACTTTGGCAGCAAACTTCAGATTGAAATGCTTGTTTATAGCTAATTGTGGTTATTGATGTACAGTACATCATGCGCTGCAAACCTGCAGTACGTAGTGCAGCAATGTTAAAATGTTAAAAGTGTAAGTACTGAAAATATATGTAGACTCAGAAGCACACATTCATAAATGTATATAGATCGATTATAAACATGCATAAGAAGACAACTACCTACTTTAGTGGTATATAGTCAGAGATAGTATGGAAGCTTCCTATACATTATTAGACATCACATATATGTAGTAAGATTTCGAGATATATCGAATGTAATACTTCATTCCTACGTATGATGTGTGCATATGTGTTGCAATTTTTAACACTTCTAAAAGAAAAATAAATAAATTAAAACGTAATTTAAATAAATTAAAAAATTAAATATTATTTCCGAAATATTGTTTTATGTGTTTAATTGAATTGTTTCTCAAAATGAATAAAATTTTAAATATTTCGATACGCCCGCTTTCATGTGATTGTAAACAAGACGTAATGGCGGCGCCCACGATGATCATCTGTGACGTCTAAATGAATTCGTAATAAAAAAGAAACGGTGAAATTTTTCTCAGGGTAAAATTTTCATGGTCTTTTTGTCGTTATGTCCTAACTATTGCATAGCACACGTGCAGAAATTACCTTTAAGTGCCTAAGGAATCGTTTTCGATTCCAGTGACCATGAATAAAAGGTGAGTAGGACTAATTCTTAATATGTTTTAAATTAATTGAAGAATACGTTTGTCTTAATAGATTACCAAATACAAGAAACACAAACGAATGTAAATTTGTAAGTCAGCCTTGGAGAAATAAAAAGCGAAGTAACAAAAAAGGTGGTACAACTAATGAATCTTGGTATAATAATGACAGAGATAGAGGTAGAGAAAGTCATGAAGTCAGTGAAGACGAAGTGCCTGGGATGGAATACACATCTATGTATTGGCAACAACCAAGAATGCCTCAAGGGCAGCCTCATCCCGCTCACAATGGACAACAGCTTTTTACAGCTATGTCAGATCCAAGTGTTTATGCTTATTCAACTGTTCCTGTTACTTATACGATGGAACCTGTTTCATTACCTCCTATGTACCGTCTTTATCAACCAATAGTTAGACCAAATTATAGATCTTTCAGAGGAAGAACTAGATCATCTTCAATGCGTACGCAAAATGGACCTCCTTGCAGCAATGATGGATTGGTAAATGGATATTCAAGTCTTCAAGAAAATGGATGGAGTCATTCAACACCTATGGCTTATCAAAATGGTGATTATGCAAGTTTACCACCTACTGGTAATATAGATAATAAAGATAATGGAGAAGAATTGAGTTCAGAACACAGACGATATTCTGATCCTGGTTTGGGACCTGCTGATTTACCAAGTAATTTAAAAAGTGATGACACTGATAGTGCAGACAGTGGTAGTTCTATAACAACTGTTGGCAAAAGCAATAAATTATTATTTACTTTACTTCAACAGGTAAAATGCTTTTAAAATGTTCATCAATGCATATTATTTAACAGTTTATTAATTAATTTTATTGTTTCTTTTAGATGACAAAAATGAAAGGAACAAATAGTCAGTTATTTAAAGAATTACATCAAACCAAATCAGACTTAGAAACTGTGAAGACTGAGTTAAACCAATTTAAACAAAATGTTCCTGCGGATTATCAACCAGGAATGTTATCAGGTAATATCCAGATTAAAAGTTAACCATATTGATAATTGTACTAGATTTTAATTCAACTGTTCAACAGTTTGTATGTTGTTGACATTTAGAAGAAAACTATGGTGTAATTTGAAAGAGATCGAATTTTATTAAATTTTTCATTTTTACATATAATGTTATTCTGTTCAGATATAATTAAAGAAATTAGAGATGCTAGCAGAATCAAAGAAGAAGCAATGCTTTCAAAGTTGAAATTTTTAATGGAAGGCCAACAATCTCAGAAGAGTCATGATCTGGAGAAACTACACGTAAGTAAAAAAGAACACTGGAGAGTTTATGATGCGCATCCGCGCGCAATACACGTAACGTCAGTGGTATGTCCGCCAACATGTCCAACGAGCATTACCAGAAACTGTACGCGTGGAATCGGTCGAGTAAATAAAAAATTATAATACCGACCATGGTCGGTAATACAATAACTACTACATGCAAAAAGAATTTGATTTTTAGACAAATTTTTACTTAGATTTAATAATTAATAGAAGATATTTAAAATGTTAACATTAAAATAATTATATGGAATATAAAAATATGATCAACTTTAGTTAATACAAAATAAAATATTTAATATATTTCATATTAGAGTTACACTATTAATTATATATACATTAATTAAATGATACTTTTAAAAAAATGAGTTATATCTTATATAAAAGTTCGATTCTGTTTAACAATATAAAATAAATATTTAATGGTTCTTATAAATAAAACGTTTAAATAAAAACGTATTAATTACTGTATAGATATACAATTAGGTTACATGTGTGGTCTGTTTGCACACGGAGAAGCTCCACGCGAATATTATTGCCGTCGCTGTTTTCCCCTTACGCGTGGAGACTCCAAGCGTGGAACCGATCGCGTGATATAAGGAACACGACTTGAGGTGGTACGGTAACAGCAGCGCTCCTCGCGCGCACTCCACGCGTTCTGCGCTGGTGCACTCCACGCGATGTTATCGGGAAAGGAGTAAAGGCAAGAGTAATGTATAAAAGTGCGATCTGAGGTACAGTGTACTTATGAACTTTGTATAACCTCGGTTTAGGTAATATTGAGTATACGATTTTAATTTGAATAGGACGTCCAGGTGTGTCCCGGAGTGCAGTCAATTCTTTTACCACGGTCGAACGAGCCGAGGTAGCACGCTGGAAAAGTGTCCTTCGTAGTAGTTGAAAGGGAAAAAGGTGGTTGGTTACTTAAAAAATATTCGATCTCATAATGAAATAGGTGCGGAGTCAAGGCCCCGTTGAGGGTACATAGGAGCGATTGGGTTTCAGGGAGGGTGTGCGGGGATCCGCGCAGAGGAGGCCTGTGGGGGCACTTAGCGCTCGGACTGCCTCTCCCCTGTTCCGCTGTCGACGACTGTTGGTCTAGTGTCGCTTCTCGGGTTACGAACGTCCATTAGCTTCATGGGACTTTGAGCGAGCGAACGAGCGGGCGGCGACGCCGGCAATCTCGTAATCGATGGTGACTTTTCCTTGCAGAGTCAGCTGGAGCGCCTGAGGCGGGAGAAGGAGGAGGGCGAGGAGAGGATCGCCAAGCTCGAGAAGGAGGTGGTCGCCCTGAGGCTGAGCTTGAAGTGAGTATTCGCCTGAGACTGCATATATGGGTAAGAGGGACCTAGTACGTTTGGACGCTTAGGCGTTGTTCTTCTCTGGGGGCTTGTGGGGGCTTGAAAACGAGCGTGTCTGTGAGTGCGAGGCTGATATCGAGAGGCTGGACAGAGAGAGAGAGTGAGAGAGAGAGAGAGAGTGGGCGAGAGGGGCGAGAGAGCGCGGGTGGCTAATGCGTGGGGATGCTTGGACTGTCGACAGCAGTGAGAACCGGGAGATCGCGGCCTTCGAGGAGGAGAACCTGGCGCTGCGCCGCGAGCTGCAGGAGGCGAGGGCCCTCAGGAGCGAGGGCAAGTGCGTAAGCTCGGGAACCCTGGCCGTGCGGCCCGTGACGCCCGTAAATTTCGAGCCACCTTATAGCCCCTGCGTGACGAGCACCCCCGTGCGTACCCCCTTCGAGCCCGCCCACTGCACCGAGCACCCGAGCACCCCCTCTTCCCCCGGCTCCTCTCCCGAACCCCCGAGGCCGACGGAGGAGGCGCCCACGCAGGAGAACGACGAGGCGGCCGAGCGCACCCTCGTGCCCTCGCCGGAGGCGGCCGCCGAGCAGCCCGTGGACCAGCCCGCCTCCCCCGCCCACGAGACCCGCGGGGACGAGGACGCCTGCTCGCCGAATATCCTCACCTCCAGAGTCCTGACAGCACCTTCGCGCGCCACCTACACCACCGTCTACATTTAGGTCGTACGCGCGGGGCCGAGCCTTACTACTTAAGTTTTTACTCGACCACCTCACTCTCAAGGCTTTAAGTAAAACGCACGGGTTTGAGCTCTGGCCCTCTACATGCGCAGAGGCTGCTGTTGCCTTCCGAGCCTACAGAATACCCTCTTCCTCACGCACAGTGCACATTCAACATGGCACCTATAGATCTCTTCACTCTCCCATGATCCTCACGTATGCTGTACTTATTAAACTGCTTGTACCTCTTTTTTTCTCATTGTTTGCTCTACCTTTTCTCTCGTCCCTTATCTTTTTCTCTATCTACTAACACTTCATTCTCATACAACTGCACAACGACCTTTCGGGTCCGTCTATCTTAGTTCTCGGCTGCCTCTTCGCCTCTGGGATCGCTAGGGGAAGTTAAACTTCGAGTGCAGAGAAAAAGTAAACCGCCATTGTTAACGATAGTAATGTACTTAGCAGATAATATCAATCGCATCCATTTTAATCTAGTCCATATTTTATGTAGTTATTTTAACCTCACGCACAGATGCTTTTTAATCAGCAGTAGCAGACGCTTATTTTGCTAACGTTAGCAGATTTCAACGACAATTTATATCAATAGCTTTTTTCACGTGTATATTTACTTAAAAGCTCTTTTAAGATCCTAAGTTGCCTAAGCATAAAACGACGCATGTTTTTACGAAAGCCAAATAAAAATGACAATGTCACGCATACGAGATTGTAATTTTGATAAGACATCGGTGAACATTTTTATTACTTCGTTTTTATGACAGTAATGTGAAAATATTCCAGAAAATTTGTTGTCTAGTACGTATGACGCGACTATTTTGAATACAGATTTAAAAGGTTATATATACACTTAAAAACTTTCCAGCTTTATAAATACTCTGACACGGAAAGATTGTTCTTAAAAGTTAATGTAAAATAATTGTATTAATTCAGATAGCATAGTTCTGACATTATAAATCATTTCAGAGTTCTGACAATTAATTCTATGCTGACATATTGTACGTATGCTTAGAATTCAGTTTTCTACCTTGACTTTATTTTATAAATCATCAAATGAATTGTATCAGCACAATGAAAAAGTAGAATTTCTTTAATAGTTCATTAAACTATTGCTATCTTGAGAAGCATAAAAAATAATATTACAAATCTATTTTATTGGCCTCTCAGACTGTATATAAAGATTTTTTTCAGATATCCTTTTGGATTTACCCATATGTAGGCATATTAAAATATTGCACAGGAACAAAATTCCTAAACTATTATTTTGACACATTCTTGAAAGTTGCTAACTTAAATGTTAAAGTATTTTGATAACTTTTAGAATGTACAATTAAATATAAGAACAACTAGCAGAACCTTAAAATGTTTACTTGTATCTGAAATTTTATGGGTACTATTAAAAACTGTTAATGATCTATTTATTAATTATTACCGCACATATCAAGGGGCTACGCACTCTAAAACTTTGAATATACTCTACAGTACAGATCTTTAATAATCTTAGTAATCTTTAAAGATTTATTGATAAGGAAAAGCTCGAATGCTAAGCTCGGGCCCTGCGCTCAGTCCTGCGATTTAAAAGTGTTTGTACATTACTATTTATTTATGATAAATTGTAAAATTATTTAAAGCCCATTTTCAAACTTGAAAAAATATGATCTATTTTTGTACTATTTTGAATTCAGAATTTTTTAAAACTATTAATTTCATTCTAATTTAAAGATTATTTCATTATTATTTCATTTTAATAAAAAAGTAATTAAATTCTAGTGATCCCGTTACTTTGTAACATGTCGCTTTCTCACCTCGCGGCGGTTATGGCGAGTTGCGTGCTCGATAAATTTGTATAAATAAAGGCGCCAAACAAACTGCCAAATTTTTTCGGGATTTTGAAGGAGCCAGTGTCCATCATACTGTACCTACTAAGAACCGGGTATAGTAATGGGTTCAGCTCATAAAAATTATTCCGGGTGTCTATATTATAGGTATAAATTGGCACTTACGTCATAGGTGTAAGAACATTGTCGCTACTCGTGGTTTAATGGGACAAATGGGACCACGATGTCGAATACTGATAGTTGGAGTATATTTCTTGGGTAACTTGTAGGTTCCGGGTTGTGTCCATTCTTCTATAGTCAATTGAGATAGTAAAGCCAATCTCGCGCGTAGTAATGGGTAGGGGAATGGCAGCAGGTTGAACTGAAGTTCCTTAAGTGACTTCCCTAGCTTTGCGCAGGAGTCGTCGAACACTCCTAATCTTTTCTCGATCTCTGTGATCAAGTAAGCTCCCCCGGTTGCTTCATTTTTTCAAGTTTGAAAACGGCATTAAATAATTTTATAATTTCTTGTGAATTAATTATTTTTATTATAAATGAATAATAAGAAAGTTTATAAAAGTTGAAAATCGCAAATATACTTAGATACTTCCAAATATTCGTTGACGCTTTCCCGGCCTATGATGTGGTCAATGTTTTGGTTAGCTTCGACTTAAAGGAAAGTGGCTATGCTTGGTTGCGAATTACTACTGCCCTTCTTCCTTCAATTCGAGCTGTTACGAACGCTTTGAGTACATGCCAATACTCTTTCGAAATTCTTCCATTCTTTAAGTGTTTTAGTGCGGAGCTCCTAGATACAATATTTATAAACGCGAAAGTGTCAATCGCGGAGTTGGGCATTAAACAACGGGGTCGCGAAGTCGTTCGGGCAAACTTAACCACTACGTCCCACTACGCACTCTGAGCATTTAGAAAAGCTTGTATTCACGCTTGGTAGACGAACGCTTGATCTAGACTAATCCTCATTGCAATTCGAGTTGCAATGGGCCGGTGCCGCTTTAGCCCTTCCTGCCTGCCCTGTTGCGAGAACACACGTAAGCCGGCGCACCGGCTGCGAAGGAAGGGTATAAAGGAGTACCGGCGCGCGCGGAGCGCATATACATACGGCGGCTCTCGCGCCGAGGTGCTTGGGATCGCTTGGTCGGGGTGCTTTCGAAGCAGGGCTCGCGAGCGACATCGGCCGTACGTAACGCGAGACTCCGTCATTTGCCAGAGTGGAGAGGCTGCGCCGAGCGGAGACTAGCGGCAGCAGCGCCGGGAGCAGCGAGGCCGACGCGGAGCCGCCTGCGGCCCTCTTCAACCGTTCCTCCAAGAGCAACTCGGCCAACAACAGCAACGGGAGCTTGGCCACGGGACCGGTGACGGACCTCTGAGCCCTCACCGTTTACGAGCTTGCGCTTCATCCGTCCGCGGAGCTGGACTCGAATCATATCACCCCATATACTTCGTCTTGGCGAGTCGCCCCAGCTCATTGTAGTCTTCTTCCATATAGTAACTAACTTCTTATATAGCCACTATTCACTTCTCATTTTATTAATGCTCTCTTGTTTATTACCCTCACCATCCTTTGCAAGTACCTTGCAACACTTGCAAATTTTATACGTTTCAAAGCTCTCTCACTCATTCTATTACGACGTTCGATTCTTCTTTTCTCAATTTTTTCCTCAAAACCTCTCTTTCTCTTACACATTCTGCTGCTACTATTTTACCTTTGTAAAACACTTATGTGTACCGTCTTTAGGAACACATGAACATATTATTCTTTGTGTTACGTTTATACACATTATATAGGTAGGCAATTTTACCTTGTACGATTCTTTTTCTCAATCAAATGTTGGCTTATATTAGCTCTACGTACAATTAGTTTTAACCAGTGTATATAAAATAATACCAAAACTGAAAATTAATTTATTCCTGCGATAATATATATATATATAGATAAACATAAATCTTATTTTAATGCAAAACTATTATATGTTAAATAATACCTTTTTACTTAATATTTATTATATATTGGAATTTATTATGAATTTATCAACAATTTATTATCTGAATCTTTCGATCAAAGAAAACTTATATACGAGTACATATATATATATATGACTTAGTTATTTATTATCTATTTATTTTTTATTTAGTTTTTTTTAGGTTTGTTTTTTTTTGTACTAAAAATTAATTCTTGTTATTACGAAAAGTTCATTCTAAGATGTAGCGCCTCGTAGAAATAAATAATTTTTGAGTTGTATTTCCTCTTGAGAATCGGAGGAGCCGCGCGTTTCGCGTTCTCTCGCGCGGAGATAAGAAAAATATATCCCTCTAACGAGGGGGGTTCGTAACTAAGGAAAAAGAGCCTTGCCGATATTTTAGCAACGTTCAATAAACAAATAAATGTAAGCTTTTTATTTACGTGAGCAAAAATTACGATAAAGATCAATGTTTGATTTTATGTCGCAATACAAAGAAAAAAGCGAAACAAATACGGTATTTTTATCGGATAGCCCGGAGGTGATAAGCCTCTCTTGGGCATAGAGGAATCCGCGGGCCAGGAGGCCGACGGCGAACCAGCCACAGGCAACTCAGGGGCGCTTTCGTATAATAGCCAACTGCGTGTATTGCGCTAGGTGAGCGAGAGGGATCGGAAGAGGAGTCACTTGGGACTTATGGGCCCAGGTGGCTCTAGGAGCGAAGAAGCCGCCCATGAGTTGTTGCGCATGGCTTTCATATACCTGCGGATCGGCCTCCCGCCAGGCAGCGGAGGGAAATTAGCCACTCCCTCCCATCGGGGCGTTCGCGGCGACGACAGGTGATCGGGGCGGCCGGTTATAATATATGTAAATCTATTTTTATTCCTACTACAGCGGTAATAGAGAATATTTTAGAATATGAGCGCGTTAGCTATGAGAAACTGGGGCCTCAAACAATCATGAAACTTGTATGTACAGATAAACTTTTAACAAATGATTAAACGAAGACCAATATGTGTACTCATCTTTACAATTTATAAAGCATTTTTTGAGCTGTAAGCGTCAAGTTTATCGAAAAATATCCTGTATAACGAATTAGTGATTAATTTTAATTTCATTTTGTTACTGTTAGCTTTATTGGGTATATAAATATATTCTTCGTAGCGAAATTGAAAAGCGTGGATCGATTGTCGCGTACGCTTATTATACCCACATGTACGTATCGTTTGATTGTTACTGCAGTTTCAAGCCTTGACAACAGGATCGAAGCATCCAACAATAATATTAATGGTGTACGGGAATAACGAAAGCGGCAAACGGATTTGATCAGGTTACGACGTATAGTGGTCAAATAAGGCCAATTTATTTACAAACCATTTTGTACGTTTTTTAAATCGTATATACATATACCTCGTTCTAAAATATACATTGGCTTTGAATATGCAGCGTTTTATTTCCTTTATTCTCTTGTGCACGAATTTATTGGTTTTGTGTTATTGCTATTCACTAAAATAATGTATCCTATGAAACGTGGAGGTGGCCTTTACACTTTGTCTCTACGTTTCAATAGATTAAATTTTATGAATTAAATTTAAAATCTATAATAATTATTTTTATATAATAATATATACTATATTATATTCTTGTAGAGCAACATCAAAGACAGAGTAGAGTATGTAACCCATTAAAATAATGTTTTGTTATAACACCTTAAGGTATGTTTTCCTTATAGTATACTTTGTAACCTGAAATAAAATAACTTTCCATACATTGTAGAAAATTTTTAAAGTTTTAAACGAAAGGAATGTAACAAATAGCGTTGTCCTATAGCTTATAATGTTGAGAGTCTACCCGTGTTAAGCCTAAACTTAAAGCAGAATTGATTTTGTAAATATACCAAAAAATGTCCAAGTGCCATTAGATAAATTTTTACAATATTATAACGACGACTGAAATTGAAAACTCTCCGCATTATTTGCCCATTCTCTTTCCATGCGTTTAAATTTTTATGCGAAAAATGGTAAAAATGAATAAAATTGTTGTATCGAAAGGAGATAAAGATACTTACAAATGTGTACACCTATATAAAAATTGTACTTAAAAGGATATTGATGATTTTGTGAAACAACGGCATTGTACGATAGTTTTTTAACAACGCCTTAATAAACTTGACAGTCTCACCCAACATTCGTTGGCGCATTCGTATACTTGTCAATTGTGATGAATGTAGTCGAAGCACAGTCGCGTCAAATATTTTTTAATATATATACATATATGTAAAATATCATGTGCTTTAATAAACTCATGCATATCATTCTTTCCAAGCAATATAAAAATACGAAAAAAGGCGAGAACCTATATAAACAAAACAAGTGGGAAAGGGTTACTAACAAATGCGAGGAGACAAAGCGTCGAATAATTGGCAATCTGGAAATTGAGCGAGCATCGTGCGTTTCCAAGCCCGTAGTTACAGAGCGGGGCACGTTTGGAAGGTCTCCCTCATTCGCATAAAACACAGAGTATTGTACTCGACAGAAAGCGATAAATTGTACCCCACAGGTGAAAACAATAAAAGAAATGACAAGCAAGAGAGAGAGAGTGGAGTTTTTCATTGCATCGGCGAGGGCCGGAAGCGGCGGCGGGGGCGCGCGACAGGGGGGAGGGTGTGGGTGGGCGCGGGCGCGGCGGCTCGAAAAGCGCCGGGCTGCGCGCGGGTCCCCAGGCCGGCCTGTTTTCTTAGCCTATGGATCGGTGTTTTTCCTCCGGGCGCGGCGCATCCGCGGCGGGAGCTCGTTATTGCCGGGGCGCGCCACCCGACGGCCAATAAAGTGCGCCGTAACCCAATAAGCCGGCCGGCGGGGAATAACATTTGGGTTTCCGGGCCGCGCGCACATAATTTTTCCGGCATTAGGGCCGGGGCCGCCGGAGGGATGCTGCGCCGCCGGCGAATTATCAGAGCGGCTCGCGCGCCTGTACACATGGCAGCTTATCGGTTCGCGTTTATTGTTCAATTTTCCCCGGGGCGGGCTTATCGCGGCGGCAGGATCAGAGGGCCGCCCGGCCAATTCGCACGTCTCTCGTAACAGGCCCCGGGGAAATCCATTAGGTGGGCCGATAGTTTTTCCGGGCGCTTTACGACCTGCGATAAAGCCGGCGGCGGGCCGAGGTTTTCCGGGCGGCGCGGCGGCGGCGGCGGCGGCTCGCCTCGGGGGAGCAGACGCGCGCGCGCGCCGCCCTCGTAAATCGATAATGATTTTACGAGGCCGCGCCGGTCTGCGCTCCCGGGGCCCGAGCGGCCCCTTTCTCCCCTCGGCCCGCGCGGACGTATTTGCTCTCGGCCCCGAGGTCGTCGGCGAGCCCGCGACGCCCGGATGCGCGCGGCGCATATATATCGAGTTTCGATCGGCCCTCGGCCGCGCGCGAGCCCTGCCGAGGTTCCGCCGCGGCCAACTCACCCCTTCGCTCGGGCCGCGCGCGGTTTTAATCGTGGAAACCCGGCGATCGATGCCCTCGCGGCGGCGGCGGCGGCGGCTCCGGGCCGCCCCCGCGCCTCCAATAAAGCCCGGCTCCTCCGCTATCGCATCGCGCATTCGCGCCGCCCTCGCAGGAGGGAGAGGCTGAATTATGGGCCGGGCCGCTTTGCGCTCGCCGCCCGCTCGATCCCCCCTTCCCGCCCCGGAAATTCCGTGGACAATCCGCCGGCGCGGCCTGCCCTTTCCCTCAAAAACATCCTCCTAAAACTTCTTAGGTACAAAGCCGCATATAGAGCGCACCGCAAATGCACCACCTCTGGCGGTTTACGATGTTTGGAAAGCCCCGGACGAGCGCGGAGCGATCTCGACAAAGGATAATTCAGACGCAACAAAGAACCACCCATAGCGTGTATACATCACCCGAGCACATAACCTACATTTTGTACGGCCCGCCCGCGTTAATATCTGTTTTACCTTCGTTATCGCTCTCGCCTTCGCTTTGCTTATTAAAAGAATAACCCGCGCGCGCTTCTACTTTGTTTATTCAATTTTTGATTAAGCCAATCCCATCCGATGCCGTTCCCCCGTACTTGTTGCCGCGGAGCGGCAGACGGAGAAAACGTTGGAAAACCGAGTAGCTATCGGCACGCTAACCTGTTTTTTGCTTTTGGCCTTTTGCTTTTCGCTCCTTTCTCCTATACCAAATGTCGGGCCGAGCGCGAGCAGACTGCGAGGGGATCACCCGAATGAGACAGAGAACCAAAGAGAGAGAGAGAGAGCCGGAGGGTGCGCTAGGGGAGCGTCTTTTCTGTTTGCACAATCGATCCGCACACAGTTTTACATAACTAGTGGGACATCGCTTATAACTGAACAAAAGCGTATACCGCCTCACGACAAGCGCCTGGTGTCGCACCGAATAATAAGATTCCCTTCCACTTTTATCAGTTTTACCAAAGTTTACTGTTGGAAAAGTAGAAAAAAAGCTCGATACGTATACAGACGTTGACTTATAACGTGGTATAATTTTAATATTTTTTTGCTTTCTGTACAGACTAACAGAGATTCATTGTCATTTACCTTCTTTCTTGCATACACTCATAAAAAATTCACTAATTTTTATTGTTTTATGTTACGTCGTAGATTTTAATTGCCATTCTCTTGTATTTAGTTTTCTAGGAGTATGTCAGTTTTGAAATAACAAAGGCACCCGCGCTGATAAAAATTCAACGAAGAATTCAATCCATTTTACGACAATCAAATATATAAATATACAATTATGAGGAAATATTCTTTATTGTCTTTATAATAATGAGTGATTCATTAAATATAAGAAAGAATTTTGTATTTCAAATATTGAGAAAGATTAGAAAATTATTAATAAATATTGTACAACAAACACTGCTCAAGTAAAAATAAAAAGTGCCATTTTTCTGTGAAGCGTATAGAGTTAAAACAAATTCATATTTTTTCTTTTCAATTTCGTTCTTGATACATGTCGGAAGAACACACAACGATCTGCCACAAGTTTGTAGCATGAGTAGTCCTCCGAATAGTCAATTATCTTATTTGTGTGCTTTGTGTTAAAATTGTACATTACTAAGATATAGATAAATACTCACAGTCGATATCCTTTGCTACTTTTGTTTGACAAGAAACGATAGAGAAAATTTACAGATTTGAAAAAGTTGAGAAAACAAGATAGCGACCGAATGACTGTATTAGATTTCTTTCTTTACACGGAAATCATTATTGTATTATTTCAATATTGTTTTAATTTTAGCTTTCAGTCAATTTTTATAGACTTATTGTAGCTTAACGTTTGTACAAGAAATTCGAATGCAATATATACGTTTGCAGTACGAACGATTCTCCACATTATATGTATAGATCGTAAACTTCGGAATAAACAGCAGTTCAAACAATAAGAATGAAATATTCGTTGCAATCCGCGTGAATTGTATCGTCTAGTGTGGCCGTGGACGCGTATAACACTGCCAGCGATTATGTCCAATGTGTTTTTGGAGTATTCTCCCGCTGAAGTAGCTGACCGACAAGATCGCGAGGGGCGTTGAGGAAATCTCATTGTGTTTTGACATTACCACGCGTTGGAGTGGAGCCTCGCAATATGGGGCCTCGACGCGTGATCTAGAAAAGGTGTATACCTAGAGGAAAAACACGAGGAGAGGACTTGGATTATGAGTGCGGGGTCTCCTCGCACTTGGAGGATGCTTTTTGTTTTCTTTGTGGCCGCGTGTGCTCTCGATACACACAGCGAGTCCTCGGGCCGGCGGACGCGCGCACGGGCACATATATATATATTGGAGGAAGGAAGAAAAGCCGGGGCGCGCGCGCGGGGGGGAAAAGCCTAGGGGTGCCCCGGGAGTGTATTATTTTTGCTTTGGCATGATTGAAGCGGGCCGTGCCGCTGCGCCGGCCCCGTGTTTTCGCGGAGATATACGGAGCGGCGCTCGGCCGGCCGGCGATTTAGGGGTTGCAAATCTGGGAAAAGCGAGAGGAGGCACGCACAACACGTGACTCCGCGTCTGCTCCGCGTCCGCCCTGATAAAGCATACTCGAGTCGTCATCTTGGCGCATATATATATATATGTATATATGTATCCAGGCAGCCGGGCCCCCCGCGCGGCTATAAATCGCCCCCGCTTCGCGCCGCACATTATATACACCCCCGGATCTTTATCTCGGCCTTCTTCTTCTTTTTTTTTTGTTCCCTCGCTCCCCCTGTCCTGCGCCCACTCGATTATATCCCGGTCGGTATTATTGGCCTATTAGCAGACGCACCGCCGAGATAGCGATGCTGCGGCCCGCTCTGACGTAATGAGAGAGCGGCGAGACGAAGCTCATTAGGCAAATGGCCCTCGATTGAATTCCGACGGGGGCCCCGCGGGGGGCGAGTGCGAGGCCGAGGCCGTACTCCTGCACCACCTTGGCGGGCTTAGCGCGGATTATCCGCGTCTCGCTGCCTATCCCTTTACGAGTCCACGAGTTACCGAAAACCGGCGCTCTTATGGCGCATGTACGCACCACTCGGCCCCGGGGGCCCGTAGCCTCGCAATTTAGGTATGTGCCGCTTCCTAGATGGGAAGATGAGCCTGCGCACGAGCCTCTCGAAAATAGCCACCGGCTAATTCCTTGCACATTCCCCCGGCTTACATCTAGCCTATTTTCGTATTCACCAAGTATTTGGGATATGCGGCGTGAATATTTTGACAGATGCTCCGTCATTTGCATGGGACATTATGTTATCCGCTCAATTTCGGAGTAATGCTGTCCACGGTAAATACGCAGGGAATCCCTATTATAATATTATGCATCATTCCAAAAGTAATGCTCTTATATTGTATATATTTATTCGTTCGAGCGGTCAAAATAATCGTTTATTTTGAGCCTTCTCTGGATATTCCAATACATGATTTTGCGGTGACTTCCTTCAAAAATAATAGTTATAATACTAATTTAATTCTATGGTTTTAACTTTTTACGTCTGCATCATTCCTATATTAAAAGAGAGAGAGATTGTTCAATGTCAATCAGCACAATACAAAATATTTGAATCTGAGCATGTACGATATAATGCGCGCATGCTGACTGTACATAAATAAATGTAGTAATAATTATGATCTCAATAAATATTTACTGAATTTGATACATAATGTACAATTATATTACATATATCAAATTGTGTATGAAACTAAAAATACTCAGAAAATTTGATTAGAATTTTATTACACGCATTGTAAAAAGTATAAAAACATTTTTAATATAATATATACGAACTGAGAGAAAATATATACTAAATAGAATGTATAGTGTAATACAAACAGAATAAAAATTATTACAAAAATTCGGTATTTTCATAATACAATTCTACAGCAGTACTGCATCTTGTAATAAAATAAAAATTCCTTATAAATTTGTCAGTTTATTTCAAATTTGAGATAATATATTTCATAAAAGCCAGTTACGATCATAAACCAATTTGGAATTGAAGAAAGAAAGTAGTGTACAAAGAATTCGTTGTTACAGCGTCCGCAATAAACTTTGTAGTGAACTTCCTCGCAATAAGGCCGGAATATAATAGCATTTAATGCTTTTTAGGCCTATTTAACATATTAT
Source organism: Sycophaga agraensis (assembly GCA_018906755.1). Lineage (NCBI taxonomy): Eukaryota > Metazoa > Arthropoda > Insecta > Hymenoptera > Pteromalidae > Sycophaga > Sycophaga agraensis. Next base: position 6,176,059 of record JACCIE010000002.1, on the reverse strand, counting down.
GACTGGCTCGTAATCTGAATCCACGAGGCGAGCAATACTGCCAAATCATCGTGTCTTGGAGGTATCCGAGTATGGAGGCCAGAAAAACCGAGGCATCGACGAGGTGAGGTGAACGGTGAAAAAGGGGAAAGGTTTGAAAGCCTCGCCGGAGGTCCGAGCGCATAGTCGGCCTTACATAAAGGATTAATAAGTCAGGCAATTAAGCGTTGTTGCCATAAGCGCGCGGGGGAGTCCGTTTGAGGTAGGAATTCGAAGCGATTGGGAAAGCAAGGCGGCGGGCCCGACTGTGTGCAGGGGGCGAGGGCAAACTTTGCCTGCCCTCGAGAGCTGACGTGTACACACATATACGGAGGAGGGGCGGTCCGATCCGAAAAAGCGGGGAATCGGCGCGCAAGGATCGGTTGGAAAAACACGCGCGTCCGTGGGGCGCGCGTAGGCCTACCTGGAGGGCCGCTCCTCGCGCGATTAGCCGGACGGCCGGCCCGGCCGCTCGGCCTCGCCGCGCCTCGATTTGTTGTTTCAGCGCGTCACGAATAACACGGGGCCGGTTTCCCCGCCGGCGGGAAAGAAGTCAATTTTCCCAAGGAAAGCTCCCCCCTCGAGAGCGGCACGTCCGAAAATATTATACGTACGCGAATCGGGGAGGGAGCACCTGGGGACTCGCGCGCACGCCCTATCGCCGCTAATGGGAGCTGGGCGCGCCGGCCCGGACCACCCGCCGCCCCCCCCCTTTCCAGGTATACGCCCGGCCGGTGCGGGCCTACGTGGCGGGAGCCGCGCCTTTTATCTCCCGGTTATAAAAATGACAAAACAGTTTTTATCAAGCGGCGCGCGGGCCCGGGTCCTCTCGGGCCAGCTTGCTTTCACGCGCAGGCTGCAGGCAGGGCAAACAAACGAGCCGCGCGATAACCTAATCGCCGCTGCGCCACAGTCCCCTGCGTGCGCATATGCGCGCGAGCCCCGCTTCCGTAGTCGTGTGCGAGTATACGATGTATGTAGCGCTCGGCTGTGCGCGCAAGACTCGAATGTTCACCGAGCCCTTCGCTTCTTCGAGTCGGTTATTTTTAGGAGTTTTTGCTAATTGTCGGATCGCACATATCGTCGCGATCGATACAGCTAATCTGTTACGTGTACTTGCCAATGTGTACATAGAATAATGAAGGGGTTCCCGTATATGTACAAACGAGTTGCTGCGTGCGATTACGAACGCAATAATCGAGAGCTATATTTATTCGTGCACTATTATACGGCTGTAAAGTGTCACCAACTTTTTCAACTCGAGAACGTGTAAATACTCCCGAGTTAGTGGAACGATTTAGAATCAATAGTAGGAGATTATACTTATCCAACTCGCCTATATAAATGGTTACAGAAATTGCAAACAGTTTATAATCGAATGATATCGAAGAAAGTTAGTATATAACTAACATGATTCTTTGTACAAACTTAGAACATTTTACTTGTACACATCGCATAACTTGATAGACACCCACAAATATTTACAACGCTTATATATTATCTAACATTGAATAATATTTGTCTGTATGCATTCTTCATTACAATCAATTAAATTCACACAAACGGAACTATTCGCGGCACCTCACACACAATAATTGTTTTATAAAGATAAGTAAATTATAAAATATTTAATTTAATTTTCTTCAAACTTACTTTATGAAGTTGTTCAAATGTTTGCTATTAATTCAGCGTATAGCTATGTCTGCGCAAAAATAGAAAAGAAAATTTACAATGAGTGTTCCCAACAGCAAAGTTATACTTATAATGACTAATATTGTCATTAGTTCCTCAAACAAAGCCTGCACATTATTTTTAAAACAGTTCCTAGAGTTGCTTGAAAAGTGCACTAATGTGTAGCTGCGGCGAAAATTTGTGCTAGCCGTTCAGAAGACTTTGTTTCAACGTGAACGGCCTGCGTTAACTGAAAGATAATTGTATTATAGATGCGAGCTTGAAATTGAAAAACGCTATAATTATATAACTATCAGGCAATTATGTGCACATGTAGGTTTTTCTGTTTGTGCGAATAGTCAACCGCGCACGGTATAACTTTTGACGGTATAACGGGTAAAACAAACAAGTTGTTTGAAAAAGGAAAAGGAAAAGCTTTTAATGTGCAACAGCGGTGGTGGGCGCATATGTGCTCCGAGTGAAATTGTTTATTTTGACGTATATGAATAATTCGAATGGAAAATATGCGGTCAGTACTCTGCGCTGCAGCTGAGCCCTAAGGTATAATAACTATCGAGTGAAAAGCTTTGAGAACTTTTATTCGTTTGATGTCTACTAATTGATATTAAATTAGTTGTAGTAATATTTGTAAAAGTGTTAACAGAGCAATGACTCTGTTGATAAATCCTGATAAGATTGAGATCGTAGAAAAATCGATTTAGCTGGAGCGCCGCCCGGGAGCTTGAGAACTGTTGTGTGTACGCGCGCGAGGCGAGTGTAAGCGGGAATGAAAGTAAGCCTAATAAAGTACTCAAATGCAATTTCGATAGGAAGAAACAACAAGGCACTTGCCACCGTGGAGGATGATTCGTTATTGTTACAGTGCAGCCCGCTGTTTACAGTGACAATATTTTCATTCCGCAAACAATTCGTAGCTCGATAAAGAGCCCCGGTACAGGTGCCAGCCATGGATCTAACGTTAATGCCCCCGCAATTCCCCGATGCCTATATTTACGAATCTCTTTCTCCCTCCTCCCCTTTCTGTTCCTCTTCCGCTCTTTGCACTCTTAGTTCTTTTACTCTCGACCTATATATATATACAGGGCTGGGCGGGCTGCGCGCTTTCCGTCGGATCAACAGCTGTACGAGTGTGAGCCGCGCGGCTGCTCCGCCTATTCTCCGATACTTACGACTCTTCCCTTTTTATGGATTTACATACCCGCCGCCTCTCTTTCTCTCTGTAACTATTTACGCCCCTTCATTCATCGGCATTCGATTCTATATAGATTGCAAATAAATATTGATCTTCTGGCTGTGTGTGCGCCCTTGGAATTTTCCCTCCTCCTCACCGCCTAACCACTTACGCCCATTTCAATAGTTTGCCAATGAAATCAAACCGGGGCGAGAACACGCCGTTGAGAAGATGCCGTCGGCACACACCATATTCCACCGAATGGGCGAATTAATTCGAACGTCCTGCTTTCTTGTTATCCCACGCAGCCTTAACCTTCTGTTCTTCCGCATAATCCGCGAAAGTACCATGTTCATTGGAGAAGTTGCGAGTTATACGAGGGTGTCAAACCAATTCGCGAAAAGTAGGGTTTAATGTTTAACAGGCCGGCGAACGAATGTATATGCTAAGAAGGTGGCTCTAAAGACGAGACCTGACAAGACCGAGGGAGAGAGAGAGGCACCAGGGACATGTTTAATTAGAATGAGGTCTCGGTGTCGGCGAGTCGCGTCGCGGAGGTAATAAAAGTGCGCGGGCCTCGGGTGAGGGGGGGGGTGGCGGCGCACGCGGGGCAGCTCGGAGCCGGGCGCGGCGCGCGTCCGCTCGCGGCGCCCGCGTGACGTAGACGCCGGCGGCGGCGGCGGCGGCGGCAGTGGAGGCGGCGAGCCCCGAGCGCATGCGCGGCCCCGCCCCCGGCCCGGGTCCCGAGCCCGCCCCGCGGCCCCGTTGGCCGGGCGGGCGGTCGCGCGAGCGCCATTGGCCCGGGGCGGCGGCGCACCGAGGGGCGGGGCCCGCCTCGAACCCGCGGCCCCCGCCCGGAGTGGGGGCTGTTTGAACAAGACTCGTCGGCTCAAGAGTGCCGGAGTACACTCGGCAGCCGGCCTCCATCCACACTAGACCCGCGGCGATCCCGCAAGGCGAGAGAGCGAGCGAGAGAGGAAGCTGGTGGCGCAGAGGAGCACCAGGAGGGCACAAGGGAGCAGCGGAGCCACGGCAGAGGGTCAGTCCCGCGACCCCGCAGAGGAGAGAGTGTGCGAGGAGTGCGGGCGAGCTGCGCACCCGCGACAGTTGGCGTCGCGCGGCCGACCCGCGGCGACGGTGGCCGCGGCTCGCGGGCCCCAGTGAGAGTGAGTGCCAGTGCGCCCGGGTGCTGGGTCGTCGTCGGCGGGGGCTCGCGCTCGCCCGACCCCCGTCCTCATGACAATGCTCCAGTCGCAAAAGCTGTACGGCGAGGCAGGAGGCCTCGGGGACGCGATGAGCAGCGCGGCCATGTCCGCGGCGAACATGGGCGGGATGCCGCCCACCTACACGGGAGCCATCAACTCGATGGGCTGCGTCTCGATGGGCATGTCGATGAACTGCAGCCCCCAGAGCCCGGGGGCCTTCAACATGAGCTCGGCCATAGGCATGGCCTCGATGGGCGGCGGCGGCGTCATGTACAAGAGCAACGTCGCGGGGATAGGCGGCGCGCCCTCCTGCGTCAGCGGCCTGCCGAGCTACACGATGCACTGCGGGGGCCAGGGCATGGGCGGGGTGAGCGGCGTCGCGGCCCGGGACTCGCGCGACCCGCTCACGCTCGCGGAGCCAGACTCCCCGAACACGGCCTTGCAGCGCGCGCGCCAAGACAAGTCCTACAGGCGGAGCTACACTCACGCCAAGCCCCCCTACTCGTACATCAGCCTCATCACCATGGCCATTCAGAACGCCCCGGCGAAGATGCTCACCCTTTCCGAAATCTACCAGTTCATCATGGACCTCTTCCCGTTCTACCGACAGAACCAGCAGCGCTGGCAGAACTCCATAAGGCACTCGCTCAGCTTCAACGACTGCTTCGTCAAGGTAGCGAGGACGCCCGATAAGCCGGGGAAGGGCTCCTTCTGGACCCTCCACCCGGAGAGCGGAAACATGTTCGAGAACGGCTGCTACCTGCGCCGGCAGAAGCGCTTCAAGGACGAGAAGAAGGAGCTGAGCAGGCAGAGCAACAAGCACCAGCAGCAACAGCAGCACCACCACCAGCAGACGAGCCCCGAGCAGCAGCAGCAGGGCAGCAAGCTGCGCGCGGCGGGCGGCGGCGGGCACGGGATCCAGCAGCAGCAGCAGCAGCAACAGCAGCAGCAGCAGCAGGCCGACAAGGAGATGCACGGGCTGGTCTCGCCCCACCAGCAGCAGCAGCAGCAGCAGCCGCCGCCGCACCAGCAGCACCCCCAGCAGCAACACCCGCACCACCAGCAGCAACAGCAGCAGCACCACCACCACCAGCAGCAGCAGCAGCAGCACCAGCAGCAGCACACGGACATCGGCGGGCTCCTGGCCTCGGACCTGGGCCAGGCGCACGACGAGCTCGCGGCGATGGTCGGGCGCAGCCTCCACCCCCACCTGCTGGCCGACCCGGCGGCCCTGCACCACGCGGGCATGCCCGGGGGCCTGAAGCAGGAGCCCTCGTACGCCCCGGCCAACCACCCGTTCAGCATCACGAGGCTGCTGCCGGGGGCGACGGCGGCCACCTCGCCCAGCGCCCCGGACACGAAGCCGCCCGAGCTGAAGATGTACGAGCTGCACCAGAGCTACGGGCAGTACGGGGCGGCGCCGGGGTCGGGGGGCCCGGGCGGTCCGGGCGGCGTGCCCTCGCACCAGCACCAGCACAACGGGATGCACGGGGGCAACGGGGCCCCGGGGATGCACCAGATGGCCGGCCACCACGAGGACTACTACCACAGCCCGCTGTACCACCACACGGCGGTGAGCTCGGCGGGCGGCGGCCCCGGGCCCGGCTCCGTCGGCGGGGCCCCGGGCTTGTGACACCACGCCACGCACCCGTACGCCCTCGCCTGAGTGGCGCGGGCGGCCGCCGCAGCCGCCGCCGCGGCCGCCACCGAGGAGTTCGAGGACTTCCTCTACTACCAGTGCCCGAGCGCCGCCGCCGCCGCCGCCGCCGCCTCCTCATCCTCCCGGCCCGGCCTCGAGCGCAAGCTCGGCTACTGTGATAACCCCGTGCGCGAGGACTGACTCCTCGCCGGCGACGGGACCGCGAGTGACCCATGGACCAGTGGCCAGTGACGCGCCCGCAAAGCCCCGCAAAGCCCCGTCCCACCGGCCGCGCCTTTTGTATCATACATGTAGATAGTCGCACCTCCCAACTTCGCGTACGCGCACGCACGCTGCATTGGCACTAGTATGTGTTACAGACAAAGCTATACATATACATATACATATATATATATATAAATATGAATAAATACAAATATAAATACGTAAGAAAGATATATGTATAAATAAATGATTATATATACATAGATGCTATGCATATATTGAGTCGTTGGCGCGATCCAAGGCGCGCAACGATTTGTCGCGGGCACGTGCATCTAGCAAGGACTATGTATATCATCGCGAATTCGCTAATCGCGCCCAATGAGCGGAGATGTCTCCGTACGAACGGATGTGTCGAATCGTTCGCCCCGAACCGTGTTACATATATTATTATAAGCTGCAGAGTTACTCGACAAAAAAAAAAACTACTTGGTACATGTACTTTAAGGCGGTGCGTTTACGTGTGTATTTAAAAATGCCGCGCGGCGACGTTCGGGACGAGCGACGACTATTCGGATTCGCGAGCAGACGCGCAAAAACTGTAAATAGCTCGCGTCGGCGAGATAACTGCGAGTAGCGAGAAATCACAGCGCAATCGCTGTTGACTGCCGTCGTATAGTGTCGTCGCAGCGTCGGCGATCACCTATTCTTACTGTAACTAAAATTATGTTATTATTTTCCAATCTTTATCATGCATTCATTGTAATTACAGTCGTATTACAATTGCTGGCGCGACCGCCACCGGCGGCGCCCACTCGGCCGATCATTTTTCCGTTCCTCGTGCAGGCGTACGATAATCACTGCGTATAATTGTTATCCCCGAGTGAGTTTGGAGGGGTGCGCAACCGAGCGAAAGGGAATCCTCGAAATCTCAATTGTGCAAAGACTTTGATGGCTTTTTTTAGATTATATATATATATATTATATATAAATATTCGTTTGGTCGGCGGCGGCCCCCGTCGTACGTTGGGAGCGACGAGGTCAGGGCGCTTGCCTGCCAGCTAGCGCCCAAAGCTGCCGGCGCACGGACTCGAGGCCGCCGCGCGTTGCGAGAACGCGCCTATTTCGTGAAAGGCCGAGGGAGGATGTGTCTGCGACGAATATATCCTCCTCTCGATCATGTACATGTTTCAATAAACCAACGTATTTCTACGGAAAAAATATATCAATCGACTTTAGTCACTGACACCCGTCTTCCGATCCTCTTCCTTTGTTCCTTCGTCACCAACTCGTTGTACAAGACCTAATTATTTGTAGACTTTGTAATATGCACATTTTTACAGACTTCCATTCACTTCAGTGCGCAGTTTATATTTTTAGTGTATATTTTTCCTCCGAAATTTGTTTTCAAATAAGTAAAAAAGTGTATATAACATGTGAAAGATAAGATTATATTATTCATTGCCTCTCAGTTTAATGCTTCATTTCAATTTATTCAAACATTTAAGTCTTGTTTTTGACTAGGTGCATGAAAAATTTTAATTCTTCAAATTTAAAAATGATTACACTGAATTCATGTTACAAGTAAAAAATTATTGTGCAGGTTTAGTTGAGTTTTTATTTTCATTATTAGTTTTTTGATATTAGAAAGTAGATTTAAGCACCATAATACTTATGCTAATAGTGTACAAAAAATTTAAATACAGTAAACATAAACAAAGAAAACTATACAGCAGTATCCGTACGAGTATGTATCTGTATTAAAAATATTCATTCAACAATTCAATTAAAACATTTAATGATATAATAAATATATAAATTCACGACAAGTGCAGATATAAATATTATAAATATAAATATTATTATACGCGATTTAACCATCTTAATCTTTAATTGCTACTTACGATAAATCTTAAAACATTTTTTATCATAAGCATATTTACTATAGTCTGTTCAAAAGTACTACAATTTTTTATTCAAAAAAATATTTTAATTTAATAGAAACACGCATATATAAATACAATAAATTTACTTATCGAAAGAATCATTACTTTGACTTATAAAATACAGATCTTTCAAAAGCTAGAACGTTTACAGTAAAACAAAACTAAATTTATTCTTGCGCAAAGATATTGTTTGCATATATGAATTTCAGTTTATTGTTATAAAGAAAATATTATTATAATTATTAACATAAAGATAATTTATTAAAGAAATATTTTAGTGAAGCGTTAACCAAACAAACTAAATTAATTTGAAAAAGAATAAATGTTTATCCAAAATGTTACATAAGTTATCAGGGAATTTAAAAGTATAATCATCACCTACGCAATTAGTATAAAAGAACGCGAAAGAAATATTAATAAAAAGTACACATATTTAAATTCACAGTTTTTGGGTTTTTGGACCTTGTCGTCTCTAACGTAATGTTACAATAAAGAAATACGCTTTATATACTTGATTAATCACTTTTTAATCTTCCAAGCTGTTTAAATATTGCTACTATAACATTATAACTGATTATACTTATTGAGTTTTAAATTCACACATTTTTAGCTCTTTGAATTCATTTACATAATATATATTAGGCAAAAATTAGCATCTTTTAAAATATTTGGATGTATTATGATGATTTTTTTATGACTTGCCAGTTTTTTATAATTTTGCTGAGTATAATACTATTAAGTTCAAGATTTATTTTCTCTGAGAATTATACGATCATTGCGAATTCTTATTAATTAGTATTTGCAAGCCCACACTTGTACATATTAAAGTCCGTAAATTAGCAAGCACTTGTTAATTACAGTGTAAATTTATTAATTTAATTTTAATGCGTAGAATGCAAAATGTACATTATTAAAAATTTTGTATAGTAAATTTTGAATTAGAAAAATTTCCGTTTGTGTAAACTATTCTTTCGGAATATGGGCAATAAACGAGTAATATTATGATATAAATATTTATTATAATGAGAATTCTCCTATTGAAAATTTTACATTCTATTATAATTTAAATGATATAGCTATATACTAATGAGTCAATGTATTTAAAAACGACTGTATAAACGGTCAGAGAATGTATACATTTTTTGTAATTCCTAAAACAAATCATTAATTAATTTGATATGAACAAGGTAAACAAGTATGATTTTAATCAATTTAAAGGTAATATGTTATTATAAAACAAAATGCAATAATGTAGAATTTAAACTAAAATAATTAATACTGAGGAGATATGAAAATTTGCTGTGTTTTAAGAGTCGTGATAAAATAAACATATATATTATAATGTAATGTTGCCTAATATTTTCTATGATATTTAAATCGACCAAAAGCAATCTTTATTTCATGTATATTGTTAACATTTTAAGTGATTAACTATGATTATTGGACTTCCAATTGCATTATACTGTAGAAATCCAAGTTCTGTTCACTAAAGTATATTTAAGGTTCTAAGGTAAGAAATATATATTATTTTATTTATTTTGTAATTTCTCTGAATATTAATACAGGTGCTTGACAAGTACAGATTTCGTTGCAGGGCCAAGTTAGTTGCATTAAGAGTTGCATCCTGTTTCATGCAATATAATTTGTGAACAGTTTGGGCAAATAATATGCTCATCATAATATTACTAATACCGCCATGCTATTGTATTTCAAGAATCTTGTTGCACATAAAATACTATCTATTTCGATTTTTTTAGAACCGTAATTCATTTAAAACGATCTCTTCGTGGATAGTGTAGTTTTGTAATGATATATTGTTTAAAAAATTATAACTTTATTTTGAAAAATCAATTTTCTAATATTAACTTTAACTAGAAATACTTACTTAGAATACGTTTTATAACAGGTGTTAAGAAACTTCTGTAAAAGTTCATCACAGCAAACATACATTTTCAGCTGAACAAACTAATAATATTGAGTTACTAATCGAAAAAATGCCTCTTGATTCGATCATGTATAAGAAATACTTTATGATAATATTTCTTCAAAACTATATTAACCATAATATGCTTATCCTTTTGTATTTAAAATAAAAGAAACGATTTAATATATCATATTCAAGTTAAATTAGCATTCTATAATTTTGATTTAGATGACTACTAACCATAGACCAATAACCATGAGGACCATAGTATTTCACACTCGAATTTTTATGATTGTCATCATTTGTCCATAACTCTATATTTTAATTGCAAGATAATGAAACTATATATATATTAATTCAGGTCTTAGATACATACTTTAATTTTAGCATTTGTTATCAAACAATAAATTTTAATTATATGTTTTGCTTAAGTTATCTTGCTACATATAGCATATATTCTCTTTTTAAATGTATAAACATTTACAAATGTATTTTATATGAAAATGAATAGAAAAATTCACATAATTTTTAAAACAATTATTTTCATTAAATCAAAATTACCGTGTCATGTGAAATCAATTTTTAAAACTTACTAATTAAAAGCCTGAGTATGCTAATCTATACAAAAGTTGCTGCGCATTATAATATGAATAAGTTTAATAAATGCGATAATATGAATCTTCTGTGAATATGCGAATCGTTAATTTTAAAGATCAATTGCTATTGCATGTCCTTGGAATGATCGTATTCAATCTAAGCGAAGCGCTAAATATTGTTCTAATCTATAAGTGTTGTAAAACGTTTAAATATACAAGTTATGGAAGATAGCAATTTGTGTGTATATTTAGTAGTTTATTGTTTGCGTATGTGTTTATTAGTTGGAAAAATGTGACCATGGAATACACCTTTTCAATATTTTTATTAAATTCATATTTCGTATCTTGGAATTCTATTTGTATATTCACATTATATACCTCATGCATGTTGTCATGTACTAAAGTATTTTAAAACTTCAGATGTAACATTATTGTCGATAATTGAAAATAAATATTTAGCAACTCTTGGTGCAGATGAATATTTGTTAATTGTTTATACAGCACTGTGAACAAAATATAAACTTGGATAATTTGACAAAGTTATACTACTTAAAAAATGTAATTAAAAGCCTGCAGTTGAAAGAATATTCATTTCATTTGCATACGCCAGTAATTCGAGCTTTGTTTTATAGCTTTTAAGTTTTAGGAATCATCATTTCTGAAATGTATTTTTGAATGAAATTGGAAATGTAAGGCTTATTTAATATAAAAGGTCTGTTACTACTGAGTCTGTTACTATTTGATTCGCAGTAAATCAATAGGTAGGTTATCATCGATGCAGCGTATGCTCAGACGATACAGTTTAATCGAATATTATGAAAACTAGCATTTAGTTATTCAAACAATAAGGAAGATATGTAGGGTGAGTTAAAATGCTGTTGGTATATAACAAGAATAGGGCAAGTGGAAAGAAAAGCCCCTCCTGATTGCCGAGGTCTGCCAAACAACGGACAAAGTGTAGCGTATAGGTTTAGCAATAGTGCCTAGGTGGTTTAGCCGTAAAATTATGAAAAGTGAAAAGAGTGCACTTTAGGCGGGCATCCATTTCCAGTTGACAAAGTGAATAAACATGTTTGTTAGCGAGCGTATGTGCAGAGTCGTCCAAGTGAGCGAGGAATATCGAGCAAAGGGGGATACATGTGTGAGGAGAAAAGCAAATAATTGGGAAACAAAAGGCACGAGGATAGGCCAATGGTGAAAGAAAGTAAAGAGCGCGAGCTGTACGAGCGCGAGCCGCGCGGGCGGTGTAACCTACAGATTTAGAGCGGAGAGCGAGCTTTGAGAGGGCGAGTGTTTGAGGTCGGCGAAGAAAGGATAATGAAAGAGTGGAGTGCCGGGAAGTTGGGAGTGGGTGTAATTTGTCGCGGATTAATCAGCGGGGCGGAGGTGGGAGCGGCGGTGCGGGCGGGCCGCGATATCGCATATTGCGCGTTGTCGGAGGGCCGGGGCGTCCGGCCCTCCCCGCTCCCCCCGCTCACCCCGCTCCCGCCGCTCCTCCCCGGCCGCGCCGACAGATTATAGATGGGAGGCCGGATAGGCGGGGGCGGATGCAGCCGCGCGGGGGCCGCTGCAGGTACTACAAAGCTGTGTATTTTGCCAATATTTGACTAAATCATGAACAATGTTTGATTGTGCAGAGGGGCGCGCGCGTGCAGGCGGCGCGGGCGCGCGGCCGCCATTGGGGCCGCGGCGAGCCAGGTAGCCGGCGCACCGCGTACCTACACCTATCGGCTGATTGGAAAAAGCCGCGGGCGGACGGCGGCGCCTTAATTAGAAGGTAATCCCCGGTCTTAGAGGATGCGCCCCGGCGGCCTCGGGGCCCGGGCGCCCGAGCGGGGCCGAGCCGCGAGTGGCTCGGGCCGAGAGCCGCGGGCCTCCTTGCCGGGGGCTCGCGGAGACGCGCGCGCGCGCGAGCGAGCGAGCGAGAGAGAGGGCGTGAGCGGAGGGAAGCAGCGCGTTGCCATCGCTACGGCGCGGCCCCTGGTTGGCCCGCGGCCCCCGCCGACGGAGATATTGACTCGGCAAGGAGAGGGACGGGGCTCAGCTGGTGCGGCAGGCAGCCGCTCGCGGCCATGCTGCCTCGGCCGCGGACGAGGCGCGCGCGGAGAGGGATGGCCGGCTCCCTCGCGCGCGCGGCTCTCCACTACGCAGACTCGCGCGCGCGGCCCCCAGGCAAACATGGCCGCCAAGACGCCGAGGCAGGTGAGCCCCCCGGCTCCCCAGCTCCGCACATGTGCACCGAGCCCCACCCCAATTATGCCCGCGCCCGGCCGCCGCCGCTAATAGGATCAGTCTTGCAGCCCCAGCGCCGGCGAGTCTCCTCCTTACAAATCACCGATTTACTCGGCGAAACGTCAAATAAATATTCATCGCTCCCCTGCAGCAGCCCCGGCGTATGGCGCCCCAGCCTCGCCCGGCTCTCCTCCTCTATTATCCTCATCGTCGCATTATTCATCCGACGCGGGCAACCTTCGGCGCCTACTGCCGGCCCGCTGCCGGGGACCGCCGCCCTGCACTCGCGCGACCTACCCACCTCGATAATGCACCGAGGAAAAGATAACCACGACATATTTCTATTCCTATTCATTATTTTGTACTTCTCTTCGGGGCTTGGCCCTGTTACACCATTACCATACTATCTTAATCTCTTTCCCTTTTTTCCTACACTTGTCCGCTACGAGGCTAATGCCGAACTCTATGGTAATATATTATTCGGCCCCAAATATTCCTCCTTTTAATACGCTACGATATCTTCCTTGGCAATCACCTTATTGTTTTCCACGGCGTGGACCTTGATGCACTATTAATTAACAACGCCATATCTGGAGACATATTTCTTCTTCCCGTGATAATCGAGCCTCCTCATCAAGCCACCTCTCGTTTATATTAATTTTGTAAAATATCGGGTAAACATCCCAGGAGGGGCTGTTTGTGATCAGCATTAAAATATTAAAATGTCTCAATCCATCAAATTTTGATTGATTGTCCTCGTTAATGTTTGCCAAGAGACAAACTATTACATTAGTCCATTTAATTGGCCTTTTGTATTATTTTTGTAATTATATCATGTGTCAAATGTCGCTTAGCAATAAAGAATAATTTATGCTCGTATACGTAAACGTGTACATAATTTTTAAAATAAATATTGAAAATTGCGGCATAATCAATGGTGAGCAAACTGCAAAAATATCAATAAAAGATACTCGTGCTGCATAATTTCCCGAGAATAAACCGATAAAAGATTGTGTGATGAAAAGTTGAGCTTTTTACTTTTACTTTTTTCCCTCTGAATGCTCAGGTTTGGACAAATTTACCGTTGCAAACAATCGTTCGAATCGAACTTGATCGAATTTTGCTTGCTTAACAAATGTCCAATGCACAAACTCTTATTTTGCAATGATATCGCTAATATCGATCTTCAAATGAATTCATTCGATGCTGCCAGTACTCTTGTAATATTCTAGCGCGGATCACAATAGCTTATTAAACACAAATAGTAAAACTAAAAATGCATTATTATGTTTTATTTAAAGAAGTTGCTTACAAATTATCAATTTCATTAGAAAAACATGTCTTATCGGATTGGTGTATATGTATCTGTACAAATAACGATATGGACTTGAAAATCATCGCAAGCTTCGTATACCGCATTTGAAAAAAGCGCACTCTATCACATTTTCAAGCTCAAATATATTTTAATGTACGACGAACATGGAAGCCATAAGATTTTATAACATTTTTATAAAACTGCACGAAATGCAAATAAACGATATTATACCAATACGCAAATCCGGTACATAGGATATTTATATTTAATAATTCGGGATCCAATAAAGCGGGCGGGCGGGGAGCCGCGCGCGCGCGGCGCAATAAGACTCCCTTATAACAAACTCGAACAGGCGGGCATTATTTTTTCCGAAATCGCGAGCAAACAGGGAGCGGCGCTATCTCGGGGCGATCAGGGCTCGCGCACGGCAGAAGGGAAAGAGGGCGCGGGCGCGGGCGCGCGCTCTTTTTCGCCGGAAATTCCCGCTGCAGCGCCAAAATTGAAGTGCAGGAGCGAGGCCCGCGGCCTCGCGCGCACACGCACACGGGCGCCCGCCGCGCCCACACGGAAGAGGGAAGGCCGCGGGGCGGGGGCGGCGCGCGGCCGATCGATGCCGCGCTCGCGCAATGGTGGATGTGTATGCGTGCGCCGCGGCGGACGCCCCGGCGCTTCGCTCCCGCAAATCCACGAGCCGCTGCCGCCGACACGTCGCCTAGTCCCAATCGGCCGTGCGTCACAACACGCGCCGCCGATGCCCCGCAGCCGATCGGTTTTTCCCACATGCTGCAGCCCGGCTATATTTACACCGCCCACCCCGTCGACCCCCCTGCCCCGCATGGGAATAACGCATTGGAAAATACGTCAAATCGGACTTTCGCGCATCGGCAGGCCGGACCCTGTGCGAGGCAGCGCGATATGCCGCCCGGCCAATCTGCTAAATTGAGGCGGCCAGCGGCCGGCCCGAGACCCTCGTCGAATTATCGTGCGAGGGCCGCGGCAATATCGCCGCGGCAACCTTTGTGTCGGCCCAACTCTCAAAATTTCCCGATTGTTAGTTTTACCCGGGATTTATTTCCCTTCGAGCTTCGTTTGTCAGAGGATTTCTCTCCGCGTAAAGACTTGGTCAATACGCCAGAGTAAAACTTCTTTTTTTCATAATATAATGTCGTGTTTCCGTTAAATATGAACAAATGCTATGTGGACATACGGTCGGGCAATGTTCACTCCCTAGCTTACGTTAACATTACGAATCAAATGTAGAATACGATGTAGAATATTTTAGAGTACTATTTGTAGAGTATGTTTTTCAAATATCTGCAATGAATCGCCAAGTATATGAGACTTTCATTAAATTATGTTCTAATTACATTATTATTATTATGCTTTGCTGACATTATTGTAGAAAAAGCTAATGCTATCAATTTAGAGAAAAATTGTTAGAGAGTTGAGGGCGCTTCTGTCCATAATATACTCAAAAATAAAAATTTATATTAGTTAGAAAAAGCAAAAATCTATCTATTGAAAATCTAAAATGTTATATGTTATACTTCATCTTTTGTTTTGTATGTTGTCTTTGTTGATCCATGTTTTAGTCTCTCTCTCTCCTCAGCCATGTATATAGCAAATATACTTATAAGATTGACATAGTAAATTTTGAGGTGATGAGCTAATTAATTACATGAAGCACTTAACAAAATATAAGCTTATGCCAAACAATTAGGATACATAATACTAACACATTCTGGGCACGAATTAGTTGCGCAACTGTAATTAATTTTTAAAATTAAATTTTATACCATGATAACTTTTACTATAATGTTTAACATGTAATATTTTAATATGGTTTAGCGAGTATGGCCCTACCTCGCTTTACAGTAACATGATAAAAATTTTGGAGAAAATTTCTGTATAAACGTCAAAATTCATATAAGCCTTTATGTATTCCTATTTTTGATTAAATCTTGTACCACGAATGTAGTGACAAATAATCTCGCAAATGTTATTGTCTACTTGACCTTTTTCACGAGGTGGCATTTGAATTAATATCTATAATAAGACTCATAATACTGTATAATAGCTAATCATGGTAACGCAAATAGCAGAGTACAATACATAAGGCCATGTACGTAAACAATGTCTGTTAGATCATACACGATACAATATCTACATTTATTGATTAAAAAAAGTGGAAAAAAAAATAAATAAAACCTACAAAATGTATAAATAAAATATGTGTATAAATATAATTTCGTAAGTACCTTGAGTCTTCTACAGCCTAAATAAATACATGAATATTATATATTTATTTGACAGAGCAGAAGAATTACACAAATCTACCACAAGTTGTGTATGTACTAATGATATTAGAAGAGAGGCAAGTCTGCCGGTGATCCATCACACGGCGCGTGGTACTGGTAGGAGATCCGGCGACATTCTCGAGATAGGATGAAATGGAATTCTGGGCTTTACACTGCTTGATGAAATTTGATCGAAGGTGCATTATTATTCCGCGGCGCACTGTCGCCAAGTAGCCCCGGGAATAACCAAGGAGCCATAAGGAGTGAAGGGTGGGGCTGGGAGGAAGGAAGGAGAGGTCGGCCGGGCGGATAAGCGATTGCTTGGCAATTAATCAGCCTGACGGAGGAGACGTCTGCGAGGCGCGGTCACTCGGCGGGTAATAGATTCAAGCGGGCGGCTGCGCCCGGGCGATAAAGCGCGCCGGCCCGGCCTGTCCGCGGCCCCTCGAGAAAATCGCGGGGAAACTCCCCGGGCATTGATCAGCGAGCGGCCCCGAATATTTACGGGCGGCCACGTAGCCGAGCGGCGGGCCGCTGCGTGTTTTGACAAGCCGCCCCCCCCCGGCGGAACAATCGGCCGGGCGATAACCGCTCAATCGGCCGAGGATCGGCCTAATGCCCCGACAAACGAGTCTGAAATCCCGGCATTATTGCGGGTGCGGGGGCGCAGTCTAATATACATGGAGCCGGTGGCGGGCGGCGGCGCTTGATAGCGGCGAAGGGAGCAAGCGCCCGGGAACAATGCGCCCCGCCGGGCATTATTGTCGGCTTTATTCGGGGGTGTCGGCCCCGTCCCCCGCAGGCCAGCCGGCAGCCTTAAGCCGGGGCGCGTGCGCCCCGCGGCGCCCCCCCCCCCCGCCGCCAGCCGCTCGCCCGTTTACGCGCCCGTGATTTCCGCGCGGGCGCATCGGCTGCCCATCGATCCGCGCAGCTGCGCGCCGAGATTAGCGGCCGCGGCAGGTACCGCGAGGCCTTATCGCCCCGGGCAAACACGGCTATCGGGCGGCTATCGGCCGCGGCCGGGCCCCTCGCCGGCCCGCGCTAATGGACGCGCGGAGGACACTCCCTCGGCGGCGGCCCGCCACTCGCGGTAATTGCCCGCGGCGCTCCCACGCCCCCGAGGGGAATAACTCCATCGCGAGCTCCCGCCGCGGATCCATTTGGTTGATGCAGGCACATATTTGCCCGGCGGCCCGGGCGGCCCGAGGCCGAGGGCACTAATTGTCGCCGGCCCGCCCGGAAAGGAGCCGCGCCCTCCGCGGCGTCCTTTGAGCCGCGCGGTCAGCGCCTCCTGGACCCCGGGACGATCCCCTATTTGCCGGGGACTGGGCAAACACGGGGCCGCGGCCCGCGGCTCTCCCGAACCTCCGGGGCCGCGGCCGTCCAAACAGAGGCCCCGTCGGCCCGCGCGCTCCCAGGAAAAAAAAAAAGGAAAAGCCCTGACTCACCGTCGCGGGCCCTATCGGGTTACCCACGATAACTTTTGGCCTTTTCCAGGAAGGGACGCCGCCCGAGGGCCGGCCCCTCTCACGCGGGGAGCGCGCGCGGGAAAAGCCGGGAAAGCGCGGGCGCGCCCGCGATCCCGAGGCGAAACAAAGCCGCGCGCTGCGCAAACTCGGCGCGCGCTTTCTCTCCAATCCGGGGCGCGATAGCGGCGCTCGCCGCTCGCGGGGCGTTTCCCTTAGTCACGGGACCTCGAGGCTAGCGGCGGCTTAGTCAGAGCGGAGCGCCTGCGAGCCGCCGCCGCCGCGGAACTTTGCCGAGATAGGCCGCCCCCGCGCGCCCGAGATACATATATATATATACAGGCGAGGAAGGCGCAAGGAGGGGAAGGGGGTGCGGGGCAGCGCTAAGGGAAGAGGCTGCAGCTGGGCGAGGCGAGGCCGGGCGCGCGGAAGGGTCTGGGAAAGAAAATAGAGGAAAAAGAGAGAGGGGGTTGAAACGAGCTCGAAAGCCAGCCACCCACAAAGTCGTCGCAGTCCGACAAAGGCTTTGCCACTTGTACGATCTTGGATCTAGGCAAATAGAAGCGGCCTCGCCGGCCGCGCCCTCATCCCTCGGCTTTGCGCCCGGCCGCCGCCGCGGCCCCGGGAAAGCGCCTTTGATTTTTCCCTGTTTGCCCGCTAATAATGCACGGCATCGCTGAATTAAGCGCGCGCCCGGGCTGTTGGTGTTTTTGGCGGGGGGCGCGGGCATCCCCCGGGCCCGCTCCACTAGGTAAATCCCCTTGCCTCCGGCAAACAGCAGCTCCACGAAGGAGTCCTGCTCTGTGTACCGGGAGCGCGAGTTTCCGCGCGCCCGGGCAAACGCGCGGGCGCGATTGCCGGCTGTGTGCTCAAAAATATTTCCCCCCGCCCCCCCCCGGCCGGCGCTCCTCCCGGGCTCTCGTTAGGCGGCGCACCGGCGGCCCCGATTCGATCGAACCCCCGCGGCTTGATTGTCCCGATGTATATTGTTCCATGCAGGAGTAATATGTGCAGATTGCGCGCGCGCCGCCGGCGGTCCCAGCGCGAGTGTCGACCCGCGGAGCCGGCAAGCCCGCGCTATTATCGACGCGTTATCGCTGGCAACGCCGCGCGCCTCTGCAACCAGCCGCGCTTTATTATTTCCACCGCTCTTTCCACTGCTGCTTTTTTTCTTATTTCCGCGCTTTCCTCGCGCACGGCAGCTGAGTTGTCGCGCGAGTTGTATTCGCTATCTCGGCGGTGCGCCGCGCGGGGAAACGAGGGTCGAGGGCCTTTTATCGGGCGTCGAGCGCCGATCTCTCCATCTCCCTCCCGCCATTGTCAATAACACGCGCGCGATTGTCTTTGTGCACGCGTATATATTTTTACGCGCGCCCTATAAATGTATACGTCCATTCGAGAGCTCATCTTTGTCACGTTTCGAGTGAGAGAGAGAGAGAGAGAGAGAGAGGGGGAGAGAAAAGGTATTTCGCACGGCGATGATAAAGCTTCGGTTTTTTTTTTTTTTTTTCCCCACCCGGTCCCGTCCCCCGCGGCATCGGCGGCGCAGTTTGCCCACGTCGATAGTCGGGCCTTTTTATTCCGGGGCGAGAATAGAGTCAGTTTCGTGTATTTGCGCTCGGGAATATTCCCTCGCTGCAAAAGCACTTTCCAATTAAGCAACCAATTACAGCGATATATATGACGGACACGTCCCGCGCGAGGAGCGACAACGGCCTCGAAGCAGTTGGGCCGAAAGCTCGGCAAATATACACGCGACTGTACACGGGCTCGAGGGAAGAACAAAATCGGCGCTCCGCCGGCTGCGATGGAGCGTCGTTAGGAATTCAGCCGGGACTCGGGGCGGCGCGGGGGTTGAAAAAAAAAAAAGAGGTTGACGTGTACGCAAATTCGGCGCCGAGGAGTCGACTACGTGCCGCCCGGGGCACCGGGAGAAAAATGACGAGCGGCGGGCGAGTGGATAAAAGAAAAAAAAAAAGAAAAATTCCCGGCTCCTTGGCTCCCCGGCGCCTTATCGATTATTGCGCGGGGCGGCTCGCGGAAACGAGTTGACGCGCACCGCGCGAGAATCGGTCAGCCGCTCGGGTACAGAGATTTTAAAGGGGGCGGGGGTGGGCGGGGGCAGCCGGTGCAGCTTCTCGCCCGCGGGTTAATTATACAAATGCGTATCGCCTGGCAAACAAATAAATATTTGGCGGGGACGAGTGAGGGAGGGCGACACAAGTCAAACACGGTGAGAAGCCGAAGGAGGCCTTGGGCCGCGGGGCCGATCCTCCGGGGTTGGGGGGCGCGCCTCCCCCGCGCGTTCCGGCGAGTGTGCACTTTTTTGCGCGTTTCCCGCGGCGCCGGTGGCATTGTGTCCCGCTTGTCGTCCCCCCCCGGCAAAGCCGCGAATCCGTCTGCCACTATTAGTTCTCCGGGTGGGGCGTCGCGCGCATAGGGGCGCGGATGCTGGGCCGGGGAGCGCAGGCGCGCGCGACTCCCTGCCCCGGGTCTAGTATGTACACGGCGTACATTCCCTGCAGTATGTACCGAGTATACCGGCTCACCGTTGACTTTCCGCTGTTTGATTCTTGAATCACTCGCCGCCGACGCCGGAGTCGGCGCCGCCGGGCGCGAGAAACGCTTAATCGCAGGTTAAATATTTTGGCCGCGGGCCGACGCCGGCGGCGGCCGGATTAGCCGCGGCCAAGACACCCCGCGAGGAGCTCCGCGCGCGCGCGCGCGCACACATGAGCCCCCGGTCAATAGACACGCGCATGCATATATAGGAGCCGGGGCCCCGCGCCTAATCATTATATGTAAAAAGAAACAAAAATCACCACCTTTGGGCGGTGCGCAGGTGCGCGGGGGCTGTATTTGCCAAATGCCGAGGGCAAACAGCAGCCGAGCGAATTCCCGAGCGCTGCAGCGGTCCCGCTGGGGTCGGCGGGGCTAGCGGGGGGGGGGGGCAGAGTCGGCGGAGGGAGGAGCCGAGAGGGAGGCGCGTAGGGCCGCTCGATAAAAATTGTTTGCCCGGGGGAAATCGATGTTGTTACAAGAATCTGTTTAATCGTCAAATGCGCTGAGCAGTTATTTTACTTGACCAAACGCACTCGATCAATATTTTATGAAAACCTGCCGAGCTTGTTTAAGCGTAAACACTCGCGACGCGCGGGCCGCCCGTCGGCCCCCCCCCCTGCCCCCGGCCGCGAGTGTCGGGCAAGTGTCGGCCGAGCCCGAATTCATTAAGCACACGGATTACTAATTAAATTCCTTTTATAAAATCGAGCCGGCTTTTCGGCAGCCGGGCGCCGGGACGCTTCTAATTCCCCGGGCCGCTCTAATATTTAGCGCGCGGGGCATTCATCGGACCGGGTGCGGCTCGGTCCTCCGCGGTGCATCGCGATATATGTATGTATGTATATATGCGCGAGGGCCGCCGATAAAGCCAATGCACACGAGAGATCGATTAATCCGAGCTAATTTGCATAGGCTAATGCCGTAGCTGCATCTGGCGCATTGTGTCCTACGCGCGATATATCGGTGTGTCCTCGGTTCGCCCGGGACCGAAATCGAGGTAAAAATAACAGGCGACTGCAAGTTCCGAAAGTTGTACGCCCGCAGACTTTCTCTATGGTAATTGGTCCGCTTGTCCATTTTGAGCGGTGGACAGAGCCGAGCAGAAGACACACACGAAAAAAACGAACTGAAATCCGTAAGGCGCAAAAGAGCACTAGTGCAAATAATAAAGCAACCTGGGTCGAAAGTGATTCAGGTTTGTTTATAATTAAACTGCTTGCTCGATCAGATTGTGTATGGATTGTAGATTGCTGTAATTGAGATTGCGAGTGTAAACGAGAAAAATTCCATAAAAAAAATGAACTACAAAAGAGTCGAAAATGACGAAGTCGGTACACAGAACATGTATGCCGTGCGTGTACATAAAATTGATTAACACAATCAGTACATAACTTAAGATCAGTCGTTTAAAGGTTCTTGTGTGTACACGCTTTTCGGCAACAAACAGAAAAAACACTTTTTCCGTTTGTTTGGGGCGTATCCTGCGAGAATTACAGGCCGTTCATTTGGATATATAAACAGAGTGGCCAACTCCGCGACAGCGTCGGGGACCGATTTGAATTTTATATACACATGCACACAGAGGCGGTTACCAAAAATGCATTTCTTTTTGCCCTCGGCAAACAGACATTATATACTGCAGTGTTAGAGTAATTCCAGCGGGCTATGTGGAAACTTGCAATTAGCGAGGCGAAACGCTGGACGCGCGGAGAGCGGAGCTGACGCACGCGGCGGCCGCAAGGAGAGCCGAGCGGCATGAAGAATCGGAGAAGAATCCCGGCTCGGCAAACGAGTCGGAGAAGGCCGCGGGTGAGAGCCGCCCGTGGGCTGCAGCGGCGGCCGATCGCCGCGAGCCGCTCTCGCCACTCTCGATTGCCCCGCGCCTAGGCAAATGTGGGCAGAGTTGATTAGGCGCGGGCCGAGGCCGTAAGCCGCCGAGTCGTCGCCGAGGCGGCCGCGGGGCACTTGTCCAAACAGAGCCGAGCCGCCGGGCGCAGCCCTGCGCGGCTCCGGCACACCTCGGCCTGTACGTGTGCCCGCCTCGAAAATACTCGGAACCTGCCCACCTATATAGATGTGTGTGTATACGAGTGCCCGAGCGCGACATTCGCGCCTCTCGCCACTGTGTCAATAATCGTAAGTTCGGAGGGACCGGCGATAAGGCCGCGCGCGGCCCGACGACGACTCGCGATGCGCCTCGAAAGTATATATACGCCCGTATCGCGACGTTTATTGTACCGCGTGACGAGGATCGCAGCCGGGGAGAGAGCCGAGAGGCCCTGGAAAAGTTGGGTAACGCGGCGCAAGGAGCCGACGCGCAGATAACGCGCCGAGATGCACGACGCTTATATATATATATATACATACACACGGCGTAATCTCCGGCGAGGCGACGCGGCGCTATTATTGCCGCGGCGGGGCAGCGGCTCCTTTTTTTTTTGGCGCGCTCCGATTAGAGCCCCGCTTAGAACAATATAACGTTTATTGAGCCGAAAAATTATACGGCCCGGTGTGCAGGGATTTGGCTGAGGCTGCGGCGGCGGCGGCGTCGGCGGCGGTGCCGCGCGGCTATTATCCCGGCCCATAAATATAACGACGCCTCGGCGATAAGCGAGAGCGAGGAGACCGGCCGGGAGATAAGATAGCCGGGCCGTATACCCGTGCCGCCGGCGCTCGGGCCTCGAGGGAAAGAGCGTAAGCCGCCCGCGCGATATTTACGCTGCTGCGCCCAGGATATACATGTATATATAGGTGTGTGAAGAGGCCGGCTCACGGCTCCCCGCTCGCCTACGTGTACTATGGCCGCGGCGCAGACGCCTCTCACGTGCCTCTGGCCAACCTGCGTGCCAATCGCGCAATTATATACCCGTTGCCGCTGCTCCTCGGACTTGCCCCTTTTTCCTATATCGGCCCCTTTTACACGCCGCGTCTCTACCGAGCGGCCGATGCGGACTCGCACCTTGAGAACCGTTGTCAAGGGTCGCAGTTGGACAACAAGATAATAATGCTCTACCGCGTCCGTCAATTAATACCTCGAGCTATTTGCAGCGCGGTTTTTTTTCCATTCCAACGCGGCATGGTTATCACTGCATGTAGGTTACTGCGTGGAGTAATCGGCACGAGTATACCTTCAACCGAGAGAAAAGTTTCATTTTTTTTCATTCGAGTGGCATGTATGTCAATGGATCTGAATTGAGAAATGAAATGTACGGAGGCGCGATCTAGGAAATAATCCCTTTGAGCGAATCCCTCGATTCCGTCGATTTGCCGAGGACGTGCTCGATTCAATGACATCCTGCTCTTCACCGAGACGATACAATTTTTTTTTCTCAAGGTGTAAATTGATAAAAAGCACGCATATGCGCGCCCGCATTTTCCTCTCGCTGAAGCTAATGAATTATTTAAACTTTATGCACATCTTATTATTGGGCGCATTTGAAAGAATCGAAAATAGTATATTAATAGCCGCGTACATTTAGCCGGGTGCTAACAGCAGGAGTGTAGATTACGTGAGAAATAAATTCATTTATCGTGGAAAGAATTTTCTGAATCGGCAAACAGTAAACGCGCGCAGTATTTATTCCTCTGGTGTGCAATCGTTGGAAAATGTACGGCAATCGTTATCATTAGCATTTGCCAGCTCATCCTTATCTCGATAAGGTTCGCGCTCGAATCACCGAGGAATTCGTCCGATCCAGTTGTTCGTAAAATCACAGCCCTCGCCAAGCGCTCGGGCCTCGAATATATACATAGCTATGTATAAAAAGAAAGAGGGGAAAAAAAGAATTATCGCGTAAAACGTCGAGGCTTAATAAGCGCGTGCATAATAGACATTAAAGGAGCTGCGACCTCTTTTTTAACGTGAGGCAATAAGAAGCAGAGGAGTTGAAGGGGAGATGAGATGGAGGAGGAAGCGGCCGAGCGCCTACCTACTCCCGGAGCCAACTGTTTGACGGCGCGGCGAAAGCGTCGGCGGCGGCGGCGGCGGCGGCGGCGGAAGACGAGAGCGGGGAAAAAGCGAAAAAGCGAAGACGGGCCGGGGAAAATCTCCGGGCGGGCCCGAGTCCGCGGGCATGTTTTAAAAGTGTGCAAACAGCGCGCGGGCCGTGCGAGCGAGCGGCTATCCATTAGCCCCCTCAATTATTCGGAGTGGTATTCCGCGGAAGAAAGTAAAGACGCTCCTCGAGAGGGCCGCGGGTTCTGTTAGCCGAAAGGAGGCGGCTCGGCCGGTACAAGCGGCCGCGCGGGCGAGAAAACCCCGGGAATTATCGGGTGCGCCGGCCGGGGAAAAGTTGGAGTCAATACGTGTGTGCGCGCGGCGGGCCCTCGGCGCCTCGCGAGATGCCGGCCGCCCGGCTAATTGCAGGGCCGGGCGCAAAGAATAGGGAGCCGGGCGTCGGCCGGGGGCAATTGGCCAAGGAGCGATCGGGGCCGGCGCCCTCGTTAGCCAAACCTCGCCCCGGCGCCCGGCTGATGCGATTAATTAGCCCGGGAATCGTCGCCGGGCAATCCAATCAGGGCGCCGCGGGCCGCTTCCTTCCGGATATCCCTGCTAATTAATTGGCCGGCTTTCTTTAACGAACTCGAGTCCCTTAGGTGCCCCCGGGCCGGCAATTACGGGAATTGTCGGGGCCGTTGTCGCGCAACGCGGCCGCGCCTCTTTCCTCTCCCGCGGAGCCCCGGGGATTCTCCGAAGCGCGGCGGCCGCCGTCTCACCTGCCGGATGCGCGCCGGGAGGAAACTCGCCGCGCCTGAATATATGTAGGAGCATGGGCCGACGAGGTCGCGGGCCATATCGGCGCGTTTAACGGCCTCCCGCGAGGAGCCGGGCACAAAGGAGGGCCGCTGGGAAAGCCCGGCCGGCGGTCCCGGTAGGCCCGCGGGCGAAGGGGCCCTCGGCAATTACACGGGCCGCGGATCGATTTCCGCGCGCGGGTAATGGATTTTTTACGAGGGCCGCGTGTCGGATGGAGCATCGGCCCCCGACCTTCGGCCCCGTGCCCTCGCGGCGGCCTGCATTATTGAGGCGGCGCGCATATGGGCCCCCGGGCCGCACGCGACCTCCTTCCTTTTCCCCTTTTACGAGGCGCGCACTTGCCGCGCGACTCCCCGGGCACGCGATGCGCCCCGGCCCAGGTAGACGCGCCCCGGGAGGAGCATGTGCGCCGATTTGACACTCGGCAAACACGCACCTCTCGCCCCGCGCCCCCCCGGGCGCAAATGGCCCGACTTTGCCCGCGACCACTCCTTCGAATTACGGGCCGCGCGCCCCGGCCAATATGTGCGCGCCGATTGAGTGCCGATCACTTTGACGTCGACGAGCCCGGGCAAATCGCCCGGAGAAAACAAACGCCGCCCGATCGATACGCAGATATACCGGTTTATTTGTGTGCCGCTGTTCAAAAAAGTCAAACAGCCCGAGCGTGCGCCTACGTAATGGACGAGGGGCCTAAATGACGCGTCATTGCAAAAACCTCCGGCAAGCTATCGCTATCACGCGAGGCCCGGGACGAGTGCGCGAGACGAAAACCCATCGCTGCACACATTTTCAGCCCGACTGCTTCTCGTGGCTATGCGCCTCCATTAGCCGTGATTAAGACAATCCAGTCGAAACCGTTATAAAATTAAGTGCTAATCGACTCGTAGTCAGCGGATTATTCCCTTACCACCTTATTTCAGTATATAATGCGGGGTTTATTCCACAAGCCAAATAACAGGTAACGAGTGGTGAGCGTAGGACGCAGGTAGACGCAGACTGTTTCTACTATGCGCGTATATTGTTGGGATGGAATGCGAATTACATGGTATTGTGCGATACACGCGCATCCGTGGAAGAGGTGCTCGTTTTCCACAGTTGGCCCTTACACCGAGCCGTCTGAATAGTCAAAAGATTAAGTGGCAGCGCAGCGTATATAAAGCATCGTAAGAATGCTGAATATTCTAAAAAAGGGACAAGCCCGCGGTCAATTTCCATTGACGCGAAAGACGTTTTGTCCAAAGAATAACGCGCTCTAGCCTGGGAGTGCACGAGTGACATATCGGACAGAGGAGTGGAAGGGCCTTTTGATACCTGTTCCGAAATGCACGGCATAGAGGGCGGGAGGTAGGGCGGCGCCAGCAGCAGCTCGCCGGCTCATAAAGTATGTAGGGCCGAGGGGGGCCGGGAGTCTGCCGGCGCTCGCGCCTCCGAGGCGCAGGAAATCTCGAGGCAGCGCGGCTGCATATTTCATGAGCAAATAGACTCGACGGCCTCGGTCGCGCGGCCCTCCCGCGCGACTTTGATTCCCGGGAAATTGGCGAGGCGGCCGCCCGGCGAGGTGTCGCCCGGCCGCGCGGGCCGCGCGCCCGCAGATAGGCATCGGCGCCGATGTATCCATATCGGCGATAAGATCGAGCCACCGGCCGGCGGGGGGCCAACGCGCCCAGGGGCCGCCCGCGCGGCACACGTACACGCGCACACGCGTACGCGGAGCCGGGCCGTCCCGGGGGCTGCTCGAGGGCGCCACGCGCCGAATCTCGGAATGTTTTGGCAAGCGCGGGCAGCACGTGACGGCTGTTTGGCAAACGGGCCCCTTTGTTCCCGGCGATATTAACCGGCGACACGTGGCCATTGATCGGCCGCCGCTAACGAGGCGCCGCGAGAAGAATCCCGGAAGCCCGGAGGGAGAGCCGCGTCCCCGGAGGCCGCGCCCGGGGCTTTCCCACACTCGCCGATCAACAAGTCCCGAGGAGTCGCACGCCGGGCATCCGCGCGGAAGCCGCGGGCCACTGGGAACCCGGGCCAATCTTATCGCGGGCGCGCGCGCGCCCCGGGCTAATCGGGGAACAGGTGGCGAGGCCTCGCAGCTGGCCGCCGCGCGGCCCCACCCCGCGACACTGCCTCCGCGCTCCCGGCTCCCCAGGCTCCCCGCGCCCCGGCGCCCATCCACCGGCCGGCTGTACAATTGAGCAAGCCTCGTGCAGCCCTGACATCGATAGGAGCTCGGGCGGCCGCCTGTCGCTCAGACCGCGCCTACGTCAACTCCACTGCGCCCCGTGAAACCGCACCGGCCTTTTTCAATTGCCGATCGTTCTAATTGTACCTACACGCTTCTTTACACGCTTCCCTTTATACGCCGGTTTAATGCAGTTACCCCCTCGGCTACGGCCCGCTGGGGCCGCACAATGCAGTCGAATCATCGGCCGCTCGCCACCTACCCACCCCATTCTCTCCCAATAAACCCCGACTCATTAATGTCATTTAAATATTCCCATTGGCCCGCGGCAATTGTTCAATCTGTTAAACGGAACGATCCTTTTAAAGAGCGCCCGGCTCGCCCACTACCTCGGACCTCGCTCGCTGCTCCTGTCCCAATTTTTCACCGGCCCTTATCCGCCTCCGCCCCTTATCCCCTTTATCCCCTTCCCCCCCGTACCCCCCTTAGTATAAACACCAGCTCTTTATTGTTGCCTCCCTCTTTTTCCTTCCTTCGTGCTTCTTCAAAAGTACCATGGATCTATTGCTTTATTGGATGATGAAAAATTAGCGAATTTCATCGAGGCCTTGCTCCATTCATCCAACCGTACCGAGACTTTTATAACTCATTCTTCGAAATTCTATTGAGCATAAAATATGTACCGATTTAAACTATTTTATCAATTTTTCGTGTGATTATCTAACCTTTGACGACCATTTTTTTTAAATTTCATATTATTCATTTCATGGTCACGTGTCATTTTATATAATTTATTCTCCAGTTTTACATATTATACACTCATTTGTTAAACAGCTTTATGATTTACAATGTATGTACTCATATGATTCAAAAACTTTAAACGAGTGACACAAATAGAGGAAATCGTGGTGAATTAAACGAAATAATACAATACAGACGGTTCCGTGTTTTCCGATTATTTTTATAGTATATGGTGTTGCAATCGTGTGGAAAATCACTCATTAGACACTTTCCAGTAAGACTGTGGTATATTTATTCAATTTAAAAAGGACTTCAAGAATTATTTTTAAAATATTTTTTCGATTTACTCGTATTTTTCCACGTATGTAAATTAGTTAGGTTATTATCTAAATATTATCAATAAACTTTATACTCGCTTGAAGAAAACATATTTTTCAATCAAATTATCATATTTTTCTTATATTTTATATGCGCAGTACATAAAAAAAACATAATGGAAGTATGTACCCTTATGCAGATTTAATAAAATAATCTAGAAGAATATACATTGAATATTATTTTTATTTCCATGAAATAATAAATCATTTTAAACAGTAGATGTATACATGTCGTAAAATATCTTTACAAGAAATGAGTAAACTAGAATGAGACAAATGTTTGATGAAATTGACGGTGCAAGCACTTGTTTCGAAGGTATACTGGTCGACACTGAAATAATTTCACGCGCAAAACTGACTAAAATCTACTGATTACTATAATTACAATACTTGAGCACGAGTAAAAAGTACTGACAAAACATTAGTTTTACAAAAATATGCTAGAACAAGGGGTTTACTTGAAATTAAAATTATTGATATACAATACAAAAAATAAGTTATATATTTTTATTTATCAAATTTATAAATAATGTATATTTATAAATAATGTTATATAATTAACAATATTTCAATTTTTATATTGAAATACATTCATAAATTAAATTAATAGTTTTATTTATTGCAGAAATTTTTTAATAAATATCAAGTTGCTTTGATCAAGTTTTAAATGTCTTTTGTATATTTGTAATTTCTATAAGCAGATTCAAAGTGAATTTACAAATACCCAATTTTTGATATATACTGATCTATATTCTTAGTTTTATCTTTGTTCCTATAAGTCTGAATACCACTTTTTTCTTCATTTACATTTTGATAAAAGAATATACTTTCAAGTGTATATATAAATAATATCCAAGATGATAATAAGCTTAGTTCATTTGTGAAATGATAATAGAAAACACCACAGAAATTCATCAAAACTTATAAATGTCAAATATTTTCACATGAATTGAAATTTTGTTATACACTACTTATATTTCAATCTTAATTTGAATGTTTTCTTTTGTTTGATATAAAGAAAACTTTAATCAAAAATAACATTTTTTTCATTGAAATGCATATGTATATTGTCAACCATATTTATCAATAATACTTTAATAAATACTTGTATAGACTAAAAATAGAATATATATGATAAATCTTAAAAAAGATGATACAATGCAATGAAATTCTTAAAAATGAGTAGAATTGAATAAAAAATCTGGCAAAATCAAAAGCAAATAAATTTGTTTTTTTAATAATACAGTTATAGTTCAATGGAGTATTGCATATAAATAAAATAATTATATAATAAGATTCTAAATTAAAAATATTATTATCAGAGGTAATATTTAAAAGAATTAATCGCCAAATAAACGCCATTATGTCAAATATAAATGAATTTTGTACGAAAGCGAGACTATATGTAACGATTCAAAAAGAATGAAAAGAATATCGAAAACAAACTCAAGAACAAACTTTTTTCGTTTCTATTTCTTTTGAACTATTAAAAAAAAGGATTAATGACAGTCATGACACTTTCATAAATTAAAATTAAACTGTATTACTTATATTCAAAAACAATTTAAAAATTTCTTTTGTAGAATTCTTAATTGTAAGACTAAGCTTATATGTAATTATTATGACTTACACCGGCAAAAAGAGTAACTGATTTTTCAATACAATCGTTTAAAAACTTAAGTTTTTGATGATTTTTTGAAACGATTGTATTGTTAAATATGAATTATTATTTTTTTATATTTAGTCTACCAAATATTGATAGAATAAATTTTTATGTATTTATAATATACGATCTTATGCTTTATATTATTATGTAGTGTATTACGTACATATGTACATCTGCGTAAAATAAATTTTAAGGTTATATATTCTAATATTACACTTCTAATTTTAGGAAGGTGTTGGGGGTCTTTCAAGATTATAGAACAATTAAGTACTATTATAAGAACAAATTTGACTTCTCCAGATTTATAGTTCAAGTATACTTGATAAAGTTTATATATATAAATATTAGTACACATATAGTATATTTAATGTTATAATATTAAAAACATATTTACCTTCGTAACATGTGTTGGATAAGGCAACAAATAGAAGTAATACATCATAACGTGCAATTGTATGTGCAATCTAGGTTACATATTTCATCATTGACTTGTTAAAATATTTCAATTTTAGAAGAATATTTATGTTAATTTAACGTAAATACAAAAGTAGCTACGGCGTACACGTTTGACTGTTTTATGGACATAATACAAAAATTCAATTTGGATAGAGGTAGGAACGAAAACTCATCAAACTGTGAAACGTATATTTTGCGAACAGCAGTAAAGGAGCATAATCTGTGAAATAGGGGGGCGGGGGTAGTATCGAACCAGTACGTGCACTGTACACGCAATATTTTTTAATTAAATTGTATAATGTCTAGTAAGAGTATGGCGTTTGTTTCGGAATTTCTACACTATTATAAAGAAGACCTTAAATTTAATGCATAATTCTCTGACAAGTGTTATAGAAATTTCAATATTTTATTCAAGGAATTAAATAAGCTCAAGTCCGTGAAAATTAATGTAAAATACACAAGCTTTAATGACATGCATATTAAAATTCAGAATAGAAACATGAAGTTTGTGACCCCTTTTTTTCTTACATAGACGTCATCATTGTAGTTGTATCTCGAGTTACATGCGTATGTATTTTGTGCATAATACGTATGTCTCTTGAATAGCATACATAATCGTAATTAATTTTTTCAAAGCGATCGATATAACCTAGCGGATAATCTTGCGACCTGCTGCATGTCGGAACTTGAACAAAAACGTATTTGAATCGTTTATTTCTAAAAAATAATTTCTTCTAATCTTAATCTTAAACAAAAGAGAAATGTCTTGGAACCAATAGGATAAAAACTCTTCTAAAACCGTGTAGCGGGAATAATAAAAGTTTTTTTTTCTATCCTTTTAGGTTGAGAGAGTGCACGAGGCTTAATATCGTAGTGCAGCATAATTGTTATTTTTGGAGGGTTTATTAAAGTAATTCGAATGACATTTCCATTAAATTGAGTGTAACTTTTTTGAAGAGTGTACATAATGCCGTATAAATCACTTGGGATGTGTGCAGACAATTGGGTTTATAGTGACATTGCAAATGAGAGCAAATCTTTGCCAACAAGCACTTTGTATTATTATGTGCGCAAAAGTTGGCGTCTAGTCTACACAATGTATGGTTAGATGTATTTAGCTAACAATGCAAATAATTAACGATATATAGAGTCACGTGAATATTAGTACTGGTATTAGTAGGTACAACAATGACGGGGCTCGGCGGGTGCGCGAGGTGCGCGGGCCTCGGCTCGACAAATAGCCGCTCGGCGCTTGATAAAGTTGTAACGTGGCGCAAGAAGAGTCTCCGCGGGCCGCGCGAATATCCCGCGTTGCTACTTAACAAACATAAATATTGGATATTTGCGGAATAAATTGGCATTATGAAATGGGGGCTTGCGCAGGGCTCGGGAGCGGAAGATGGCGGCCGAGGGTCGGCGGGTGCGCGCGCCGCCGCGAGGACTCGGCGCGCAGCTAGGCGACGGCGTTTGGTGGAATTTTTCAAACGCTCGACGACGGCGTCGATCAATATTTGCGCAGCCGGGACCGGGCTACGTCACTCGACCTTCCACGGGCGGCGGCGCGCGCGCCGATAGCGGCCTGCGCCGGGTGCAATTATCGCCCCGGTCTAATTGGGAGCGGCGCTGGACCGGCGGCAATTGTCGGGCGGGCGCTAACGCGGGGCGGGCCAGGGCGCCGCGGCGGAGGCTGCGCCCGGGGCCGGCTGTTTGCCCCGGGCATTAGGGCCAGTTGCCGCGCGGGGACCAATGGCCGGCCTCGCGGCCGCCCGCTAAACGCTCGTAATCACTGATTATCTCGGTTAGGCTCGTTTAACGCGCGCGGGTAGGTGCGCGCCCGGCGACAAGTGCGTAAACCCGCGCGCGGCTGTTTGCTCGGGCGCGACACGTGCCTCGCGCCGCTTGCGCAATTGCTATTATTGTCGGGGGCCGGCGCACATGCCCCCGAGGACTCACGCGACGCGCCCGTGTGCCCGCGCATACATTAGCCTTATCGCGGATGAAGCGGTGGCCGGGCCGCCGCGGAGGATGCGCCGCCCGGCAATTCGGTCAAGAGAAGTTGGCCCGCCGCCCGCCGCCGCCGCCTGTATAACGTAGGGACTTTCGGGATCGCGGGGCTGTTTGAAGGACAAATATTTTGTCGTCAAACTTGTGTCCCGGCCCGCCTCAATGAGCGTGTCTATATGTGTAGGGCTAATACAAAGCGTTTTGCGGGCGTTTGCTAAAATCAAATCGTCGCCGCCCGCGTCTAATCTATCGCATATATGTACAGAGCGCGCGAGCGGCGGAGGGAGTCGCCGCGGCCCGGCGGCTATACCCCGGCGCGCCCGGCCCCAGACGCCCGAGCCCCAGATCCGAAAGCGGTCCGGCCAGCCTCCAGGTGAAACTGTACCGCTCTCCTCGGCGGCTTCGGGGAAGCGGCGCTAATGGGAAAAGGGCAGGGCTCCCAGGAAGGTGGGCCGAGAGCGCGGGGCAAGTGTGTCAAGATCCCGATATACACTCGCGGCAAAGGCGCCGCTCGCGGCTCTCCGGGGCTTGAGCAATATTGGCGAAGGCGCTGTTTGGTGAGGGCGCGCTTCCCGGAAGCCCGGGGGCTTCGGGGAACGGGCGGCCCGCTGCACTTTCTCGCGGCGGGCCCCGCGGCTAATGGACCGCTAACGAGGGCCGCCGCGCTAATTTATCGACCGAGCGGGCCCGCGGGGGGCGTCGCGCCTCGCGCGCCGGGGGCTCCCGGGGGCTAAGCCTGAGCGACAGGCGGGCTTAGCGCCCCGGCGCGATACACCCGCCCGCCAAAGAAACAAGGGGTGACGAATAATAGCCGGCTAAACGGTGTGCATATTGGCCGGGCCCCGCAGCGGCTATATGAGCGCCGCCGCCGCCGCCGCCCGCGCCGCCTTTGTGCCCCGCAGCGGGGAAAGCCGTTGGGGCGCGGGGAGACGCTTTCCGCGGGGCAAACAGACCGGCGCCGCGGCCGCTAATAATATTGACGGGCGCCTCCTGGCTTTGCGTCAAGCGCTCCCGCCGCCCTATTCATATTTATTCGGCCGCGCGGCGGCTCAGCCCTTTTCCACCGGCGCCGGGGGCCGAACGCGTTTCCCGGCCGCGCGCTAATAAGCCGGATCCCGCGGCCGCGAGCCGCTGCGAATCGCCGGAGGAGCCTGCGACTGCCGGATGAAAAAGGCGCAAGGTAAACACGGGGCGAGTGTAAATTAGAGGGGGCGGGGTTGGCCGGGGAGGACCGCCGGCGCGCTCTCGAGTCCCGCGCGGTTTCGCCCTCTCCGGTGTGTGTGACATGGAATTATTTGTAGGACTCTAGACGCCACTCGGGACGCGTCCGCGGCAGGCGCGCGGGCCCGAAACGCCGGCGGCCCCCGGAGCCGCGAGGCCGGCCCCTCGAGCACACTCCAGAGCTGATAATGGCGCTGCGCCGCTCGCGAGCCACTGCGCCCGCGCACGAGTGGCCGCCCTGTGGCCGCCCTCTGGCTCCCGGCCCCGTGTCATCTCCACGCGGGATTCCCTGCGAGCCCCGCGCGCGTCCCTTTCTTTCCCGGGGACACTCGATCAGCGCCGGCAGTTATGGTTTTTTCCCGGGGGGGCGGGGGGCAGACGGCCCGCCGATCGCCCAGAGTATTTATCCCGGAGGCGCGCGCGCGCCCCGAGGGCTAATAGACCGAGGGAGGCTGCGCGCGGGGAGGGAGACACTCGCCGGGAGGACAAAGGCGCCCGGCTGATTCTCTTTGGCCTCGACCCCCGGGCGGATTTACTCGGGGCCAAGAACTGCGCGAAGCCGCCTCGACTTTTATCCCAAGTCGGCAAGTTGGCCGGGCTGATAATTAAATCCCCGGTGCAGGACGGCTGGTCCGCTCGAGTTTTCCGGGGCTAATGACGCGGAGCCGCGGCGCCGCGGCGCGAGGTCCGGTCCGGCTGCATAATTCGCTGGGGCTTGCGCCGAATGTTTGAGGGCCGTATTTGAGCGCAATATTAGAGGCGCGGGGGGCGTCCGGGAGGTCCGGGGCGCACCTAGAGCCTCGCGCTCCTCCATTGCTAGACAAATATACCCCGAGTCAACATTCACAATACCCAGTACATATATACACTGGTGCGTGGAGGCGGAGCGGCATCGTCGCCGTGGCGGCGGCTCCTCGGCGCGCGGCATCGGCGCGCTCAGCTGCTATTCCTGATATTCCACCAAGTCAAACTGCGCGGCGTTTACACAGGAGGGCCGGCTTTTCGCGCCCCGGCCCGTTAATCATTGGACTTTCGGGGCGAGGGCCGCGCCGGTGCATCGGGCACTCGAAACCCGCCGCGGCTCTCGTCCCCGGCGCGCCCCGCACTGCGGCCCAAATGAAGAGATAAAGCCGCGGAGGGCAGGAGGGGCCGGAGCGCACAAACGGGCCCGGGCGATCCGCCACGGTTCTTAGGCGCGCGTAATCCCCCGGCAATAACGGCTTCATCCGGGGCTCGGCGAATAAATTACGCCGGGGGCAGGCGGGATCGATCCCCGGAGGCTGGGAGCCGCTGCCCGACCCGCGGCTCTCAATATTCCCGGCGCGCCTTTTTTCCCGCAAATTTATTGTTTGACCAAGAGATTTGGGAAAAAGTTGCCCGCGGGCCTCCGGAGCGCCCGAGCAGCGCCCGAGTAGCGCCGGAGCGACTTTGCCGGCGGCGGGCGGCTCGGGCTGGGTGCGCGCGCTGGCGCCGCGTGGGGGCCGGGGGGGCGGGGTCTCCGCCGACCAACCAGGGGCCGGCCGCGGATCCGAGTCCGGGCGTCGATCCCGGCCCGCGACCCGGGGCCGTTAATAAGCGCGGGCGCACCGGCAGCTGGGTGTGCACAGGAGGCCCGCGGCCCGCGCGCCCTGTGCAAACACGGCCCCGGCCCCGGCCCCGGGCCCGCCGATCATCTGCCCCCGGCGTCGGGCCGCGCCCCAGCCGAGGGGGGCCGAGAGCCCCGAGGCCCGAGCCCCCGGCCGAGGTCGCCCGGGCAGACGGAGCCGCCGCCGCCGCCGCCGCCGCCGCGCCCGCCCGCCTATTCGCCCGTTTTATTGCGCGATTATATTGAATGCGGCCACTAGAGGCGCCGCTTCCCGGGGAGGGCCGCTCGCGGGCCCGGGGCTCCCCCGGGAGGCGCTCCGCGGGGAACAAAGCCGCCCGGCGTCCCGGCGGCGGCCTCGCGGACTTTTCCTCCTGCGCCCAAGTGGATTATTGACGGGCGAAAACAATGCGCGCGAGCTTTGTTTCCCGGGCAAATATGCCGGGCTTTGTGTGCCGAGTCCTCGTGGCGGCGAGTCAAGTGCCGCTACATCTGGCCGGCCGAGGCCCGCGCCCCGCCGCCCCGCCGCCCCCGCCGCCCCGCCTCGGCCCCGCCGCGCGCTAATCGCTGTTTATGAAAAATCATGCCGCGGCGCAATCGGGTGATTAAAGCGCGCCCCGAGAGCAGCGCGGCCCCGCTCCCGGCGGAAATCAGAGCGGCAGGCAGGGCCGGGTGCGCGCGTCCCTCTCGGCAAACACGGCCCGGCGATGCGTGAGCGCGCGCCCCGAGATGATGCGGGGCTCCTCCGATCGCCGGGCCCCTGTTGACACGACGGCCCCCCGGCCAATGCGCCTAATTGGCCCGCGCGCGCGCCCTTCCCCCGCCCACGCCCCAAAGTGCAAAGAAAACTCGGACATTAATCGGCCCCGGGCGGGCCGCGTCTACGCGGCCGCGCAGTCCCCGGCCCGATTATTACCGCCCGGTCACGTGCCCCACGAGGTCACCCCGGCTCAATTAGGCGCCTCCACCTCCGATCGCCCGTTTTATTTCCCCGGCAGTGTCGCACTTCCGATGACGCAGCGCTCGGCCGACGCCAGCCCCGGCTCCCCCGACCCCCCCGCGGCGGCTTGAAAAATAATGCCCGGCTGCCGAGCCGTTGACCCTCCTCCGGAAAATCGATCCAACTCCCTCCTCGGCCTGCGCGACCTACGAGGCCGCGCGCGTCGCCCGCCTACACGACCCCGTCCAAAATCCATTTTCCACGGGAGAAGACACTTGTCCGCTCCGGGGGACGACAATGGGCCCGGGGGCCGGAAGCGCCGCGCCTCCTATCGGTCACCGGCCGCGGGCCCGCGACCCTCGGAGGAGAGCCGCCGAATTTTCCGGGTCCCGTACAATCGCCCGGGGAATGAATGAGGACCGGGCGAGGAAATTATGCAGCCTCGAGGTTAATTATCGCGGGCAACAATGCGGCGGGCGCGGGCGCGAGGTGAGCTCGGCGCACACCTGGCCGGGGCCGGCCTCGCCTCCCGGGAAGCTCGCCTCGGGCGCTCTTTGATTGGGCAACAATGCGCCTGGGCGCGCTGCGGAGGCGTCCGGCTCTCGGCATTGTCCGCGGCCTCATGCATTTTCATCGGGCGCGGCTCGTCCGCCGAGGCGCCCGGGCGCGCCGCGCGCCCGCCTTCCCGGAAGGGCCATCCGCGGCCATATGCGCCGGTCAGCCGTGATTTGGGCCGGGCGGCAGGTCGCGGGGGTCGCCGGCCCGCGGCCCCCCCCCCCACCCTCATTGTGCCCGGCGCGCAACGTGCAATTTGGGAACAATGGCCCGCGCGACCGATACCCCGGCGCCCATTGTCGCCCCGACAATGGCCCAACAAAGCGCGCCGCCTCTTTACGGGCCAATTTCACTTTGAAATATTTATAAGCGCTAACGACCCCCACCCTCGGCGCTGGTCGCCGCTCGCCGGGGCATTATGTCGCCCGCGGGCAGCGCGCGCCCACTCGAGGCGCGCCGCGCCCTCGCGCCCCCAAGGAACAATCGACGCTCAAATGTGGGCTTGTACACAGGACTTTATTCAGCAGAATGCGAGCAGACGCGTACAGGTACAGAGAGAGAGAGAGGGAGAGAGAGAGAGGGGGGGAGATAGCGGGAGATCCGGGAATTTTCGGGACAAAGTCCCGGCTGTGGGAACGCCGCCGGCTAATCGGCCTGGGCCGGCTCTCCTCGAGATAACAGGTGCCGGATGCGTGGGATTACGCGGGCCGCGCGATTCGTCGCGGCCGCTTTCACGGTCCAGCCGCGCCGATTGACCGCCGCCGGCGAGCCGTGGAACCGGCGCATAAAGGGAGCGGGGCCCTCGGCCCTAGATCCAGTGGGGCCTGGCCGCGTGCTTGATCACCTTGGCGCAGGGCTCGGTGCAGAGGTTGCGCCGCTTGGGTCGCCAGTTGGGCGGCGGCGGCACCGTCGGCCGGGGCACCTGGGGCACGGCGCGCCCGTGCCGCCGGCTGCGCCCCGACTTGCCCGCGGGGCCGCCCTTGCCGCGCTGTCTCCGCCGCTGCCTCATCGAGTTCTGCAGGGCCGCCTCGGGGTCGAACCTGTGCCCATAACCAATTCGAACAATGCCGCCCCGGCCCAACAACCTCGCCTCCTTCTCTATAGCCCACCTGTATTTGTGCCTGTATTTGACGAGTATGCCGTAGTCGAGGCCGCGGCGCAGTGCTATTTCGACTTTTTTCCGAAAATTCTTGTTCACCGTTATGTTGTATTTGCTGCTCAGTTTCTTCATGATCTCCTGGATCGTGTGGCCGCTGCACGAACTCTTCCCGTTAACATTTTCCATGCTCATTTTCATGTAGAATTTAATCCCGATTTACCGATGAATATTGGTTAGAAATAGAATTTACACGAGGAGGTAACCATAGAAAAGCCGTCACCCGTATCGAGCGTTCGATTGTTTTTCATCTCGACTACTTTCATTGCATCGTCGCACTGTACTGTTCCCCGCGTGCACATCCGTGGCCTTTTGCATAAATCGGACCTCTAAATTAACCATAAACCACTCAATGCAATAAATCAATCATCTGTAAGGAGTAACGACAATGAGATATATAGAAAGATAACGAAAAGAATAGGTGATTGACAAATAGTATGAAGAGCTTGTCAAAAACTTGGGCAAAATTGTACGAGGGTTAAAAGTGAGTGGTTAATCCTAGTGATTGGCATGGTACTTGTAGCCTTCGGTCCAGGGCTGCGGAGCCAGCTTCGGCTCCACAACGTTATAAGCTATGTGTGCATAAACCATATGGCGGGAGTTTATGAAGGGAGGATATTTCGAATGCGACAGGGCTTATAGGAGAGCGGGATCGGCGAAGAAGGTGAGCCTCGGGGCCGCCGACAATGCACCGCCGAGTCTTTATGTACACAGGCGGATCGTCTCTCGAGGATGCGGCAATAATCAAGCGGGTGAAAGGGTAATTCGGGCAGACGGCCGGGTAAAAAGCCCCGCGGCGAGTGGGCGCGGAGGGGGAGCGAGTGGAAAAAGCGCGGGGGGGGCGCGGGTGGGCGGGGCCGCGGGGTGACCGCGAGCTGGCGGCGCGATCGCGGGGGGCCGGCGGCAGTGCGCGAGCAGGTGACTCGGCAATTATTTGCGCGCGGCGGGCGGTGGTGAAAAAAAGCCTCGCGGCGGCGGCGGCGGCGGCGGCTGCGTCGGCGGCCGGGGCGGAGGAGGGCGCGAGGGGCGGGAGAGAAAGAGACACGGATCAAGGATAGTCTTTGGCAAACACCAATATTTGCGAGCGCCCTGTTGGTACCCCTGCTCTCGGAGCTCCTGCACACCGGTGCAGCCGACACGGGCTCAGGCGGCCGCGGCGGCGGCGGGCCCGCGGCTAATTCCCTGCAGCCGATGCCCCGGCTCGCGCTCTTAATTAAGCCTGCGAGGGCCGGCGGGCGACGGATGCCCGGCCGCGGCCCGCGGCCAATAAATAATGAGGGCCGCGCCGCGGGCTAATTACCGGGAGCGCGGGTTTTCATTAGCCGGGCCGCGCAGGAAGAACCGGGCGATCTGCATGTCAAAGGGGCAGGGCCGGCGCCTCCCGGGGGACGGGCGACGCGCGGCCGGCCGACAGACGGCGCCCGGGCGCCCGGGAGCCCGGGGTTTTTGCGAGGGCGCGTGGGAGCCGGGCGGCGAGCGTCGGGCGGCGGGCGGCGGGCGCCGGGCGCTTATTGGGTCGGGCCGCGGACCCTCTGGGCAAACAGGCGGCATCAATCAGCGGCCCTGGATATTGGCTCTGCTTTCGGGGCCGGCGGCTTTTTTCCCGGGACTCGGCCAAGACGCTCGCGCCCCGGGCGCGGCGCTGCAGCCGCCCGCCCGAGCCCGATCTATATGCAGGGGCGGCGGGGCGGTGGCCTCCCCTCGGCAAGGCCGCGGCGCATGCGGACGCGCGCCCGGAAGCTCCCGAGAGCCCGGCCGCCTGTAATATAGCGCGCGGGAGCCGAGGCCCGAGCCCCGAGGCCCGAGCGCCGGGCGCCGGCGGAGGGCGCGCCCAAAGGCGGACGTAATTTCCTGCCCGCCTGACAACCTTGCAGACATGTTTGCCCAGCCAACACACCGACGCCCAGCCTCCCCCGCCACCCACACGCGCCAACCTACTTAGCGTGGGCGGGCGGAGGGGCCGCAGCCCTCGCGGCTCGGCTCCCGAGTCCCGGCCGCGCTCCCCGACCCGGGGGAAAATCCCGCCCGATCGCCATGGCCGTCCGCGGCCCCCTGCGAGCCCGAGTAATCAACGCTTCTGCCGGGGCGCGACGACAGCCGCCGACAGCCGCCGCGATCGAGCCGCCCAGGCGCCCTCGAGGACAGAAATCGGTGCGCTAAACCGACTAGGGATAATATTGCCCCGGAGAGTCGAAGGCACGATTATTTTGTGTTTCCAAGGGATTACCCGGGGAGAAAGGTGAGCGCGCTCTCGAGGCGGCTCCTCGGCCTAAGGCAACACGCGCCCGGGGCGCCCGGGCCCCGGGCAGCCCCGGGCAGCCCCGGGCCGGCTTGGCGCGCGCCGCCTCCGCGGGGCGCTCGCCGCGACATTGTCCCCTTTGTCGGGCCGTATAGTCGGGCGCGAGGCGTAATTTCGGCCCGATCGCGGCCCGATCCCAAAGGCAAACACGCGCCGCGGGTTATGAGCGCGATTTTCCAAGGGCCCGGGCATCTGGCCCGCGGGGAGACGCCGCGGGCGTCGGCTCCCCCTGTTTGGACATGTGTTCCGCCCCGGTCACGCCCTTTGTCGCCGCTTCCGTCGCCGGTCCCTCCGGGCACCTCCTCGCGCGCGCTCGCGCTCCCCGGGAGGACGGGCCGGGCGCACAAATGAGCGGAAGTCGTCCGGGCGCGGAGACGCGGCGCCCGCGCCGACAGACGCATACGCATGCCTCCTTGCCCGCGCCCCGCGTACACGCCCCGGCCGACTTGCAAGGGCCGCGCCGCCGGCGGATCGGCCGATCGAAGGGGCGGTTTGCTTTCAATCGGGCCGCTCGCCCATATATCACTGCCAGGGGACGCCGGGGGGCAGTTACGCGCCCATTAGCCCTAATAATCGCCCCTTTATGCCGGCTCCCCCGCCCCGCGCCCGGCCCCCGGCCTACCTGTTCCTCCCGCATTCCCTCGCGCAATGATCCCGCTACGCGGCCGGCTCCGCTCGCCCGTCAATCCCCTGCAAAATTAAACTATTACCGTGCCCGAGTAATCCCCGTTAAAACTCGAAGGATATAATTTTTCGGCCAAATTATCCGCGGCCCGCCCCGCCCGCCCACGCACAATGCCCTCGCGCCGCCGCGGCTTCCGTAAATATTGACATGACTTATTAATCATTTTTGCCCTGTTGGCAGAGGGATTTTTCCCCGGGGCCCCGCGACTACTGCCAATTACAATGAACTCGCTACTTCGTTAAAATATTGTCTTCGGCTTAACGCAAACATTTGGCCTGGTCCGCAGCGGCCCGGGCGGGGCGCTGCGCAAGACCGCGAGGGCGCCTGCTTCGATTTGTCAACTTTCAATTTTTTTTTTTTTTTTTCCATTTGCCCGGTAGATTAAGAGCGCCGGGCCCGCGCCGTTTGCCCCCGCCCTCGACGGCTATGGCCGTGTAACTGTTCCCGTCCCCCCTGTGCCGCGTGTACGACATTTAATTATCGGCGGCGCAGAGGCCACAGGTCGTGTATCGATTCATCCGCGGCACACAATCGGAACGAGCGGGCCGGTCTACCCAACAACCCTGTAGATTCTCTTTTGGCTTTGTAGGCTAGGGGGAGATATTCCCCTGCGGGTTTTAAGACACCGAACGAGTTTATAAAGCAGCCATATGAGGGCGGTAATCGAGCGATAAACCCGGCGGTCGGGCCTTAAGGCCGCCCGGAGGTGGAGTTAATTCCATTAATTTGAAGAGCCTCCCCGGCCAGGTATTCTTTGCGCGCGGTCGCCTTAATCTCGGACTCCTCGAGGACGCCCGACCGCAACTAGAACAACAGGCGGAATAAACTCGGCGGCCGGGCGACCCGAGTACACACCTAACGCTTGTAACGCGCGGGCAAAGAGAGGGATATATAAAGCCGAAAGATCGCCGCGGCGGTACATGGCTTATTTGGGGTTGGCCTAATCTCAGAGTAAATTTGTAGACCGGCCTCGGAAAAAAACTTACCGACATAATCAAAATATTTGACAGGTGGCCGAGGCCGCCGATCGGACGTGCCCCGGCGGACGGATAGATCGTGTGAACGGTCCGAGTCCGCGGGCTCGGATTCTCACGCGAGCGGAGCCGGTGCGCCGCCCACGCAACGCCTCGCTAACGAGGCTACTCGGACGCGGCCCGCCCCGCGCGGCATTGATCCCCGGGGCCCGCGCGGCGCACAACAAGGATTTCACGGCAATTGAGCGCGATCGGTGGGCCGCAGCCGGCCGCAGCATCCGGACGCTTTTGACTTTTGTCCCGGGGCGAGGCGGCCCTGGGATCCGGCGCTCCTTCCGCCCAGTGGCCCGCTCATCGCCCGTTTTTCCGCCCCTTTTCCCGGGGCACTATTCAGCGGCGGCCGGGCCCGGGGGGGACGAGAGCCCGGCGTATATATAGGCGCGCGACTCGCCGCTCCGCAGCGGCTCCTCGGTGATGCGGCAAAATAAAAAAAAAAAAAAAATCCCTAAGCGTGTTTACCCGTGTTTTGTCATACGATCGAGCGCGGGCTAATTGTTGGCCCGTGTATTTGCCCGGCGGCATTGTGCGCGGCGGCGCTCCCGGATCCCGATCCGCGCTCCGATCTCCCCGTTTTCACGCTCGCCCCCCGGCGATGAGCTAGGCGTTATTCTCCTGTCATAATTGCTTCAGCTTTACAAGCGGTCCGGGCCAACCGGTGCGCCACTCTCCTCCTCACTCGAGCGGATACCTGTGTTCCTCGACCTCGCTCCCCGTGTTTCTAAACTAGACGCACACCGCCGCCGATGCCTGTGTGTTTTCATCGAGTCAAATATAACCGAGCTGTGGGCATACTCGATCAACCTGCATTTTTCTACGGTCGTTCTTCATAAAAATACCATAGTTCTTTCACGCGATTCTACTCTTTCACTTAAATTATGCGTTGGAAAGGTTTAAATAAGTCTATGTACATATATCTCAAGCTGTTAACGATTACTTTTACTACAATTTTCGTAGTAAATACGTCGGTTTAACGCACAGGGCGACTCAACGGCAATAGGCTATCTATACTTTTCCTTGTCTGCGAGGCATTATGTATAATCCAAAACTCGATATTAACTCGATATTGTATGCATTGCTGGGGTATTTGGAAAAAAGTGCAATTTTCTCCTCCATGTAATAAAATGGGCATTTAATCTGAAAATGGCCGGTTTTAATTACAAATTAAAAATAAACGGGACGTAGGTGAAACGAAATGGTATTCGGTTAATATGAAAATGCGTTTTTTTTACTCAGTTTGTTCTCTTGTTCGCACTAATGAAATGACGTGTGTACAATGGGCTAGAGGGATATTATGGATTTTGACTTTGCAGAGGAAGAGTATTTTTTGAATGAAAGGCTCATTTAGGAGGGCTTACACGGTGGAAGACGTATCCGGCATTTTGGAGATTATGCTCTCGGGAGGGAAAAGTGGGGTAAAGAAAAGCCGGACAGCGTGTAAGGGGACAATGGGCTCGGGTGATCGTCGAGGCGCAGCCGCCAGGAGCCAGGAGCCACGAGCCGACGAACAGCTGTAATAGACACTTTGGAAGAGCAGGAGTCGGGCGCGGCCCGCATAAAGGAGATAATAAGATTCGTATGGGCGCCAACATCTGTAGCGGGAGTGTTTTCGCAAAAAGGAGTCGGGGCAGAAAAGCGGCTTTCGCGCGCATCGCCACGGGAGGAGG
The DNA here is from genome assembly GCA_018906755.1 of Sycophaga agraensis. Taxonomy (NCBI): domain Eukaryota; kingdom Metazoa; phylum Arthropoda; class Insecta; order Hymenoptera; family Pteromalidae; genus Sycophaga; species Sycophaga agraensis. Next base: position 6,132,459 of record JACCIE010000002.1, on the reverse strand, counting down.
GGGCGAGGTTTTGTTTGGGGAACGCGTGGCCTCGGGTGGCGCGGGCATATAATTGAGACCACCCGAAGTGACTCCGCGGCGAGGCGGCGGCGGCGGCGGGGGCCCGGGGCGAGAGCCGACACGGCTCCCCGCCGGAGACTGCGGTTTTCGCCGAAGGGGCGCAGGGCTCGCGCGACGGGAGCGCCTAATCCCGGCGGGCAGCGCAAGACCAGCAAGACTCCCCGCTAGGTGACTCCGGGCCCCGGGGCTTTTACGAGCCGCAGACAAATTCGCTCCCCAGCGGGTGCCGCCCGTCTACCTGGAGGCGCGCGCGCCTCGCGCCGGTCCCCGCGCGGCCCCGTTAATCGGGCCGGATGATCGATCCGCGCGGGGCCGGCCGTCCCTCGCGGGTCAGCGGCTGCGCGCGCGCGCCGAGGAGCAGAGGAGCCGAGGGGCAGGAAGGGGCCACGGCTTCGATTGGATTGGATCGGCTTAGCGTTGATTTAAGCCAATGGGCAAACAGGCAGTCGGCCCCGGAACTCCGCGCTGATCTCGTTAGCCCTTATGCGCGGCCAATCTTGCGTCCCGGGGCTCCCCTCGGGCATCTTCGGCCCGGCCGGGGCTTTGATCGCCGGCTCGGCGGGGCGCGGGAGCCTCCGCGGCGAGCCGCGGGCCTGTCCGCGCGCACAAAGCCGGAGCCCGCGTGGGTCCTGTCGCCACGCCCGGCTAATCTCCGGCGTAATCGTGACAAACGAGCGGCCCGCGCCGCCACCAGCTGCACCCGCCCGGCTTCTTTATTGCCGGCGGGGAAGACGCGCGCGCCTCGGCGGCCCAAGGCCCGCCCGGTCGGTACGTACGCGCGTGCCCGCCGCGCCCGGGCGCCGGCCCCGTTGACAAATCATTAACTATGCATCGGGCTGCCCAGCAAATACTCGTTACCGGCGCCCGCCCCGCCGCTGCCCCCCGGGGCAAACACGCCCCCGCCCCGCCCCATTATGCAGCATTATAACGTCCGATCGCGACGTCAAATGAGGCCTATCTCGATATTTTATGAGCGCCGGCTCGTTTGCCCCTCTTTATGCGCCCGAAGGCCGCGACTAATTGACGCGCCGCGGCCGTCATTAAAAGCGCGCCCGCGAGGCTAATGATGGCGCGCGCCGACGGCCCCCAAAAACGCAATCAAGCCCCGTGCCGGGCGCTACGTGACGCGCGCGCCGATCCCCGGCCCCGCCCGTGTTTGCGCGCCCGATTCTTTCGCCCGCGGCCCGATTGATTGCGTTTTGATGGCCGGCCCGCGTTGAATTAGGCATCGCGCGCATCCCCGGCCTATGTATATGCACGAGGAGGCGCCGCCCGCGCCCGCCGCGCTTTGTTTTCCCCGCGCGCCCGCTGCGCGCCCATTTTCCCCCCCTCGCGCGCGATAATCCTTTTCCCCCGTCTTTAGTCGCACTCGCGCCCGCGCGCGCGCATTTTATATATATATATACATGTATATATTTGATCGCCGCGGCGCTCTGTTTATTTAATATTCCGTTAAGTTTTACTGAAAATATTTGCCGCCGCAAATATAGATTCACGTTTGTCAATAATAAAAAGTTAATATTTCCCTAGGAAGACAAGCTCCGAGACAAGTGTAACTGTTTACATCCTTTTGAATGAGTTATCTCGGAAATCAACAAGTCTTCGAGACCTGATTCAAACCAAATAAAATTGTTCGTTCCGTTTGTGTTAATATGTTTTTCAATTTAATTATCGCCCAGAGTAAATCGCTCTTGCGTATAGACACTGAAATTATTGAAAAACATATAACAAATTTATTTTTTACCGACTTTGTTCAATAATTACAGAAGCAGCCGTATAATCTTTCGAGTGGCAATATACCAATACCTTATTATATACCTACCGCTTTTACTCGTTTCCGCGTTTGTATAATGCAACAATGCTTACAATTATCATTAGCAAACTATTATTGTTAGTAAAATAAAAATATGTATGTACAGCTGATTGGACACTTTTTCTTTCATTTCTATCTATAACAAGCTCAACTTGTCATTTTAAATTTATGCTTTAGAAAAGCAGTAATTTGCAAATATGAAAATGTTCACGGTCGATCAACTGATTTCTTTCATGTACACGGGACTTTTGCTTACTAAGGCATAGTTTGTATAATAAAAGTACCGGCACGTTGCTCACAAGCGGAATCTATTAAACAGAGTAATAATAAAAATCAAAAGTGTTTTAGCGATTTAAGGCAGAATGGAAAATTTGTCAGTTTCGCAAGAGTCACTTATTGTGCATGTTATAATTTCTTCTCGTCATGTGCTCGCGGTACTTCCTCGAGTGAGTAAAAATAAAATCTGAAGAAGAAGCTCGTTTTAGAGCAAAGCTTAAAATTGTCTATACAAGTACGTACAAGTTATTAGTGAACAAGTTGTAAGTGCACGTGCAATATAAAGTTGCGCATTGATAGTGTGCCTCGTAAGGTTCTAACCGAGGTTCTAACGGTATTATACGTCATACTCGTATTCTATTAGAGCTGTACAGAAGGAAAGTCAAACAGTAAGTTTGGAGGAAAGAACATCAGGGTACATATACGTGTATGGAGGATTCTCGAATCTCGCTCAAAGCTGCTTACGGCACGTCTACGTATATATGTAGGCAGGCAGGTCTAGGCCATCTTTTGAAGATACTTTCCTGGAAGGCGAAGAAGATGATGCGCGCGCTAGCTGCGAGCCGCTATAACAATTTCTCCTTTGTGCGTAATCCGGGGAAGCGGTAGGCGCGATCGATTGAACGTAAAAGCGTCGAAGCGATAAAACTTCATCATAATTCATGACGCGTGTACTTTCTTAATTGCGGGACAAAAGCCGCGTAGACGTAAAGGTATAAAAAAGCGGGCGCATCGGTCGTTGGGAATAGATAATTGTATACGGCGGAGAAATGTACTTGTTCCGAATTCAATTTGTTGCGTTAGCGTGCCGAGGTGTCCATCCGAAAAGGGGTGTAAAAAACGTAGGATCACCGAGGGGATCAAAAATAATAGCACCCCAACCGTTACGAATGCTCTCGGGGCTTACGGGGCCATGAAAACGCCATAAACGAGTTAGTGGAGAAGCAAGGGCGAGCGCGGGCGTCGGGCCTCGAGTGTATACGCGTATACATGTACGTGTGGCCGGGGATCGCGCGAGACGACGGGGCCCGCGCGCACCGAGAGCGACAGCTGCGTAATTGGGCGTAACGGCAATTCGCCTATTAGAGGCCGCTGCGGCCGCGCGCACCTAGCGCCCGAACGACACCGGTTAGGCGCGCGATAAATTTTTTGACGGGGCGCAATTAAGAGAGGCGCGCCCGGGCGTGACGGGGGAGGGAGAGAGAGAGAGAGGGAGAGGGAGCCCTAGCCGAATTATCGAGGATGATTCGATGCTCGCCCCCCCTAGTGTCGCCTGCGGGCCGCAGCGAGCCGCGTCGGCCGCAGCTGGCCCCGCACGCGAGCCATACATCGCGGCTAATTAATAAACTCGTGGGGGCCCCGGCCGCCCTCGAAGGACGAGCCCTAATTAGGCCGCGGGCCTCGGCGCGCGCCTTTTTTTTTTTATCTACGGCTGCGCGTGTTTGCACACGTGCGCCGGCCTCGGCGCCTTATCGGCCCGCCGCCAAAATGCTGCCCCGGTGAAGCCGCGCCGCGGAGGCAAACAGGGAAGATAAGCGGCCTCGCGGAGGACTCGGGCGCTCGTTAATCGCGCGTCAAACCTGCCAAGGCGATGCGTTTCCGGCCGCGTGGACGCGGCCCTCCGACGCCGGGTTATTACCGAGCGGGCCTCGAGTGGCCGCGTGGCCCGTCGGTAATTACGCACGCGTCGCGCGGCACTTGTCCTTCCGCCCGCGCACTTATCGTCAATCATCTCGGGCGCGGGTGGCGGCCGGCGGCCCACTCGAATATCGCCCATCGATTCCCTCGTACATTATGCAGAGTGTGTACCCGCGCCCGGGCTTTTCTCACGCTCGCGCCCATTGTCCCTTTCCCGTGGAACGGTGCCGCCCTTCCGGGGGTCTTTGGCCCGGGCGCCACCCCCGCGGCCCGCCGCAGCCCGGCAAAGGTAATTAGAAGAAAAAAAAAATCTAGGCGGATCGCGCGCGGCTCAAATATTTCCCCGTTAAATATTTGGCCTGGTCTTTTTATCCGCGGTTTATCGGGAGCCGCGTCGGCCGGCCACCTAATTCCAACTTGCCGTTACAGCGGCGTCGCAGGCTGACTTTTTGCCGGGGCGTCGGCTAGATTAGCGGGCCGGCCGCGCTGCCCTCGGTCAATAGGCGGCCGTCGCGGCTCGCGGCGAGCCCGGGACGCGGGGCAAACATTTGCCGGCCGCCCGGTAAATTAAATGCACACAGACGGCCTGCGGGCTATCGGCCCTCGGCGGCCGAGGGCCAAGATCGCCGCGCGAAAAACCGGGCGCCTCGATCGCCCGACGGGGGAGGCGCCATATAAGCGAGGCCGAGTGCGCGCCAGGTCGCCGGCTCCTTCGTTAGGGCGCGGGCAACCCCTTGAGCCGGCGCCCCTCGCCAAGGAAAACATTATTTATTCGGATCGATCGAGTGGCCGCGTCCCCGGGGTCGGCGCGCCGGGCCCCGAGGCCCCTCTCTCTCTCTCTCCGGGTTTATGGCTTTATGGCCCCGACGCCCACGTCCCCCCGCGGCTGCAGGCCTTGGCCCGCAATTATCACCTGACGAACGGCTGCCGGGCCTCGGGATATCCCCGCGGGCCGGGGCGAGCGATCGGGGCCGGCGGCCTGCCCGACGCCCGCTGGACCCGGGGACCTGTTTGTCCCGCGCAAACGGCCTTTTTGCAAATATAGACCGACGCGTGTTCCCGTGTACTTACACGCCCTCTGGCGCTCGGGCGCCTCCCGGCTTTTATCCCCTTCGGCCGCGAGCTGGCGCTCTTTTGCCCGGCGGCCAGCTCCTCGCGAGGAGGAGGCCCCGCCCTTCCCCCCGGAGCCGGCCGCCGGCTCCCCAAAGCCGCAGAGGCGCGGGGCGACAAGTGGGCCGATATGCGCGCGCCCTTAGCGCCGCGTCGATCGACCAGGGCGCCGGGGAGGGCGGGCGGAAAAATATTTTCCTTCCCCCGGGCGAGCGAGCGGTGGGCTAATTGCGTTCTATGTACATTATCGAGGCGCGGCAACTGGCGCGGGATGACCGGGGGCGCACGGTAGTCGCGAGCCGAGGCCGAGCCGGCCCGAATAATCTGCGAGTCACGGCGTGGAGAGCCGGGCCCGCTCACGGGGGCCGTCGAGGAGCCTTTGGGAAACAAGGGGCCTCTGTTGTCCGGGGGCCGAGAGGCGAGAATCGAGTGGCGCGAAAACGCGATTCGACGTGGGCGCGCGGCCGACGGGCGATGACTGGGCGCGCCCGGCCCGCCGCCGCGTACTAATTGAGCCGGCCGCGCACGGTAGCCGGCCGGCCGATTAACACCTCGCTGCAGCGGCCCGCGTGTGTGGCCCCCGCGCGATACCTCGCCATTTATTCCCATTGACCGGGGCCCGGCTGTTTTTTCAGGGGCCGCGCGCCCGAGCCTCTAAAAGCGCGACCGCCCGCGTCCCGAGAGCGCGTGAGCCAACGCGAGAAATATGCCAAGGCGACGGCGGGCCGCGACGAGCCTCGAGAGCCGCCGCCGCCGCCGCCGCCGAGCCCTCGAGGGCCTCTCGACCCGGGCGGCCCTCGAGACCGTCCCGCCCGGGGCCCGACCACCCACCCGGGGCCCCTGCACCTGCGATGCCCGCGAGCCCTCGTGGCGCCGGCCGGCCGCCTCTTATCCGCGGATAAGCTCCCTCGGCCCCGCCACCCACGCTCCCGCCGCTCCTTTGCCCGCCCGCCATTTGCTAAACGGATCCTGGGCGCGCGCGCGCGCGAGCGACAATTTCGAGGCCCCTTGTGCGAGCGTGCAGCCCGAGTCGGCGGCGGAGCCACGCACGCGAGCCCCTTCGAACCGATCCCATTTTGTGTACTCGACAAACTTTACCCATAACGCCGGCCCTCTCCTCGCTCTCCGCTTCTCTAATACCATTGCATTCGAATGAAAATGCTGTTTATTTGTGCATTAGGCCTATTTAGCTCAGCCGTGTATTCTGCGGTAAATACTTCTCTTGTGCGCCGTGTCTTTATACAGCCTATACGTATACCTTCAATGGATCTAGATGTACAAGGTCTATATAAGCATTACCTATTCAAATCTACAAAGTATACTCCGTAAATATATACCCGCAGAGTCACCTCGGATACAACATATTTCACTTGTTAACTTAGTCAACTTATTACAGGCGTCAAATATAAGCTTTTTCATTTGTACAGTTTACAATATATTATTGTCATTAGAATATACGCGCACGCGCCCGCCCGCGTGAGTAATCACTAGATTTCGCTGTGGAAAACGCTAATGAACTCGCTTTCAAATATCAACACTTGTTTTTCCAAATGTTTACTATGCCCTTTTAACGCATAATATTAGATTAGAAAAACCCATGCCGCGAAAAAAGTCGATGCAAACTTCGAAACAAAATTCGTTACCCGCGCTATCACTGGCCTAATCGTTTTTATCTTTAATAAAATTATTCGCACGATAATACCAATTTGTGCGTTACGAGATATAGCTTATCACTGCCGTCGCTCCATTAAATCAACATTGCGGAATAATTTTCTGTCATCTTGTAATATAACGTGTTTATATGTATTACGTATACCTCCAGTTCGTTTTTAGAACTAGCATAAATAATAAAAAACAAGGCCAAGTTTTCTGTCAAATGTACAATATGTAGTGAGCGAAAAATGATTACATATTGAACGTCTTCTGATAAACTAAATTTGCGTTATAATTATTCATTAAAGATTTTTAATTTCTCATGTGTACCGATGTTGTGCATGTAGTCTCTAATGAATTTTAAAGTTTAATGAGATATATTATACCAAAAATAATTTATATTTAATTTTAAAAGATAATAAAACTTTTAACTCGCATAAAATATTTGCTCGTAAAATATAAATTACTGTAAATAAAAATAAAAAATTACCAAATACATGTGTTATAAAATATGTAATCGTAGCTCGGCTTGCTTAGAATAATATATCAAAGAATTTTTATGATTTTTCAGATAATAAGCTGCGGATACACGTGTTAAACCACATAATTTATCATATATTTATAGTAAAATAAATATTACATGCAATAATTTTACAAAAAGAATGTGAAAAATAACAATTATCAATAAAAACTATAAAAATTTATATGAATAAGCGAGTATGTCTGTTCAGCTTACTACATCACATGTACTAGAGTCCTACCAAATTTTAATGAGAGTACAATAAAGAACTAATTAGGTAGGCTATATAATACTTGAAGAAAGCAATGATGTATGCTTAGATTCTCTTTGTTTTTTAATTCTTCTATGATATGCGTTATTGTTTACATTTAATTATACAAAATGTTTGTTTCTTTTGTAAGTAATCTTTGTCATACATAAGATGACGATAAAGTAATCTAAATTTAATAGGCATTTTTTGGTGAAAAAACAAAGATAGAAATTCATAACTGTCTTTTAATGCTTAAATTTTTTATTTAGTCCTAAATGTACACATTTATCATACTATTTTTATATTATTATTCTTTTATTTTATGCAACAATTATCACGTTGGATTAATAATTATTACAAATTGAATATCCAAATTACTATTACTTGTAACTTCAACTTAAAAAATGCTATTTAAAATACTATGAGAGTTTATGTAGTCTGAGGAAGTTCATAAAGTAGAATAAATGTTTTGTATTTCTTTTATTATTCGTAAGGTATGCTATGCAAAAATATATCTTTAATTGATCTTTTCTTTAAAGTTTTCATAAAGCGTAATGTATTAAAAACAGTTTACTTCAGGGTTTTCACAAAAAACAAAGAAGATACCAAGATGTACAATACAACTACAGTTTATAATTAATTAATTAATTTAGTACATTACCTCTGTTTGAATAATCAAGGATTACATGACAAGTAAACTTGAGATTTTTATTCTATCAACAGATAATTTGCAACTCAAAAAAATGTACATAATCATTAAATGGAAGATGTATGGTTGCCATCCACAGGCACTGCCATCTACAGACAAACACTACAGCGATATTAACTATTCTGTCTGTCGGTACGTCGCACATTCAGTTTACCGACTATCGATTGTATTTAAATTCAAAATTATTAGCATTTTATACGTATTGTCACAAGTTCTTAGAGATAAGTAGAACTATAGAAACATAGTTGATGTCATCAGATTGCAATATGTTGATATGTGTAAATTGCTTGATTATTAACAAGCAATTTAAAAAAAATTACCATAAAGAAGAAATTTAATTTTTCTAAGATTTAAATATACTATAGACAAGTTTCTTTATAAATATAATATCAACGCCAATCAACACATTAAATGATTTAAGAGAACTGACTCTCAGGCGCCTCTGTTGGTGGGCTACATACTTTACCAGTTTCTCACTTTCCATCATATGCTTTAACACTATTGTTATCTTTATTTATAAATTTCGGAGTTTTCTATTGTTCTATATTATATACATACTCCTATTCACGCTATTGTGATATAGCATAGTCACATTGTATGGTATTATTACAATCTCACATTGAAGACTGAAGTATATATTAGAAGACTTACGTATGTATTTTATGTTATAACCTACAATAGCCGTCAATCTGAAACTATGCAATGTAAAAATTTTACTTTGCATTTACAATTCTTAGAGTGAACTAAACAGCTGCGTTGTTCACTTCTAAGATATTGTAAAGTACGTTGTTATACTAATTTCAAATAATAAAAACAAATTCGATTGAATTGCTATAAACAAATACCATATAAATTACCATTTACTTACTAATGAATGTGTAAAGTGTATCATATTAAAAAATATTGTATGTAATAATTATAGACATAATTTAAAATGCTTTGCTGGTACTATGAAAAGAAAGAACTTCGAAACACACCTTCAATTCAAGATGGGATTGATTATGAAACAGAATGTCGATACAGAAAAGAAGGTGCTAGATTTATCATCGAATTGGGTACAAAAATGGACCTTGGTTGTAATACAATGGCTACCGGTGTCGTGTATTTTCACAGGTTCTACATGTTCCACTCCTTTAAAATATTTCCTCGATATGTAAGTATACTAAACATATATAGTTTGCAATCATAAGTTTAAAAATTAACCGTAGGTAACTTGAAAACTTAATTTAGGTAACTGCTTGTTGCTGTCTAATCCTAGCTGGTAAGGTAGAGGAAACACCTAAAAAATGTAATGATATTATTAGGGCTGCCAGAACATTACTTACTAAACAGAAATTTATGACTTTTGGAGAAGATCCAAAAGAAGAAGTAATGACATTAGAAAGAATTTTATTACAAACCATTAAGTTTGATTTGCAAGTAGAACACCCTTACACATATTTACCAAAATATGCAAAATGCCTTAAAGGTAATGTTAATTCTATCAATAAACTTTTTTGTTCTTATATTACAAATAATATTGATTTCAGGTGATAAAAATAAATTGCAAAACATGGTGCAAATGGCTTGGACTTTTGTTAACGATAGGTTTGCTATTAAATTTTATATATTTTGACATTCAATTTAAAAAATACCAAAAAGCATTCAATTTTATTAGTAGTGAAAATAAATTATAATTATACTTTAGCAGTAAATTATCAATACATTGTTTTTAATTTCTTTTTAAATTTCAAATTGATAAGCTATAAAAGATAATTAAGATTATTGAATATATGTCAATTTAAACTTAAATCTATTGAACTTCTCTTACTTATTATATCCAACTTATTAATATAAGTTGGTATTGAAACTAATTACATTTATTTTTGGTTAGTTTATGTACTACATTGTCACTTCAATGGGAGCCTGAAATTATAGCAGTTGCTCTTATGTACCTCGCAAGTAAATTAAGTAAATTTGAAGTGGTTGATTGGACTGGGAGACAAAAAAAACATTTAAGATGGTGGGACATGTTTGTTGAAGATGTAACTATGGATTTATTAGAAGGTTGGATATGCTCATATTTAAATATTTTTTAAAAGCTTTATTTTGAATAATACTGAAATAAACATTATATTTTAACAGATATTTGTCATCAAGTACTAGATTTATATTCACAAGCTAATAATGCAAAAGCCCCAGATTCTCCACCTATGACACCTTCTAATGAACCAATACGAGAACGTTCGATACCACAACCTGTTGTTGAATCTGCATCATCTACACCTAACGGTAAATTATTTTTAAAAAATATTTAATATCTTATCTCACTTAATGACCATATACTAATGAAGTTTATAATTAAAATTATACACCTTTTGATCTCAACTTAATAATTAGAAGTGAAGTATTTATTTTATACATCCAAGCTTCCACAAATATAAAATGTTTTATTTGAATTTGTAGTGCAGTACTAATAAATATTTAGAAATAATATCATTATAATAGACTGACATTAAATAGAACAGTGACTTCTAATTACATGTCATACAGTTATTGTACATTTATTTAAATGATTACATAAAAAAAATTTTTATTGAACATACAGATATTCTTTTGTTTTGGGCATTCTCAGAACTCTCTTGGTATATACATAATGGGAAATTCAATAGAATGTTAGAAACTATAAATTTATGATTTGTTATAATAAATACTTTGGAGAAAATTACATTAGGCATAGGAAGTGTTGCAAATGTCACTTGATTTTTAAATTATTTAAGAGAATGTATTTTCAAATATATTTAATTTCTACTTCCAAAGTTGTAGTATAGAAATTTTTATTTTAATTATTAAATTCCAGCCGTCACCCCTGCAAAAATACCAAAAATTGAAACTACAACTGTTCCTGCAAATGGTTGTATACCAACAGATGTTCCAGACAGTACAAAAGCAATGGATGCAATAAGTCATTTTTCAATGTACCCTAATACCTTTGCTCAAGGAAATGCAGCATTTCCTCCTGTTTTTCCACCAGCTAATATTGCAGTACCACCACCACCTGTAAACACCTTAAATCACATTGTACCACCAATACACATGAATGTTCCTGGTCCTATTAGACCATCATCAGCTTCAACAACACCAAATCAACCATCATTTCATCAACCATACGCTTATCCACCTAATTCTAACTATTATCCAAGTGGAGCAACTACACCTTCATCTAATTCACAAAGAGCATATTATCCTCCTCAGTCATAAGTAATACATGCGCGTCTGAATTATAATATTTTGCAAAAATAGGATTTAAATAATAAAAATAGTGAAATTGACCTTCGAATAGATAATTCTTATATTATTCATCATAATATAAGAATATATCTTTTTAGATCAGGATATTGTCGATAAATAAATTGTAATTTTTAAATATTTTAGACAGTTATGAATATTTATAAAATATAATTCAATCTTAAGATATTTTACAAAGATATAATTACATGTACAAGTTTTCTTTATACAAAAAACTTGAACCTTCAGCTGTGAAATTAGGAAGCGTTTTTCCTAATAGTTCAGAAAATAATTCTGTCAAAGGCAATGCATTTTTAGAATCTAATGTAAATGTATCCGTGTAAAGCATGTATATAATGCAAGGCAAGTGGAGTATCTCTCTATAAGATAACACTGGAAATAAATGTATTTTTATGTTTCAAATATACGAATCTTATAAGTTTAAAAATGTTTTTATTTACCTCCAGCGCAAACACCTGTGATAATATTTGGTTGATCCAAAATAGACGTCTTGCAACTTTTATTTTTTGTAGCTTCAGTAGAGCATAAGCATTTTAATACAGATTCTGAAGTAACATCTTCATTGCTTTTAAAGTGTGATATATGATTAGATGTTAAAGCAAAGACTTCTTTTGCTCTTTTAATCACAGCTGAAATCTAAAAATTCGATGCAATTAATATTCCTACTAATGGTATCAAATTAAATTTAAAATTTAAATAAATTCTTTACTGAATCAATTAGTAGGCTAGCTTGTGCTAAATCGACTTTTGAACTAACTGTACAAAAGTATATTCCATCTCCAGTTGAATATATATTTGAACTATTTTTTTCAGAACCATAGTTTATTGTACCAACATTTTTAGCACTTTTTAATAAACATCTTGTAACAAAATCTAGAAAATTATTAATTGTAGTAATTTACATTCTTAAAGTAGAAAAGCAGTAAATTAATTACTGTATTAATAGCGGTTTTACCTGTAACTATTTCACCCTCAACGATTATAAATTTATCAAGCTTGAGTGGCTCTTGACCAACCCATTTAACTTCAAATTCTCTACAATAAATATTAATCATTAAATAATGTCACAAGATACAGATAAATTAAGTTTAAATAATAAATCAATCATTATAAAAAATAATATTAATTTTCAGGATAAAATGAGAAATAAAACATTATCCTTATTATATCTTTTATTGTAATAAGCTAAATTACATCTTTTACAGTTTTTACATTAAAAATTTTGAGGTTAGGTGTGTTTGACCAACAATTCTTACACATTTGCTTGACTGTCATATTGAGCATATTCTTCATCATCATCATCATTAGTCCAAAAAGCTCTTGAACTGGGATGTACAACTTCTCCGAAATAACTAACCATAATTGCAACTATTAAAGTACGTACTTGTAATTACTTTACATATATACTGCACTATACGCTATACGAAACTATACATAATTAAATGATGTTTGAATGACGGCGATTTTGAGTTGTCATTGCCGATAGATATCGCAATTGTCGCATTCGAGCATGCAGAAATCAAACAAAAATCATTTTTATTACAATCATTTTATTTTACTCAATTATTGGTACTGCAACATTCATTTACCAAATTTCAAATTTTTATGTTAATTCTCGCTCATTTTACATCAATACTCATATACATATATATAAAAAAGTAAAAAAATTGCTCATCACTTATAATTAAAATGTCATGCACAAATACTTTGTTTAAAAACCTACAGATTCTTTAAAAACATCCTTAACTTTTAGCTTCAGGTATTTATAAACGTTTCTTGACGAGATCTGATATACGAACAAGCTTATTCTTTCATTATTTATAGTTAAAAGTCTCATTCGTTTTCGCACAGTTGATGCGACCCGTCAATAGTTCATTCACTAAGGCCGCTAAAGGTCTCACTTGCATTAAACACTTTGAATTGCGTTTATTCAATAATACTTCTAATAACAGAAAACTCTTCATGAATTTTCAATAGTTTTGATACTCAATGAATTAAGCACCAGGTCAATTTAAATTAAAAAATATTTATAATTTATAAATGCATTTCAAAGCATAATCGAAGTTCACTTGTTAAAATTTTTGTCAAATTTAAAATACCCGTTTAAGAATCATGTATTTTACACGCGAGCAGTATTGTTCCCAGGCAAATCCGTAACGTTTTTCACATCGAGCATTATCCCTTACTGCTCGATGAATTAGTAATATTGTACATATGATAGTAAACACGTATGGCATAATATCACTCGTAAAATTGCTAAGACCAGCCACAGACCAATGCATTAACAAATCTCCAAAATAATTTGGATGCCTCACATGTCCCCACAGTCCTGATACGATCAAACGTGTTCCACGTTTTGTTGGTATCGTTTCTAAGTCTAAATAAAAAAAAATTGAATCAATGCAAATTCAATAAAACCTGTATTAAAATATATTATATTACTCACGAGATACAGAAGGTGCAAAGGGATTTTTTCTAAACTCATGTTTTTGCAAATTACTTTTGAAGAAAAAGATGTATCCAATGAAGAATGTAAAAACAAAAATAAGTAAATATACAGATTGATGTACTCTGTGAAAAAATTTAAACAATTAGAATTAAAATTATACGTACTAACAAATGTTATTTAGAAGAGTAAGATCCTGTTTAACTCACTTATTATGTAGTAAATATCTTGTTTGTACAGTTGTTAAGTATGGATATAGTAAGTGTGCCATAGTTGTCATATATCCTGTTCCTTCGTAAGTAAATTCAAAATTTGTAATAAGCGAAGATTCGAAAATAATATAATGTGATATGTATAGAAAATGTAATAATGCTGCTGCAATAGCAACGAAATTTAACTCTTGATTTAACTTTGTTGGTCCCGACAGTGCTTCATATTCTCTATAAATTTTGATTAATGCTGCCAAATTTATAATATTCTAAAACGAAATAATCAAAATAATTATACAAATCATATATGTATCCAATTAAATAATTTTTCTTCGTGTATTTACCGTTCCTATCGTAGTAACACGAAACAGTAACATCTTAATATCAATAGGTCCAACTCGTGGATTAATTTCTCTACCTTGCCAAAAATCGTATATTACATTGTTTGTAGAACCATATATATTTAGATTAGACACTGGTACTCTACCAGCTTTGATATATAAAGCAATTGCTAAAATTATAGCATACGCCAAACCTACTACTGACAATTCAAGAGACTTTTCAAGTAAAAAGTCTCCAATATTGTAACCTTGGTATATACAACCGCCAAATGCAGCCAATGTTAAAATAAAAGTCCATATTCCTAAAAAACCACATGTTAATAAAGTAAATTATAAATATTTGAAACAAAAATTTAGAGTGATTATTCTACCATTGATTCGATACTGTAATCGACCGACTTTATTTTGTTGTCCATCAACAAGTCTACCAATAGGTAATGCAGACATAATAGCTACAAAGCCTAAAAATCCAGTATACAGTAAAAAGGCATCAAGGTTGAAAAATGATTTCCACTCCTTATAGTGTGGTATGCGAAATCTTTTTGAACTGCAATGCTTATTTGAACAAGCAAGTTGCACAAGAAGTGTACAAACAGGAATTGCAATTATTAATAATAGTGCTCCGATCCAACCACCCCATTCTCGAGGTTTACTGACAAGATCTACATCTTTAGATTTTTCTTGAGTTTGAGGTTCTGTATCTACATTAAATTCTTTCATCTTTAATAAATCCTAATAAAAATAAAAATAAGTAATATTTTAGTAACTATGAATTATAAATTTAAGAACATCATGTAATACCTCATCTCTTTGAACTGACAATCCTCTTTCTTTGCTATTTAATAATGAATTATATTTTTCTTTCCTTTCTAATGGAAGAGATACAGCTCGGTCAACATTCCTAGTTAACATGTTAAGCTTCTGCTCATGTTCAGCTTTAGACGCATTGGACATAATACGGATAGATCTTCTAGTAATTGGTCCAAGTTCTCTTAAACGTGACTGAACAACTGGTTCAACAGATTCATCTCTAACATAGTCTGATTCTTCAGTTCTGTCTGTATCACTTGAATTATCTTAAATTGTAAATATATATTAATAAACTCACTTTGTACTAATTAAAAGTTATGTAATTAAGATTGCGAAATGCACCTTTTGGTACATCTATTCTAGGAATAGAAATTTTAGCTTGTTTTGCACTACGAATTGGTAATTTTCTAGATTGTGTAGGAGACCTAGCTGGAGATTTTCGAGAGGGAGACCTCCGAGCAGGAGAATATTTTCTTGGACTTTTTCCAGGTCTTCCTCGAGATCTTGATTGGCTCCTTGAAGTTCTTGTAGCCTGAAGTATTTCAAAAATATTTGTATATCTAACAAGATTTTTTACCTTTATTTTGGTAATTGAAATAATTTACCTTCATATCAGACTCATTAACAGTATATTCCACTCCTTTTTTAAACTGCACTCTATACTTGTTACCTCTCACATTCACGACTTTTCCTTTTTCAAATTCTTGCGAGTTTGGCATTTTTGCGAGGACATCCTCGCCCTCTATGAACTTCATTTTCTACAATGCAAAAAATGCGTAGAGCAATTATTTAACCATTAAAATTTTACGCTCAGAGTACAGTAGTACCGACGATGGTGAAAGGAAAAAAAAGACAAATCCTACGTGGCTGAGATTCCTATGTAAAACACTATTTATAGCAATACGAAAGTGTTTATATAAACGGTATTGTCGAGCAAAAATTAGCAATGAATTTAAAAAGAAAAATATTAAGTTTTAGGTATTTACAACCTTTAACATACAGTGGAAGGTTTTTTAGTTTGTTTACAGCGAGATCCGCGTATGCGTGTCAGAGCTGTGTGGGTTAACGCGCGCGGCGCTTTCCGAGTTTCGGGCGGGAGAATGCCCCGAACCAAAGTTGAGACGAGTTTATCACGGAGACGTCAATGGAAATCGCCACTCTTGGCGGCTTGTGCGTGACTTACCCTGATACTTGCACTGATAAGACGACTTTTTTTCACTCGGAGTACTACCTAACAAGCGGGGATACATGCAAGATACGCTGCATGCACGAGGTTAAAATTAACGCTGTTTTTTTCTCGACATAACGTAAAGGACGCCAAATGCCGAGTGCGCGGCGGTGCGCGGCTTGCGTTCCAAAAGCCTTCGAAAACGGACCACGCGAGGGAGACTCAATTCCGCTGTGTGGAGCTTCCCATTGGAGTACGAGGGGAAGAGCGAACCGCTTGCCTCGTGGAAGGGATACAGCGGCCGTTACACGACGGCGGTGGCATGGCATGGGTGGGGGCAGCCATTCCCGCGCGCGCCCTTCCGCAATCCACTTTCACCACGCTGAACTCGGCAGGGGACTTTGGTATTGGTTGTATTGGGTTGTATAGTTACTACACGATCGCGCAAAGCTACGCGAGCTCACATGGACGTGGGCCAACTATACAGAAAGTATAGTGCGTATAGTTAATACATGCCTTGTGGTCTCGTGTACTAACGTGTGCCGATTCTTGAGCCCGTTTTTTCATAATACCCGCGTATATAGTGGACCACAGCAGGCCACGCCAGCGCACGCCACGCCTGCGGGTCATGGCACATGCTTACGATCCGATGCCTCCCGCAGCCTGGCTTTGGATATTCGCCTCACCTTGAACCTTTTTTTCCTCGTTATATGTGTTACAACTTTCAAAGAAATTCCTGCATATGTTTAGAAGATTTATATTTTAATTCATCGTGTGACCGTAGGGCAAATGAATCGAGCGAATAAGCCCTATCTCGACGATCGTTTGAGGAAGGTTTTGCCAGCAAGTATAGTTTAAAAATGATTCTGTCGCCTTCTTCGCCTGATTTCATTTGTTTTTCCAATATACGTGTCCGCTTGCATCTCGTAATAAGATCTTTTTAAAATCACCGCTGAGATGTGCTAAGCTAGGTATAGAGCTTTTTCGCGTTAATTACCACAGATTCATTTTGCCGAATAATAAAGAAAAAGAATCATAAATTTGATATACTGTGTATTGTACAAAAAGATGTAAATTTTTGTAAAAAGGTATTACATATATGCAAATGGCAATAATACTGTCTTTATTTTTCATTCTTTGTTAAGATCTTCTGCAAAAAACTGACTTCGCAATAGAAGCGCCGCGTCCTTCAGCCGTCCATTTACTGGCAACTTAAATTCTTGTACCTATTGAAGATCTAAATTGTACAGAATGGTGCGAGTTAATAGTTATAATTTTTAAATACTGCAATAGCAATTGAAATAGTACTTTACCTTGCTTTAATAGCACATTAATGGTGGGAATAAAATTTAATAAATTCTACGATACGTTGCTGTATATTTGAGTATCTATCAATGTGCAACAACTATAAGTACAATATTGTTCTTGTAAAGACAACTAATTACTAAATAAATTTAAATTATTTCTTAAAGCTACATTTTTCCACGAATACGAATAGGAAAAGTTTACAGATATCGATTAACGTATTTAAAAACGATAACAATTATTAGCAGAATTTATAAACAAAGTAAGCATTTCGGAATACGCCGTATAATGAATTTATCGCATTGAACTTCTTATTTAAATAATTTATGCTCAATCGATATCTCATAAAATTAAAAAAGCAATAGTAAATGGTGATTAAGTGTCAGTTATATGAGTGTTGGCAAAACCACCTAGAGAGGTTTGCATGCGAAATATAAATGCGAGAGTTATAGCCCTTTTGTATACATGTACAAAGTATGCAGTGTTGCGCATTACACCTCCACACATCGTCTTGTAAAAGCAACTACTTAACGGCACTTATCCATTTTTGTATACTTAAGGTGCAAGGAACTACCTGCAGGTGCGGATATAATTTACCCTTCATATATTACTGTCGGGAAGCCCATTATCCACCTACACTTTGGGGAACATTAACTTCGATACTTTCGTTATGACACTTAAAATTACCGATTAGCTACTGACACGTCTATAGTTCGGCATGTACAGATTTGAAAAATAATCAATATTGAACAATAAAATTGAATTAAGTCATATATAATTTTATTGTTAACATTATTGTAAATAAAATTTAACTCTATGCATTTATTTTGTAAAAATTTTTCTGATATGAAATGGTTTAAATGTGTTTTTGATCTAATTATTTGTTGAGCATGAATAACATATGATCTGTATTGTACAGCTTTTGTTTCCTGATATATTTATTTTAGATAAAGAACTTCAAATACTTGATTTGTTGGAGTATCTTGAGACTCGCACGGCTATTATCTGTAGGTTCGCTTATAGGTCACATAGTTTACACATAATCAGATTTCAGATAGTCACAAATCAGCCAAATCTACTTTCTTACGCGCTTGTTTGTTAAATATAATTTTAAAATTCACAAATGAATGAAGATTCAATCGACTTAAATACCAAAGTTTTCAAAATCGAAAGGAAATATTTTTTAATTTATTACTCACTGGTCGAAGCATGCACTGAAGGATCAGGAACAGGTACAAACGTATTTTTAAAACTGTATTATTAAAAAGATATCGTCATCCTCGCAAAATAATTTGTTATTATTTTTATGTGTGCCTTTCATAAACATGCTCGGAGCTTTTGACACGTTTGGAAAACAGCGCTGCAGCGAGCAGCCAATCGTCGCTTGTGTCTACTGCGCAAGCCCAAGTAACAGAGTTTAGTCAACTGTACAGTTCACAGCTGGACAAATCACTCCCCAACATACTAATGGTAGATCATTGTTGATCATTGCCGATCCGTTTGAGCTGGTCCACGTGAAGAAAACGATAGTTTATGTTCGCTGTACGGTAACTTTTTGTCGGATGCAAAAAATGGTGAATAAACTATGTATGTGGATGTTTGGTTGGTACAGTCAATAAAAAAACTCCTACGAAATGAGAATGCGACCAAAGTATTGGCGCAGAAGCCTCCCTATTCATTGCGTACCTGCTCGATGAAAGTTCATTATTGAAGCGCACTGATGCACCGTGCTGCACTGTCATGCACGTCGCGTTCGCCCGTCCGGGCATTGTCTAGCTTAAAGCGTTTTCTTAAATATGATGTTTTCAAACCGTTTCGAAGCTTTAGAAAGTTGACGCGAATTACTTGATAGACGAAGTTGTCCTGCATATAAAAAGTATATCGTGTATATTCCCTTGAGCTGACGACCTATAATGTATGCGTAGTATACAGTTAGTTGATATACACCCGACGGTCTGCTGTAGTGCTGCTCAACTGTAAACTTCACCAAAAGTATACCTTGGCGCTGGGCAGGTCAACGAAATCTATACTTAGTACTTAAATCTTTTCAACTAAAAAATGCTTACATTATTGATCGCTAAATAGACTAAATGAAAAAAAGTTTCAAACTAACTATAAAAATCTAGGTTTATACTGAAAATTTCAAAAAAACTAATACATGTAAATGTAAAAATAATATGGTTGAGATTATTTGACAATTCGTACACTGCGGTCGACATTCAAATACAGGAGATTCGGGTAGATTTAAACACGGAGCAAAGCATTACAATGACTGGAGTATCTTTTTAAGAATTGAATTTTTATATTGGGGAGAAAATAAATTTATGGCATATATAACAACATATTTCTTTCAACTTTCCGACATACAAGTATTCTGAACTCTTTTAATACGTTTTAAAATTTTTAACTGCGTGCTTGCTTATTCGCACATCCGTCCTACAATTTATGAGGTCACAAATGATTTTCGCAATTCATTCTTTTTTTAATTTCTATCACAATTTTTTTGACCTCATAATTGCAGTTCATCAATAAGATAAAAATAGACGATTTCTCCAAATCGCCCAAGTTGGGTAGCTATATATAAACACAGGCTTGTGATTATTATATTATATTCGAAAAAAAAGATTTTGGCACTGAGAGTAAAACTGACGGTGCAGTCTATTAACTGAATAATACGTATATGCATACATGATAAAAATTTGTGAACTCAAAAAAATATTAAGGAATAAAACTACAGTAATGAGATAATTTGATTGATTGATTATATTATTATTACGATAAAGTGATCATGGAAGAATTCATTTTACTAGTCTATTTCTATACAGAGGAGTCTATACAAATTAGCATAATAAATAAGAACGAAAGATAAGCTTTGATTCACTCGTTTTTGTATTTAATCTAATAAAATTGTAATATTTTAAACAAACTGAAATCTCGACTGAAACTGCTAAGCAGAATCGATTTCAGTAGAAAATCAAGTCGAAGAGTTTATAATTTTTCTACTGTGTATGACGAACGTTTGTAACCATACATTATATATAGTTGATTAATTGCATTACTTTGTATTACAATGCTGGACAGACGCGCGAGTGTCGGTAAATTTCTCATTATTGTTTACGGCGTATTGTTTATAAATGTATAGGGGCGCTTCCTTTTACTGATAAAGCAGAAATATCAATGTGTTATCGTGACGGCTGGGCGTGACATTTTTATATACGCCTTTTTCGAATTCTAGTTATAGTTGACGGAAACGTTTGAATAGAAACTCTTTATACGTTTTAATGCATCGCGAGAAGTATGCAGAAGTTGAAACCTACGCCAATCTTTTGTTAAAAGCTGCGAAAATTAAATGGTATCATTCGCGTATATCTACAACGCGTGTAACGTAAAACCGCAAAAAGTGAATCATACCTTTATGTGCAGATGTATTTATGTACAGAAATTCTAATATTTCGTAATCGTTGTAAAAAATGCTCGATGATTTTGTTATTTGTAAAAGGCGACAGTTGGAAATCATACCGTGTGAAATGAGAAGAAAATGAGTAATCGGTATGTGCGACAATCAAAGAGGATGAATTTATTAAATTTTTAATAACTACTTATTATAAACATTGGTCTTGTATGAAAAGCGGATCGCTGGGATCTCGCACCGTAGAGACATTTGGTCGCACACCTGCAATCAGCGAGACTCGATCGCGCATTTGTTTTTCATAAATGTCCCTGTGCTTTGTGACGTAACGCGCGCGTCTATTTAAGTCCTGCCACCATTCGAGCGGCGCTCCAAATGAATTTCGATAGAACCAACTGCAATAGGCTGCCCTAATGTGCACGTACAGCTGAGGCTCGCAACTCGACGAGCCGGAAGCTCGGTATTTAGAGAAGCTCTTTAACTAGCGTGGCTCGAAAACGACTTTGTTTATGTACGCCGCGGTCTCCGTGATCGTAAAGAAGGAGATGGGCGCGGGCGCGCGCGCGCGCGCTCGCTCGAATCGGCCGAGCATCTGTATCGGTTTAATTTTGATCGGTATACACGCGCGGAACGCGACGTCGAAAGAAGAAGGCGCGCGGCTCGGAGGAAGACTGGCGCGCGTCACGAGGCCCGAGTGATTAAAAGGCGGGCTTGTACACATGGAGGCAATAAGGGCGATCAAAGGGCCGAACGAACGGCGTAACGTTGTTGACGTTGCGTCGGGAACGAGCGGCGATCCGCGGGCGAGAGGCGGGCGGGGCTGATCAAATTATTGGTGCGGGAAAGCGCGCGCGCGAGAGAGCTTTATTAGATCGCGCGCAGCGACAACGAGGCAATATAACTGGTAGATCGCGCGCGCCGCCGCGGCCGCCTCAATTCCTTTCTCTCTTTCTCCCGAGTTTGTCCGCCTGTACAAACGAGCCCCCGGCCATCCTACAAAGACGGACAAACGCGGCAAGAATTTTTACGAGGCGCGCTCGGATCGTCGAGCGAAGTGCAGTTAATTGATCAATCTCGTGATTCACGGCGTATGTAAACAGATCGAGGCAGCGAGGGCCGCTGCGGCGGCGGCGGCGGCGGCTCCGGCGCGGAGGAGACGTTGCGCCCGCGAGCGCTCCAGAAGACGATTGGACCTCCAGAAGGAGGCTGGACGTTGTCACCTTCCTTAGGAGAGCGCCGGGATACGCGAGCGGCCGCGGCCCGCAAGGCGATCGAGCCTAGATGCACTGGCCATATTCGGGGCGAGCGAAGGATAGCCGAGCGCATGGGCGAGCGATTGTCTGGCGGGGGATCGGGGCCGAATTACGTGCCGCGGGCATCGGTAGCGGGCGTAACAAGGGTAAGAAGGCCGGGGCGCAATCGAAGTCGGCGATCGATGGGGGCGGGCCGGCGATTAGCGGGCGGGGGCGCTTCGGGGAAGCCGGGGCTTGGGGCTGCAGCAGGTACGGGGCTGGCGGCGGGCTGGCGGGGGCGTCGGGGGCGTCGGGGGCGGCGGCGCCGCTCGGGGCGGATCGATGCCCGGCGCTGGCGAGTGGCGACGCTCGCGCCGGGGCTGCAGACGCGGGCAGGAGCTTGGCGCGGGAGCAGCTGCAGGCGGCCGAGCTGCAGGCCCAGCGGCGATGCGAGCGCCCGGGTGACATGGGCCCCACCAGCAGCCGCGAGAGCCAGCTCGAGGAGCAGGCGCCCGAGGACGAGGGCCTGCAGATCCGCCCGGGGCGGGCCGCCGGCCTCGAGCAGCAGCACCAGCAGCCCGTGAGTAGCGCCGCCGCCGCCGCCGCCGCCGCCGCCGCGCGATCGATCGGGCGGGGGCCCGCCGCCACCGCCGCCGCCGCCGCCTGAGCCGCCGCCGCCGGGCCGGGCCTCAGCGGCGCGATAGGAGCCGCGAGCGAGCGGGCCGCGGCCGCCGCGCCGTGCACTCCCTCGCAGTCCGCCGCCGCGCACGCCGAGCTCCGCACTCGGGAGCGGCCGCCGCACCCGCTGCACTCCTCGACTCCAGCCCGCTCCTGGACGATGCCGCCCAAGCACAAGGTACCGCCCGCCGCGGCCGAGCCGCCGAGCCGCCGACCCCCGCGACCCCCGCGACCCCGCCGACCCCGCCGACCCCGCCGACCTCCCCCGCGCCACTGCCCCAGTGCGCCCGCCGGCCCCGCGGCAGCCCCGGAGCCTTACGTGCGCCACGCGCTCGCAGGATGCGTGCGCCGTGCATATACGACTATCCAGAGAGTGAAAGTGGGTTGCGCGCGAGTGTATAACGGGCCGGAGCCGGGGGAAAAGCCAGCGGTACAATAATTGATAATTCGGCGGGCGACGTGGAGGAAAAGGCCGCGCTATCGGCCCGCGCTATCTAATTTGGCCGCTTCGCGGAGATGCGGCTAATCGCGATGTTTACGCCGAAGCCCGAGGCCTATATATCGAGGACAATTGACCTCGCGGACTATTAACCACTGTTCGGGCGCTCGCACACGGAATTCCGAGGCCTGGCGACGGCGCGCGATAGCGCGCGGGATTCCTCGGGCCCGCCGGCAGATCCCATCTCCGCGCACCTCGATAGCGCGCCCGCTTATCTCGGCTCTATCTGTCGGATTATCGGGCGCCGGGCGGCGGCCGATTAGGCGCGAGCGCGCGCCCCGAGCCGGCCGAGGCGCCGGGCCCGGCTTTGTCCTTCGCCCGAGGCCGGCCTCGCGCGGAAATCGGGCCGATCCGCGCCGATTACGCGCGCCGATTGTGCGCCGCGGTCATTGTCTGCCCGGGCGCACCGCGCGCATATCCGCCCTCCGCCGCAGCTGCGGAGATACAAAGGAGCGGGGACGCGCCGCGCCTGACTCATTTATTTGTGACTTTGAGTCAGAGCCGCCGCCGCCGCCGCCGCCGCCGCCGCGGCGCCGCTGCACCGAGTCCGCACCGAGTCCGCGGCGAGTCCGCGGCGGCCCCCTGCCGATCTCCCGGCCGCCGCGCCTCCCTCGCTCCCCCGCGGCCCCGCGGCCCCGCGGACGAGGAGCAGATGCACCGCCGAGGCGCGGCTCTAATAGCCGCGGCTCGTTATCTAATTAATCTGGGGCCGCGCGTGCACGCGAGCGATGCGCCGCGTTTACGGAGGGAAGCCGCGGACGAGCGCGCGCGCGTTAATTCCGGCTAATAATAACCGGGCGCTGGGGGAACAATAGGCCCCGGCACAAAGGGTCGCGGGTAATTGGGCGTCCTGGGCGCCGCGGACGTTGCTCCCGCGGCTCGGGGCCTCGCGGGGGTCCTCGCGGGGGGTCGCGGACGCGCGCCGGGTCAGGGCGCCGCGCGCCGCATCTTGCGCAGTTGTGGGCGCGCGAGGGCCGCATGCCGATCGACGGCGGCTACGGCGGCGGCGGCGGCGGCGGCGGCGGCGCCGTGCACGCCGGGGTGGGGGCCAGCAGCGGGACTCGGTCGGTCTCTCTCCCTCCGGCTGCGGCTCCTGCAGCGGGCGCTGCAGCCGCGGCGGCAGTTGGGCCGCCTCTCGAGCGGCCGTGCGTCGCGGTACGCGTACAGGTTAGGAGGCGCTGCGCGCTCGGCCCAGGGCTCCCGAGGCGTCCGATCGCGGGCCCCAGGCTCGAGCGGCGCACGAGGAGGCCCCCGGGCCGCACGGAGGAAGCCCAGGGCGCCCGGAGGCCGGAGGTCGGAGCGCCGCGCGCGGCCGGCAGCCGAGGCAGGCCCGCCGAGCGCCGAGCAGCACCCGAGAGAGAGAGGGACCGAGGCGGCGCAGGCGGCGTGTGCACAACAGTGCGCCGCGGGCGTGGGGCACAGCCGCGGCCCCCGCGCGACATGAGAGTCGTGGCTGCAGCCGTCGCCGGCGGTCCTGCTCGCCCGGTCGCCCCGCGCCGCCCCGGAGCCGCTCCCGCAGCCGCCGCCGCCGCCGCCGCCGCCGCCGCAGCCGCCCAGCTGGGCCCAGGCCCTCGGCGCCCGCACTAGCCCCGAGCCGCACCAGAGCCCCGCACCCGCACCAGCCGAGCCATGTCGCGGGCCTCGCTCACCAAGTCGCAGTACGCGAGCAGCCAGTACGGCTCGCGGCGCGTCAGGAAGATCAGCACGGTGGGTCCCGCGTCCCCGAGGCCGCCCGCAGGCCCAGCGGCCGCCCAGCCGCCCAGAATAGCCACGGCGCCCGCTCGCCCGCCGCTCCCACGCCGCCGCCGCCGCCGCCTCAGCCTCAGCCGCCGCCGCCGCCGCCGCGGGCCGAGCCAAGGCCGCGGGAAAGCGCGCCGCTTCGAAATCGCGCGCCGCGCCCGACGGCCCCACTCCCCGCCCCGCCCCCCCCAGCCTTGACACTCGGCCCCGCTGGCCCGCGCCCGGTGCACTCGCCTCGGCCCCGGGCTTTCGGGGGAACAAAGCCGCCGGGCGCCGCGCGCGCGCGCGCTTACATAATTCAATTAGAAGCCGAATGAAAAATTAAGCGAGCCGCGGGCGATTTACGTAACGGCCCCAGGGCGCCGGTGAGGCCGCTGTGGCCCCCTGCGCGGCGCCGACCCCGACCCCGTCCCCGGCCCCGGCCCCGTTGCGCCCCCGCGGCCCTGGCCCGTCCCCGAGCGCCCGAGCGCCCGAGCGCCCCAGCGTACGCGCGACGCCCGCGATCAGCTGATCGGTTCGGCGGTCATTGATCGGGCGGCGCGTACGCGACTACGCGCGCGCCCACGTGACGCGGGCAGGGGACACGACGGCGGGAGGCCGACTCCTGCGGCTGCTGACTATAACGGCGCCACGCGCGCCTCTCGCTCCTTGCAGACGGAGAGCGAGTACTCGGTGGAGGAGCAGGCGCGGCTCACCTCGGGGGCCGATGGCGGCCCCGGGGACGAGGCCTCGCCCGAGGAGGAGGGCGGCTCCCTCTGCGAGTACCACGACATCCCGCCCCCGCCCGACGGCGGCTACGGCTGGGTCGTCGTCTTCGCCTCCTTCATGTGCAACATGATCGTCGACGGGATCGCCTACACCTTCGGCATCTTCCTCGGGGAGTTCGCCGAGTACTTCGAGGAGAGCAGCAGCAAGGTCGCCTGGGCGGGCAGCCTCCTCTCCGGGGTCTACCTGATGGCCGGGCCCGTGGTCAGCTCCCTGACGAACAGGTACGGCTGCCGGGTCGTCTGCATGGCGGGCAGCGTCATCGGGACCATCGCCTTCGTCCTCTCCACCTTCTCGAGCTCCGTGACCATGCTCATGATCACCTACGGCGTCCTCGGCGGTAAGTGCACCTCGCCAATCGCCGCTCCCGCGACTCTACATCCTATATATCCTCGGCGACCGCTTTCTCCTTCAGCCACCAAGGCGCCGCTCGCGCGCCCTGCATTCCGCCGAGCGGCGGCCCGCTCAAGGTCGCGGTCGGCCGCCGACGGCTTTTCCTAGCGCACCCGCGCGGGAAAGTTGACGCGAGCCGGCCGCTTCGTGTGCGGCGCCCGCGACCCGCGACCCGCGTCCTTGGCGGCTGCCCCCCTGACCTCCTCGCCACACCAACTCCTGGCAGGCAGGCTCCTAACGCCAGGCCCTTGTCTTCCCCCGAGCAGGTATCGGCTTCGGCCTCATCTACCTGCCGGCCGTCGTCTGCGTGGGCTACTACTTCGAGACCAAGCGCTCCCTGGCCACGGGGATCGCCGTCTGCGGCTCGGGCTTCGGCACCTTCATGTTCGCCCCCCTCGCCGGCATCCTCCTCGAGACCTACCAGTGGAAGGGGGCCATCCTCATCCTGGCGGGGCTCATCCTCAACTGCGCCGTAAGTATGGAGCGCATCGGGTCTATCGCTCGGCTCGCGCGTACGCGATCCGGCTCCTGGTCAATGCCACGGTTCGCTAGCGCGCTCGGGAGCGCCGCTCGGATATATGGCGCGAGCGCGCGCGCGCGCGCGGTAAACACCTCTTTCCGCATTGCAATATTTTTCATTCCTTCACGTAGCCTCCTACTCTTATTTCACTCCATATATTATCCCGCTGTTTTCATCCCGAGCCTCGGGCAATTGAAGGAATCCCCGCATTATTATTATTTAGTATTGTATAAATATACATTAGAGTGATGTAACGAGTAGGCGATTGCAATCGACGCGGCCAGTTAAATCTCGGTGAAACGCCAACTATTGTTCTTCTGCCAAAAACGTTAATATCTTTTTACGAAAATAGATTGGAAAAAACTGAGCTCCCGCGTTTTTGCTCGCGCGGGCCGCTTCGATTTGCGAATTTCTTGCTCGCCGCGGCGCCGCGACACCTTGACTCACGACGAGTCTATTCATCGCGGGATCGACGCGAATGGAAAAAACGCGAATGGAGCTAGCTCCGCGCGGCCACACTCGAAGCATGGCAACGATCAACTTGTTCCTTGCAGATTTTCGGGGCGATGATGAGGCCGCTCGAGTACCCCAAGGCCTCGCTGGTCAAGCCCCTCCTGCAGCGCATGGCCGAGGAGAAGAGGTTCCAGATGGAGCGAGGAAGCATCGGGGGCTCCTACTTCATGGTCCAGCTGCCGGACGGATCTTTCGAGAAGAGGATGAAAATGCCGATTAATATCGACCCTGGCGTTCACTCTAGCTTCAATTTAGACCAATTAGTGCCTGGTAAGAAAGTCGCGCTTTTCCATGGAACCCCTAGTATTAAAGTTCGCACGGCGCGGGCGCCAAGCACCGGTCCGTGATCGCAAGAGACGCGTTGGGCCCCGGCGCGGCGGGGCGGCGGCGCGTCGCTCCGATAATATTAATTGATGCTCATGTCGTGAAAGGAACGCCCCTGACACCAGTACCGACCGTGCCGACCCTGCCCACCATATCGGAGGTCAAAGTCCAGGAGCACTCGTCGAGCGGGACGAGCAAGAGCGGCAGCATGGACCTCAAGAGCGCCTCGGTCAAGTCGCGCAGCAAGAAAGCCATAGACGAAACCAAAGACTCGCGGGACGGGGCCGGGAAGGAGGAGGCCGGCGGCAAGCTGGAGGCCGAGTTCAACAAGCCCGTGATCCCGCGCAACGCCTCCCAGCCGGCGTTCACGACCCACGTCCAGGGCCTGCCGAAGAACGGCTCGGTGCCCTTCTTCGACCGGATCCGCAAGACGAGCACCGGCGAGCGCTACAAGCCCAGCCTGAGCGCCATCAAGAACTCGCGGACGACCCTCAACTCGAACGGCGACATCCGCAAGAGCCTCCACCTCCGGCTGTCCAACAGCAGCATGCTGGGCTCGCGGAACAACAACACCGAGATGGACGTGAGTAGTCGCCGCGAGGGCCTGCGGCCCGTGCATTTGTCCGGCCCACCCACTCACCCACTCGCTTTCTTCCCCGCGCGCAGGACGGCGAGAGCATCACCTTCACCACGAGCAACAGCCGCATACCCAAGGAGAAGCCCGTGATGATCCGGCCCCTCTCGAGGAAGGACATCTTCTACAGCGGCAGCGTCCTCAACCTGCCCGAGTTCCAGAGCCAAAAGTCCCTGGCCAACTACCGCCAGAGCGTCATCTCCCTGCCCAAGTCCATGCGGGGCGTCGACGCCAAGGACGGCGACATCGAGAAGGCGCCGCAGCGTGAGTTCTTTTTCTCCCGGCGGAGAACAACCGCCTCTTTCTTCGCGGCCCCTTTCCCCGGACGCCCGGTAGTTTACGGCATCTGCTCCGCTTTTTAGAGCCGCTCTGCCCGTGTCTCGAGCTACCGGACTCCTTCAAGGAAGCTTTGGGCACGATGATGGACATGTCCCTCTTGAAGAATCCAGTTTTCCTTTTAATCTGCATCAGTAATGTCTTCGGGATGGCAGGACTGTACATACCATTCTTTTACTTAGTCGACGCTGCCGTGCAAAAAGTAAGTATGCTACTCGCTCAAGGATAATAATTTACGATAACAATTCTCAAGGAGAGATACGACGGCTACGGATACCGGATAAATTACCATCTTTAGACCAATGCACTTAAAAAACGTTTTATTTCAAGGGAGTCGAGAGAAAATATGCTTCGTTGCTGCTCTCTGTTATTGGAATCACAAACACCGTCGGTCGTGTTGCATGCGGATACGTTGCAGATTTTCCTCAAGTAGATTCCTTGCTCTTGAATAATGTATGCTTAATCGTCGCAACGATTGCAGTGACTTTGACGCCATTTTGCTACACTACTGTTCATTACATGGTAATGAGCACTTTCTTTGGAGTCGCTATATGTGAGTACCGTCGACTATTCACACTGTTTATTCTCGTATTACCTAGCTAGATTATTCACACTATCTCGTTCCACTACAGCTGGTTACATTTCGCTTACGTCAATCATTTTGGTTGACCTTCTGGGCCTCGATAAACTGACGAATGCTTTTGGACTATTGATTCTATTCAGAGGCGTTGCCGCTATCGGCGGCCCACCGATTGCAGGAAATTTATATGATCTTACAAAAGATTACGGAGTAACGTTCTATATGGCAGGATTTTGCTTTTTCATTAGCACCATTACAAGCTTCGTAGCTCCTACTATGAAGCGCTGCATTACTCCGCAGGTACAATATTTGACCAGACACACTTTAACAAATATTACTTTTCGCGAGCTCTAGTCATGCATTCTAAAATTCAAATCTTGTTTCCGCAGACTCAGCCTGTGATATTAGATACATTGACGCCGATCGACGAAGACATCGAGGAAGAGAACGAAGATGATATTCCTGAAATTGTAGAAACTGCACCGTCTCCTCTACAAGAACAGCCCGAGAAGGAAATTAAACAAATAGAATCTGTATTATAAGCGAAAAAAATCTGCCGCTTCTGCTGCTATGTTTTGCGACAAAATGAGAATAATTCACCGTTACTCCGACACACACTGTGATACGGCTAAAAATTTTTAACAAATTTTCAAGGGATATCTTTTTATTGCCTCTTGATCGATAAGCACAAAATAACTGATTATACAGCCCGATGGAATTTCTGTGCGAATACAGACGATTCGTACAGCTTTATTGCTTTTTATTTTATAATATTACAAAATACATTTTAAGGAAGTGCAAACGAGTGACAGACTTCCACCAGTCGAGCGAACTTTTTTTTCCCAATCTGTATTACCATTGAATGAAACGGAGGCGTTCAATTACTTAATCAGTATCGATCTTCAGTATGTTTAATAGGAATCCAAAACTGGACAAATAATAGAAATGCGGCAAAAATTGCTTATTTCGTGTGTTTACAAACAAATGTTTTTTTTTTTTACTTTACACAAATAACAATAATAAAGATAACAAAAAGAGTAATAATAGGGTTAAAAAAAGAGAAGGCACGCAATTTCTTACGTAAATCTCTTAATATTCGAAGCTATTTTTGGGAAAGAATTTCTGATTAGAGGATTTTTTCCGAGGGCAAAAATGCAAAATGCAAAAATATATATACACGTATACATATTTCTTATGTACGCAAGGCACATGTACATAAAGCCAACGCACGATACACTTTAAAAATCAATTAATTGAAATAAAGTGAGGACTTAACGAAAACAAGTGACGTTTTAGTTGTAAATAAGAGCAAAAAGGGGGTTTGTAAAAAAATATGAATTGAGCCGATTGCTACAACATGCATTTCATTGTAAATGCAAAAACAAAACCCAAATTTAGTTTAGTAATATATACGTTATTACCGAAAAAATTAATATATTAACTGATGCGAGTTAACGAGTGTATTAATTATATTAATAATTCTTCGTTTCTAGATCTCTTACATTTTTAGTATGTACAATAATAAAGTAAGAGAAAGGAAGTCATTATGTCGAATATGCCGCATTTGTGTTAATTAATGCAAAGCTATATTGCATTATAGAGGCCTGGTTACTTCGAGCCAAGCAACTTCTTAATTCGTTTTAAGGCCCAACCTAATAAAATACATTAGTTAACACAAACTGGCCAATGACTAATATTTTATTACTTAAAAGATACGCTAAGCACGGCACAGCGAGCACAAGATGCCACTTGTGTGATTTGATTTTCGCAGTGGTCGCTGTTTAAACTCATTGAAACCGACTTAACTGAAACAGTAAAGAATGATTATTACAATTATGTTACAATGTGATTTATATAAGAAAAACATGTATGTATAAAATAATAAAAAAGTGTATATACGCCTATATACATCGGTAAAGAGAATCATTGTACGATAAATCTTGTTGAACGCCAAATGTTGCGCAGTGCACGCAGCGTGCACGGCAAGCAAGAAAAAAAAACTTGTATTCAATAATGCGACGTCCTTGCGTAATGAGCTAAAGCTAAATCGCAGAGATTCACTGAAAACGCTCTTGCTATTTTTAATTAACTTACACTTAAAAGGAGATATGGTAATAGTTGATTCGAAGTCGATGGCTATCCATTTGATACTCTTCAAGTGGGATCTTTGATTGGCAAGGACACGGGTGAGAATGTTTCATCGCTATGCTCACACCTTATCGACAAACAAACAGCCGTTTATAAAGAACAATTGACTTGAGAACATGTAGAAGCGAATTCCCAAGATAGCGCGAGGTGATAAAAAAAATCACGAGATTTGTACGAATCCCCAGAAGCTTCTACATGTTCCCTCAAGACCATCTTTCCGCCGGCTGATAATAATAATAATAATTTCCACCGCGGCCCCCTTGTAATTGACTACTCCTAGTTAATTACTGACAATTAATTAATATTATTATTATTAATATTAATACTTTTATGGATACTTTTAATTGCTTATACGACTTGTATGACTACAGTAATTTCGTTATCTTAATCGTTGTCGTGCTGAAAATAGTGTATTGTGATTATTTTCAAGTCAAGCATATTGATGACACGTTTATGCAACTTTCACTCTCTTGGTAGCAGGTTCTTTGAACGGAGGTTGTCGATCAGCGCTCTAGTGGGTACAGAGGGCTCATGCAGGCCTCGCGGAGGATGTGCATCGTGCAGTGCCACTGGCTGACCATGTGTACAATATCTTTCATTGCGGATGTATTGCAACTACTTTGATTGCGTATCAACCATTTTTCCCCGAGCGATACGGTGGTTCATCTGGTACCAGTTGGCCTTGGTAGCTGCACATGTATCGCTCTCTTGCGCCCGGTTATTGTTCAAACCCATTTTCAGTTCTTATTATTTTATTATTATCATCATTACTATTATTATTATTATTATTATTATTATTATTATTTTCGTTTCAAGTACCTAATTCGCAAATGACATTTCGTTAGTTTAAAGTTGCGTAATTGTAAATGATCAAATCGGGTATGCGTGCGAAGCGTGCTAGAAGAAGAGTGCAAGAGTATGGGCGAGTGTAGCGAGTTGTGCATGTATATATATGTAGTGATCGCGTGTCGTGCGGGAAATAGAAAAAGGGCAAAGTAAAGCAGAAGAAGCGTAGAATAGCGATCGGACGTGCCCCGAGAGAGAGATTGATTGATTGATTGATTGATTTGATATTTATTCTAACCAAGGGGTACACAACCCCGTACGGCCCAAATGTGAATACAAATGATTTATAAAAAATAAAAACAAATTTGTTAAAGTAAATAGCAAAGTCTTACGAACAATGAAAAAACAATCTTCGCAAATTAAAACTATACGTTTATAAAGATTCTTTACGAAGTTTGGTTTAAAGATGAGATGTATCATGTGGATAGGTATTAAAATTGTAATTAATTATGCAAAGAAGTAGAACAAGACTAAAAAAATAAGATCTCTACGTAGAAGAGCATTAAATATTAAATTTTAATATGTTCATTTAATACTCGATTTTTCCAATATTGACCATTGTGGAACACATTAATTAAGTAACATTTCAAATTACATACGTTGTTATTTTCCACGTTTCAGAACGAGGTGTTGCGTAGAGCAAAGATTGGGGCTTGAGTCTTGATGATATTCTTACTACATTGTCGATATTAATTTTCCGAAATATGCAGCTCCAATATTGAGGTCTATTTGTAGATATTACACTAATGTCCAGAGTAGCAATAAAAAATTCCCGGCATCTTGTCGCTGATAGCCATTCGAACTGTAAGGAATGTTGCCATAAATAAACCTAATACAGGCATTGAGCAAACGTTGAACCTATAACATAAGCGTTTTATCGGGATTATTGTACACCAGACAAGCATAATCAAAATGAGGAAAAACTAATGTTTCAATAAGCTTTTTCTTAAGGTCTTTTGATAGCGCTTTACTGTGATGTCGTAGGGTGTATAGTACTTCGTGGACTTTTTATGATTAATGACTCCTAAACTAGATTCAATTCCAACATAAGAAGGTAACATAATGCGCTGCAGTCAGGATATTCTCGTTCTGCTATCTTTCTTTGAAGACAATTAAGATTTCATCATCATATACGTCATTCAATATTATTATTAGATTTATGGTTTGCCTCGCACATGATTGTAGATTTTTGAATCCATGCAAGAGAAAACTAAAGCTGGTAAATACTTGGTGACATTCGAACATAATTCTTAGAAAATTGTCGCTATTAACTTTATGGGAGAGTCTACATTCCTATATAGTTTTTAAGAATCGCTTCAGAGTAATCTGAAAATATTTTAATTATATTTTGGATTGAAATTTTCTATTGGGTGTGAATATCCAAAAATAAAAATAAATTTGATATAAAAAGGCGTTCATCATTTAATTTACTGTTAAAATACTTCTGCAAAAGATTTATAATTCATGCAAATAGAGTAAATTACATCTTTTTTGTTACATTGAGAATCATGTAGACCTTTTAAGCGCATGTGACATCCTTAAAGTGATGATTAATTTGTCGCAAATTTGATTTTCAAGATACAAAGAGTGCCTTTATAGTATCATATTTAATTTTTCTAGTTTGTTTTACCATATTTCTACTGACTTTTCTGTTGTTATTAGGACAATATTTGTGAGATAAGTTATCAAAGTTTATTTCATTGTGCATAAATGATTTTAATATTGTAGACTTAGAAGGATCTAATAATGTTTCTCCATTTCCTGAACTATACTTACCTTACTTACAATTGACCTGAAATTAGAAATTTCAAGTAATTGATCCTTGATGCATTCTCGTCAATGTCTTCCAGGAAAGCATCAAAAGACTCTCCCTCGTCATCTCTAGGACATCTATTACCGTGTGCCGTTATTAATATTGAAACTGCGATAAAAACAGAAAGAATTATCACTTTCACTAAGATAACTTTAGGGGAAGAGTTTGAAGAGCTGACGCTATCTCAGGTCTTTTCTAATACTGCTTCAAGAGTTGAATGATCTTTGAAATTCAAAGAAATGCTTTGCATAGCAGTTTCTCGGAGAGAGAGAAAGAGAGAGAGTGAAGAGTACACGAGAGAGAGAAACCTGATTTATTCATCATTCATCGGTAATTAGCGTCGAAGCTAATTTCCGTACCTCTATTTCGTAGCATAACTCACCGCTCTATAACATACTGCTTTGACAAACATAGAGGTATTATCATAAAGCCGGTTTGTTTTCTCTTGCCATTCAGTTGGAACATTGGCGTAATTGTTGAAATCATAGTTGGACCAGGTGTTAAGTCCATATTCCGTAACCTTATGTTCTTGTAAATATCTTAAACTCTTGACTGCTGCTATGAGCAAATAATTAATACCAAGAGTATGTTTAGCTAATATTGGACACCAATTTTCAGCCCTTGACAAATGCGGCATCGTCGCGACGGTAGTAATCTGGGTTAGCGAATCTTCTATCGTTGCGATTAACTTGATTATTTGAATTATCGCGCAGTTTATCCACTGCTGGACTGCTTTTATCAGGCTTCCAATTAACGAAATATGATCGGGTTCGCTTTTGAACTCAAAATTTGCCACAATTCCAGAATTCTTCAGTCACTACAATTGGACTGATGATAATTTTGGGGTTTGCGCATATTCCAACATATTCGTGGTGAGTTACCGAGCATTTTGTTCACCTGGTGCAATATCCTCGGGTAAATTGCTATTTCGTTCGCCAAATCTAGGCAATGGTACCTTCTTCCGAAGCGAAAATCGTCGTCGATCCGCTCTAAATTCCAAGACTCTTTGGTCTTGTTACATTTCCTACATAGAAGACAAAGGCGTGTCAGAATTGTTAAGTTGCTCATAGGAAAAAATGTTGAATCGATCCTCAATTCGTCGGCCTTCTCTTCTGTCGAGGTTGCGGAAGCAAAGCTTCCAAACGAAGAGAGTTGTTCTTCGGTGTCGAAGCGAGAGTTGTTGGGTTCTTCGGTTTTGGTGCAGCTCCTCTTTGAAGACTTGCGGTTGGCTCGGTGGCATAACGTTGCCACGTGGCATAGAGCCACCTCTTTGACCGTGGCCTTGTTCACGTCCTCGCTTTCGGTTTCTACCTCGTTGGGGAGCGTAATCCTGACGATCCTGTTGTTGTGCGGATAATAACGGTCATAGTTGCGCTGGCTTGCTGACCGGCGCTGTTGCTGATTACAATTCTAACTGTTCATAGTGAAACTAGTTAAATCACGGTTTCGTCATTCGACTTACCTTAATTCAAAGAGAAAGAGAGAAAGAGAGAAAGAAATAGAGCGAGAGAGAGAGAGAGAGAGAGCGCGCGCGCGAGAGAGAGAGAGAGCGAGCGGGGCACGTCATACTGTAAAATATGTGTACATGCGCGAGCGCCGGTTCACCGCCGCGCCAATATGTTAATATACGATATGGTACAAAGAAGGACAAATGTATTAGCCGACGTTTATCGAAATTGAAAGAGAAAAAAAATTATGAATTTTTATTATTGAAAGACTTTGGTGTTCTCTTCTGTCCCACATGGCCACCAGTCCTCCCGGCATCCCACGCGGGCGGCATGAGTGCGCGCACATCCGCTCAGCCGCGCAACTCCAAATGTGTACGCACGTGACTGCCTGGCTCATTACGATTCCCTCGCATAATGGGCATGGCGCGCCGCGGCGATCGGCCGAGAGAAAAAAAAGGCGCGCGGGGGCCGGGGAGCGCCGGGGCCACGAGCGCCGCGCGTTCGCGGCTAAATGGAAATCCGTCGCAGTGGAGCGACGAGCGGACGGCTTGGCGCATGCAGCGAGCTCATGGGAGCCAGTGCGAAGGTGAGCGCGCGCGGCGGCGGCGGCGGCGCCCGGGCCCGAGACCCGCGACCGCCAACCAGGAGCGCAAATATTTTTCCGCCGCCTCTCAGCCGCGGCCCGGCGTCGACGTCAATGACCACGCGGCGACTGCTCTTTGTGTCGGATTCACGCGGCCGGGGAACCCGGGGCCGCTCGGCTCGTGTCGCGCGCTCGCGCTATTCAAATCTTTGTCTCGATGCCATAATATAATTCGAACGCCGAGCCCGCGCTTTATCTTCCCTCTCCACAACGTAAACAGATTCATTCATTGTTCGCTTTCTTGGGTAGCTTTCAGTGGGAGCGGCATGAATAAACCGCGGGCGCATAAATCACGGGCTTTATCGGGCCGCGAGAAGCGGGGCAAACGACGCGTAAAAATAAAAAGTGCACTCGAACAAAGTGGGCGGGCGCTGCGGGAAATTTGACAGGTCGGCCGGGCCGGCCGGCTCCCGGGAGCCGAGGAGAAAAAGTGGGAAACAAATGATGCCGTGAGTACTTACTGGAATCGAGGCGTACATTAGCGCGATTGCTCTTGTCGGTCTTCCTGTTCGAGCGGGGCGGGACGCGCGGGGGAGACTCCGTCCCGATTGATGGATTCGCGCGCTCTGGCCGATGGACGCGCGAGCGGCAGATCGGGATATCAGCGGGAGGCGCGTGACTGCTTATCGGCCCGCGGCAGCGCAGCGTCGATATTGAATTATTGTTTCCTCGTTTGACGTGGAATCGATAAGCCGCGGGAGCACGAGTGCAATCTTATTTGCCGGGGCGCGAGGAATGCGGCGGGCGCGGAGTCCGGCGTTAGGTCGCTCCGGGGTTCGGCCGGTTCGGTCCGTCGCGCGGCCCGAGATAAAGGGAGCCGGCGAAATTGCGGGCGGTGGCGGCGGCGTCGGCGGCGGGGGGGGGGGATCGGCCGGCCGTCGGGCTGATTATTGAGGAGGGGCGCGGGCGGCGCGCATAGGTTTCTCAGCGGGGCAGCCGGGAACAATTAGCTCGGCGGCCGGGCATTTGAATGGCCTGAGCCGCTCGGCGTCCGGATTGCACCGGACGCGGTGGGGGTGAACGCACGCGTTTCGCCGGCGGCACATGCGGCGCACGCGGCAATTGACCCAATAGCGGCGGCAAGGACGCGCGATCGGGCCGCGGGCCCGGCGCTGGGCGGCCGGAGGTGGCGGCGGCGCGGGCGGCCGGCGGCCTCAGCGCCTCGGGGAAGGAGCGCGGCGGGTCGTCACGAGGCGCCTATCGCGACTCGACGAAATTCTTTCGAGCCAGTCCGCCGAGCGAGAGAGTGCGATAAAGACGCGCGCGCTCGCGCCCGAGCCTCCAGTCGCCTGCGCAGCCCACCGAGCGGGAGACGCGCCGAGCAGCAGCCGCCCCCGCGCTGCATGGAGCGCAGCGCCGCCGGCACCAGCAGCACCGGCAGCACCAGCAGCCCCAGGGCACCAGGAGCAGAGGTGCGTGCCCCGGGCCCGAGCGCCGGCGCCGCGGCCGCCTCCCGGGGAGCCGCGCTCCCGGCCCGCCGGCCCGGACGCCGGCTCACCCACGCCGCCGCTATTTCTGGCGGGCCGGCCGCTCGCCCGCCGGCTCCCTCCCCCCGCGCGGATCCATATGTTTCCTTATCGGCTTTAAATGCGAACGCCTCCTCGATAGCGCGCTACGCACTCGGCCGACAATGGCTCGCGGGCGCGCATTCCTCGGCCGCGCTCGCGGCTTAATAAGCCGATTAAAATGTGCGCGGAGGCTGGTTCGGGGAAGCGGCGCGGGCACGAGGGCCGGCCGCGGCGGCGCTTCCCGGAGTCGGCGCTCGGCGCGGCTCGGCCCGGCCGAAATCGGCGGCGGCGGCTCCGGCGGCGGCGGCGGCGGCGGCGGCGGCGCGCGCCTCCAGCGGCACACAGCTGTGCGCGCCAATCAATCGGCGGCGAGTCCACGTGCGCGCGGCCGAGCGGCGGGCGGCCGGCCGCGGGAGGGGCGCCGCTCGCCGCAGGAGCGCGCCCGGCTCCTTTATCTCCGCGCGCGGGAGCCGAGCTCGATAAAGCGGCGGCGCCCCGTCGCCGTCGACCTCCTCGTCGGCGTTGCGTCGGGCCCCGATAAAGCCAGCCGGCGTCACAATGTGCAGCGGCGAGCCGCTCAGTCCGCGGGAAGCGCGCGCGCCGCCCTGTGCGATCGCAGGCGCACCGAGCGACCGCCGAGCGAGCCCCGAGCCCGGCACTCCCTCGACCGGAAGCCCTCCAACCCTTGTCTGACCCGCAGCCCACCCAGAGCCCGCAGCCATGGCGATCGCCGAGGCCGCCAAGGAGGACCGCGACAAGCTCGCCGTCCACCAGCAGAACGGCCACGCGAGGAAGGAGGCCGTGATCGCCCTGGAGGAGGTCCGCCGCCGAGCCGACAACCTCGACGAGGTACGAGCGCATCGATCACTCCCGAGTGATTTTCCGTCCGGCCGCGCGCGCGCCGCCGGCTAATTCCCTCATTTCGCTCCCCGGCTCTAATCAATGTTTGGCCGATCTGCGACCCGCACCCCCGCGCCCCCGCCCACACCCGGGCACCCCCCACCCGCGCCGCTCCCAGCAAAAAAGACCCGCGCGATGACGGGGACGGCGATGACGACGACGACGACAACAACAACAACAACAGCGACGACGACGACGAGCAGGCGAACGTCAACAACGGACCGGGGCGCGGCAAACGAGTCTTCGGATCGCCGCGAGTCGATTGGCGCGATAGCAAATGTTTGACTTGGGCCGAAAACCGAAGGCGCGCCTCCCCGCCGGGGGCAAACACTGCCCGGCTGATAAAAAAGGAATAGGCGAATCCATCGGCTCGTGAGTAAACAGTGGCCCGGGTGTCGGCTTTTCCGCTCTTGCGCGCCTCTAAAATAGCTCGCGAGTTAATTCCGTGGGATGCGATATCGGGCTGATAGTGCGACGGCCGTTGCGCAACATCCCCGAGCTCGAAAATCACTCAAACTATTTGCTCTGGCGCCTCTTTCGCCTGTCGGCGTACGTGGACCGAGGCGGAGGACGCGTCCACCGGGAGCCGGGGCCGCGGGCCCAATTGCGCTTGGCCGTGCACTCGGTACGCCGAGCGCGGGCCGATAAATCGGCGGAAAAATGGGCAAGTTGTTTGCGAGAAGCGCAGCGGCGGGGCGGGAGACGCGGCGCATGACGGTCCGATCATCTTGTATATACGCGCGGTTATCAGCTCGGACGCGCGGCATGGACCGTACGTACAGAAGCGGCAACGCGCGAAAGAATAGCCGCGCCATCGGAAGACGAGGATGAGTTGTTTTGCAAGCGGCCGATAAATCGGCCGATACGTGCCCTCGGTAACATCGGAGCGCTCCGCGGGCCGCTTGCACGTAGACGGAAACATGTACAGAGCGAGGATGGTGGGCGCAGGGCTACGTGGAGATGGTGGTGCCGCCCGACGGAGGCTGGGGCTGGGTCATCGTCGCCGCGTCCTTCATGTGCAACCTCGTCGTCGACGGGATCATGTTCAGCTTCGGGGTCTTCCTCGAGGAGATGGCCAAGGGCTTCAACGTGTCGGGGGCGCGGGTCGCCCTGGCTGGCTCCCTGCAGACGGGCTTCTACCTCATGGCCGGTAAGTAGCCGAGGGCCGGCAAGCCGCGATCGGCGCTATGTACTACGCATACGCGCCTGACAGAGACCTAAGTGACAGACCCCCGGGTGGGCCGCAGGACCCTTCGTCTCGGCCATGGCCAACAGGTACGGGTTCCGGTCGGTGGCCATCCTGGGCAGCCTCATCGCCTGCGCGGCCTTCGTCCTCTCCTACTTCGCCACCTCGATCGAGTTCATGTACGTGAGCTACGGGATCCTAGGTAAGCGAGCAGCGAAGACCGGGCTCGCCGGGAGCCGCGACCACGGGGGCAGATTCCTCGGGAATTCGAACTATGCCAGATCGAAGGAGGCGCGCCAGGTGGAAGGACACGCGCTCCCTGCGAATTAGCATAAATTACAGTAAAAGCAGGAGAGCGCGCTCGAAATGGGCCGCGATCGGCTCCTCCTCCGATCTGGCTCGTTCTGCCCCCGTGGGCGGGTTTCCCGGGCGAGGGCCTCACCGGATGAGTCGGCGGTTGCAGGAGGCATCGGCGCCGGGCTCATCTACGTCCCGGCCGTCATCACGACGGGCTTCTACTTCGAGAAGTGGCGCGCCCTGGCCACGGGCATCTCCGTCTGCGGCTCGGGCATCGGGGCCTTCGCCCTCGCGCCCATCTCCAGCCTGCTGATCGAGAAGCGCGGGTGGCGCGTGGCCATCCTCTACCAGGCCGGTACGTACGCTAGAGCTCGAGTCGATCGAGCGCATTAAATATACGAAGGTGATCGATAGGAGCGCCGAGCCGATTGGCCGGCGGCACACCTGCGCTCTCGCGGAAGAGCCCCGACAAAAAACCAGTCGGGCCTCTTATCGCGCGGCGAGTCCGGGTCGCCGCGCTCATTGTCAACGCTCTCGAGCCGATCCCCGAGCGCGATTAAGAGTAAAAAACAAATAACGAAGAAAAAACGAGCTTATCCAGGCGGGGATCGCCGATGGCAATCGGCGCCCGCTCCGCCGTAATTAGCTATCTCCCGCGATACGGCCCCGCGCGCTCTCCGCGCAATCTCCTTGCCCGTCAATGTACTTCGGGCCCCCGCCCCTCGGGCTTTTTTGTTTATCGCGCTTTTTATCTGCGGCTCATCGCGGAATTTTTCTGCCCGGCGGATCACGCGCCAAGCGGCTCGCCCCCACCGATTTTTCGCCCAGGAATTTATTGCCGCGGTTACATCAGCGCGGCCCTCGTGCGCCAAGTGTACTTTGGCCGCCAAGTGTGCGCGCACTCGAATCCGTATCGCTGGCGCCGCCGCCGCCGCCGCCGCAGCGACGCGTTATATCGGCGCGGGCCAACCTTAAAAGCGCGCCTTTCTCTCGCAAAGCCTTGTTACCCCTCTCGCGGTCCTATATATACACGCGCGAATGATACATGCCTCCTTTTTTTTTCTCGGTACGTGACCTCGTTCAAATTGACTCTCAAAGCGGGCGTGTACTGTACAAACCTGCAACGTCGCCGCCGCCGTGCCGCCGCCGCCGCCGCCGCTACGTAACTAGCCTCGCGAGCTCTATGTCCCGCGGATGGTCGTTTTAATTGGCACGTACATCAGTGCTCATTTCACGGAAAATCCCGGCTATCGGGGCGCGCGCGGGCGACAAATCAACGGTGTTTATTTAAGGAGTGGGACTGGGGCGATTTCGAAATCCCACAATCTAATTGACAGGTCGATTAAAGCGACGATGTTCAAATGAAGTTGATGCTTGATACTTTATGCGATTCAACTTTATTTCTTCGAGGGTACATTAATAGGATACAATATATGACACTGTTTAAATGAGCGTGAGAGTGATGTTACAGCGCGCCGACGTAGGCCGTGTCTCTGAACTTCTGATGCTTCTTGAAATCGCTTAATTGGACGGCAAAGATATTTCCTCTCTAAAAATAGAAGATATAATCGAAAGTAGTACGCGCGCTTGGTGATCATTACTTTAGATAATGAGGCAAAGATGCGTCTTGGGTAAAGATAAACTGCAATGACTCGTCGTGATTTTTCAGCCGAAATGGGATATCGATCGCGAAAGTATCGAATTCCAAAAATGAGTAATGCCTTTCGAATGCGGCTATTTCTGGCTCTATTATAATCGGCTTAAGCTCATAGTTTAGATACAATGTGACTATATACACACTGATAGATAAAGCAAACACGTAGACGCACAATGGGAAGAGCCGCGGGGGGTTAGATAGCAGTGCAACGAGAGTTTAGTGAACCGTTGTTGCTCTCGCTAGGTATGCTGCTCAACTGCGCGGTGTTCGGTGCCCTCTTCCGGCCCCTCAAGCCCACCCGGGTGAAGATGAACGCGAACCCGGAGAACGCGGGCCTCGAGGCGAAGGCCAGCCTCCTGGCCAAGGGCCACTCCATGACGTCGCTCCACGCGAGCCAGCCCATGACGAACCGCTTCTTCGGGACGAACAACAACACCGAGTACCCAACGGCGGCCGAGGCCCTCGGTAGCAGCCCCGACATCGTCAAGTAGGACAGAGGGCCGAGCCCTTGTGAAACTCGGGCGCTCGCGCCGAGCCGACTGACGGGGGATTTTTCTCGTTGCAGCACGAGCAGCAGCCGGTCCCTGCACACGCTGCACAAGGTCCAGCAGTCGCGCAGCCTCGAGCGGCGGATAAGCACCTCGGAGAAACGACTCTCCGCGCCCATTTACCCCGAACTCGAAGTGGTTAATGACGAGGAGCTCAAGTCCGTCGAGGAAGAGAACAATCTGCTGGACGGTGACGTGGAGCGGCTTAATGGCCGCGTGCCCACGGTAACTATGCCCGGCGCGCACATGTGCGATACGCGCGGGGGGGAACGATCGAACGGTCGCCGTTAACCGCGCCTCCGCCCGCAGATCCGGAGGCACACGATGAGCGAGCGGCGCAGCCGCGCAGACTCGGTCACCAGCTACAAGTCCTTCAAGAACGACCGGCGCCGCGGCTCCGCGGCCAAGGAGCCCCAGCGGCCCTTCTACCGGGACGACATCTTCTACGGGGGCTCGCTGAACAGGCTGCCGCACTACCGCTCGCAGCTCTCCTCCGTGGGCTACCACATGTCGGTGACGCGGCTGCCCACGGCCCAGGACCTCGCCGAGGAGGAGAGCGGCTCCTGCTACCTCTGCCCCGAGAGCGTGCGCCGCATCCTGACGACGATGCTCGACCTGAGCCTCCTGCGCAGCCCGAGCTTCCTCATCCTGGCGATCAGCGGCG
Source organism: Sycophaga agraensis (assembly GCA_018906755.1). Lineage (NCBI taxonomy): Eukaryota > Metazoa > Arthropoda > Insecta > Hymenoptera > Pteromalidae > Sycophaga > Sycophaga agraensis. Next base: position 6,089,582 of record JACCIE010000002.1, on the reverse strand, counting down.
GCCTCACGATGATGGGCTTCTACACGCCCTTCGTCTACGTGAAGGGTAAGCCACGGGGGAGGGCCGCGGGGCGTTGGGGTCCAGATGAGTGCACGTTCCTCGCTTCGCAGACAGGGCGATCGTCTCGGACATGGACTCGAACACGGCCATGTTCCTCGTGTCGATCATCGGGATCGGCAACACCATTGGCCGAGTGGCCCTCGGCTTCGTCAGCAGCCTGCCCGGGGTGGACGCCCTGCTGATCAACAACATCTTCATCAGCGTCAGCGGCCTCCTGACCATCTTCTCCGGCCTGTCGCTCTCCAAGGAGTACCAATTCTTCTACGCGGCCGCCTTCGGCCTGAGCGTCTGTGAGTATATGGATCGCGGGCCGCTTATAATTTCAAATCCTGCGCTTCCTTCGGCGCTTAGGTACGAGCTGATTAATTAATGCGCGTGCTCGGCGCTCGGCTTCGCAATGGCCTTAATTAATTATTGCCGTCCCGAGCGCGCGGGCTATTTCCATATCGCGTGTTTACTCGCGCGGAGGAAAATCGCCGGCGATATAAGTATACGCCCCCGTGTGCGCCGGATTAATACCACCGGGACGATCCCTCTGCCCGCAGCCGTCTTCGCCTCGCTGCGTTCGATCCTCGTGGTGGACCTCCTGGGCCTCGAGAAGCTGACCAACGCCTTCGGCCTGCTGCTGCTGTTCCAGGGCGTGGGCGCGACCGTGGGCGCACCCGTGGCAGGTAGGTTCCACCTCATCCTCACCGATCTCTCTTTTTGTACAATATTCGCGATGTATATATATATACGAGTAATTTTTTTTATCGACTAGTAATACGCCAGTGCGTACGTCTAGATTTCCAAGCTAAAAATATCCATATTTCTGAGAAAAATAAGCTCTGATTGTCTTTTTTTATTTTTCCAATGGATTAATTCAAGTCAAATTTGCTGTCGAATTTATCATTGTTAAATCATTCTACAAAACTATTACATTATATTCAATGTTTACGCACGTCAGATAGGTAATCTAAAGTTTGCTCGCCAAGACAAACAGTTGACTGTCGGCGTATGAGATTGTAAGATTAAAGTGTAAAGCGACAATTGAAAGTCTTTTTTCGATGTGGCTCGTTATTCAAACGAGCATTGGCGTTACGAGCGGTAATTTGAGGAAAGCGCGCAATGATTTCAGGGGCGTTCAAGGACTGGACCGGCAGCTACGACGCCTCGTTCTACTTCGCCGGGGCGCTGATCGTCCTCTCGGCCGTGATCTGCTACCCCCTGAAGAGCATCAACCGGCGGGAGCGGCAGTCGGAGGTGCGCGTGACCGTCGAGCTCGCCAAGTCGTGATGGCGCGTGCAGGAGGCCGGGCTGCACCGGGGAGAGCCGGCCGAGAGGGCCGAGCTCCTCCAGCTCCGCAAGATCCTCTGATGCGCGGCCAGCGAGCGCAGGCTCCTCGTTGCCGGGAGGAAGCGGCAATTAGCCGCGGCGGTCCAGCTGCACCGCGGCGCAGCCAGCGAGAGAGCCAGAGGAACAATTATGCGCACGTGCAGCCTGATCGCGGGCACACGTACGCGCGGGTCAATTGCGCGGCCGAGCCGAGCGAGCCCCTCGGCCGTTCCGCCGGCCGGCGGGGGCGGACGACGGGGCGGACGGGCCGCACCTCGTTTATCGAGTCGCCCCGGAACCGAGCGAGCGCCGCGCTCCTGCCCGCGCGCCCAGATAATACGCGGCCTCGCTTCGCGTCCGATAACGTCGCGGAAGCTGCGCTCCCCTTACTTGCGCCCGCGCGCGCGCGCGCGCGTGACTCAGACTAAGTACATAAACTGTACGAAAATGAGCCTCTTTACTCCGCGGCCGGGACAACGGGCGAGGGAAAACGCGCCGGCGGCACAGTCATGCGTTTAACTTTTATTACATATTACACTTACCTACCGAGATAGTTTACTTCTTCGTTTCATCTTGATATACGTCTTAGCAGTGCAGCGGGCGGCATGCGGCAGCCGGCGGGCGGCCAGCGAGATCCAATCGGCCCCGGAGAGAAATCACAATGCCAACAGCCGCGGGACGCGACAATAAATCTCTCAACGACTCCAAATTTTGCGCTTTTCTGCGCTTTCCACGTTTGGATTTTCATGTACAGAGCTATATTGTATATGTCTATATTCTTGCGTACCAATGTAATTATTATTAACGCGGTATTCGTACAATGTAAATTTGTAACATTTTTTTATTGCAGATTGCAATGTCCGCGAGATAGCTCTAAACTTAATGACAATACTAGATAGTTTTTTATAGCTAAGCGCCTTTCACCCACGGATTTAATTTGTGCGGATAGGTCGTACCGAAAGCACAAGTATATGCTCCCTCAACATTTTTTATACTACTTTATACAATTGTTTGTAAATGACGAAAGAAAATTTGAAGTCTCCATTTTTACAGAACAGATCTTCCGACTAGAGCATTTTTATACGATATAGAAAACAAAATGTATATTTACACGGATTCATATATATTTATATATTTATACACATATACATATGTTAGGATATGTATGTATGTATGCATGGGAGTGTGCATGTATGATATGTATATTGTATACAGGACGTTCGTAGCAATGTGGCAATCGAACAGGAATTGTTCAAACTCTGGTTCCTAATGCTGATGATTGAGTGTCGTGTGTATATATGTCGGAGGGGAGGATAACGGGGCGGTGGCAGGGGGAAGGAGAAGGAGAAAGAGATTCCGCAGCTCGCATAATGACTACTAATTGTGTATCGCAAGACTGGTCGGCGTCCAAGAAAACGTCTACGTTTAATGTACTTTTAGACTGGCAGTGCAGTCGATGTGAATATATTGGGAAGCGCGGGATCGCAGCGATTGTTGTAAATAGTTTGCCTCGCGTGTCGTATCGAACGGCGAACGAGCTGGCTTGTATATGCGAGTGAACTGTAAAATAATATACATAGTGTGCAGAGAGGGGCGAGAGAGGGCGGAGAGAAGAAGGGTGCCGCGATGTAAAAAAGGGGAGCGGAGGGAGGAGAGTGTTGTACCGAGTCGGCGATGTATAAATATATAGAGTTGAGAAAATACAGAGAGCCTGGTGTGTTTCATTTGGCCCCTGGGTGCAGCGGGACAGGTGGCGCGTGCTCGCGGGCGGCCGCGGCCCAGGTGAGCGCGCGGTGCATTGCGACACGGCCCGCCGGCGGGGTAGGGGCGCGGGGGCCCGCGAGTGCGCGCGCGCCCGCCTAGGTGAATGGGAGGGCAGGAGAGGCTGATTAAAATAGGGGAGGGCCGAGGGCTGGGAGATGGAGCCGCTCTCGGGGCGGAAGGAGGCCGGCAGGCGAGATAATAAGCCGGGTGGGGGGCGGCGGGCGGGCGGCCGCGCGCCTCCGCGTCGCGCTGCAGCAGATCGCCCGCGGCGCTCCAGCGGAGGGTCGGCGGCCGCTGCAGTGGACCGAGGGGCCGGCCGAGCCGAGGATGAGCTGCAGCGCGGGCCCGCGCGCGAGGCAGGGCCCGCCGGCGCCGCGGTGCGCCTACCTGCCCTGCCCCCTCGAGGAGAGCTGCCCCAGCTCCGACGGCAGCCCCACGGGTGAGTAGTCACGCGACCCGCCCCCGCCACCGCCGCAGTGGCCCTTTTTCCCTGCGGCCCGCCTATCGCGTCCATGGCCGTACACCTGTGCCGTTCGCGCATCTATACCTACCCTCAATAATGCAATCGGTGCGTCCGACTATACCCACGTGGGAACCTACATCGCTCGCGCGCCAGCCACTCTTATCTTATTAGGAGAACCGAGTATAACAGCCCGGGAGAGAGAGAGAGAGGGCAAGGAAAAAGAGCACGAGTGATACTAGAAAAAAGGCGCCAATGCGCACGTGCCGAGTCGACCGAAGGCCTTATATATATTAATCCTACGTAACTTAACAATTTTCCTCTCCTTCGGACCAATAGATTCGTTAAGTATCCAACCTCAGCTTGAGAGCACGGCATGCTCGAGAGATTGTCACGCTTCAATTTAAAAACTCTCAACAGCTGCTCTTTTCTAATTTATAATTTATATGAAACCCAAGCTCGTAAATTATTTCCCACCGTCGGAGATCCGCAGTAAAACTTTTCCCCGCGTATTATAGTCCCCCGAAGCACCGGCAGTAGCATAGTTTCCCTCATTTGGAAACATGATATTTTTCATTCATTCAATTTGAACACCTTGTAGTAGACTAGTTTGCACAATCACTACGCTGTAATTTGCCAACAAAAATAATTACCTTATTTGGGAATATTCCAGCAGACAACGTGGGGATTACCATATTGAATTATCCCTTTAAGTATACATATATATGGAGTAGCCGAACTCTCGGCTGGGCGTGCGAAAATGATCGCTCGCATCGTCGCTGGAGGCTTTCAAGTTGATAAAACGTTGAAAATTTTACCTTCGGTTGGAGCGAAGGTATAGTTCGACCGCCGCCGCCTCCGCCGCCGCCGCCGTCAGCGTCAGCATCGCGCCGTTAAAGTCATCTGGGAAATCTAATGGGCCTCTCGGGTATACACGTACAGCGAATCTCGAGAGAGCGTACTTGTTCCTACTAAAGTGTAATGGATCGTAAATTTTGTAACGGTTACTGTTTTGGAAGACGATTATGGCTAGCGCGTCGCGGTCATCCTGCAACTTTGACAAGCCGTGCAGGCGATCGCTCGTAACTCACTGGGGAGCCGGTGCGGTGTCCCCGTCGCAGGCCGATCGCGCGCGAGAAAAACGCGGCGAAACATTGGAATATTTAGGGGGAGCGAAGATACAAATGGCTTGACGATCGGCATAAATAAAGCGCGCTCGGGCAGGAAGCGAGGGCGATTGGGCGGCACGTGCTCGGGTATCCCGCGCCCCGCAGCCGCACCGGCGCGGCTTTTGGCAAAAATTCACGGAGCGCCGCGGGACCTTGAATTATTTATACGCGAGGGGCCGTTGCGTCGGGCCGCGGCAATAAATAGCCCGGGCGCCGTCCACGCGGAGGAGTCCACGCGGGCCCGAGCCAACTCCATGCGCCGGCGGAGGCGCTCGTAGGCGTCGCCCCGGCGAAAAAAGCACAATGCGCGCCGGGCGCTGGCAGTGCACCGCGGGAGCCCAGCGGGACGAGCGGCCCACGTGACGCCGGCCAGGGCAGCGCCAGTGCGGACTCGAGTGCGTGCCCACACCCGACCCCGGCACCCGCCACCGTTATTTTAAGCCCCCAGTGACTAATCGATAGAATAAAAGCTCGGGGCGCGCCCCCGCGATCGCGCCCAACTGCGCCGAACCGATCGGCCGCGGCAGCATCCGCGCGTTATCGAGCGGGAAATTGGCGCGCGGCTCGGGGCCGCCTTCCTCGGCAGGTCGGGAAGCCGCGGCGGCGGGCCACGAGGCCGATGATCGCGCGTCGCGCGGCCGCGTTTCCTCCTCCGCGAGAATAGTCGGGGCGGTGGGGGGGCGATTTGGGCGGCGCGTGCGTGCGCGGGCCGCGGGCGGTGGGGCGGCGCGCGCGGGCTTCCCGCGCCCGGGGCGGCTCGCGCGGCAGTCGGCGCACGGGCTCTGGGCGCACCTGCCGCTGGCTCAGGGACGCCCGCGCCCGTGAATATTTCAGCGCGCATCGATCGCACGTGGAGGGCACGCGGCGCGCGCGCGCGCACCCGCCCCCAGGATGACCACCGGCCGCTAACCGCTCCTCGCTCCCCGGCAGAGGTAAAGAGGCCCCCCTCTCCCTCTGTCGCCCCCTGACCCCTCCGCACCCCGGCTCCCTCTGTGTGCGCGGGCGCGCGTTGTGACTAACACCAGGCCCGGGGCTGCCGGGGCCCGAGGCGCGCGGCAGCCCCCCGGGATGCGACTCCGGGGCGCTCGGGGGCGGCCGGCGCGGGCGGCCTTGGCCCCCTTGGGGCCGTCCCCCGCGCGCCACTAGCCGACCCTTGCTCCAGTCTCCGAGGGCGGCCGCGGCACTCCTCCTAGAGCACCTCGACCACCAGGGCCAATCATGAATCTTATGTTCCGGAAGAACTTTGAGAAGAGCGGCGCGGGCGGCGGCGGCGGAGGCCTGGGGGGCGGCGGCGGCGGCATCTGCGGGGGCATCGAGGGCCGCGCCGGGGGCCTCGAGGCCGGGAGCAGCTCCTCGGGGCCGGGCGGCGCCCTGGGCCGCCCGGGGCCCGCGGCGCGCCGCAGCCGCGAGTTCGGCTACTACCCGATGGACCACGAGCACGGGGCCGCGGGCCACTCGTACCGCACTCACCTCCTCTTCTCGCCGCACGCAGGGGGGGCCTCGGGCCCCGAGGACTTTGCCGACCGCTTCGGCCCGGGGCCGAGGCGCACCTCCGGGCCCCACCTCATCAAGTGGGGCACCGCCGGCCCCGGGGCCCACCAGGCCCTCGCGCAGCAGCGCCGCAAGCACAGCGCCAAGGACGCGGCCAAGGACCAGCCGAGCCCGGAGGGGGCCCACCTGGGCCCCGGCTCCGCCTCCAGGCAGGTCCGTATCAGCCCCCACACCCCCGTCCACGACGCCTCCTCCACTGCCCGAGCCACTCGCGATACCATCTTACCTTGGGCAGTGCCTCGGGAAACACCGACACTCCATCCACTTCAAACTCTTGTACTTTTTCCCTCCGTAATCGCTACCTCGGCTAAGCTCGAGCAAGCCAACGGCGCGCTGCTAATTTGAGAAATGGCCAGTCAAAGGGTTCACTCTGCTGTAATAAATGCCGCGCTTGCAAATGGCCTTTTCAAATTTGCTCCGAAAAGTAAATATTGTAGATTGCCGAGTAATTGTCGACACGCTTTCACCAACTACGAGAGAACCGGGGAAAAACGGAAGGCTATTTTTATAATTAGGCCATAGATTAGAGTATACAATTACACTATTCCATGCCTAATGTATTGCACTACAAACCTAATAGTATTGGATTATTTCAACTTGTTGCCCATGAAACCTACTAACGGCTTCGATTTGCACATGGATAAACGGAGCACCTCCTTATCTGTACATTTATGTCACACGCAGATGAAACTAGATAAATAAACACACGCAAGTCCAAATCCCTTGATACATTAGGCCGAGATTAATTTTAAATTTACTGTGTCTCGCAAGATGCAAAGCTTGATAGCCCCTTAGGAAAGCTTATCTACTTTCGAGTATACCCTCAACTTTATCAAAGTACTTGTCCTAAATTTTTGCAGTTTCGTGATTTAATTTTTTATAACAATACACATGAACTTGTACACGCGCGCGCACACGCATACATGCATGTGTTGTAAACGATTCATCACGGGGCTGACAGCAATTTAAGCATTCCAAGTCAATTATGTTGTAATGATTAAAATGACGAAGCAATATTCTTTTCATTCTTTCATAGTCGAATAGCCCATGTATAAGAAATTAAGTCATTTATTTTGAAACGTAATTTGAAACGATCTTTTGACACAGCCACGCGTTATCTTTCACGCGATAACGTCATTTTCTCATTTATATTTATAAATTAAATTTATTAAAAATGACAATTTTACCGAAACAAAATATTTGGCTACAAAACAAAATATCGATCCTCGTAACGATAGTCGTACAATACTCCCAAATATCCAAAAATAATGTAGAACGCTGTGCTCTGGTTGGGCAATATCAGAGAACACCTATCTATATATAGATATATATATACAATTTTCATTACCGAAGACTGTACACTATCTCCCGGGATTGCTCAATACACTATATCCATCAGGTTTTCATTCACACAAACTAAAGCTGGAACTGGTACTAGAATAACTTTATTACGATAATTCCTACCCCTAATTTTTGCAATACCAGCAGATAATCAAGAAATTTATATACGTGCGGTAATATAATTAAAGCAATAGGAATTTGATTAGTGCCGCACGAGGAAAAATACCTCTCAAATCCGTGCACACGATTTCTATAGATATACGCAGGACTTTTACATTTGAACGTGCGCAGTCCCGATAAAAATTTCATTCGCGATTAGCATAAATAAATACAAGGCCAAGCCTATAAAAACGGGCGTAGCAAAGGAGCAGTCGAGGGCCACAACCCGAGGGAGTTGAGCGTGTGTGCGCGCGACACATGTCGCCTGCACGAGCCGTACATTTACTTGAGGCAGACTTTGCTCGAGGTGCAGGTGTCCTTCCGGGGAAACCGATCCTCCGGCAGCTACACCCCGCTGGCGGTGCAGCAGGGCAGCAGCCCGGCGCGCAGCGAGCCCATTTCCCTGGCGACGCTCGACCGCGACTGCTTCATCATCCCCCTGGCTGCCCTAGAGCGCTTCCTCCCCGCGGGAGTCCCGGTAAGCGTCCCCGGCGCGCGTCCTCGCCGCAGGCCCGCGCAAGCCCACGTTGTTCACGTGGACGAGGTTCTTTTCTGTCGGCAGAACGTCCCAAGCGCCGACAAGAAGCGTCCGGGCAGTCCACTCTCGGTCCTCGAGGTCGAGGACCCGAAGCAGTGCATCCTCGCCCACTTCATGACGCCCATGGAGCCCCTCGACCCGATCGTCGAGTCCCCGGTCTCGAGGCCTCTCGTTCTCCAGCGAGACACCGCTGCGGAGCTCCTCTCCGAGATCGCGCCCTCCGCCTCGCAAAGCATCCTCCTCACTAACATGGAGCGCAACGGTACGTATGCCCTGCGCGTGTCACGCGCCTTACTTTCGTGCCAAATATCACTTCGCTAGGTGATCAACTGCTCCACTCCCACGCTCACGAATCGTTGTATTTTAGAGCACGAAGCTTCCGTAGAGCACACAATGCCTGACTCTCTTCAGCCCGAGTGCCGTGCCTAATCTTTTATAAATAGCAACCAGTCTAGATTCTGTCTAAATAATTTATGTTCAAGCGACCTCCGACTCATGGATTTCCTTCTCAACGGACCTCGCTAGCTTGATCACACGAAAAATATACATATGTATACATATACACATGATTAGAGGAAAACGTTTATCGAGAGCTTTCACCATTGGGCTCTAACCCACTTTCGTCTTTATTAGGCTATTTATCGATTTGATGTTGATGTATACAGAAACGCCCGTTTTTTCCTAGCTTATTTTATCAGTTATTTTATATTAATATTACACTTTTACCAGTGATACACGTTGAACACGTCTAGGCATCGCTTAATATATTAATGTAAGCTGTAAAGATTCAAAGTTGTGTTATTCTTAAGTATAGGTTTTCAAACCTTTTCAACAAGGTCAAACACGCGTTGAACTTATACAGACAAATTTCCAATAGAAAAATTAATTTTGATAACAACTGCATATTAAGTGATAAAAAATGCTCGCGTCTCGCACGGATAAGTACTTTTCAATTATATTTGCTGTGTTATTTATGCAGTCCAATAGTCATAGAATGAAAAAATACATACAATACAATACGACTGGCATCGTCTTTGGATAAATTTTATTCATTTTTATTCATCGGCAACGTGTTATTGAGTCTATAAAGGATAACAAATAATCTGAAATATTATGCAATAATATAAATAATTGAAGCGAGCACTAATGCCTCTATTTCTCCCAAATTCAGCGGATTTCCCTTTCATCATGTACTACGTGCTCAATAAGCAAAAAATCGATCCAGTGGACTTCTACCAGGAGGTGCAATGCGCCGCATTGAAAAAGTTCGATCCACGAGATTTGCGCTACGCGGCCAACCATAATCTGGACCTCTTCAACGAAGTCGCGACGATCGCGAGGCCACCTCTAGAACCGGCTGGTGGAAGGCCCCCCATCCCGTCTACCGGCTACATCGTCTCCATTTTCAAGGTCTTCGAAGGCGATGACGGCCTCAAGTTCGAGCAGAACTGGCTCTACTGGACCGGTAACGCGACCATTACTATATACACGCTTTACAGGCATACGGCTATTTGCTCAACAATCGATTTCAACGGCTTCATTATTACAGGGGCGCGCATGATGTATCGTTACCTACCCAAGTCGGTCGGCTTGAGGCGGATCACGTTGCACAAATCCATGTCCCAAGGAGACAAGACATACCTATTATTATGCGAGTGCTCGCAACTTCAGGAGAATTTGTCCGCCGCTGCGATCCTCCTGCCGGCTCTTCGTGCTCGGCTCTGCGGCTACATTGGACTCTATAGGCCTTCTGTCTGCTTTTAACCTTCCTTCACCTGTGGCTAACTGCTCCTCTATATTCTTACCTATACCATCTTTTTTTACGATCCTCGCGTGTAATCAAGAAATAAATCAAAATACTGCGAATAAGGTATTCAAGTACATGTGCGATTTTTACAAGTTACAACAACATATCACAACATTCTATAAACTGTGATATTTGAGAACGCGTGCAGGTGTATCTACATCACAAGAGCGAGAAAGGCTACGGAAAGCCGATTATTACATATGTACATAGTATCTAAATGTATATAATATTCTTGCAACTTAAATTTTTATTATATAGACCAATTTAACAGACTCTAGTCGAACTCGTAATCTAATATTAATAATAATAATATAAATATTATTAATAGTCATAATCAAACAAACGGCACTTTGGGAACATGAGCCGCATAGGCCTTTTAATGGAGATTTGAACGATATCGTTTGTAAATACAATATATATTTATTAATAAGCTTTAAGAACGTAAGAATAGAAGTTTTAAAACATAAGCTAATACTGCTTTTTAAGAACAAATATTTATTAGATTTTTAACGAAATAATATAGAGCGAAAATTGGCCTTGTAGTATCAGTAATACGCTTATCGCCTACATGGACAATATAGTTCAACGAAAGTAATTGCGCAGGCGCAATTTTCAATTTTAATATATAATGGTTGTAGACATCTTGTATCTTCGTGCTAAATCCAAGCATTCTATATACGTTTGACTATTTTAAAAACCCATAAAAGCAATAAGAGTTTTGCAATTGTTTACTGTGATTCGCGTGCATCACGCCTGCGATGCGTGTGCTTATAAAAAATAATAAATCCGTTCATTAATGACTACTGTGATTGCATAACGACTAAGACAAAATAATATCATTGCAACAACATCATTGGATAAGCGTATACTAATTAAATTTCTGTAAGTAAACATGTGTTCTTATATACCTTCAAATTCAGCCCTTTAAATATTTTATTTGTAAGATCATTTTGCAGCACAACTCAATTTCATTAGAAATATGCTTTGTAATAGACACTCGAATAATAGTAAAGGTATACTTTATTAAGTTAGTTCACTTAATGAAAAAAAAAAAAATAAATTACGTTTAAAAATATCATATACAATTTTATTTATATACCTTATCCTATTACTTATATCCTACTAGTCACACTCTTTCTATAATAACAATGAACATTTTAATACTATCCATTGGCATAGTTTTGTATGCAATTAGACTTGTTGTTTTTAAACAATAGGACCTCGAAATCTTCGTCTTGCATCAATCTGTTATGGAAATTCATATTAAATTACAATATTATTGTCAGCCTAACATTATACTTTTTGAGAAATCATTATGTACTTACAAGTGATCTTTTGCATGCAAAAAAACTTTGTCGTAGGACATAACATTTTTCAGGCACAAATTGAGGATAGTTCAAAAGGCAGTCTCTTGGAGTGTGTTTATGCTGAAACATCAAGTAACACAAAAACTTAATTGTTAAATAAAACAATTTTAAAAATTTAATAGCATTAAATAAACTTGTTTGTTAATGTTTCAGATAATACTATATGAAATAATCTGAATATTTATATAAGTATATAATATTTTCTAAAGTACGTCATTCCATGCTCAAATTTAAAGTTAGGTTGGGAACAGCATCACTCACAATCTTACAGCATTCACTTTGCAACATACACATTTTCAATTCAGCTCTAATATCAGCACATCTAGATTTATCTTTTAACGTTTCATTTTCTTCAAGGTATTGCATCGTGCACAAATTTTTATGAAATTTTTATGAAAACACGATCGGTTATAGATCAGAGACGGTCCAAAACGAACGCTTAAACATTACATATGATAAGACTTTGTTTTGAATTTTTGGAGTATTTAACCTAATCATTGGTACCAAACTAAACTTTCAAAATAGTTATTAAATTATTGCATTAAATAATTGATACTAGTCAATATAAATATTTATTTTTATTAAATCGAATATTTTATTTAAAAGTATATTATTTATCTTTATTGAATTTTTTTGATAATTTTATAAATGTAATCCAAATAAAATCATTTCAAACATACCTTTTGAAATTGGTAACTTTGCTTATTGAACATCCTTCACACTTCACAACAGTTTTGTTTCATAACAATATAAATAGAGTTTTGTGCCTTCTGTTGCTCATTAGTTTGACTCATATTTTTGACCGTACACAAATAGAAAGTAATAATAAGACATCTCAGTAATTTTATAAAAATTTTTTGTTGTTTGGCTTTATGAGTCAAGAACTTTTATTTTTTACATTTTTAGAATATTTCAATTTTTATTTATTTTAATTATTGTTTACTTTGCATTTTCATTTTAATCTTTGGTATTTCTGTTTTTTTTTTTCAGTAACTGACAGGTTCTTTTATGTATTTCAATTTATTGATATTGTGTTACGAGATTCCAAAATAGAATCTCTAACATATTCTTGTAAATTTCCAAAATGAATCATTCAAGTGAAGAAGAAGATAACCTCATACAGAATGACATTTTTTTGTCAACACCAATTTATCCACAAAGAGAAACTACAAGACAACAAACAGGTCTAGATTGATTAATAATCTTATTTTGTAAGATTATAACATTATTTTATTTTAATTTTAGGAACTGGGATATTAGGTACAATATTTTTAATGGTCAATGCAACTCTGGGTGCGGGACTATTAAATTTTCCAGAAGCTTTTGATAAATCTGGAGGTTTTGCTTCTGCAATAATTGCTCAACTATTTCTTTTAGTATTCATCACTTCTACTTTAGTTATTTTAGCTAAATGTAGTGATGTAACAAAAACTGCAACAATGCAAAGTACTTTTGGTGACTTATGTGGGTCTAAATCATTATTCGTATGTGGAATTTGTGTTGCTATATATAGTTTTGGATGTTGCATTACTTTTTTAATTATTATTGGAGATCAATTTGATAGAGTGTTTGCCTCTCTATATGGAATGGATTATTGTCATACTTGGTAAATTCTATTTTAATATTAATGAAAATCAGAATTAAAATTAATTTTTATAGTAGTTGATGTTATTTAGGTATCTATCAAGGCCAGTTGTAACGTCCCTAGCCAGTGTTTTTTTTATTTTACCTTTATCATTTTTTAAGAGACTCGATGCCTTAAACTATGCTAGTTCGATTGGTTGTGTAACTATTTTATATGTCGTGTGGCTCATAATTTATGAAAGTTTAGATCCAAATGGATTGCCATTAAAACCTATGCATGTATGGCCAAAAGAAGCAACTCAAGTTTTACAAATAGTACCAATTGTCTGTTTTGCATATCAAGTAAGAAATTCTACATTTTTATTATGAAAGTACAAATTTATTTATATTAAGACTAATAAAATTTGTAATGTTTACTTTTTGCAGTGCCATATGACTACAATTCCAACTTATGCATGTATGAAAGAACGTCAAGTGGGAAAATTTACTCTTTGTGCCGTAATTAGCATGATCATTTGTTTTGCTGCATATTCAACTGTTGGTTACTTTGGTTATGCAACTTTTGGTATTGGAAAAGTTCCAAGTGATATTCTTCAAGGGTATTCAGATAAAAGTACGACACTTACAATTGCAATAATAGCAATAGCTGTGAAGAATTTCACAACTTACCCAATAGTTTTATATTGTGGACGGGATGCTATTTTAAGTTTATTTAACAGAGATGTGGACTGTAACTTTTTTATAAGATTTTGGATAACTATAATTTGGTTTATTTTATGTTTAATAATTGCTGTAGTAGTCCCAGATATAGAACCAGTAATAAATCTAATGGGCTCATTATCAGCTACATTTATATTTATATTTCCCGGAATTTGTTTGCTTCAAAGTGTTTTAGTTAAAGATCCTCAATTATTTTTAAATAAAGATAGATTTTTAACATTTTTTGCAATTTTTTTAACAGCACTTGGTTCATTTATTTGTGGTTTGATACTAGTCCAAGCTCTAGAAGATTTTAAAAAGTCATCTATAGAACCAACTGCTTTTGTCACAAAATTCAGTATGCGATTTGGCAAACGCTTATGTAAATAGTTTAAAAGACTGATGTAAATAAATACCATTGTTATTTCTGCAGATATTAATGCGATATGTGATAAACTAACATTTAAGGGAGTTTTGTTACCCACTGCCAATAAAAAATATTTTAATCTTAAAACAAGTTTTATTAATTTACAATCACCACTCTCATTAAAATTTTTGCAAATAACATTAACGTTTTAATAACATGAAATTTGATTTTAAGGCTACATCACTTTAATTGATTTATTCCTCAGATTCCATAGAATTTTGGCTAGACGATTCACTTGAAAATTCGTTTAAAACTTTCCCCTCTTTATCCACCACTTGCATTATCGATGCTTTACAAAAAAAGCAATTTCGGCTATTTAAGAGATGTCGTTCTATACAAGAATAACACGACGTATGATTACACGGCTTAAATATTGCTGATGTAGGGTAAGCGTAACAAATTGTACAAAGATCATCATCATTGTATGATATCTCCGTTGACGGCAATTTAGTTCTGTAAGAATCTAAATGATCTATCAGTTTTTTCACCATGTCGATTTCTGCTTGTGATACAGAATCTTCATCTGGAATTAAATATTTCATATTGAAGATGTATATTATTCTCAAAATAAAAAATTATGCTTTTAACTTACAGTTTTGGAAAGAAAATGGCTTAAGATTTTTTATTTTATTGCTTTTTACATCACCTAAAACAAAATACAAGGAGCTCATTTGAAAACTTGGTTCGGTTATTAAAGCTTTTGTCACTTTTGGTATTTCATCAGATTCTAAAAAATAAAAAAAATCTTTTAATAATATAAAATTAAAATTCATTACTATATGCTATTGAAAAAAATGTTCCTAAACTTGCCAGGTAATAACATATCTGCGTTTAATAAAGCTAAAACAATTCCAATAACAGCTGATAAAATTGGAAAATGATCAACTGTTTGGAGATCAGGAATATCTAAAAGTACAACATGTTGGAAAGAACTAGTCTGAATACTTGTTCTGTTTAATATTTGACAAAGTAGCTAAAACAGCAAAAAAATTAATTTAATCAAATGATCTGTTTTTAATGTATATGATAAATTAAATCACTCTAGATAACCTGGCACAGTCTTGCTAATAGACTTTCACTTGAAGATAAATTCGAATCGCAAAATACTTCTGGACGTACAGAAGCTATCATTTCCAAAACTCTCAATAATGACACAGATAAATCAAAACATGTAGCACATATTTTAAGTTGTCGTGATTCTATGAAAACTCGTTCAGGTCTTGATGAAACATTGTGTATCTCTTGAACCATTCCAATAAACTCTGAGAAACCCCAGTTTAACTGATTAAGTAAAGAATTCAAGAAAACTGTAGCAGCTTGATTATTGCTCATTAAAACTTCCTTAACATGTGTTTGAAACAATAATGATGGGCATGGTTCTAAAATTATAAAAAAAACAGTTTTAAAAAACTTACTTTTTGTATAGTTTTAATTAAAGTACGAAGTTAATTTAGATCAAACATACTAATAGACTGCGTCATTGATTCTTGATTTAATATTTTTGGTCCAATTTTTTTAGCTATATGCGGACTTTTGTCGTACCGAAAAGCAAAACCATTTCCTTGCCAAAATCTCACTAAAATCCAATTAGATTGAGCCCACGCTCTATTTTCATATGATTTCAATAAATTTGATACCATTTTAATTCTAGATTCTTCTGATACACTCTCCAATGCTTCCAGAGTAATTGGGGTTGATGCAAAACCGGCAAGAGTCAGAATTAAAGTATCTTTTGAATTCGCGTTAACAATTCGAGGATCATGAAAATGATCGCATAGAAATTGGGCGACGTCTTTTAACATGTCTTTAAATCCAAAGATTCCCTCTATTGGGACCGTTGGATGCATATGATTTTTTAATCCATTTATTAAATCTGTTAAAACATCCAAATAAAATTCAGGCACAAAACCAAACAAATTACCAGTCTCACTAGCTTTATTCATAGTTAAAATAACAATTTTTAGTAACCAAGCCAAGCGTTCTTGTTTTTCTTCAGAATATACAACGGCTCGAACCCAAGCCATGTGTCTAGCCTGCTCAATTATTTTTTTATTAAAAATCTCAATTGTGCCATTTAATTGAGATTGAATGTTTAAAGAGTTTTGATCTTTAAAGTTTCTGATTGAAACTAATCGACTTTTTGTGTCTGAAATAGCAGCACTGTAATCTGACATAATATCTCTAATATTAGCCACCTTAGCAATTTGTTTTTTAGCAGCAGTTTGGTAAAACAATATAATTCCATCCAATAATTCAATTAACGAGACTTCAGGATCTAATGGACCGGCATGCATTGGACTTCTGTCTTCTCTAGTATAAGGAAAGTAACCGATCCTTTCCAAAATTGTTGAACCACCGACATTAATTGAATTCATATTAATCATTCTCGCAAAAACTGATATAACTGGCGAATCCACAACCCTTGCATTACCACCAAATATATTCGTTGATAAGTGTGTATTTTCAAGATCAGCCGGATCATTTGGATGATCTGTCCCAAGTAGTTGCAAAAGTTCCGTTCTATATGTTTTATTTAAATGAGATAAAACACCACCTAACCGATCAATACCAGCATAATTTATAGATACATCACAAAATGATCTGAAACAGTAATTTTTAGTAATAAATGTAATTAATGTCATTAAAGTTATTCAATGCGTTGTTTCTCGGATTTAAATATGTTAATTTAATAAACGAATGTGAAGTATATATTAAATATGTACTTGATAGGTATATGAATTGGATTTGATCCAACTTCAGCATCCCATAATATTCTAAACGCCACTAACATTCGATGAAAACAGCATAATGTGATTGGCAATGGAGTCTGATACATCAACATAGTGAAAGTTAGACTAAATTGTTCACATTAGGGAAATCAACATATTTTTACTCAAAATTACTTACGCGATTAGATAATAAATTTTCTTGAACAAATCGACGGAATTTGCGTAAGAAAATTGTCCTTGATGTAGGAGTCAATGAATTACCATCTTGATTATTTAAAAGCGTTGTTAAAATTTCTACTTGCAACGCTTCTACCTCTATGTAAGAATTACGATTTAATTTTAATATTGTATATCAAGTTGATAAAAGCATAAATTGGTTTCATTATTGATTACCTGAAATCCAAAATTTTATTTTGTCACAAGCTTTCATGTACTTATCTTTGTGACATTCAATTGATGAATCTATTGGATTTGTTTCCCACCAAACTGTATTTACAACTTTATTTAAGCAGTCTTCATCTAATGGTTTCACATGAATAAAATTAGCAAACTTTACTTTGTCAAATAAAATGAATTGTAATAAATATTGTCTAGTTTTTATGTGCTGGCACAAACTGTTAAGCAGTACCAAGATTGTACATTGTTCAGGATATTCCAGTACACTAGAAACTTGTCGGAAAACAGATGATAGATAAGTAATTGTAGATTCTAAACAAATTTTCATCTCATATAATTCCAAAAATCCCCACATCAGATCCAAACATATAAAAAGCAATGTTCTATCATATTTTATTAATTTTTGAATAAATGGAACAAAAACATCTTGAGTAACATAAGGTATTGCAACAAGGGGGCCAATTTGTTTCAAGATGCATCTTGCTAAACAGGCCATTGAAGCTTTTACGCTTACAAACTGTTCTTCTTGGTAATTTCGATCTGTATCGTTTAAATTCTTATATTCAACAACTAATTTTTCAAACCATTCAAATAACACCTTTGATTTATTAAGTTCATTTATTGGAGCTTCTTGGAGTAATCGGTAACCTTTCACTGGGTATCTCATTGGTGTAGTTCCAAAGTTTGTTGTCAGATTCTCAGTGAATGCTAAACTCACTGTTGGGAAGTAAACGATGTCTGGGCCCATCGAAATTTTTTCAAATGCTACTCCTAAATTTTTTCCATTTCTGTAAAAACATATTGTCCCCTCTTCCATATCTATTGTAGAGCCAATAATATCACCTGAAAGCCATGGTTCACCATATTTGTGTGTTGATACATTCCACTTTCTTACACGATTTCCATCATAGGCGTATGAATTCACTACGTCACCTATTTTTGATTAAGCAATAGGTTTTAATAAATTTAAAGGAAACATAATATTTTAATATTTAAGAACTTACCAACACCAGATTCTTGATTAAATTTACATTGTGCTGTGCTCCATCCTAATTGCATAACCCCTTTTGAACCTAACTGAACTTCATACATCCATTTGCCATGATAAACTCCAGTGTTTGCTCTCATTGTACTAAAATTACTTTGTGAATTGACACTGAGTCTATCATGGGACACAATAAATAGACCATGATGACTTGAAATATCTAATCTTACAAGTTTAGGTCCTAATCTTCCTTCTCTATGATCTTCGTTATTTACAACATCTACTGTTAATGTCTCACTAACTTGTTTCTCTATTAATTTAAGAATTTTCTGTATTCTGCCCAAGTGAATATAATTTTTATGTTTAGTGGGAAGATGACATTAATACATATTAACAATTTCAAAATAAAAATATACTGAACTTACTCTGTGGGGCTTTTACTAACTGATTCATTTTTAGTGGAATCTAATTCTTCGTAAAAGCTTGATCCAAAGATATTTGAAACAACCTCTGTTAAACTCATTTTGTTTTCCCGAAAACATCTAAAATGACTGAAATAAGAGTATTATTAAAATTTTTAATGTCAACATGAAAGAATAATAATATTTAATAAATAACACGTAGAAACAAAATAATTTTGCAAACACTTACATGGAAACAAAATAATTTTGTATTTATTAATAAATACATTTCAGGTTAGTGTGTCGAATATATAAAAAGTTTTAATAAAGTTAATTCTTGCATGCGTTTATTAGCATTATTCATAACTCAAATCTGTAGAAATTTTATTAATTTTGCAAGTCAAACTGATCCAATTAACTTTGTGATTTTTAGTTAAATAATTCATAATTAAAGTAACAATTTAACTAAATAAGTTTTCAATTTCGTATCGCGTTAAACAACACAAGTTCCAACCCAACAACTACTTGAATTTAACTTTTTATCCGAATGTAACTACAGTAATACATAATATAATAGAGATAGTAATGATAGTACATGTACATATTTGTATACATCTGAAGTCTGAACTGAACTACTGAACAGATCTGACATCACATTCACACATGTCGATGATGTCAGAGTGCGTATATATGCACACGCATATGTATATATGTGTACACGTGTAAAATATACAAGATATTTTCTATCAATTTTCAGTATAAGAACTAAAACTGCTGTTTTCCTATATAATCATGTAGGTTAGATGCCTATTAAATTGATGACATTCAAGTAATTAATAACTTATGAGATTTTATTATAAGTTCATATTTATGCCAAATTGCGTAATTGTGTTTTAAATATATTAAAAAAATCAAAAATATAAATTGTCAATTCATGGAATTTCAAATATGGATTGTGAAACTTTATATCACTATTTAATAATTTACTACTGACTCATCTTATTATTTTTTCCGATTAATTTCTAAAACTAAATATTTGTTAAATTGTTAATCATTGACAGGTTACAGAAAAAAACTTACGTAATAATACACTACTCAATTTAGTAGACATTTATCCTTAAAATGTATTTCTACATTTTTTGTATTTTGACGTCTTTTAATTAATTAAATAATAGTACTTTATATTCAGATGTCATTACAAATATTTTAATATCTAACATCAATAAAAATAAATCAAAATAGGACAAGTATAGACCAGGATAGACTGCGAGACAGACTACAAATATGTGCATAAGGCATTTTTGGAAAATTTGTCTGCACGTTGTTTGATATTATTTAAATCTAGTTTCATTAGAATACACAATATTGTAATAGCGCGGAATCTTTATTTATCGAGCAAAGTATTGCAAATTTTTTTTTAAATTATATTGAAACAATTATTATTTTTCCAAGAATAATTTGAATTATCGTTCAATCATAATTAATTCAATAAAATACATTTATTTTTTGTTAGTATAAAATTTGTAAATTTAAAACGTTCTAAGATGTGTAATTGTGTATCACATTGAAGCCTTTCTTGCTACCATATAAGAATTTGATAAATTGAAGTTATTTAGTCATGTGCATTCTATAAAGATTGAGATATTTATCATTAAGAAATAAGTTTTATTATTTTCATCTATGTCATTGTTACTTTATAATATTACTGTAAATTAAAGAAGACAATTTGTAAAAAATTCTTTGAAATAATATTAAATAATGAGAAAATAATTTAATTTTTTATTAAATTCTACAAAAATGTTACAATAAATTATTCAAAACAAGTAATATTTAAACAAAAAAGGTATTCAAATTTGTTTGGGGGAAATTAAAAAAGGAACAAGTTCTACACATTAAATCTGGCTTTTATTTTGTAATTATAGTTATACAGCCTGTATGTTTGTGTGTTGTTATGGTACCATCATTGAGAAGGTTTTTTTCAATAACATAAACATTTTTAAATATTTCCAGTTCATGTTATTCATATACTTACTAAAATAATTAAGAAATTACAACTAATTTAAATTTACAACTATTAATTAATTTAAAAAGTAATCTTAGACTACAGTTCATGGGTAGAAAATTACTATACAAGTATAATTTATATTGATACATACTTCCACTAATGAATATTTAAAAACTGAATTCAAGTTATGTTTAAAAAATATGTTACAAGAAATCAACTTTTCTTAACTTTGGCATTTTGTATTGCAGTAAGGAAATACTTTATTTTGCCTGCATTATTACTTGTACCATTTATAAGTAATTGATCATGGTTATAAACTAGGAGTATTGTAATAACAAAGCTATCGCATTATTGATAATTGTTTATACACCCTGAATCTTAACATATTGATTCATAGGTTCTGTGAGCAATCATGAATTGAAAGAATATTTTTTTAAAGAATATATGCGTTTTATTTCTACGCATACGCGCTCTTATATAAGTTTTACATCACGGTACATTTACGGTTTCATGTACAGAAATTGTCAATGTCGTCGCGATAAGAAAAGGCATGAGTATAGTTTTTAGAATTTGAAATTTAGACATTTTTGTTTAGGCATAGTTTGTTATGCCAGAAAAAATACAAAAGTTACAAAAACATAGTACAATCATAATTAAAATTTAATGATTGATGATTATTTTTTGAAACTTTCTTTTTCTACGAACATTGTAACCGACTTAGTAAGTGGAAGCCTTCCACGACTTTAGTGAGGCAGTAGTGCCCAATCTTATCTTTCTTCTTTTTATATTTCCGATCTGCTTCCTTTGTATTTCTTTCATTTTCCCCGTGAAGATACGTTTGAGTCATATTACCAGTGAAACCCAGGCACGCTCTGTCCTTTAAAAAGCATCGTATCGGCCAATCAATGTGATCTCATTTAAGAAGGCTCTATATTCGGGCACAGAGAGGCAAACTCAAAGCTCAAAACTTGTATATAATAAGATTAATTTCGGTTTATAAGTTAAAGTAAGTTTTAGTAAGTTTTCGAGTTATAAATAAAAAATTACTTCCATGTGCATGTGGTGGACAGGGTTTATTTACTAAGTCAGCTATGATGTTTGCGGTAATAGAAAGTTGGAAAAAAAAACTATTACGATGTTTACAAGTTACAATAAATGTTCGATAGTTACTCGCGTTATTGTACATTTGTTCCTTTGAATATTTATATATGTAAGTATATATATATATATCTATATATGTTGTGTATTATACGTCTGTATATACTTTATGTATCGAACATCGCTGGGATTTCCAGAAAAACAGTCAGTAAAAACTTGAATTTGAACTTATGAACTAAAAGTGACATGACTTTTGTGCATTCACTATTCAAATTCGATCTAATCGAATATACACAAATTTAAAGCAGACTTTTTAACGTTATTAGTACATTATTAGTACATTACACTTATAATGCGGTTTCTATAACCATTCCCTGTATACCAGCACTATCTTATCGATAAAAACGATTTCTTTCCCAAAACAATCTTGAAAATTCACACATTCTCACTGGCACTAAAGGAACAATGAATGTATTTCTAGCGTAAAAGTTCTTAGCAACATTACATCTCAAAAATAAGAGAAAATTTATATTTTTTCAAAGCACACGCGCTAAAAAATAAATGACATCCTTTTGCGTTTTCTTTTATGCTAAGGATCATATCAAATACTTCGATGCTCTTCTTTATCTTTCGTTTTTTTCGTAGCCAAGCTTCATTTTATATATCTTGCGTCATGACTAGAAACATCGTTTCATGGGTCATTTGGTAAAAAAATAATCTTTAAAGAAAATCTATGTTTAGAAAAGTAAAGTCAGAGTTAATGCGATCCTTTGAGACGCGTAAGACCTTCAAAAAACCTTGGCCTTGTAATCGATAAACGATCGCACCATCTCTAGCGAATTTTTCTTCTCTGCATATATTCAACGGCAAACGTGAATTTTTTGTGTTTTGGGCGGAGTAATCTTGTGAATGGGATGCTACATATCAACTTCTAGAATCCGATACACCGAATGGTTTAACAAAGAGGAAGAAGAAACAACGGCGAGTTCTGTGGAAACAGGCAATGGGAAAAAGAATCCCGTTTTCTCAAAGAAGCACTTAGTTAGCTTGCTCCGCGCTCTGAGCCTGCTTTTCTATTTTCCTGGCTAACTCGGGACTCATGTGTGGATGTGGATAAGGTAGAACCGGCTTTCGCAGAATCGTTGGCTTAACTTTAACCTGAGGTTTAAAGGAGGAGACTACCTGGACCTGGCTACCACCGGTGAGGTGCATATCCGCGAACTTGGCGGCGATCTTGGGCGTGGATCTCGAGGGCACGGGTGACCTGAGTGGCAGGGCGTCCGCGATCTGGTTAGAACTAGCCGAACGAATGATCTCGACGGGCTCGTGCTCGACCTCGGTCTCCTGTTCCCCAAGCTCGCTGTGCTTTGCCTTGCCGTTGTCTCCCGAACCCTTGGTGTTTTTCTTAAGGGTACATTGGTTCTGCTTGGCGAAACGCTCGGCGGCGGTGCTCATGTCAGGGGACTCGGGTCCACTCGCGCTCGGGGGCGTCGTAGCCTCAGCAGTGGCGGCGCGCGGTCGGTGGGCCGGACTCTCTTCGTCCGAGCTGCTTAGGCTGCTCGTAGAGGCGGATTTGTTTCCGGGGTCCTGGGCCGACAGGGGCAGGTCCATCACGAGGTCGGGTGTGTGCTTCTGGCGCATCTCTCGGAACTCTTGGGAGCTGCGGAACAGCTTTGGCGTCGGGGTCGTCTGTGGATTCAAGTGGGACTGGGAGGTCGCCCGCCTCTGCCACAGCTCCCGGTTTGCGGAGAAGGTTGTGGGCTCTTGGTGGTTCTCCTCGTTAGTCGCGGAGCCAAGCGAGATGGGCTGATCCGTCACCGCGGATACGGTTTCCCCCACGCTTTGGGATTTCCAGTGTTGCTTCCTGGCGGCACCGCGCTTTGGCTCCACCTCGGTTATCGAGCAAATTTTCTCCGACTCCTCGGTCGCTTCTTCGCTGTCAGCCCCAACCTGAGATTTCGGGTACCTAGGTGAGTCCGTCGTATCCGACACGTTGTCGGGATTTGCATTGTTGCCGGGAGTGTCGTTGTTTTGCGTTCGTTGCTCGGCCGTATTGCTTTCTTTCTCGGGGCTGGTTGCTCTCGCTGACCTACTTGTCATCGTCGCTTCCTACAAAGAAAATAAAAACTTTATTCAACCGTCACCAAGGCGCTGCTTTTTCAGCCAGCTTGTAATGAATATTTATAAATGTGATACATCAAAGTTATTCAACAAACGTGGATATTTTATGGATATAAGAATTATTGTATGATTCTCCTGGGTCAAATATAATGCACTTTATGTGGTTGCAACAATTGCAATGATTGATTTCCAGCAGTACATGAATTGTGATTGTCGTGTGTCGAGTACATCTTAAATTGTAGTGCCAATGAAAAATTAAAAAAATGATCGATGATGTATAATTTTTAAAGAAAAAGGTAGATATTTGAAACTCAAACAAAAGGTTTATCATACCATTAGAGCCTAAAATTAGTTAGAATCATGCAAGAATCAGATGAGTATCATGCAGAAAATGACCACAACGCAATGCAGTAAAATGAATAATCGCAACCGCTCATCAATTAAGGCAAAAACAACAACAAGTAACGATCACACAATGATTGCCATTTTATTCTAATACCTACATGGACTTTGCTGAATTGCCAACCCTGGCAGAAAAGATAATTATTGGTGCATAGCAATTTTTTAGTTAGAGAAAAGTGACTGATTGTACGGACATGTTAAACTTTTTCGCCAGGGAAGGTCGTGGGAGTTAGTTTTAGCAGTAAATAGGGCGAGGCTTTTCTTTACTCACCTAAGCCCAAGGAGAGTCCGTTGAATAAGTAGTTCCCACAATCGACATTCCCTTCGGTATCGTCTATGGATTGACATTGTTCTACAGGATTCTAGGATTCACAAACCAACTGAACTGTCAAATTGACATTCCTTAAACGAAATCAAAACACAAAAGGAAAAAAGAAAACCACACAACACTGGACAGTAATTTTATCGAACAGTTTTTTAGTTCGCCAAATAATGCTGCAGCAGATTATCTACGTATACAAGACTTTTTTATTGTAATTTGTCTTCAGTTAGATAGTGCCGACTAAACGTATATCTGGAAACACAGCAACCAACCCAACAAATTAACACTGACAAATTTAGAGGATAAGTTGGTAACACAAGGCGCGTAGGACAAGGCGTCACAAGACACAGATATAAATAGGCTCATGCAGCAAAGAAACTGTATATTTGTATTTTATTTACACAATTATCATACAAACAATTCGTTACTATTCTGTTTAGCATTTAAAGTTTTTTCTCTATAATGTAGCTTTTATTCTAAAAACTACGTTTTTATTTTAGCGAAAGATTTTTGAAAAATCTTGACGCAAATAATATATCGACTTAAGAGAATAAATTACTTTACTATTCCTTTACGACAAATATAATTATGATTTTTTTTAAATTCAGTCTTTCAAGTAGAATTGTGAACAATGGTGAACGCGCAATCCGCCACAACGTAACATTTTGTATTTTGTACAAAAAATAAAAAGTGATCTTATATCTCTTGAATGGATCAAGTGATGCAATTATGTTTGTCATTGTATTGTCTCGATTACAAAACGAAGCTGTGCGTAGCAGTGCAAGGTGCGCATTCGGCAGGAGATAGATTTGTGAGTCGAAACTACAAAAAATTGCATTCCAATAATCATTGCTCTAACAACACACGCTTAAGACAGTTGAAAATAAAGAAAACAATAGCAAAACAGCCATGCACCTATATTTCTATTTCGAGAAATTGCTATAATAAACGCTTAACGGTAAGAGAAGCGACCGATTTGTGAAAGTATGATTTGAAAAATCGGTTAAACGGTTGTTTCCAATACCTCACGGCTAATGATGGGTTGCGACGACGTTGAGACGCAGGGAACATTCGTCACAACTGGTGGTATGATTGAATTGGCACTTGAACTGTCTGACTGCATCATATTAGCGGTCATTGACGCTTCACAAGTTGCAACCGTTGGCCAAATATTTGAGTTACTCGTTGGTCCCATCAAGGGCGAATTGTTACTCGACAAAACACTGTCGGCTGAACTTGATGCTCGTCTTCTCATAGACTCTTCGCTTGAAGATGATTTTAAATCTTTATCACGCTCCTCATCTCTAAATAAATTCAGAAAATAGCATTTTTACAATACATTATGTTTGCATTAGTAATACTACACTTGTTTGCATTGTAACTTTACTCACTTTATTTTGAGCATGATATATTTATCGGGAATGAGACCTTCTCTACCTGCTAAAGCTCCTCTCCACCAATCGTTACTCACTTGTGTGTACAAGGTTAACGTGTCACCCTTTTTAAAACTGAGCTCCCTTTCAGATCTTGCATTGAAATCGAATTGTGCAGTTGCTTCGAGATTTTCTGATTCTAAAAAAATATTTAATATAAAATAATTTCAAATTGGATTTGTATCAATCGTCTTTGTAGTAATGTGCATATGAATATTATAGTCTATGAAGCACATACAGAATATAAAGAGAGTATTTAATTAAAGCGAAAATATTCTTCTTCTATTAGGTTTTTTAAAATATTTCTTACCATCTTCAGATGGATAAACTTCGGAATCCATATCTTCTTGAACCTGATCTGTTGGGGAGTCACCGACATCTCTGCAAATAAGATCAATTGAAAAATGTTTGTTTCGTTTTTATTAAAAACGTAAAACTTACACGTCATCAGGTTCTCTGCTTATGTACTTTTCATATTGAATTCCTCCAATATCCTCTGGGAAGATCTCTTCACAAAGAGTGATGATATTCTTTATTAGTTCATTAACTTGGTTTTGATATTGAACTTGATCTTTATCTTCTGGTACGGGAACCAGTGTCGGACCAAAACAAATAGCTAAATTGTACGGATCCATCATATTTTCATCAGAAAATTCCGAAAGGCTATAAGAAATAAAAAGATATTGAGAAACTCTTATTACTCAATATATAACAAATTAAAGGGCGTAAAAAGTTTTATTACTGATTGAGAAAAGCGAATAGGTATCGCATCACTATAACGACCGGCCTTGGAAGACTGGAAATCACTTGTTTCATTTTAGCGACGAAATCTTGCTTTGAATCCAATTGCGCAAGCTCCATAAGCTGTTCAAAATATATAATTGGAAAGATAGGTTCCCTTAATTCTCTCAAGTACAATTTTAAAACACCAGCTACGCTATTTATGTCGGAAGCATCAGTCATATCAGCAAGGGGATCTTCTCCGCGTTCGAACCACTCTCGGAAATTATTAATCTCAACCTGCGAGCCGGATACCCTAAATATTCCTTGGTGATGCAGACCGTACAAATTGATGACCCTTATACAACTTTTCATAATGAGAGGAATTTCCTGATTCGTACTCTCCAAATATTCTTCCAACGATCCACCGAATAATTTGGGTTGTCCATTCATTTGTAGGCGGCCTATTCGCTTTCTGCGCGCTTGCTTCTGCTTAGTGGTCGTAATCGATGGGTTGGGACTAGAATTGGAACCCACTACTAAGCTCTGACGAATGTACTCTTGTTTGGCGTCTAATCTCGCTATTCTAGATGTTCCCAGAAGGTATTCTCTAAATTTCTAAAAAGCAACAAAATGATACGCGATATTGTAGTAGGATTGCAAGGATCGCGACTCTAAATGAAATCTTTACTGTTAGCGCTGAAAAGAAACATACCGTGAGGTAGAATTCTTCTGTCTCCTGTCTGTCGGCTCTAAGTTTAATCTGTACGGTTTCGGGAGGTTTCGAGGTCGGCATCGCATTATCTCCGAAATATCTGGAACAGTCGTAGTCCTTGGCGGTGAGCATCTCGAGCAAACTCGCCTCGGCGGTTTCGAGCGTCTTCCAGACCTCCTCGGACTCTGTTCTGAGTGACGTGACTCGCTGCTGTAATTGTTGGAGTCTCTGTTCCATTTCAGTATGTAGCACCTTTTGTAGTTCTGGTTCCGGAGCCTGCAGTGCAAGAGGAACGTTAACGAGGATACTTAATTAAGCAGGGTATCATTTGTTGTAATGGAGGTTGTGGAGACTCACGTCGTCGCCCCTTTGACCCTGAAATTCGAATTTCTTTGGGATCATGAAGGCCGCATGGTGTGACTCGAGGAACCTCTGCTTATCAGCCCTCGAGTCTAAAGCACCGACAGAGGCAGCTAGTTGCTCGGCCCCGGTCTGGAGGGAGCGCTGCCTCCCTTCCTCCGCGCTGCAATGCATCAATAAAGCACGTGCGATGCAATTGTGGAAGCCAAAGTCCATGCACTGTAACCGAGAAAACAACGTCTCAAACAAAGGCGAACCATCGGGCGCAATCGAAATCCGCCCAGTAATTTTCCATTTATCGCTGCAGCAATAAAATCGTAATTTTTTTTATTACCCGAGCCATTTGTACGTTTATCCTCACTTATCTCTAAGGTTAACAAAGACACTTGACGGGGAGCAGACTTACATCAATGAGATCAGATAAATCGTCGACAAAGTACTTGTGTATCGTCGTGTTGGAGGCTTCGAGGCAGAGGATGTACTCGTTCCTAGCCTTGAGGGCCTTCAGTTTGGCCTCGGTGTACTTGTTCTTCCTCTGTAAAAGAAGCGAGGGGGAGGGGGGCGATTAGGGCGAGAAGCACGCGGGAGGGGCCGTGAGGGCCGAGACCGTTCCGTTCGACTTACCTTGTTCACTTCCTTCTCGATGAGCTTGTACTTTTTGCTGCGGGCGAGCTTCTCGGGCGGGGCGTTGGCCACCTCGAGCTTGGTCCGTTGCTGCTCGGCCACCCTCAGCTTGGTCTCGGCCTGGCGCGACTCCGCCTGGTACGCCTGGTAGGTCTTCATCGTCGTGTGGAGCTCGTGGAGCACGCGCAAGATCTCCTCGTGCGTCTCGTAGCCGATTTCGCGACACTGCGCAATAACGAGGGCGTTAATTGGGTGGCTAGGGGGCACGAGGGTAGTAGTCGGACCGATCATTTGTCGGCAAGTGTGGGATACTGACGCGCCTGTAGATGCGCTGCACGTCCTCCATGACCTGGTTGAGCCTCGAGACGAGGTGCGTGCTGTAGACCTCGGAGAGGGCCGCGTGGTCCCGGCTCAAGGACTTGGTCTCGTTGACGAGCTGCTGCCAGCACGCGTACGAGGAGAACATGGGCCACTGCTCGCGCCTGCGAAAGATACATCGTCGATCAAGGGTCAAGGACGCGCGCAAGGGGTTCGGCGAGAGCCGCGGTCGCCTACTTTTGCCGCTGCTCCTTGTGCCTCATCTGGATGCTCTTGGCCATCTTGTCGAGGGACTTGCTGTAGTCGAGCTCGAGCTCAGCCCGCCTCCGGAAGAAGTCCTGCAGCTCGGCTACGAGCGCGACCTGCGCCTCCATGCGAACGTCCAGACATCGTAGCTGCTCGTTCAGCTGCAGCCGAATGTCTGCAAAACACATCGAGAAACGCGCAAACGTTAGATCCAAGCAAACTTCTGGAAAATAAACTGCCGCGCCACGTTGCAAATTACAAGGCGCTTATATTTGTCAGGGGTAATTGCATTAAAGCCTCGAGTATTTGTCAGCTTTCTCTAGGAAATGCCGAGTAATGCGCGCGACGAAAGAATTGATAAAATGCACCTGTCGCGCAGCAAAAGTTATCGTACGTATATTCAAGCGCCTCTAAAGCGCGCGTCTTACGCTCAGCTCTGTAAGGCGGTTTTTCGTAAAATCGAGAATAGCTCGCGGAAGCGATCGGCAGCTTATGTAGTCATTAATTGGTCATATAATAACCCTGTTGCTTAGCAAACGAGCCTTAACAACAATGACTTTAAGCCGCCTTCGGCAAGCGCGGCAATCGTAAATATTTTCTTACGAACGTGTGCGATTGCGTTAAGGCTAATTAGGCATATATAAGTCTTCCCTCGTTTCCTTGTCGGGCCCGTAGGCAAAACGACATTTATCGCGCTAAAAAATACACACGCGGCTTTGCCTTCTGTCCTCAATTATTGGATAATTGTACAGGCCACGGGGGCTCGGAGCGTACAATAATAGAAGTCGTGTAGTTGACTAATATACCTTGGAGCGAGTCGGCCGCAGCCGGAGGAAGAAAGCTCGCGAGAGGCCGGCGACGTTCGCACGAGCCGACGATCGCTTTGCATAAAATCGAAGTTGATAATTTGTCCCTCGCAACCGAAATAGAAGAGAGCGGGCACCAGGATGACGAGGGGAGCGCTCGCGCGAACCCACGCGGCCTGTATTAATAGCGACATTATAGAGGCCAACTCGTTCGAACCTTTTGGACGGGAGAAAGAGTGTGCAGAGGCCCTCGAGGCGAAAGGTGGCCCAGGAGGCGCGCGCGTCAATCGGCGCGCATCCGGACGCTAACGAATCGGCGGGCGATCGGCGGGAAGCGGGCCTCCGCTGCGAGCGGACATCCTCGGGGAGGGATAAGTAGGATGCGGGGGCCCGGGGCGAGCCGCAAGGCGTGGCCGCGGGGAGGAAAGAGCGCGCGGGCAAAGGACGGCGAGGCTGCGGCGGGTGGGCCGGCTAAAAATAAAGAGGCGCGTTCAAGAGCACGGCCAAGTAAAAGCGTCAACCGAACACTCGAGCGAGCGCCGGCTCTGGCTCGTTTTTTTTTTTTTTGTTCTCCTCCCCCACCCCTCCCCGCGCTCCCGGCTGGTTTATCGGGCGCGCGGCCGACTTTCCTACGCGGCCCTCCTCGGCGACGAGCCGGTCCCCCCTTGGCGGCCATGGCGCCAGTCGCAGCCGCCCCCATGAGAGCGCGGCGCGCACAGCTGAGGGGGGCCGGCGGCGGTGCGCCGCTGCACACTATCGATTTTCCCCGGGGCGGGGGCGGGCGCGCGCGTGAATCATCCCCCCGCGCGCACGTGCGCGCTCCCAAGAATCCTCGACCTTTGACCCAAGGAGCCGGCTGCGCCGAGGGTGCGCACGATTCGTTGACCTTTCCCCATATGTGGGCGCATCGGCGGTGCGCGAGCGAGCCGGAGCCCCTCGCAGGCCCGGGGCCGCTGCCCGCGCCGAGGGGACGGCGGCTCATTGTGCCCGGGCGGCTCCCATTTATGCCGCGGGACGTACCGGCAGTCTATATATTCGAGGATTTCGCGTTCTAATGTACCGCGTGTTTGTTTGTCGACCAGTTGCTCGCGGGGAGCGCGGGCCGCCCCCCGCTGCGCCGCTGCCACCGCAATCCCCCGTACATAGTATGCATGAAAGGCCTAGTGGCGCATATGGGACGCATTCCGCTATCATTGTGCTCTGATTCGAGTGACGTATAGGCGCGCGAGGTTGTGTAAACAGGCAGTATGCGGCCGAAGAAGAGGCGAGGAGTAGCAGAGAGTAGGAGCGCGACGGCGAGGCGACGATTGCTGGAATTCCGAAAGACAATTAAACGAAACATCAAACAAACGGGCGGCTCGGTAAAAAGGCAGATACGTACGGCCGAGCATATAGACCGATCTACGGATCTACTGTGCCGGTGCGCATACGCGGCTCGTTTTATTAGCCTCGGCCCCGAAGGAAACACATCGCTTTGGCGCGCGGCGGGCGCTCATTGTCTAGGAGGGGCACGCGCAGATAAGCCAAAGGCGGCTGACGCATGTTCCGGCTGCCTCCTCCTCCTCCTCCGTTCCTCTCTCGCGCGGTTGAAAAGTAGCCGCGAGGGATAAGAAAGGCCGGGGAGGAGCGGGCAGGGAACGCCCGTCCGCCGCGCGATTGAGGGTCTTTGTGGTTATTTCCTGCGCCGGCGGGACAGGAGCCGGGGAGCCAGGAGGGAAGCGGCACAAGGGCTCCTGCGAGCGGCTGCAACCGAAGGAAGCCCGACAAAGCCCGGGTTAGTCAGCCGGCGTCTCCCCCCCCGGCGGCTCGGCCCTCCAAAAGCCACGACGTCGGCCCGTCTGCGGGCCCGGGCTGATTAAAAATCGATGCCCCGCAACCGCGAGGCGGCGCCGGCCGGCGGGCCGCCGTCCCCTGGCCGCGCGCCACCCGCGCCCGCCCGTAAATATACACAAGCGCCCGGCGCGCACAGCTGCTCGACTTTCCGCGTTTCCGGCCGGCTCGGCATGCACGCGCGCGGGCATAGACGCGGCGGCGGGACGAGCAGTGCATGCGGGCGGCGCGCGCCTATTTCCGAGGCGGCGCGCCGAATTGCAAGAGCCGCGGGCGGGCCGCAGCCTCCCACGCGGGCCTGCGCCGCCTTCCGGGAAGCGCTAGTCACGAGGCCGCGCGCCCACGCGCCCGCGACGTCTCCTCGGTCCAGATCGGCCCGGCGCGGCGGCGGTGGTGCCCTCGCCGAGTGCCGGTGTGGCTCGCGTGGCTCGCCCCCCCCCCGAGATCGTTATCGGCGACAGCTGGCCCGCGGTCCCCGGGAGAAAACAATCGGGCCGCGTGCGCGCCCCGGCCTGTGCGTGCCACCGAGTCATTTCTCGCGAGCGCGCCGCGGCCCGCCAGGCCACGCGACGAATTATTATCTGCGCGTGTACACTGCGCGGCGGTTATTACTTAGGCACGCCTACTTTTCTCGTCCCCCCGCGGGTGCGCGGCTGCGTCGCCCCCGAATCAAATGAGCGTGTCTATCCCCTCTAGGAAGGATCCCCGCGGCGGATGCCCGAGGCGCGAGCCCCCGATAATCATAAAGAGAAAGTGCTGGAAACTCTAAACGTACATGTATACGCCTCTGCTCGGCTAAAAACTCGAGCTCCCGCCGACTTGTAGAAAGTCGGCGTTTCCTCCGGGGGGGAGAAAAAGCCTCCTCGAGCGGAGCGGGGATAACAAAACGGCTGCGTTTTGGTGCGATCGCGCGATCCGCGGCGAGCCGCCGCGATCCCAATAGCACGTGCGCGACGCCTACTTTTGGCCCGATTCCGCTTTTCCGGCGGCGTGCGGCTCCTCGGTCCTCCGCGTGCCAAGGGATACACTCGCCAACGGCTGCGGCCCGAGCGAGAGAGCCTTTCGACCGGCGGATTAAACGCCACGCGGGGGTATTTATAACGCGTAATCAGACTGCCGCGGGGCTATTTTCGCCCGGTCATTTCGGGATGAAAGTGCTACATATTCTGGCAACAAGTCCCGTGCATATACCCTCGCGGATGAAATGGCGCTGCGCCGGCGCCGACGGCTCTCTGGAGCTCTCGCGCGAGGCTAGAGGTCGAATAACGCCCGACGAGAACAAGCGCATCCGTTCTTCGCGCGTTACGCACGTAGCCGAGGATAAATAAGAGGGGCCGAGGTGCGGGGATCGGCGCGCGGTCCATGGCCCGGTTATACGTATCGGAAGCCGCCGCCCGATGTTTTTACACGTGGACCCACTCGAGAGGGCGTTTGGCCGGGCGCGGGAGTAAACACGCGGAGACCAAGGAGAGGAGAAGGAAAAAGGGGGGGGGGCCGATCGAGGGCGCAATAACTCTGCGGCGCTCGCGCGGAGGTTACGGACCGAGTGAACCGCTCCCGAGGAGGACTTTCTCGGCGGACAAAGAGGCCGCGCCGCGGGATCGGCCAACGGTTTTTTCCCCGGCAGGGCCGGCCGCGCACCGAGCCTCTTTCCGCGCCGAGTGCGCGCGGCAATTAGGATTAGGAGCGGCCACCGGCTCCGTTGCACCTGGCCCGATCCCCGCTGCGCACGGGCGCCGTCCTCCTCTTCTTTTCCCCGCGACGCACTCGGCGGATCTCGGGCTGGGGCAATTAGCGCGCCGAAGGTGGGTTCGCGGGAGGCCGCGCGCGGTCCGCCTCCCGGCGCTCGTACACAAGGCCGCCGACGTACGAGCCGCTCGAGCGTATATAACATTCGATCGTGTTATGTACATATAGCGCGTGTTTGATAATACGCCGGCGGGGCGACAAGCCGAGAGAGCCGAGCGGGCGCGCGGCGCGCGTAAATACGCGCAGGTGCCTCGGGCGGCCCCCGGGGCCGGCCTCGTGGTGCAAGCGGCCGGCGCGCGCCGAGCTCCGGGAGGCCGGCCTCGCGGGCGTAAACATCGGCCCGCGCTGGCGCAATCGGCGGCGCGCGAAAGCGAAAGGCCCCGGTGATGCGGCTCGGGATGCGCGCACGGCGGCCGGCTTACCTTTCGTCCAAGATTCCCACTCGTGGTGCCGATGGGGAATCTTGAACATGGCCGTGGGCGGGCGCGGTGCTCCTGGGGGGGATCCGGGGCCGAGTCCTCGGGGCGCTCGGGAGTCTCGGGGTGCGGCTGGCTCGGCGCCCGCGGCTGCTGGCTTATCACTGGCGGAGCGCGGGCTCGGCGCTCGGCGGCGCGGCCTGGCAGCGCGCCGGCAGCAGCAGACGCGCGTCGCCGCCCGAGCCGCCGCGAGCTCGCGCGTTACGCCGCGGCCGCCTCCCCCCGGCGCTTTTTCCCCGGCGGCCGCGGGGAGAGCCGCGAATGCCTCCGCCGGGGGCAAGAACCCGGGGGAGTGGCCGCCATCCGCGCGGCGGGATAACGGCCCGGCCGCCGATCGGGGAAAAAGCGCGCGCCGGGGGGACGGGGGGGGCAGGGGAGGGCCGAGGAGGAAGGGCCGCGGGGCCGCGGGGCCGCGTTTTATTGCACCTGCGCCGCGAGAGCGCCTCGGGCGCGCTCGGCCGCGCCGGGGGGGAGCGCGAGAGAAAGCCAGGGAGATCGTAGATGCAGAAAAGGAGCGGAGCCAGAAGAGAAAGGCGGGGAAAAAAGAGCCGGGGGGAGGCGCACGTGGGCCGCGAGGACAAAGCTGCCGCGGGCGGCCCCCGGCCAGTTGGACTCGGCCCGCGGACCTCGCCGCTCAAGGGCGGCCGCCTCGCGAATTTCGACGGGCGCGCCCCCTCGAGTGCGCCCGCGCACCGACAAGGGAGAAGGGAGAGCGGCCGCGGCGCAATGGCCGCCGCCGGGTCACCTGGCGCCCCTGCCCCGGGAGGCCGCCGCTTCCTTGCCGCGGACCCTTCGCTCAAGCGGATTAAGGGGCCGGGCGCGCGGGCGGCGCACAATGCCGGCGGCCGCCTTTGTCGCCGGCGCTGATTAGCCGCGAGGCCGCGGGGCCGCGGGGCCGCGGGCTTTTTCATCGGCCGCCTCGCGGCAAGTGGCTCCTCCGGCCGAGCGGAGGCGCGCGACGCGGCCATCTGGCTGCGCGAGAGGAAGCGAGGCGCGGCCCCCGCTGCATGCTTACGAGGGCCGGGCCGGGTGTAATTGGAGGCGCGAGCCGACTGCCAATGTGCCCCGGGCCTCGCATGAGAAAATTATTGATCGGCCGCGGGCCGAGCGGGAAAAAAGCCCGCGATTGTCCTGCGGGGCGCTTCCTTCCTGCGCGCGCGCTCCCTTGGCTCCTCCTTGATCCCGAGGAGCCGGGGGCCGATCGATCCCCTTGCGCCCACTCTCTCTCTCTCTCGCGCGCGCGCCCGCTCCCGACGTACGCACGCCGGAAGCGCCTATCTGCGCAAAGTGACAGGCCTGATAGAGGGAAGAGGAGCCGAGACGGCCGGGCCGCTCGCGGGCAGGCGCCGGCGAACAACGGCCGCCTCTGTTCGCCGCGGCAACCTGCCCCGCGCGCCGCACGTGCACCGGGGATAAACAAAGCGCTCCCGCTGCCGCTTATCTCCGCCGCTCTCCAAAGGGGGCAGGTGTCACTGGGTCTCGGCGGCGCGCGCAGGGGACCCCCGCGGTTACGCGCCCCCGAGCGCTCCCTTCGCGGACTACTGATCCGCGAGGAGCCGGGCTTCCAGGAAGAGCGGGAGGAAGCGGGGCCCGGTGATTACGAGGAGCCCGAGTGAGGAGCGCGCGCCCGTTAGGGGGACTGGCCGGCCTGGCTTTTTTTCCCAATTGAATAATCGAAGGGGCGCCGAGCGAGCCGAGCCATCTCGGGGCCCACTGCGCCCGCCGCCGGCAATGTCAAGTGAATGATGGCTAGTTAGCCGGGGCTAACGGAACCCCCGACCCCCCCGACGCGCCGGCCCAGCCGATAACAGAGTCCCGCGTGCGCGCTAACGGCCGGCGGCCGAGGGGGAAAAAAACGAGGCGGCATCGCGGGGCCAATCTGTCCCGTACGCCCCCTGCGCCATGGGAAGCCGGCGCGGTGCAGTTAAGCGCTTTATAGCGGCGCAACAGTGCACGAGCCGCCGCCGCCGCGCCGCCGCCGCCGCCGCCGCCAATTCAATCAGCTGAGCCTCTAACTGCCTTGGGAGACGGCGAACTAGTTTGAGCCGAGTTAGCGCCTTCCGCAGTCCCGCGCCCCACCGGGGACGGGAAGGCCGAGGCCCCCGGGGGCTGCGCCCGCCCGCAATGGAGGAGGCCCCGCGGCAATTACCGCCAATCGAGCCGCTCTCGCGAAATCCGACCCCCGAGGCTCGTCCCCGCGGCTCGCGTGCGAACGGCTCCATGAGCGCGCGGCGGACGCACCGAAATAGCGCGCCGGAGCCGCCCGCGAACAAAGGCCCCGTCCGGCCCTTTGCCCCCCGAGCCGCCTCCCTACCTGGGAAGACGTCCTTGGTGTCGGCGCTGGCCGGGTGGATCCACCCGTTGCGCTGCTGGATGATGCACTGGAACATGGCGGCGGGCGTCGGGCGGGCGTCGGGCGGAGGTGCACTACGAGCGGCCCTGGGGCCCGGCCTCGGCCCTGGCGCCCGGGCGGGGGCGGGGACGGGGGCGCGCTGGCATCGAGACTGCGGCGGCCACGGCCAAGGCACTCGCGCTCCTCCAGCCGCCGGGATCGAACTGGACGGCGCGCGGTCGCCAGGCAACGGCGCTCCTTCTCACGGCCTCCTCATCCCCCGAGCCGCCGCCGCCGCCGCCGCCACCGCCGCCGCGCGGCCTCCCCTCCCTCGCGGCTGCAGCCGGGAGCCGGGAGCCGGGAGTCGGGCCTCGAGAGACCGGGCGCAGCCTGCCGGGGGGGGAAGAGGAGGAGGAGGGGCAGGAGAGCCGGGAGAGCCGGGGGACCGGTGGACGGCTCCTCGCGGCGGGCCAACTGCGCGCGCACTAACCGCCGACTGCCGAGTCCCGGAGCGCCGGCGGCCGAGCCGAGCGGAGCCGACTCGGGAGTCGGGAGCCGAGCCGCGCGCGCCTCGAATAGGCGCCTCCCGCGCCGCCCGAGCCCGCCGCCGCGGGAGGGGAAAAGCCGCCATGGCCCCGGCCCCCCAGGTGCCCCGCCATCTACCAGCGGCCGACGGCTCCTTTGGTCCAATTACCACCCGCCCGCTATCCGGACGCCCGCGCTCCATCTTAATATCTTTATCGCGCGCGGGGGGCTTTGTGCCCGATTACCACTATCTCCAAAGCCCGGCCGCTCTTCTCGGAAACCTCGCAGCCAAGCGCGACAAATCCTTCCCCGCGCCCCCGGCCCCTCCCTCCCACTCTTCTATATATATATATATATCGATATATATATACATATATATATATATCTCTCTCTCTCGCTTCTCCACCTACATAAACATACAGACGCGCGCGCACTTGGTATTCATTATTCAGCCTTAACTGAAAATCACCTCGCTTATCGACAAAGACCGTATTTAAATGAGGATCGTATCTGACACGCTCCTTTTTCCTTTCATTGCGCCTTTCTTTGTGCCCGCTCGCGTTTCGGGGAACGCGAGGCCCCGCGCGCCCCCTCGCCTCCCCTCCTCCTCCGCCTCCGCGCTCCACTGCAGCCGGGCTCCCCTAATTATTATCGCGGCCCGAGCGCATTATGCATCTCTCTCTCTGCTCCTCGTCGCAGCCTCCTCCTTCGTGAAAATCTGATAGTGATTTGTGCTCGGTGCACAATCCCTGACCCGAGACCTTCGGCGACAAGGAGAAAGACGAGGAGAAAAGTAATGGGGGAGAGAAAAAAAAAAAAGTACGGAGCGCAAGATGAAAAGCCGAGGGGCACGTGTGTGCACCGGTATATTTCTAGCAAATGTGTATAATTAAGCGTCCAATAAGCTAATTTTATATTTCCGTTCTTTTTTCTTCCTCCTTTGCCTTCGCCGGCGTCGATCCACCTCTATATATATACGTGTGTACGGTAAATAAAGACAACGTAAAAGGGTGCACAAAGTATAAGTGACGAGGGGCCGGAGGGGAGAGAGAAAAGGGGTCCCGCAGGAAGAGAACCTTTTAATTAAATAACCATAAGATTTTATATTTTCTACCCCACGAGAAGCAGCGAGTCTTTAAACTGATGCCTGTAATAAAAAACCCACAATGATATCTCGTAAAGTACTGCTTTGGCTCCTTTTATTTTTCTCAATTGTAAGGAAACTCGGTAAAGAAAGTTATTTTGTAAGCACCGCGTAACACGAAAGACATTCATTCTGCAAATTTTAAACTCTCGTTGTATTTTTCTTGAGAACTTACCAAGTGCCAAACGTAAAATATTGTCCGAAATAGATGCGGTAAGTATAAAGGTATTTTTAGAGACCCCGAGTGATTATGATTTTCAATTATGACATAATAAATTCCGGAATGCAAAACGGCTGCTGCGGCAGCAGCAACGCTGGCAGTTCCTTCTATAAAAGATGTATAATTAGATCGCTTTCCTGTCGGACTTTGTTTTCGTTTACGATCTTACAGTGTGAACTGAAATCTCTGAGGTGTTGATAATAAAAATAATTTTCCAAATGGAAAGATAATAGTTTAAATTTGTTTTAAAACGAGGTACAGTGACACATTTATAGTGCACTTTGTTCCTAATTGATCTTCTTTTAATCGGAGCTTTCTTTCTTCTTGACAATAAATAAAGCAGCGTCTTCTAAATATAGAATAATGAATAATTGAAAAACCCTTGGAATAACTTTATGAATACCAAAATTGACTTCTATTCAATAGGATCGGTCGTCTTTGTGAAGGATCACCTTTGCCGTGATCTTGCATATTCCTTCACATTATATTACGTGTACGTGCATCGTTCACGGTTATGTAATTTACATTGAATACGAGAAAGCGCGGACTGTTTGATGTAGTTCGATGAAGTCCGCGGGACGCGGGACAAAATAAAGACACACAATGATGTTAAATAACACTTAGGAACGATAACACGAGAGCCGGTCTATTGTAGCGCATACCACTGGAGTTGACGCAGTGAAAGCGACATTGTGCGCGACATCGATCCTCGTGTCATTTTTCCCCATTATAATAGCATCGAGGCTGCAAAAAGCGGCCAAGAAGAATGGCACGAGGCGGGCGTCGCGTGCGCCGCAGTCCCTTTTCTCTACTTTTGCGCTCCGTCCTCCGCGGTAATCTGCATAGGCGAGAGAGCATTATTATAGGCGCGCGTGGGACTGACCTTGTCTTCCAATTCATTCATTAGGTCTCGTGTACCCGGCACGGCGAGAGCCGCCCCCGCGCGCGCACTCGACGCGCCGACTCCCTCGCAGATTTACGATATATGCACACCCTCGCGTGCACGCGGCGATCGCCACGGCTCGCGCCGATGATCGATGGACGAACGGCTCCTTCTTTCAAAGGAGTCGCGCGCGGGCCGCCGCAAGACGCACCGGGCCCTCGTCGCTTTTTTTTTTACAACGCCCGACCGTGGCTTTTACGACGACTTTTACTCGGATAATAATGGTACAATTACAGGCCGGCCGATTGACACGGGCGCACACACATCGCCCGAGTGTGATTTATACGGCTGCGGAGCCGGGCAGCAGCTCGGAGGAATTCCCGGAGCGACTCGGCCGGCGCTCCTACCCGACACTTTCAGCGAAAATATCGTAAATCGGCCGGCCGCCGCGCGATAAGCCGCGGCATAGACGAGCCGCGCGCGGCGCCCGATAATGAGTCTCTGGGCCGCTGGGCCACAGCCGGCGGAGCGGAAGCCGCCCCGACGACAACGTGTCCCGCGAGCCGGCCGGGGGGAAAAAAAAAAGTCGAATAATCGCGCCGAGAGAGACGGAGAGAGGCGCGCGAGCATAATCTAAACTTATCGCCCCTCGGCTTGGCCGTGTGATGTGCGCGACGGCCGCACACGCGTGTCCCCAGCGCGCCGCGGAGTACACGAAAAAAAAAAAAAATATTAAACAAAAAAAAAAAAGAAAACAACAAGAAGAAGGTCGATGTAACGCGATTTGCCAAGGACTGGGGCCTATTAGTCCGCGCGGGGCGTATCGCTCGGGCGCAGCCAAGCGCGGCCCAGGACGTTTGCAGACGTTGTTTGCCGGCGGCGCCGCGCGTTCGCATCGTTACGCGCCGCGGGAGCGCGTTTTGTCGGCGGAGGCGACGATGTTACGCGCCGCGATACGGGCCGATAGCGCCGCGGTAATTGCCGTCCTTTTCACGCCCAGTCGGGCCGCTCGGCGTAAACAGTGCCGCGCGCCGCCGGGGACGCACCGGGGGACAAGGCTCGTCGATCGCACCGGGCCCCTTTAATTACGCGGGCCGATCTCGGGGGCGAATCGGCGCGCGCGGCCCTATATCGGCCCCGGGGATCGTATCGGCGCCCGCGCACGTAACGAGCCCGCGATCCGAATCACCGGCGGCCAGCCTCATTATTGTTGCGCACCGAGTGTCTCGTTACTCTCGATCTCGGGCGTCCCCCGGGAGGAGGTGATAAAACGGATGACCGATCTTTTCCGGCCCGCGGGGCCCAACCCTGCTCACGGCCTATGTGGCTGGCCGCTCGAGACGCGAGGTACGTTCTCGGGGCGGGGGCCTATAGCCACTGGCCGGACATCGCGCGTCGCGACGCCCACTCGCGCCGCCGCCCCCTCTTTCGCGTCCTTTCTTTCGTATATACGCGCGGCAATTAGTTGGCGCGTTACCTCGCGCGCTTGTCAGAGCTTTCGGTTTTACACGTAGTCAATGACCTATGCGATAATTCTAGTCGACGTGCTGCAACGCGCTCGCGAGCCCCTGTCCGGCCGTCCCGCATAATAAACACCCACTATTATTATCCTTCGCCCATTGTCGCTGTCACTTGTTATTATTGTTTAATTCGAGTCGTCCATCTTTTGTGTCCCGGACGCGGCCTAGGGGGCGTATTATTTCGCCGGGCGGATCGAAAAAGAAATTGGAGCGCGGAGGATTGGAAGAGATAAATCGGCAGTGAAAACAAACGGGAGAATCGAACGGTCGATCGGTCAATTGGCATTGGGCTCTCCCGCCCCCTCCCCCCGGCACTTTACGGCCAATAAGGATATTACGTAGCGCGGAATCTATTCCAAGCGGGCGCTGGGCTCGCGTATACGCGCAAGGCGCGGTACCTACGATTTAATAGCGAGAGCCGCGCTCGGAAATTCGCGCTCCTCCCAAGGTTGCTCTTCATTAGCCCGGGCGGCGGTGGCGCGCCCGCCGATTCGCAGCGGAGAAGAGCTATTTTTAAATCGCCCGAGCGGAAGTCTCTAACTGCCTTTTTTTTTTCTTTTTCGTTTCGTTTCCTCCCTACCCTCCCCCCGGGCCCCCGCGAGCGAAGGCGCGCACTCACTTTTCCCGAAAGACGCCGCGCGCGCAGGCGGACATTTAAATATAAAGCGGCGCGAGGGGCGCGGCCCCTGGAAAAACCGGTCGCGCCACCAGCGCTGCAGCGGGGCCCCCTTTCTTCGCGGCGTCCCTCGCGAGCATTAGCGCGCGGCTGCTCCCCGAGGGGGCAATTTTCACCGGGCGATTAAGCGCCATTACGGCGCTGGCGCCGCGGAGAT
Source organism: Sycophaga agraensis (assembly GCA_018906755.1). Lineage (NCBI taxonomy): Eukaryota > Metazoa > Arthropoda > Insecta > Hymenoptera > Pteromalidae > Sycophaga > Sycophaga agraensis. The sequence continues at coordinate 6,048,149 of JACCIE010000002.1, read as the reverse complement.
CGGCGTATCGGACGCGCCGGCCGCTCGTCCGCCGGCAATGGCCTCCGCCGCCGACTCTTTATTATTCCAGCGGCGGCGAGAAGCCCGTCCCGAGCCCGTCCCCGCGCCTATATATATATATCCCCCGATCGCGCGCCGATCGCCGATCGACGTCAGCAGAGCCGGTCCGCCCGCCCGCCCGCCTCTCCCCCGCGCCTTTGTTTATTCATCCCGCGGGCGGCGGCTTCCGAGCCGGCTTTCGGAGGCCCGCGGATCGCCCGCACGCCAACATCAACTGGCCGCCGTTATTTTTAACCCTAATTTTGCACGAGGCGGTGGAAAGCGCTCTCGGGTCATTATCCAAGTGAAACTGCCGCGCGCGCGCTCGCGCCCGCTCTCGCGCCTCTCCCAGTAGGTTAATCGGGCCTCGCTCTCTTTCTTTATCCTCGCGAGACAAAGTTGAGCCTCGGTGAAAAAGCCGGCCGATGGTTAGATTTATAGATTGCTCCAAATAAGTGGGTTAATCGCGCAATCGGCCGAGCCGACAATAACTGTCTTTTAAAGAACGCGGCGCCCTGTTAAAAAGCATCAGCTGGCAGTGCCACTCACTGCACTATTTTGTTTTTTGTTCGCGCCTCTCACTCGCATTATTTCCCCCCACCGCCGACGCAGCCCCTGTCCCTCGCTCTCTCTCTCTCTCTCTCTCTCTCTCTTTCTTCGGCCACTTAACGTGAAACGTTGAGCGCATTGCGCTCACCTCGCGCAGTTACATACGCTGCTTACAAACATTGACGCACACGGACGCGGTGGCCCCGAGGTGGCCCCAGGTAAAGAGCGCAAAGCGCGGCAGCTGATACCCCGCCGCTGGGCCGCGACGCCGGAAATTTCGCGGAGGTGAAAGTCTTGCGTTAGCTTTTGCTTTCCGATTTTTCGCTGAAGCGGCTCGAGCGCAACGAACGCGCGAGCAAGCGCACACACCGAGGGCCGCACACATGCAGCGCGCTCTACATGATTCCCAGGTGAGAAGGAAGACTGGCGACGAGTGTCGCAAGTCGGGCGCAAGTGAAGCAAGTCGCGAGAAGAAAAAAGAGGCGGGGGCCCGGGGAGCCGGGGGAACGAGGCCGGAATGAGACTCACTGTTGAAGACCAGGAGCTTCCTCGTGGAGCCGAGGCGCTTGATCGGCGACTTGACACCGTCGACCTCCTCCTCGTCCATGTTGGCGGGTGCAGCTGCGCGCCTCGGGAAGGTATGCCGGGCCCGAGAGGCGGCCTGGCGCCGCGCAGGTAGAGAGCGCAGTTAGCACCTGGCTGGGCGATCGGGGCGCACTGGGGGCCGCCAAGGGCGCGCGGCTCGCCGGCCGATCCTCGCCTCTCGCCCGTCGATCGCCGCACGAGGTCCTTGGGCCGCGCGGGCGCGCCTACTGTCGGCGGCGTCGGCTCTCGGCGCTGCAAACCGGTTCGCCCGGCGCATGGGGGCCGCCAAGCTGGCCGCACCTGGGGAGCAGTGGCGCGCGAGCCGTGCCGGGCCGCTCGGTCACCTGGGGCCGTGCGCGCGCGCCTACCGGCAAGAGGCGGCAACCGCTGACTGCGCCACCGCGAGCCCGACCGCCCCGACTCCCGACTCCCGAGTGCCGCTGCCTCGACCTCCTGCCACCTCTCCGCGCGATCTGCCGCCTCAGCTCTGTGTACACTCTGCTGCACTCTGCCCCGGACTCGCCGCCCAGCGCCGCGCGGGTATTCTTGGACGGGCGCCTTCCGCTCGCCGCCGCCGCCGCCGCCGTCGCGCGCCGACTCGCGAAACTTACAAGGCCGCGCACGCGGCCGCCGCCTCCGGCCTGCGCTTTATTCTTTTGACACCGCCCGACTCTCCCGAGCAGCAGCTCTCCAGTCCCGGCAGCTGTCGGCAGCGCCCCACGCTCCCGATCCCTGTTCCCCAACTGCGCGCACTCGCTCGCCTAGGCCTGCAATGATCCTGCAGTCCTGCTCCCAAAGTCCCAACTCCGAAGCCCCCCCTCCTCCTTCTGATCCTTCCACTATTAATGTACACCGTTCACAGCCGCTTGTTGGTACACACTTCGGCTAAAAGCAGCGACTACAGGTAGTTACCAAGCCCAACTCAACTCTATTCTGTATATGAGTGTACACGAGGATATCCGTCTAGTATCAGTCCGACATGCCGCACTAGGGCCAGTAAACTATTTTCCAAACAGAATCCTTTCGAAAGCTTATCCAATTTTAAAATAAATTGTCCTCTTTCGATCTCTATTCTCGCACGGTATAGACGCGTTACATTTCTGAAAGTGTAACTGAAGCGCCACTTCGGCCATCGTGTAACCTATCTGCCTGCCCCCCATATACTTGACATGATTAATTCAGAGTTTTGGATCTTGCGTTGGGTAATGTTCGTGCGACACGGTTACACATAGCATGTATATATACAAAGATACAACAATGGAATACTGCGTTCTTCTTTGTCTTCTCTTATACATGAACACGGTTCTTTGCTCGGTTGATAAATGAGCATCCTGATTTCTGATAATCATACCATGTGTAGACAACTCAGGGATCTGTAATGTTTGTTCAGGAAATTTTAAATGACCGTAAAGTATTCTTACAAAATTTAGATCTTTAACAGTTCATTAATTATATTTAGAATGATGTAGACATTTTTTCTTAATATTGTATGATTAAAATTGTCGTTCAAGTTATTCTTTAATTGTTGAATCCAACAGAGATGGAATATTATAAATTCATGTTTCCATAGCTACTAGAGATACTCACAAATCCCATAACACAATTTCTAAAATATAATAAATAGAATGCTATCACATGTTTATTTACAATATGAAGAGTAGAACTACTCATTTGAAAATCCGCCACAACTTTAAAAATGGAATCTGACCGCTCATCAGTAAGTAGATCTGGAGAAAGGCCACTTACTCGATGGAGAAGAGAACAAGAACCAAGTGAAAAATTACAAACATTCTCTCAATCTCCAACATCTACAGTACCACGACCTTATAGTAAAATGGAAAGACCTACCTCTCGTCGTGGAATCAAAACTGACATTACAGAGTATGGAATTTCTAGACCTCCAACCAGTGGGAGAAACAGTCTGCAACGTCCACCTTCTGCTGGTCTTATGCCAAATAGAGTAACATCTGCAGCTTCTCGAATTCATACAATGAGTTCTGCTAATTTATCTGGTCTGAATTCAGGTTTACCAAGAAATTTTTCTAATTCAAATTTAATGGTTCTTGATCGTCCTGTTACCCAACATGGTTCGACTGCTATTCGACCAGGGTCATCTAAAGATGTTTCTAGAGCATCTAGGTAATAGAATGAAAATATAATAAGTTGTTTGGATGCTGTATCACTTTTATTTTAGTTTATACTTTATATAAAGTTATTATTTTCAGACAAATTCAAGATAAAACATACTATGTGCAGATATTGCAACACAAAATCCAAGAACTTAATCAGGAAATCTCAATTTTAACTCATGAAATTGAAAAAATAAATATGGAAAAAGCAGCACATCCATATTATGCTGAAAGGGCAGATGAACTTGCGGCTCAATTAGCAGAAATGCAAGGTCAATTAGCAGAATATAATATGGCTTTAAATAAAATAACATCAGGATATGGCAAAACTATCTATGACACAGTGTCAAAAGACTTTAAATTACTGAATGATTATAAAGATACAGAAATGTTTTATCTTTATCAAAAACATCAGGAAGTGGAAAAAAAATTGTATGAATTAAATAGAGAAAGTGAAACTGTTCAGAAACATATTGGAAATATGGATCCAGAAATGAGACACAAATATGATGAAATACAAAAGGAGCGAATGGAACTGCAAAATGAACTTGAAAACTTGGAATTACAATGCAATCACTTTTCTTCTGAAAAAATTAAACAGAAAGAAAAAAAAACTGTTTTACCAGTAAGATCAATATTTTTACATGTGCAAGTAAAAAATTATTTATGTACTAAACAAATATTCTTTTAGATTAAACAAGAAGCATATAACTTATATGTGAAAATTTTTGAAGCTGAACAAAAAAGAAATAAAAATTCAGATGATAGTAAAAACAGTCTAACATCGCGAGAAGAAAAAGATAAATTACTGAAAAAGTTACATCAAGAAAGTCTTGATTTGTATGGAACAAGCAGAGACAAAAAAGTCACTGATAATCTACTACAAATGCAACAGTCACAATTAGGTACAATTCAAAATCCAAATGGCAAAGAAACAATTCATGAAAATAAAAAACAAGAGGATATAATGGATATATTCATGACATCTTTTGAAAAAAATAAATCTGAAGAACAAGAAAAAATGTTTAAACTTCAAGAACAAATAGTAGAGAATCTTGAGCAGATATCAAATAATATTGATGGAAATATTGATAGTAGTATTTTGGAATCTGATGAAATGGAAATTTTAAGAACATTAGTGGATCAAAATTTTAATAATACAAATGAAAAAAATTTTGAGGAATTGAAAAATGATAACATTAAGCTTTCACAAATTTTAAGTAAATTAGAAACACTTGGATTAAAGATTAAAGCTGAAACAATAAAAAATAAAGATAATGTGACAGGGATGGAAAATGCAACAGGGTCTCATAATTCCATAATGCATAAAGAATTTCATAGAAAAGAACAAAAAGAAGTATTTGTAGATCGGCATAATAAAGATGATGAAAATGTCGACACTGCGAGAAATTACAGTAAATTAAAACAAGAAATTGAGCAAAATGAACTTTGTCGTCCAATCAGTATCTTAGAAGACAAAATAGAACGAATATTGTTTGAAAATGAACATCTTAAGCAGTCATTTGAAAAAGAAAGAAAACAAACTAATTTTCAATCGTTATTAGAAGAAGCGATGTTTTTAACAAAGCAATATAATAATATTTTAATAAATGAACTAAAGACAATACATTGAAAGAACTTTTATATTTGAAATTAAAAATTAAAAAATTGATAATGCGTGCCATAAAAAGCCCGTGTAAAAAATAGAACACAACATTTACAAGATGTGCGTATAATTTTTTCTAGTCATAGATACAATGTAGTACATACATTAATGTGAGATTGTAAGAATCTATATGCAATTGATTCTGTAAAGCTTAATTCTGTAAATAAAAAATAAATAAATATATACACACATATATATATATATGTACATAATTACGAAAAACAAAAGGTATGCTCAAAACTTAAAAGGTATTATCCGAAGATTCTGAAAATCGGTCATCGTATTTCTCAGACGTTTTGGATAAAACTTTAAAGTTCGAGATGTGTATTATTTATGTATAAAACACTCGATAAAACATCATTGTTTTTTTTAATTATTATTAAATTAAATTTATGCAGAGTAAGATATGACAAAAATTAAATTTACAGTTGCAGTCAAAATATTTATATATTTCAAAAAAATTATATCGAATTCATGTATTTTCATTGTAATTACAATTAACTTTCAAAAAAATTGAATTGTACAGTAATAATATATATAATTACTGTTTGGAAATGATGTCTTTATATTTCGATATTTTAATTTCTTTCGTAATATTAAGAGTAATAAAAACACAAATTTGTCGATATCATGTTTATTATAAAAAACTCCGACTATAGCATTATAATATAGTGCTGATATACAATTAGTTATTGCATCTGCTATCTTATCAGTGGTCGTTCTATTGCATAAATGATAATGATGAAAGTTTATTTTATAAATAATTATAAATGAATGTGTTAAAATTAACTGTCTTTTTCAATATTAATTATAATTATTAAACGGCTAAACATACAGTCGATATCAGAGTCAATCTTTAACTTAAATTTATGAACACTATTTTTACTATATCGAAGGTCATTACAGCGTTCTTTTTAATAAGCTGATTACTTTAACTTTAACTTTCAAAAAAATATTGTTTAGCGTGTAATTTTTTTAGTGTGTTAAATGTAAAGTATAATGACAGATCCGGTTGATTGACTTTTATAATATAGATTTCTTATCGCTATGCATTTAATTTGCGTAAAGTAAATCAATTTGAACGATTATTTTTATTAACTGTGTAACTAGCAAAACACCCTACATATAGGCTACTAATTAACACAGGAATGTGCTTTTCTTGAATAGAAACTGTTATACAAAAGGTGCAGGCGATATATAAACACGCAGAAGCATAATTATTTTGAATATTCTATACGAATTTTGTACATATAAAATTTCAAAAACTCAAAATAACAGGAAAGCGTTTGTGTGGTATAATTTTGTAAAATATAGTAATTGTAAATAATGCGTTTCTAAGTCTTAAAAATTTAAGGAACCTTTAAATATAAACAATTATTTCGTACGTTTTTGAATAAAGTTTTATTAGATACATATAATATAAAAATCTTATTCAATTAAATGTAAATTTGAGATAAATTCTTAGAAATTTTATAAACGAAAGATATTATAACTTTTTATGTTCCTTTCTAGTATTTTTTTATTAACGTTGTACACAATTACGTTGTATGTTAATTATAATCAATCTTTATTATAATATTAATTTTTATAAAACTGTAATACTGGAACATAATCGTAAGTTAGAACTTAACAAAAATCTTAGTTTCAAAACCATAATACATGTACAGCCTATTATCTATTTCAAGTTTTTTTTCTATGTGAATTAAAACCTTTCAACCGATTTATCCAACAGCAAGAAATAACACTATATTTTTAATGATGGAAGGCTTATATGATTTTTTATACAGGTATAACTATCTTTTATTCATCTCTTTCTATTTTATTTTTTAAATTTGCGCGCCGTTCTAAGTGTGAGCAGCGCGCCGGTGACCGGACAACCGGAACAATCATCGAACGGTTAAACTGAACGTATATACGTCTCCAAAAGACAGTCTCTACACTCTTACAACTTGTATTCTTACAGCTACATTGGCTGCGTGGTACTGTGGCCTGTACTCTGTGATGCGAACGAGCGGCTTACACTATACATTATGGTACAGTAGTGAACAGAATATTGCAGTAAATGCATTCCGGTGCAATCTGATGTACTCCACATTCTACAGATAATAGTCGAATCTATTCTAGACTTCAGTCATTTCGAAGTAAATCTAATAATGGAGAGTTGATACTTATAATGATGGTTTGAATGTAAGAATTGTCAAGTATTGTCATCGAGACATCGCATATGTAATTACAAGTCGTAGTGCATACGTCGTCGGTGAATTTGGAGTTTGGACCTGCAGAGGTCTAAAAAAGACAAGTACAGTAAAAGGTCGGCTCGAAAGTGGAACGAATGAAAGAAGGGGTCAAAGACGGCTGTAATCTGGAGTTGCAACTGTAATCACAATCGTATTGGGCATTGGCAAGGGTGTTCTCGTGGTGCTTCCCGTACAGTTTCAGAGCGGAGCAGTCTGGCGCTCTGGAGCAGTCGGTTGCAGTCGGCTCTGATCGGCTCTCGTGAGAGTTGGAGCGGAGAGTGGAGCATCGCGGAGTCTGTCTTGCCGTTGGCCGCTGCATACGTGGCAAGGGCCTCGGCCAATCAAAACCCGCGTGACTTCAATAGGCGTGGCTTGGAAACTCTTCCTCGGTCACACTTGTGCTTCGCACTTCGGGTCCGGCCGCCATAATTTTCTCGCGGAGAAGAAGAGCTCCGGTCAACACGCAACTCAGCCAAGTATGTAATTCGCCGCGACCGAGAACTTAGTGCTGTCCAGTGCTGCTTAGTGCAACCGGGCTAACCAGTTCAACTTGATTATCCACGTTGCCCTTAGCCTTCCGTCGACTATCCGCTTTCACTGCGCTCCATACGTTTTTGCCGGTTTCCTATCTCCTGCCTCGTATACCTCGCTCTGACCTACGACTACAGTTCCTCTCCAGATTTTCCAGCGATTTTCGTCAGCTAAGCCATCGATTTACTATCCTGCCAGTTCATTGACCAAGTCATTTAGCAATCTTCGAATGTACCTATTTACCAATTATCAATATTAGTTATTATCTACTCAGAACATTACACTATTGTTTAGTTTTATTCTTTGTTGCTTGTATTTTTAACTTATACTGCTATAGTGCTATTTTATATTTTTTCAATTCTATTAATTTTATCAACTGTCTTAGCATAGAATTTGTCTAATTAAAACTACAGCTGCATCCATCCTATTCAAGATTTAACAGCTTTTTTCCACAAGTTCATTATGCTTATGTTCCTTACACCAATTTTAAATTCTTTCTTTAATAAGTACATCATTATTTTCACATTTTAAAGTGTTTAACATAAAATGAGATTACAAATATTTTTATTTTGGACATATGTTTGGTTTTCTGATGATTTTTTAACGTAAACTATAGATTCACGATAACATCCCAGTTTATGTTAATTCTATAAACAGTGAATGTGTTTAATTTGTGCAGAAGATCAAAAATATTAGAAGAAATGGATGTCCAGACCGGATTGGTGTATGTGGCAGTAGTTGTCATCTCTGCATTAGTCATAGGATTTGTATCAGTATTTGCCATGAAAGAAAAGTCTTATGAAGAAGCTATAGCTGAACAACGAAAATTACCAGATGATCTTTTATTAGGTAATTTACATGCCTTAATAAAATATTTATTGATTATTCTGAAACGATAAATGCAGTTTTTCAATTACTTAATTTATCAATTCAGGGAAAAAAGAAAAAAGCAAAGAAAAAAAGCATAAAAATAAAACTGGGAAAAAAGTGAAAGAAAAGAAAGAAGAAAAAGAAGAGAAAGATGAAAAGCCTGAACATGTACAATTTGAGGAAGCTCCTCAAATTTTATCATCAGAACCTCCTTTACAAGTATGTTTAAAAATTGTTGTAATTAGGTTTTTTTATCTGCCTTTACTAATTAATGCACTCAAACATTTTCTTGGCTAATTCATAATAATTTAGATATATAATAAATTTAAAGAAAAGCATGCTTGAACTTAACTAATAACTATTTACACTTCATAATAATTAAAATTAACATTTTCTATGTTTGAAATGTATAAAAAATGATAAATTGTGTATAGAATATAGAATTCTAACCTTTCTGAACCTTAAGTCTCACAAGATATAAATTACTGTAGAGTCTTAAATTCTTATTCATTTTATGCATGAAATATGGTATGTCTGTTCACATATCAGATGTCGCACATGTAGGTCATTTAAAACTTTAATACAATGTGTTATGTTCCAGTTAGTGCTCTTGTGCTTGACTATTAAGTTTAAATATTATACTACAGATAGAATAATATCACAAGAGACAATCAGATGATTATGTTATTTACATTTTTACTTATATTAAGTAGAGTTGCAGTCACATGTACTACTTATAAGTTTATTGACTATTCATAATGTAGAATATTGTACATAAACATGTGCACTGTATATGTTATGTATAATTATTTTTCATTCTTTTATAACCATAGAAACCAAATTTTGAGCTCTTTTAACCTTAGTTTTGTACACATTTAATGAATGGTGACAAATTTTTCTAAAATTTTTTATTTACAGTTGTATTTATGAATAATTTTGTTATTGCCTTTTAATTATTTGTATAAATTTATTATGTCTAATTGGTAAGTATTTTTACTATTAACTGCAACAAAATCAGATTTATATTTAAGATAAATAAAATTGATTATTTATAATTAATCTAAAATAATGATAATTTTTACATTGTTTTTAAAAAAGATTTTTAGTTTTATTAAAAGTTACAGATTATTTTTATTATAAAATAAATATTAAGTACATTTAAAACTCTAATTTATTTTCATAATAACTTTAAAATATAAAAATTAATGAAATTAAATATTATATGCAATAATTATAAAAGAGCTTGACAATTTGGAATTATTAATTTCAGGTATATTTGCTTGACAAGAAGTAAAAAAAAACCAGACTTTAAGGTGAAAAAGTAAATTATTCAAATATATGCATATATATATATATATATATATATATATATAACTATTTCTGAAATTCTAATCATTGAATTGTCTTTAATGATTCTGATTACTTTTTTTACACACATTTAAATTGTATTGAATTACATATAAATTTAAATACATGGTAATCATAATCAGTATAAATAAAATCATGTGAAATTTAAATTTTGAATTTTGTAAAAGGGTAATTCTTGAATTTTTGCTGGTGTAGTACAAGTATTGATTTGTTGATAAGAACAATTTGGATTTGGCATGAAACTGTTGAGCAATTCTACTTCTAATTAATTTTCACATCTTATGAGTGAACTCACACTGTGTTTATTTTTGTTATTATTTTAATGCTTCATCACAATAATACTGCAACTAAAATCTTTACCATTTGCACTACAAATTTAATTGCACACTTACCTAACTTTTGGGAAATGATTTGTTTGTTTACATTGAAATATTAGGAAAATGGCAAAGGGAATAAGAAGAAAGGTAAAATTGAAAAGGTAAAACCTATTCTTTTGAATAAGGATGAGCCTGCAGTAGTCAACAACGAACCCAATCCTTTGCAACCTATTCCTACACAAGAAGTCAATCATTTTGATGTTACTCAGCCAAAGGATGATCTTGAACTTATTAAAATTCACAGTGTGAGTGCTGAAGGTCGCTTTTTATGCACGTTGTGTGTCACAATTTTTCAAAAACTATTTAAGAATTTTTGTGCTTATATGCAGGAGCAAAAGCACAAATCTAGTAGCATATAAAATAATCTAAATAATACTAACGGGGGCGAGAAGGATTATTAATCGATGCATGCATGTTGAAATTAATACAGAATGTTTGTGATTCATTTTATAACGAATTTTCTGTTTACTAATATAAGATAAAAATGATTTTTAATAGAGGGAAAATGTGCACCTAATTAGCCAATCTGAATCTTCTGTAAATAAATCGCCAAAAGAAACGCCTACACGCTTAAAGAAAAACATCAAAGAAAAAGATGCAAAGAAAAAGGATGATCAAAAGGAAGAAAAAAAAGAAACACCTATTTTAAATAATCAGCCACCTGCGAAAGAAAATGTTAAGGAAGTGAAAGAAAAATCGAAAGAATTAGTAAAGGAACCAAAAGAATCTAAAGAGTCAAAAGAAACTATCAAAGAAGCCGTTATACCAGTTCATTCTTCAAATAAAGAGTCTAAAAAAGTTAAGAAAAAGAACGATATTTTAGCACAAATCGGTAAGTTAAATTTCAAATTTGCCGTTTAAAAATATATTGAATTCTTAAATCAAAGAATATTTAATAGAATTAGTTGGATTGTATTTTTAAATATATTCCAAGAAATTTGATAAGAATATAGAATCCATGCTAATCCAACTTAAAAATAAGTCCGCATTCTTTATCAAAATTTATCACTTTTTTGTTTTCGTACGATATCCGGTGCACATATCTAGAAACTTAAAACGATTAGACTGGACCCTTGCCACGTGTAATTGGATCAAATTATATTCCATTAACAGAAAAAGAAAAATATATCTACTTCTTTATTAATACGTTTCCATTAATTATTATTTATTTTTTATGATAAAATCTAAATAGTATGTAAATTAAAACATTTTCAAGTTTACTGTATGGAATAAAATGAAATACATTTTAACTATTACAAAAATCATTTTTCATCGCAGATAACCTACTATAAACAATGTATACAATATATTTAAATAAAGTTTAAATAAACTTTAGAATTAAAGTTATCAAGATTTGTATAACTTCACCTAATTTATTTAAAATCTTATTACTTTGAAATAATTTTACGTGCATTTCTTTTATCACACAAGTGGCGGAGATAGAGGGAGAGAAAAAGAAAGAGAAGATCGATAATCTTCTACATAATTTAAAGCAAAGAATCGATCTAAGCGATGACCTTAAATAAACGTTGCTACGAATGTAGAGCTTGCCACGATGTTCGTAATAAATGTTATCTTACATCTTCATGCCCCCAAAAATACATTTTTTATCGCAATTCGTAACTTTGTTGAAAGATTCTTCTTATGGAAATAGATTTTATACCGTTACAAGACTTCAAATTGTGATGTATATCTATATAAAAAGGGATTTATTTTTACAATATTTTATTTAATTTTTTTATCAATAAGTTTGTTTTCTTGAAAATCAAACATTTTGAATATTTGAAGATGTAAATGATATTGCAAATGTGTAGCGCACGCGATTTACGAAGGAATTCGCCCAGGTCAAAATCATATCCTACCTCCGAGAGCGTTGGAATGCGGCTGAGGTAGAATCAGTCCCCTTCCCCTTCCCCTTCCTCAAACACTTGGGTCATTGTACCGAACAGTTACCATCAAGGCTGCTTCTATATTAGGAACACCTTGCACATAATGTGTTTATCGAATTCTCCGTTTTGCGAATTCGGCCAAATTTATAATAAACAATGATTACGAGAAAAATATATATTATTAAATAAGTATAAGAAAATAATCTTCCGTGTAATTACAAATGAAAGCATTCAAAAAGCGAAAGGTAATGTGAATGAAAACATTAAAAGTCAAAATTGTATTTCTAAACATCATAAAACTTCAAAAACATTTTTAGATAAAATCCTATTTAAACAAATTTAAATACTTATAAAATAAAATTAAATAAATATTTTAAATAAAAATACACACGAATAAATACGTTAATTATTGTTTATGTGATTCTGTATGTTTATTTTTGCATGTTTTATAACTCAGTGGTTTAATTTTGGTTAGGAGGCGACAAGGACGGCGTAAACTTTTCTTTGCTAAAGCCTCTGGTGCAAAAGGCTGAACTAAGTCGTAGTGAGATTCAATTCCTGATTGACCAATTATTAAACAAACAACAGGACAATCCATTGGATCATGCAGAGTGGACGGAGAGTCGAGCGGATCCAGTGATAAAGTTAAAGAAGCAGCTAGCAGATAAGGAGAAGGCTTTGAAGGATGAGCAGGAGGCAAGTATTTCCGTGCAGAACAAGCTCCTTGAACTGCGGGCCGAACTTAATAGCGAGCGCTCACGACTCTCAGCGAGCGTACGTCAGCTGGAGGAGGCTTTCAATGCCAAGGCCACCGAGGCTCAAACACTCCACACACGTATGCAACATATTCTCGAGAGTCACGCGGCTGAGAAACAGGGTTTCTCTAGGCAAATTGAGCAACTCCAAGCTAAAGTCAACGAAGATGCAAGCATTATTGTCAAAATGCAAGAGGATCAGGGTCAGACACACGGACAAATGCAACAGGAGCTCATTGCTCAGCGTAAACAGCTCGAAGTGCAATTCGCCCAGATGCGTGACAACGAGAATGCACTTAAAGCCCAACTTGCCCAGAAGCATGTCGAGTATCAAGAACTTCAAAACGTTCACGTAAACGTGTCTCAAGAACTACAAGCCACCTGTGAGAGCAGTACCCATGAAATCGAAATGCTTAGGCAACAGATTACCATAATGCAAGAGCAAATTATGCACTCGGAAGGGCAATTGCAGCACTACAAAGAAACCGGTGATAGACTTCAAGACATGCATCGACAATTAGAGGTATGTTTCACCTATAAAACGAAACGATTTTCCTACTCTAGATTAATAAGCTTTATTTTGTAACGTCTCTGTTTTATTCTACTGCTAGGAATCGCGCCGAACTCAAAACGACATGGATCACAGAATTAAAAGTATGCATCGCCATGAACAGGAACTGCAGAAACAAATAACTCAGTTCCAATCTGAACTTGAGTCGGCTAAAACCGAAGCCAGTGAGGCTACCTCTTTGAAAGAAGAGTTAAACAAATTGCGATCGGAATTGTTAAAACACAAATTTGATGCACCGGATTCTGCGATAGAAAGCATTACTGAAAATTCTGATCTTACAGGCTTGCAATCGCAATTAAAATCAAAAGAACAAGAGTTGGAGGGAGCTCTTTCCCAAGTAATTAACAGCCAAGTGGAATGTAGGAAGGTTCAAACTAACGTTACTAAATTGGAAGTTGATTTAACTGAAGCTCGCAATGAACTGAAGTCGACTAAATCGGAATTGGCTAGAGCACAAGACAATTATAAATTGTCACAAAACGATTTAATTAAGTGTCAAGAAGAGCTTCGCGAGATTCAACATGTCTTGGCTCAAACACGAGCAGAATTTTCTAAAATTAATAGCTTTACAAACTCAACTAAGGATAATAAATATGGAGAGGCAGAATTAAAAATATTGAGATTACAAGAAGAAAATGAAAGGCTTGCTTCGCAAGTGAGTCTACTGTTTTATATTACTTAGATATTAAATCATTTAACATTTATTTTATAATACACTACTATTAATTTGTGTAGTTGGGAGGTGTAATAGAACTACAAAAAGAAGTGAAACAACTTCGGGAGACAAACGAATCATTAGCTTCTCAAATAGCAGCTTCTACCGAGCGTCCTGCTGTTGAAGGTCGAGAAAACGGAATAGAAGAGAAAGCACAAAAGAATAGCATTCAATTAATAGAAAATACAAATTTGTTAGTACATGTTAAATAATTAATGTACATTTTTTGCAATTATAATTAAAATTTTTTTTTATAATTTAGGTTAGCACAAAAAGAAGACCAACTTGCTGCTTTAAAAACAGTACTATCTCAAAAAGAAAAGGAACTTATCCAACTTGGTTTGCAAGTAGAGTCTTTAAGAAGTGAAGTAAATAATCAACGAAGCTTAACATCAAGGATACAAAGCGATTTGGAGCAACAAAGATCAAAGAATAACGTATGTTTTAAATTAATATTTCAAATTTCAACAGATAATTAAGTTATCAACAGCAATATGTTTCTATCACTTTCTTCTATTCAATTTTTTAACGGGGTAGCGTTTTTTAACAACATTTTCACAAAATCAATTAATTTATAACATTATATGCATCGCATCCTTGTAACTGTTCATGCAGTTTCTTTTTTATGTTAATTTATATATTTTCTTTAGCTGTATCTCTTGAGCTTAATTCAAGCTTACTATTTAAAAAAATTAATTTTAAAATATACTTTGCGCAGACCATTTGATAAAAGTTAAATTATTATTAATTATCAACATAAAACATTAAAATTAATATAAAAAAATGCAATTTTAATTTAGGATGACGTTCAAAAACTTAAGACAGATGAACAGGAGGCAACTAAAGCTCTGTTACAAAGGATATTCCCTGATATTAAAGTTTCTGAAAAAACGCATGATCAGTGGATGAAAGTTTTTGAGAAACAAGTTTACACAGTTCTTAATAAATTAAAAACTGAACCTAAAAACGATGATGTTTCAACAGAACTTCAAAAAACGAACAAAAACTTACAATCTATGGTTAATAACTATAAACAAATTATTTATGATACGGTACTATTAAAAATATAAATTATTCAGTGCATTAAACAAAACCGTGTTTGCATAAATTAATAATTTAAACATGTTTCATTTTAATAGGAGGGAATGTTAAATAAGCTCCAAAATCACATAGAATCAGAAGAAAAACGGTGGCAAGCACAATTACGACAAAAAGAAAGCGAAGTTTCTAATCTTAGGGTAGAAATACATGAACTTGAAAATAAAGTATCGTCGAACAATGAGGTAAAACATATTTTAAATATATTCAGTGTTTAAAAAAACTCGTAAAAGTATTTAATACGAGAGATATTTTAATAATATTACAAAAGTTACTTTTTTTTTGTATTATATATAAAATACAATACAATATTATAAATACGCAACGCACCGAGAATATGTTAAATTTTATTTCAGAACTTTTATCTTTTATCTATCATATAAGGTGCGCAATTTTGCTTCTGTCGATTTTTTTCCTAAATTTTAGTCTTTATTCTTAAAAAGTAATTACCTGTTCATTATTTAAAGTACTGTCCGCCGCTAACCACTTTTTTTTATCATCTTTTGGGCAATTGTCAGATACCATCTCGAAAAAACGATGCGTCTTTTAAGGCGATCCATGAATCTATCTATCCTTTGATTTCTTCATAAGAGTGGAAATGTTCAGCTAGGCTATTTGCGATCGATCCGAACAAGTGGTAGTCGGAAGGAACAATGTCTTGGAGAGTACAGCGGATGTGGTAATACTTCCAAGTATGCCTTGATAGATTTTGCGACATGTAGCCGAGCATATAGTCATGTTGCAGGATAACTTTGTCATGTTTCTCTTGGTACTGTGGCCGTTTCTCCTTTAGTGCTCAGTTAAAACGCACCAATTGCGTTCGATACTGATCCCCTGTAATGGTTTCACAAGGTTTCAACAGATCGTAATACACCACACCGAGCTGGTCCCACCAAATGTAGAGTATAATCTTTGAATATTTGGTCTGGGTATCAACAATTATGTCTTTGAAGTAGTTATTCACAAGAAAAAAACGCGGTTGAACATCCCTCGAATTCTTCAATTTTCTTGCTTCTGAATTATCCCCATGGCTTTGAGGCGTTTAGAAATTGCTTGTCTTAAAACTCCCAATGATACTATTAATTCTTCTTGCGTTTGGCACGAGTCTCTAGCAATTAATGCCTCCAATTCGGAATCATCGAAAAAAAATTTCTCTTACGACGCCATACAGGTCCTCGACATCAAAATTAACGTTCTAAAAGCGTTGAAATCACTCATGACACATTTTTTCACTAAGAGCAGTTTTACCGTAAGCATTTGAGAGCATTCGATAAACCTCAGCCTCAGTTTTCTTCAAAATAAAGCAGAAAATCAATACTTCTCGTAAATGACGAAAATTTTGCTCGAAAACTGACATCTTCGATTGAGAATACTCTTCTGATGTAAACACAATTCACTAATGTGTTACTGTCGTTATGTTGACAGATGTCCAACCTTACTGTATGAAATTTTTGACCTGCCTATTTCAACCGGTACTTTTGCAGCCATCTATCGAAAAACGGCGGAAGCAAAGTTGCGCACTTAATATTATTAAAATATTTTAATGTTTTAAATTAAATAACTCTTGTACATTATGAAATTAAAAATAATATCTAATCTTTAATAGCTTCAACATAAAATATCCGAGTTAGAGTCAAGATTATTAGAAACAGAATCATTAAAAGCAGAAATTAAATCTAAATCTGAAAATCATTCATCAAAATTACAAAATCAAGTACAAGACTTGACAGTTTTAGAACAACTACAAGAGGTTTGTAATAAATAACAATGTTAATTATAAACTAAACCTTACTGATTGAGGTTTTGATTTTAGGAAAAGGCACGATTATCACAGCAATTACAAAATGAAAATAGTAAACGGGATGTTTTAAATGCAGAAGTAACAAAACTACACTTACTTATAGAAACTAGTGAATCTAGTTTAATCCAGGAAAAAAAACTAGTTACACAATTACAACAGGAATTATCACAGTTGAAGGTACAATTTTTGTTACAAATTACTTTAATTGATTATTGTAAAAATTGTGATTAAAATCATTATTTTAGAATGAAATTTGTGGTGGCAGTAGCAGTTCAGATCAATCAACACTTAATGGACCGCCTGCCATCGATTCTCCGAATTCCGAGGTCAGTTTGAAGTTGAATGAGATTAAATAATATAAAACCAAAAATATTATAAGTGAATAGTCGCTTTTCTAAAAAAATGTTTCAAATTTAATAGCATGAATATTAAAGCAACTCGGCAAATTTCATATATGAGTTTGCAGATGTTTTAATACAAAAATCAAATCCTTTTAACAAACGAACGGCACTGCTATTTCCTGTGAGGATATTTATTACATTATTTTTCATAATGTTGATTAACTATAATCATATTACTGCAATGCGCTTCTTAACCGAGTCGCTTATTACAAATCTAACAGAATATAGTAGATTATGTACTTCTTACATATATATTAAATATGTTTACTTATTATTTATTAAATTTTTTAACAATTTATATAATAATACAGTAAAGTCATGAATTTTATAATAGTCAGATGTAATTATAATTTATTATAATCTGTTAAATTTAACGTTCATTACGTTTGAGCATTAATTAATACGTACGTGAATAATGTGCAGCCAATGCTAGGAGAGCAATGTTTGATAGCTGCCTTAGAAAAAACCTTCCTCAAGAAATCTGAGTTTGAAAACCATTTCTTATCCGAATCCGTCAAATCGGCCGAATCACAAGACATCGACGACAACTCCCTTGCCTCAAAAATTGCTTCCAATACCTGTCATATGACAGAAAATGTAAAACAAAATAGCTGCAACCCTTTAAACGGCCAACAACTTAAAAAGCACAAGAAAAAACGGAAGGTAAAGTCGATCGAAAGTAATCTGAAAAGTCGTGGCAATCTTTTGAATGACAAGTAATGAAAGTTTTTGATGCACTTTAATTGGTTATATAGAAACGTATTATTACCTATTTTTATGCTTTATTTAAGTAAGAGAACAGGGTCAATTTCACTCTTAATATAATTTTTTGCTACTATCTTAAACTTACAAAAGCTTACACATGTTTTTATTAATTGAAATTTATTTCAATAGTAAATTCATAATTGTTTAGTTAAAGAAAGTTTAGTTAAACAGAGCCTGAAAATTATCTAGTGTTTTCAGAAAAAAGAAAACTATATCTTGTAGAATTAAAGAATATGACAATTAAGTATTTTTTCCACTTTTCAACATTTTACTTTATTAGAGTAAAACACTTGCATTGCACGAGTAAAATTATATGCTAGGTTTTGTAAACAACCGCTTTCCCAGTGTTTGTCCTGTATAACAATTCGTAAATGGATTTTTAGTGTAATGGCTCTATTACAGAAATAAAATATTCTTTTTGAAAGTTGAATAGATAAAACACTTTGTTACAGCATTGGATTATTAATTAAATAAACTCAGCATTTTAATTTAAATATTTACTCATTAAATTTACTTGAAATACTCAAAATTAGAGCTTGAATGAACTAAAAATGTAATTAAACTTGTAAGCAACGCAATTATAAATGTCTACATGTACGAGTGTACGTTAGGGTGAAGCGCGCATCCAAATAAGAACAGTATTACAGCAGTGCTATCGTTAAAGCATAGAACCATTGTGTTTAGTCTAACTTTGTAGCAATAATGTGTCTATTGTGTTTTGGTTGTTCTGACAGTCCACTAAGAAACCAATGGCAAAGAGGCGCCGATTCGCAGGTATGCAAATAAAAAATGTGATTCCATCCAAACGTTAGCTCTAGCCTTTTTTTGTATTGAAAAGGTTGTTGCTAGGCAGCTAATGATACTTTTTTTATTTTTTCACTTTCAAATTCCATTCAATTTAATTCAATGTTCATTAATGGCAAATCATGGAAATTCATTCACTTGTAATCTTTATCATTGTAGCTTTCCACAAAAATTTTACCAATTCATACTTCATCTGAGTGATGCAATGTTTACTATGGGTTTTTTTGGAAAAGCCGCTCTCATAAAATCTATATTTTATATTTAAAGGTCATTTGTTTAACTAAATTGTTGATAAATGTGTCGGAAAAATAATATTATAATTAATATAAAATATTTGGAATTTCTACTTAATGAAAATTGATTGTATATTTTTCATTGCAAAATATTTGTTCGTGTATATATTCATTTTTTTAAATTATTGATATCCTATAAATATTTGACTACTGATAAACCTAAGTTATACTAATACGTTTGTTTTTCCGACCCTACATCGTTTACTAAAATATTTTTTTGTATATTGAAAATCAATGAATAAAATAATATTAATGTCTAATTTAAAAATCTGTTACGTGCACGTATGTTTTATATGAGAATGTTATGTTAAATATATATTTAATATAAAAATGGAGAGTGGCTTTTATTTTTGGGCTTATTTTGTACAAAATTTTGCCTTAATAGCAATGGTAAATTAGAGACCATATTTTTTAAATGTAAAATAACATTTACACTCTTAACTTTATATCAGTAATTGGAAGTATTAAATTAAATTTGAAAATATATTTTATTGTAGGGCAGCCAAAGCAAATAACACTAGAAATGGTTCAAGTGTAAATAAAGTGAAAATAAAAATTAATTAACTTACTGAAATACAATTATTTTATTAGCTAAACTTGGCACAATAATAATTATCATATTAAATAGCACAAACACTGGGTTAAAGGTTTTACAGCACTATTAATAAAACAGTTTAAGACAGGTTGAAAGTAACATAAAAATTACACATTGACTAAATTCAGCGCACACAACAAAAACAGAAATCACAAACAATGATGAACGGAATTAAACATTTATTCAATCCCTCAATTCTAGTGGAAATATTTTATGAAAATCTAGTAAATAATATACTAGAGAAAAGATGGCTTTAATGTTTAGGGTAATGTAAATTTATAGAATAATTTAATATTTGTATTAAATTAATTTAATACAAGTTTAAATAAAATATTATAAAATTGCCACTAGAATGTTTATTATAAGCCAGATTTATTAACAATTTACATTTTACACTTATCATTCATCTTAAGTTTGCATAAATTTGTATAAGCATACTTTTTAAATAATCCATAATCAGTGCAATCATTATGAATTTTTTAACATTCATGAAAGAAATTTTTTTTATTTATTTAAGCAATTTCATAGTGTGAATTGCTGCAACTAACTGATTTTTTTTGCTTGGTAATTTTCAATCAAAGCATTAATGTTTATTTGTAAATTGTGTAGTGTTGGATTGCATATCTGATTGTGTATAATGTTGTATTGTGTTTAGCTATTTATTAAGCAAGTAAAGGTTGCACCTGAAAAAAGTTAAATAATTTCATAATTTTAAAAATAAATTATCTTTAGTAGAATTACAAAAATACTATTTAACTTTTTTTGTGTAAGTATTCATCGATTTTGCCTTATTGGTAATGGTGCAATAATTATGCGCTTTGAAAATAAAATTCAAGAGATTAATATTTTAATCTCTTGTGTAGCATTTTACTGTACATGATTTATTATAATTATATTTCTTAAAAAAATGTTAGTGTTAATAAAACAAATAATGTATATTAAAGCTAAAATGTATCTGTATCTTGTAACTTAGTTCTTTAAAATAATTTTTAGAATGCAGAGTTTAGATAGTGATATGTCAATATATAAGTTTTTTTATTGTTTTATGTATCCTATAGAAAATATATGACTAAATTTAGGCTAAATGTAAAATTAATATGTACATTATGCAATGAATAATTTGAAAATTGTAATCCATAAAATTAAATTAAACGTTATTCCTACATTTTTTAATTTGTATTGTTTGTAGATATTTACATATATTTAAATTTAGATAATTCAATGTATAATACATTTCAGGGTGGTTCCGGAAAAAAGTAACTTCAAGAAATAAACTCCGTTAATTAAGTCCGAAGATAAATGCTTTATGAGGAGAGATCAAGATAAATGTGTCAAATGCATGCATGGCCATGCTGAATAACACAAACAGCAGAGACTTTGCTACCAAGAAGACTAATATAATTGAAATACTACGGATAATGTTTATTATACAAATATCATATTTTATTATGTGGATGAAATATAAACAATTAAATACGTAGTTAGTAAAAAGATTGAAGGAATATTGAAAATGGTGTGTGTAATGGTTACATTAATAGATGTACATGACTACTCGTAAGAGATGTAAGCTGAATATGTTATGTGTTAAAGGGCAGTATGCATTTTTGGAGAAGAGATTATTTTTTTGTTATATAGAAATCAAACGGTCTAAAGAGTGTATACACATATATATCTCTGCTCTATATGCGTATATGTACATATGTCTCGATGATTTGCGATCAATTTCAACGAAATGCACTATAATAATGTCCTTTTTATTAAGGATTAGATGCGAAATGAGCGAAATGGTGATTTTTTTAACGAGCAGTCGAATGTTCGTAATGGAGGAGATTTTATTTAAATTCGAAGACAAAAACATTGATATATGTATCAAAGATGAATTCACCAATGAGATTTGTCTCAGTAAAATCAATTTGTATGCGGAAAGAAAAAAAGTTAAATGAAGCATGTGCAATAATAATAAATAAAAAGAAGGTTTTTATCTTCTTCAAATATATAAAATTTTTAGTAACCTTTTTAACAAAAAGATGATTCATTAATTAATCATCAGTCCACTTAAGTACATTTTTGCAAATATTAAAAATGCCTTATAATGTAATATTTTCACTTTAGCAATTTTCTAAATTTATATAACTGTGGTTTTTATATTTGATTGAACAATATTAAACAGTTAATAAGAAAATTATACGACTAGCAAATAATATGTAAGGAAGACTGTTAAAAGGAATGGAAATCTTTGATATTGTCCAAAAACTGGCAATTATCACTACTGGTTTTAAGTGTATTTAAATTGCAAATAAATTAGATAACTTTTTTCACTAAATTGTTAGTTAACTAATAATCTAAGTACCCAATAAGCAAACTTCACGAGGTTTTGACTACTTTTTAATTGTCTACCTTATTTCAGTTTAATATTTTTACTTAATGTAGTTTTATTATTTGATATAGTCTTTAGTTACAAATTTACTTTTATACTGAAAATATTTTTATTTTCAAAAATAATCAATCACTGTAGGTATAAAATAAACATTTTATTACTTAATAATTAAACATGTCATTTTACATATGTCTAATATTTACAAAGTTTAATATTTATTTAAAAACAAAGATGAAAGAATTTTTTTTACAAAATTTGTATATTGCATTTATAAAATTATTTCTTCAAATTTCATACCATTTTTAGCAAAATGAGTGAGCTTAATTTGATAATTTATTTAATTAAGCATTGTTTGCAAAAAACCAAGAATATAACTTCCTAAATCCTCATCTTGATTTGTCCAAGAAACATACACACTTTTTTGATCATCTTCATCACCTTCAACTTTCACTAAAACTGATTCCACTGAAATTGAGCCATCTGTTAATTGAACAGTCCAACCAGATAATCGTTCTTGAAGTGGCTGTAACAGTTTTTTAGTCGTGGAATGAGCAGGTCCGGGGTCCCGAACTTGAACAGTGGATGTAAATCGAACTATGTGTTTCGTGATACCAGTAGCTTGCGATATCTAAATATAAAAAAAATTTAATTTATATAATTCTCATAAATATTTAAAATATTACAAATGGCTATCAATTACCTCATCGGCGTCGACAAGACAGATTCCATCTTCTCGGCACATTAATATACTGTGTAACAATCGTCG
Organism: Sycophaga agraensis; assembly: GCA_018906755.1. Lineage (NCBI taxonomy): Eukaryota > Metazoa > Arthropoda > Insecta > Hymenoptera > Pteromalidae > Sycophaga > Sycophaga agraensis. The sequence goes on along the minus strand of JACCIE010000002.1, from coordinate 6,024,968 downwards.
TCTTTTTGGGTCAGGAGGTAAAGCAGAGTACCTCTTTGCTTCAGATTTAAGAAGAGCTAATGATGCATCTACAGGAACTTTTGAAGTAGTCGTAATAATGCACGTTTCCCCATTTGCTGGATTATAACAATTGGTTCCAAATTCTTGTTTTATTTTATCTTTGAGATATTCCATTTTTGCAAATTCTCCATGAACTAACATTACATTTTTTGGTTCACAATATTGAATTAATTGCATTATTCCTTTAGCATCAGCATGAGCAGAGAAGGATAGATACTCAACAGCTAATTTTATTTCAACAGTTTGGCGATTTTCAAATTCTATTCGTTTAGCTCCATTTAAAACTTTATGACCTACAGTTCCTTGAACACAAAATCCAGGCATGATTAGCATATTAGCTTCATTTGGTGCCCATTTTTTAAAAATTTGCAGAGATAAACCAGCATGTAACATTCCAGGTGTTGCAAAAACTACCATAGCACCAGGATTGTCTATATATGATTTATCAAATGGTTTAATATGTTTAAAATCAAACATGTTTCGTTGCACAAAAGTTTTTTTGATCTTTTGATTTGTCCAAGTGATAAACATTTTATAATAATTGTTAGCTTTTTCTGTTAAACCAAGAGCAAAATAAACTGGAACTTTTAAATTCATTCGCTCCCAATAAGTTTCTAATAATATACATAATTCTTGAGCTCTTCCTAGTGCAAATACTGGAATAAGCACTTTTCCACCTCTATCAATACATTCATGAACCTTTTTTAGAAAATCTCTTTCACGACACCTTTTTGAGTCTCTTATTGTGGTAGCATATGTAGATTCAGAAATCAGAAGATCGGGTCTACATTTATCTATCCATGCAGCCCCTAAATGCCGATCTGGAGTCATGTTATAATCACCAGTGTACACTATTGACTGTGAACCAACACGTACCCAAAACATTGAAGCTCCGAGAACATGACCTGCATAATAAGCTTTTATTTCTAATTCTGGATCAACCATGACAGATTGATGTAAGGTCACAGCCACAACTTTTTTCATACAATCTTTTATCATTTGTGATGTAAAAAAATTACTTTCTCCTTTACGTTCTACAGCAACTTTTCTCATATCTTCTAAAAGAATTGGAGCAATTGCTTTTGTTGGATGAGTCATGTAGATAGGCCCTGTATATCCTACCTTGAATATCATACATGTATTAAAAAATTAATAATGAATATACAATTTAAATTAAGCTAGTCATAATTAATATATACCATCTCAGTAAAATAAGGAAGAGCGCCACAATGATCAAGATGAAAATGGGATATTATAACACAATCTATATAGTTTGTTGCTGGACCTTCAGGAACAATGTAAGAAAAATCAGGAAATCTTCTTTCATCGTTAAAACCCATATGCATTCCACAATCTAGCATTATATTTTTCCCTCCCATTGATACAAGTATGCAACTCCTACCAACATCTTGCCCAGCTCCTAATGGTGTTACTTTGATATCTGGCATTGTTATGCTCACTTACTAATAATAATTCAATAATTTATACAATTTAAAATACTTGTGAATCATGAAGGTATTTAATAAATTATAATTGTACTTCAATTAAAATGCTTTAGTCCGTCACATTGTTTATAAATCATTTTTATGCGTAAAAAAATAGGGTAACCTCAAATTTTTAACAGCTGATTAAATTATCTATAATATATAAAAATTACAAATTCAGAAAGAATATACACACATTGAATCAATAAATTACACAACTGAACGTAGTTTTTTGAGTTAAACAATAAAAAAATTTCACATTTTAAATCAATATATATTCAAAACAATACTTGTAGCCTTGGGCAATATATATACATGCCCACAGGCAGCCATATGGGAACTATGTGAAACTATATGCTATATTATATATATATATATATGTATATATATATAACATCATGGGCTATACCTGTATATACAGCAGTGTATGACTTTCAAGCAGCATAACGGCGTAATAATATAACTCTTGCAATGTATAGACCATAAATATTAAAACAATAAAGAAGTCTCAGAAGCATTTGAAAAATCTGAGACGCAAAATAATCTTTTAAAATCTGTAAGTGTTTTCTTCTAGGATTTGGGATTATATGAATTAGATTATTAAAAATTTCCAATTTATAAAAGCTTAATCTGTGCAAAATAACACAATTTAATTGTAAATTTTAAATTATGTTTGAGATGTAAAATCGATACACATTGCATCATCTTATTGCAATTTTATTAAAAAAAAATGTGCGCAACAGTATTGAAGTAATTGAGTAAAGAAAATTATATCCCATATATCAGAAAAAAGTACAGTATTATTGTTGTATGTATTGTATAAAATCTTAACATCTGATTTTTTAATGCATAATAACAATTCTGTGTAAAATTAAAATAAAAAATCTATATATTTTTTTGGTAATAAAAAAATTAAATTTATAAGATTTTTAATAACCTTTTTGATACACAATTTCAATAAAATAGAAAGACAAAAGTAACTTAATTTTTATAAATGTTTTTGCATGACTTGTACTGAAATCTTAGGGCTGTAGCGATAATATATCACTGCTACAAACCGTTTATTATTAGATTTTTATATATTAGCTTGAACCTACAAAATATAACAAATAAGTATATGGCAGTACAACAAATAATCCTTTGTTTATGAGTCTTTCATAAAGTATATATAGTTTATTGAATGGGTCTAATAATAATAAGTATTGAAAAGAAAAATCATTTTTTCACATCGCATCAATCATTTATTATATCTAACAGAAGTATATTTGTTGCGAGTATATTTTCTATGTATACAGTGCATTCATGGTTTCCTTTTGTAACTGTACAATGTAAAATATAATTCCATCTAGTTAGCGACTCTGGGTATAACAGCTGAGCGCATGTTCTTTTACTTTTATCTTCTTCATTTTTGTTTAGCCATAATTTGATGATAGGGTATGGGTCTAGAGCTGTGACTGAGAAGACCTTGATATTAGTGATTTTCCACAAGCTTATTTCTATTTCTGCGTTAATAATAAAGAACCAGTTGTTGTCATTTGACTTTCGCAAGTTAATTTCTTATAACCTTCTTGAATAATAGACAATTTGATAAATAAATGGTAATAATAACTAAATGAATTCAAGATTTTATTCTATTATAATCGACTGTAGAAGCACTTAATTTCAAGATCTTTTTATACATTAAGTCAATTTATGACTGATCGATATATTCATATTTCAAGTTATGTATGATTAAATGTATAGAATAACATCTTTTTGTAGATATCGCATAGAAGTTAATAAGTATAAACATCAGTTTTCAGTACATTGAGGGATATGCAGATAGAAGAGGCGATGCACCACCGAGAAATTTTCGTTAACAGTTCAGGTGTGAAAGATAAGCATTTCGACGATAATCGACGGCAACTTATAGCCACACGATACACATTTCGCGTGTTACATTCTCTGTATTATACATTTTTCGGCCATATAAATGCCTCGTTATTCAAATGTAAAGAATGATATTTAATTGATATTTTCAAATTTTTGCAGTCGACTTTTATTGCGGCAGTTTGAATAATTAACAGTCGATGTTTTAAAATATGATTATATCATATTAAAAATAAGAATATTATTCTAGAATACAAATTCATAAAAACTTAGCTAGAAACCATTTCTAAATTAAGGACATTTATATGTTACAGCACTATAATTAATTATTCGAATAAATTCCCAGTTGTCGATTGGTCCAAAAAATTTCATAGATCAGAGATCGCGAGAGAGTAAATTCAAATAAATGTTATATATTGAAACACATAGAAAACTATCAAACAGTAATTACAAATTCAAAATAATATAAATTATAAATACATTATTCATATAATTAACATGAACTGTATGTAAAATATTCATAATTATACCATATGGATTTTCCAAAAGGATTACCGGTCGAATGAAAAAGTGTAATAAATTGAAATATAATTTCTTCTCAATCTAACAAGAATTATTTTAAAAAATTTTATTTAAGAAACTATATGACTTGAATGAATTTTCATAGTATAATTTATTTATATGAATGAGTATTACAGAAATTGATTTTCTGTGTAATTAATAATATTTTTTCAAGTTAAATCAGTACTTGATAATTAAATTAAAATCATAATTCGGAATGTATTTTCATAGTACAGAGTTAATATTTATTTAATACGAATCCATGTTAGATGTTTCCAATATGGACAAGTGACGCAATGCATTACGAATTTGCAAGCGAATGCTACGGAAAATCATGGCAGTATTGTGAATCATATATATCAACAGCGATCAATAATAATGACAGTAATGCGTTATTTTGTTCGATAATTTGTCCGGATAATAATATTTTTTATACATAAAATTTCGATGTGTGAAAATGCATATACAATATAGTCTTTGAAAATTCGGTATATTGTAGACTTGATCTTAAGTGCTCATTTCGTATTAAAGTGAAGATAATACTTACAAGAGCAATGAATCTACGAGCAGTTGTAGATGTAATCTGCAAAAATACTTGAAAGTAGATACGCAGCTTGTGCGCAACAATACAAATTTGAGAGAAGAAAGTTGAAAGAGTGTTAAGTCATTTTTCAAACTAGTGCGTTTAATTTGAACTTTTCGAAAAGTTTATAGCTTTCCTACAGAAAGTGCAATGACATTACATATTGGACAGGTTTACGAAAAAAAATAGGCGTATAGAAAAATCGTTCAGGCAATAAATTCTAGCTTAAGTAGCGAAATAGCGCATTGTACTTCTTCATTAGTAAATTTCTCAATTGATATGCGAGTGAATCAGTGTCGCCATCTCTCACGTATATATAATATTTATATATAATTATTAATATTATTGTTATTTTTTGTTTTTCATAAAAACGAAACTACACGATCTTTCTGCACATCGAAGCGTAACTTTAAGTAGCTTAATTAAACTTTCATTCTTAAGAGGGATGGCTTTATAAAAAAATGTCGACATCAATATAATTACAAAACAATTATTTTTTTCCTTTTTTCGTCAAAAGGCAAATGACAGAATGTTGAATTTCGATGAATGTTCCATTCAACTCAGAATAAAATAACTATCGTTTTATAAACGCAATATATTATCAAGATATTATTGTGATGTTCCTTTTGAATAAATATTCGGTCATTTGTCTTCCACAATTTTCTAAAAATATAAACAACGAGTTCTTAAAAAGACGACAATGGCGTTCGTCTTTTGACTTTTAATTTTAACTACATGCTCGAACCGCTTGCACTGTTAATTAATCATTATTGCTTGGACAAATTCGTTAAAATTTTCTTGTTAAAACTTTGAAAAATTTTTAATTTTTATTTAGTATATAAAATTTATTAATGAGCTAATTGACAAAATTAAACTAATTTTCTAGGTGACGTTAAAACATATTAGTTTAAATACAATAAAGATCGGCAAGGCATCGTCAACTTTTTCTGTCTATGTATATTCTAATAAATTAAAAAGAGTACATATCGAAACAATATTTTTGTATAAAAGATATGCTGTTTACGGACGATGACTAAAGTTAATACAGACTCGGTAAAGTTTAGAGACATCTAGCGTACACAAAGACGTCTAAATAATTTACAAGTTTAATCGCATCGGCTTGTAGATCTAATTACATCATGCGAAACTTGAAGAAATTATTATAATAGATGACTAGAATCGTGGCTAGGAATGCTCGAAAGCATTTGCCTGCTATAGAAAACGGAAAATTGCTTAAATACATAATTGCTATTGCAATAAATGCGTGCGGTCGGCATTCGTGCATTAGAACAGTTCTGACGTTCTTGCTTTAATCTCTTATAATCATCATATAGATACACTACACTCGCTTTTACTGGCATTATTCTTCATACTTTGCATTCGCATTCTATGTGCAAATAAGCACTAGATGCGGAACTTGTTTCATTATAACTTGTGAATATCGCTCAAATCGCATTTATACTTATAATATTACTGCTAGTATGCGTGTCAGTGTGTGTATTCCATACATATACGTATATATACGCATTTATACATATTCATGTGCACACACACGTATATATAAATATATATATATATATATCTTATAGTTATACTTGTATATCGATATCGACGATCCAGTGACCATTGCCTTTACTAATTTTTTTCTCACCTTAATAAAATCTAAAATTTAATAAACAATTTACACATATAACACAATTTATAATTTTTACTTCTATAGAATATTATCTATACAACAATAAATGTCATAATTATTAAGAAGGATCGCACGTAAACTGGTAATCCAGTTTGAATCCTTTGTCAGATATTTTTTCAGTGAATTTGCCATTTATAAATAATTTTTTTCGAGTTTACTTGTTGAAATAATTATGGAAAAAACAACAGTATTTGTGACCCGCAGCAAAATATGTTGTACAATATTGATTCTTCGTGCCATCACACGACTAAGAAAACAGAATTATAATAATGTTAAATTCCTCGATATTCAGTTTGTAGCGCATCGCATGGCACTGCAACGCGCGTATTTTATCAGAAGAGGTTGAAAAAAAAGTATTGGAACTGCTGCTACGCACGCGACCATTGACAAACAAAATGCCCTAGTTCATCGTGCTACATATAACTATGGAAACTATTCTTTTGTCTTGCCCTTAGTCCTGATATACCTGTATACGCCTCGGCATCTTGATAAAGGTTGCTCGCTGTCCACGTACGCTCGCATTTATTATGTATAGTTTAGACTTAGCTCATTGGTTTTCCTTTTACACTCTCACTGTCTTTCGCCTATCATATAATTATACTTTCCACTAATGGAACACGTTCATTCTCTGTTCATTCTTTCCGAAACCTCAAGCACGCTAGACATGCTCGCTATAATGCCGCGCAACCAACCGAATACGATACAATGCAGTGCAGTATGGCACTGAACGGTATAGTATCAATACAATATAATGTAATATAATTATAATGTAATATAATGTAATGTAATATAATGTAATGTAATAATGGGGTTCGCGCGCACAAGGGACTCGCTAAACCTGCGCTGAACCTTTGACTACACCATTTATTCATTTGTCCGTAGCTCGTTGTGTGATACGCCTCCTCAGGGAAAACTCGTAACACAGTCAGTCTTGGCTCGCATCGTCAATGGTCAATCGAGAGTCGCCTTCGCGCGGTATGTATGTATAGCCTCGTAGAGCTACCTAATAATTTACACGTACCACTCCTTAATGTCCTTGAGTTCACGCTTTTTCCCATTTTTGCTACCGCCCTGGGCGGACTTGAGGGCGCCATTATAGGACTGGCCAGTGCTAGGCGCCGTGCCGAGGAGGGCCGCGTTCGGCTCCTGGCAGAAGCTCTTGCCCCCGTCGATCTTGTAGTTAGCCTCCGGCCGGCTCTTGAACTTGAGGATTATGAGGATTATGAGGACGATGGCTATGAGAGCGCCGGCGATGATGCCAATTATGAGGGCGGCGTTCTCCGCCGTCTCCGACGTGATCCGCTTGTTGTTGTTGTTGTTGATATTGACGTTCAAGTTGCCGTTGGGGTTGCTGCTCTTGGGGGGCAGGTTGATGGCCGTGTAGATAATCCTCGTTGTCGTCGGCGGCTCGGTCATCTCCGTCGAGGTCACGGTCGTGCGCTGGCTCGTCGTGCTCGTCGTCACCAGCTCCGTGCTGGTACTGCAAAAGTCGAAGAAAAGAAGAGGATGAGTGGGTTGAACCAGGGGTCAACCGGCGGGCCTTCGGCTCCCGGACGTACCTCGTGAGCGCGAGCTCCGTCGACGTGGAGGAAAGGTCGAGGAGGCCGCCCGCGGCACCGGTCGTCAGGTACTCGCGCGAGGAGCTGCTCGAGGTGGTGGTGCTCTGGTGGCCGCTGATGCTCGTCTGCTGTGCGCTGCTCGAGAGCTGCCGCTGCGTCGTGTAGCTGAGCGAGGAGCTCGAATCTGCGCGAGACAATAGAAAGGGGGCGACGCACATGAGTCGCTTGTTGCTTCTGCCGGGACAGCGCAGCGCTATGGCCGTTCCGCCGTTTATCGATTATCGATCTCGCGAGCGCAATCAAATGAAACTATTCTTAATTAAGGGAGGTCAAACCGTAGATACCATATCGGGAGGGGGCGCCTCCGAGCCCCGGTCAAACTTTAATATACTATTTTCTATTTCACTTATTATTGTTATAAATGGCTTTGTTATCAAACAACAGTATACCAATGTTGAGATAGGAATCATTTGACGTCTGCGCTTCCTGTTTCACTTTCTCTGATAGCAAAGTTATTAATTAAAAATTTGAAATTCTTATTCATAGTAAGCAAACTATAAGTTCCGTGGGCGGCCAAAGAAGCTGCAGAGGATGTGCTCACCGGTTGCGGAAGTGACAAAGATCTCCTCGGTAGTGCCGGGGTCTCCCGAGCCCTCCTCGTTGCACTCCTCCTCGTCGTCGCAGGTAATGACTGGCTTCACCTGAACGTTCACGTTGTGGACCTTGGGTTTGGGGGTGACGGGCGACTTGGTCGGCGCCACGTACACCGGCGTTATCAAGTCATCTGCAAGCACAAATTCCGCATAAACACCCACTCAGGACAATCCTCCGCTTCCCTTATCATTTCCTTTGTAATAACGATATGTCGCGGACGGAGGCCGGCCAAGTATTACACAGAAGTGGTCGAGCGCTCGCCGGGCCTCGGCTTTCATAAGGGAGAATGTTTTTCACTGACTCAGAATGTCGATGATCGAATGGAGTTTTTAGTCAGTCAGAGAAGATTTTGGACGAGGGCCGCATGCGGGCCGAGGAGGTTCGCGTCCCCCGGGAGGGGCGTGGTAAGGATGAGCGGTTCGGAGCGCGCGCGGCCCGGCTCTCGAAGGGGGGTCCTAAATATGCAAATGAATTGAAGATAGAATCGGGAGAGCATGAGGAGGCCATGGTGGCACGAGCGCCGCTTGGCGGGATAACGCGCTCGGCAGCTGCGCGATCTGCATCGCTGAGTATACTTATACATGCTAATGCTGGCTATCATTGATTGTCGATCTTTGGTTCTGATAAATAAACGCCTCTTTTTTTTAGACCATTAGAGAGCGAGCGCGAATTTTCTTTTTTCAAATTGTTCACGTTCGAATGCTTAGTCATTCGATTTTATGCGACCGTTTTCACAGTCGCACAATTTTAAATAATTTTGAATAAAGTTTACACACAGCTCTTTTTGTTATTATACGTTTTTTTGAATCTTTACTGTTCATCCAATTATTTTATATTTTGTACTATGAATAGTTGTTAAAAATAATAAATGAAAAATAAATGACTGCTTGAAATAACTGATATCGAGTATTTTTGTTTATTGATAAATTAAATTGTTAAACAAATCGGTCGAAGCATAAAAATAATCATTTCTATTTTTATTAGCAGATGGACAAATTTTTTTCTCGACGCGAACATTTTAGAAAGACTTAAAATTTGTTTAAAACAAATATGTAAGTAAAAAGTAACATAGATTACACAAAATGGCCATTAGAAAATTTTTCATTTTGTTTGATCATTTGTTGTGAAAAATTTCTGACAATTAACATTATTGCAGTAAAAGCATAAACAAATTTTATTCGCTAAATGCAGCGCAGTAATAAACAAATGAGTTTCGACAAAACTATGTTTATTATAAACAATACATGTTGTTTTTTTTATCATTCTAAACAACTATAAAAAAAGTCTCCTTTGATTTGAGATAAATAATTTGTTGACAAAAATTGTAGATTGTCAACAGAAGTAATAAATTTTGTTGTTTTGTTATAAATAGATAAATTTAGAAAATCATGCCTTAGATATATTAGGCGAACCGTGATAGGTTGTATAAATAGGAATAGATAAAATTAGAAAGGCGCAATGGGTATAGGGATGTATAGCCTACAGAATCGAAGGCGCAACTGCGTAAGGCAAGTCAGGTCTACCGATATATGTCGATTTACTTACACTTACCGGAACCATTGTCGTATATGGGCGTACAGTCGGCGTCCTCGTCGTCGCCGGCGCAGCCGCTGCCGGCCCCGGAGAAGATGAGGTCGTCGACCACGCCGGGGAAGCCGGAGGCCGGAGTCTGCGAATAGGAGAGAGCGGGAGACGTAGATTAGAGCGAGAGGGCAAGATGATAGAATCGACTAGATCACGAGGAGGAGCAGGTTTGTTTAAGAGATAGAGCGAAACTAGAGACGGGGAGCAGAGGAGGAGGAAGTGGAGGGAGGTGGACCGCGATCGTAACGGATAGCGACCTGCTGCATGCGCTGGAGGGGCGCCGCGCGATCGGCGAGGCTGCCCTTGGGCAGGAGCTGCACGTCGCCCTTGACCGTCACCCGGTTGTCGTTGGCCGCGGCCAGCTCGAAGATCCGCGCCCCGTTCACCACGAGGCCGGAGACTATCCCCGAGAAGGCCTTGTCGACGCGGCCCTTGGGCCGGTTCCACCGGCCGCCCACCTGGATCGTCGATTGGCTGTTGAAGACGTCGTGCTGGTTCCCTGGAAGGCAAAGGCGCGGGGCGCGCATGAGAAGACGCGGGTCCAGGGTCGGGGCCCGGGCCCCAAGTGTCAACGGCGCCGGGGCCGTCGAACCGGGCGATCGGCGCTTTTTGCCAATTCTTTGTTTGACGGATGTTTTCGTTTGACCAGGGATCAGGCGACCAGGAGGCGCGGGAGCCTCCTTGTCCGCCGGCCGGCCGCGTGCGTGCACCCGCGGGTCAGCGCCGCGGCCGCGTCCGGGAGCGGCTGCCCTCGCGCCCGGCCCTTTCCCTTTCCGCGGTCTCCGCGCCCCTGCCTCGCGGAGCAGGCGAGCAGGACCCCGACTCGCGCCCCCGCGTCCTTTTTCGCACGGGCCGATAACCGCACCCACCGAGTCCTCCGACCCTTTTTCCCGTGGCCCACTGCCCGCCGGTGCCCCCCGAGCGTCGCGAGTCGGCCAGCGGCGCGCCGGGCGAGCAGCGCAGGTGCCTCGTCGCCCAGGCGGCAGACGGCAGACGGCCACCGGAACGGCGCGTCCGTCACCGGGGCGGTCGGCGAGGCGCAGGGGAGGGAGGGGGGCCGGGGGGGCCGGAAGCGGCCCAGACGGCCCGGGGCCCGGCCGGCCGCCCGGCAGATTTAAGATATGCAAATCGGCCGACGACACCGACCAGGCCCTCATGGGGCCCCTGGAGGTTTTTGAAGGAGGCGAGCCAGGCCTGGCGCAATGGCCGCGGGGCCGCGGGGCCGACCCTCCGGCGATCCCGATCGGAAAAAATCGATAATCCGGCTATTTTTATACTAGGCGACTAGAACTAGCAGCAGCTACCAAAAACCGGTTGGCCGCCCGCGGCACGCGTCTGCCCGCGCGAGGAGGACCCTATGTGTGTGGGGGGCGTCGCCCGGTCCTCGCTATCGTCGCCTCGCTACGCGGATCGCGTTGACGCGCCGATTAGCCGCGCGGTGCGGACGCGAGCGCCGCGGGCATATACCGACCGAAGACAAGTGGCGCGCGGCCCTCGGACTCGGTGCGCTCGCTCGGCCGCGCGACATAGCCGCGCGAGAGAGCAATAATTTTGCCGAGTTGGGAGAAAAAATGAGCGCGCCTGACAGTTGTACCAGGCGAGCAGGATTTCCTAGTTGGCGGCCGGGGGAATTTAGGCCCGGCCGCTGCTCTGTCCTCCTCGGCACGCCTCCCACGCCCGGCTTCTCTCTCCCCGGCCAATTGCGCGGCGCAGAGGCCCTGACGCGTCCCCGCGCGCGGGCCGCACCGACCCGAATCCGGCTGTCCGAACGCGCCGCGAGCCGCCCGTGCGTGTGTGCGTCGGCGGGGGCCGGGGAGTTCCGCGGCGACGGGCACGTGTCCCGCGAGCATAGTGCGCCTACCAGCGACGCATGAGGCCGAGGCGGTGCGCCCGGCGGGGGGTCGGGCCGCGGGCGGCAGTCCGCGGGGGGCGTCCCCGGGGAGTCGGCTATCGAGCCGCCGGCCGAGGGCTCGCGCGCATTCCGCATTCCGATCCGAAGAAGACCAATAAACTGTATCAGTCTACTAGGGGCGCATGCGGGGGCAGCAGGCGGCCGCCTCGCTCCCGCGCTTTCTAGAGCGAGGCCGCGGGGCGCGGCGCGCCTCGGTGCACCGTTGCGTGTCGCGCGCGCGTATGGCGGCGGCGCCGGTCCAGCCCCGGCCAGCCCCGGCCATCGCGGCAATTAGCTCTTGCGCGACATAATCTAAATTAATAAGTAAACTCGCAGGGCATCATGCGCCCGGCGGAGGTGCCGGCCTAAGTGGGTCAAGGCGAGACCCGCGGGCCCGCCGGCAGCGCAAGTGGCGCATTCGGTTAAAGTGGAACAGGGGACGAGGAGCCGCCCAAAGCATCCCCGGCCCGGCCCACTGCCTAATCTTGCCGCGGACGAGCCGAGCCTCGGGCCTACACGCGCGAGCCGCGCCGGCTCCGCTCGGCTGCGGCCTCCTGCCCTCCTTCCTTCCCGCCGCTTTTCTCCATTGGCTCTCGTCTCGCCCATATCGGGGCGACCCTTTGGACAGATCTCATTTCGGGCTCATCTCCAACTCGCAGCTTCCCCGGTCTATTCTCCCTTTATTTTCGCTAGCCGATCAGGAATATTGGAACACAAACTCATTTTAGAAGCGCCAAGAATAACTTGCTAATGATGCCTTTTTGTGAAATAAATAGATTTCGAGAGACTGTTACCCAGATCCCGTAAGCTATCGGAAGCCTGTAATAGGTATATTCTTCGCCTCGGAAACGCGCTAAAGGAGCATTTGATCGTTAATAATAAAAGCCGCGTGGGCAGCTTTGTATTATAAACTTGATGTATTTTACGCCTGAACGGAAATTGACTTTGTTTTCTATCTAAATTAAAATCGGTTCCATATATAACGATAACATGCGAAAACATGATCATTTAGTATAGCTTGAAATGATTGTGGTTTTAATTAATTGCAACACTGTACGATTTGATTGGAAACGAAACCGTTCGTTGATATACAATTTATAAAGCCACGTCGACTAAAAAAGGATCGATTAAGTATACGCAATTAACGCCTGCTACACGAGTATACACAATTGTCACGTTTTGGGCAGTTGCGTTGAACTAAAAAGCCCGGAAAGCCATTGTACAGATGCTATCGAAAGGTCACTCGAAGGTTTTCCACGAGGGTCGAGGGCTCGTGTAACAGCGAACGTGCTTATTAACGCGCGCGTACGCATGTCAGGGTAAAAGTAGAAAAAGATCGGGGACACGTGGCGGAGTTTAAGAGGGACACGCCCAAGGCACGCCATTGAGCGGGGCATTGTCAAAAGGCCGGGAGCGCGCGGCGGCGGCGGCGGCGGCGGCGGCGCATGTATGGAGGCGCACGCGTGTGCAGGCGCGACTAGGCGAGAGCGGGTAGGCGGCTCGGCACGCGCGCGCGCGCGCGCGAGATAAGAGAGGGCAGAGTTGAGCGGGCCGGGCGGCGGCGGCGCCGCGGCTGCTTTCCTAGTATCTCGGACGTGTGCAGGCGTCGAACGACGAGATGATTGATAGCCGGGCCGTCGCGGTTTGGCGGGCGGCGCGCTCGTCCTGGGGACGCGGCAGCTCCCGGGCCGGCGCGGCCAATGCCCACCCGCGGGTGCCGCCCCCCTCCCGGCGCGGGCCGTCCTCCCTTGCCTCCTCCTAGGAGGAGCGCGGCGCATCTACTGGCAGGGCATGCTAGCCTGATGCTTCTAAACACTTTACCTGGCTCTCCCCTAACCTGGCGGCAATAGAGCGCGTCTTAGAAGCGGCGTCTAAGCGGCGCGGCTTGGCGGGCGGGTGGGCGGCGTGGGAACGGGGGGCGCGCGCGGCCGCCGCGGCACTTTCCCAGGGCGGGCCGCTTCTCACGCGCGGCGCGCCGTGCGAAAAAGGAGGATGCGCCGCGCGATTCGGGGCCCGGGCCGAGCGTGAGAAGCCGGGCGCGCTCGGCCCGCGGAGCCTACCAGGCGGCCATGCCCGCGGCGAGCTCGCGCGCCGCCGCGGCGCCCGCACCCCCGCGAGCCGCGCTCCCGGGTCCCGGTCCCGGTCCCGGCCACCTGTCCCGGGGGTGCGCCCCGCGGCCACCTCCAGCCGCCCGCTGCCCTCCTGCTCGCCCTGGGAATCGCTTTCCCCCGAAGCCCTGGAGATTCTCACGATAAGCCCCGTGGAATCCGGGGCCGCGCGGGGAATGCGGCCGGCGCGCGCTGCACCCGACCGCCCGAGGGCCAAGGCCGGACCTGTCGCCCGCCGCCCGCCGCCCGCCGCCCGCCGCCGAATAAAGGAGGAAAGCCGAGCGGCCGCCCTGGGAACGCGGCTCCCAGGCGCCGGGTCGCGTGCGCGTTCCCACGCTCGCGGCGCGCTCCCAGAATTCGAGTGCGCTCCTCGGCCCTGGGAATCGCCGCGCGCAGGAAGCGATCGCCGATCGGCTTATCGGCGCCGAGCGCCGCCCGCGAGCCGCGAGCCGAGCGCTGCGCCCTTTCCCAAGCGGCGACCCCCTGGGATAGGTCAGCGGGCCCGCGCGACCCATTACCCGCTTCCCACGGGAGCGCACCGTGGGAGCGTCTCCGGGAACGCGAGAAACCGAAACCCCGGGCGGCCAGGGCCCCATGGCGACCCAGGAGCCCGAGGCCAAGGCGCCGCGCCACCTCCTCGCGGGGAGCGCGTCCCGGAGGGAGCGCCGCGCCTCGTCCCGCGGGCGCACCGCGCGTGAGAACCCGGCGAGGGCGCGTGGGAAAACCGCCAAGGCGCCTGGCGCTTGCCCGACCAGGAGCCCAGGAGGCCCGCGGAGCGCGGAGCGCGCCTCCTACTTCGCCTTTCCTCGCATTCTCTCCAGACGCGCGTGTGTGGCCACACGGCCGGTGTCCCCGCCGCCCGCCCGCCCGACCGCCCCCCCGAGGCTATGCCGCCGCCGCGCGCATTTCTCTCCCCCGCCAGTGCCCGCATTGCAGTTTGCACATGCATCGGGGACGCTCGCCTTCAAAATGCTGCTGCTCCTATCTAAAACTGCCGAATCGACTGACGCGCATACCCTACGTTGTATGACGCGTGTCGCGTGAGGGTTGGATTGGAAACGCGACCTTGTCGTCCTTCTCAATATTGATTTACTTTTTGAAGCACGAAAAGCGCCGGCTAAATATAAATATCATCAATCTCGTTTAATCTTTTAAGCAAATTATCTGGCACTCAATCTGGCAAAATATACGCGCCTTTAAAATCTTAATGTGCTCCTGACAGCATTTAATCTTTATTAATTTTAGCTTAGTGAGTCCTAGCTGCTTAAAAATTGAGAAACAAATTTGTCTCGAAATTTGATCAATCTACTAATTAAGTTCTCGTAGTTATTTTAAAATCCATAGATTTAATAATATTTAATTACTTTGAGTGTACAATATCAAGAGTGATCTGTTTTTATAAACACATATTTGAAAGTATACACAAGAAGCGATAAAATGTACAATGTAGATAGCTGTAGTGGGAGATTATTTATCTATGTCAGCGCATTAAGCCATTAACGTGTAAAACTTCCAAAATATAGGTCAAACTTTGTAACGTTGCAAAAGTTGTAGAAAAAGTTAATGTATTTTTGAATAAAAGTGATTGTTTATGTTTTGGGGCAACCTATTATACAAGTTTCTGAAGTCATATTTACATATAAACTTTAAGAAAAAACAATACTGAGCAGACTTTGTAACAAAAGTTTAACTTATCAAGACATTTTTCCGAAGCCAATGTTCAAGAGGGATTTCCATAAATGGGAATGAACTCGTTGTGCTTCTATCAATTTTCAAATCTCATTTATGGCGAGTTTCATTAATCTTTTAAATAAAACCTTGATGCCAATGAGCTCGATTATCGCGCTTTAATATTTGATGGGTGGAAATAACGAAAGCTATACTCCTATTGGACGTCTGCGCCCCACGCAACATGCGAGCATCGGCAAACGAATCAAGCCGATTCGGGAAGAAGTCCAATGCCTGCAGGGGCGGTATTTTCCAGGGAAAATCCCGGCTTAACGATCCCGGTTAGAATCGGGAGCGGCAGCCGCTCAGCGTCCATTAGAACGCACAGTAGGCGGCGGCGGCGGACTCGGGAGCGCGGCCATTGCAGTGCGGTGCATCGCGGGGCGAAGGACGGGAGAAGCCGGGAGAAGGAGAGAAGCAGGGAAGCGGCCGGGGAGGCGAATCCCATGGGGAATCCAACGCGAGCACCGGGAGCAGGACTGCATGAGGGCCGGGGAGCCGCGGGTACGCTTCAAAGGGCCTCCGGCGCTCGGGCTGGGGGCCGAGGCGGGACTGGCGGCACGAGTCCCCTTACGGCGCCGGGATCGCCGCGAGCGAAGGGAGCGAATAGAACGGCGGGGAGGAAAAGTAGAAAGTGCTCCACTTGGGCAGCAGGGCAGCATGGCTCGGCGGAGGCTGCCTCGGTGCAGCCGGTGGGCCGCGGCCCCCGATTCCACGCTCGGGCGCACTTGAATTTGAGAAAATTGCTCCGGTCAAATCGGCTCGTAGGGCTGCAGGAGCCGCGGGAGGCCGTCGAGCCGCGCCTTTTCCACGCGGCCGCGAGGCTCGCGAGCCTATCGGCGCCTCGCTTTCACCGTCCATTTCCATGGCGGCGCCTTTTCGCGCGGGCCGCGGGCGCCAACGGCAAGGCAAGTGGGTCGGGCCGCCCGCGCGGCCAACCGGGTCACGCAGGTGACTTTTGAGGAAGTTGAGCCGCGAGCCGACCAGGCGAGCAGGCCCCGGGCGGAGGTGCGCGCAGGCGCGCTGGGGGGCGGCGGCCCTCCCTAGCCGCGGCTAGTCGCCGCTAATCGCCGCTAATCGCCGCTAACCGCAGGAGCCGCGTTAGCGCCATTCGGGCCCGCTCGGCCAATTTCACGCCACTTGAACTTGTATTCATCCAAATGACTTTTGTAAACAAGTTTCACAGGGGAACAGGACGAGGCGGGAGGTGCCTTACCCAAGGAGGAAGGAGCCGGCCCAGCTGGCCCGAGGTGCACCTCGACCACACCCTCCCTATGGCCCCCGGGTCCCGCTCGCCCTGGACCTCCCGCCGGGATCCTGACCTAAGACCCTTTTTCACCCCGACTCCGCGCCGGTCCTATTCACCAGCCACTCTTAAAGTCAACAAAGCGAACCAGCGTCTCAGGGTAGCAGGAGCCCTCGTGGGTATTTCTTACCAGTTACCCTCTAGCCATCCTTCGACAATCGTTTATGTATTACATCTTTATGTTACGAGTTAAGTTCGACTTTCCCCATTTGCTCAATGATAATAGCAATTTTAAGCATAAAATTATTCAATTCGAAAGGAGATTAGCGGTAGTAATCTCAATGTCTAAAATGACTTTTTAAATTATTAAAATAATTACATAAAGTAAAATGTAAAAAAGGATAATCGCGTATCATGCAGTTCTTTTGAAACTAGAGTGTAGATAACATTTTTAAAAGAGGATTGCTCTTTAAATTCTAAGAAAGTAGTTCTATGTAACTCTTACTTTTCCTTGCTTTTCTACAATTTATTAAAATATGAAGCAATTCTATTTCGTGAAATTCTTACTGTAATTGTCAAAATATTTTACATTTAATACACCATGAATTATTTCGTTAAAATATGAACAATTGTGTTTGTATCAAATGTCGCGTATATTCGACATGGAAAAATTAAATAATTAAATAATAAATAAATGTAGGTATCTATAATAAATAAAATGTTGTAATTTTGAATTTCAAGCTATGCTCTTTGTTTATT
This sequence comes from Sycophaga agraensis, assembly GCA_018906755.1. Taxonomy (NCBI): domain Eukaryota; kingdom Metazoa; phylum Arthropoda; class Insecta; order Hymenoptera; family Pteromalidae; genus Sycophaga; species Sycophaga agraensis. The sequence continues at coordinate 6,007,186 of JACCIE010000002.1, read as the reverse complement.
TCAAGTTATACCCAGCTTCGGAGAAACGCCGAGTTTAACACAATAGTGCTAAAGTCCCCTTGCCGCAGGTATAAGAGTTTAGAATAGGGGCTACGGCGAGGTACGTTGGAAAGGTCAGTAATCCCACAATCCTATTACACGCCGTAATATTTTCTTTTCTTTAAAATGACTTTTGTCAACAAGGTTCTTAGGGTAGCAGGACGTTCAAGCAAGTCTTCCAAAAGACGCAGAGATTGTCCTGGTCAAAAACGTAGGTCCAACCTAACTGTAAAACTGCAACTCTAGATTCTAAAGCAGCGAAATTCCTATCATTTTTAGCGCATATTTCGATGCGGTTACCGGTGCAGACCGCACATATATTTTAATTAATCGCCCGATAAATCAATTTTTTGTGGTTTGGATAAGCGCGAGTACGCAGCGGTGTAATAAAGGATTGGAAGGGGGAGGGGAGAGTGCATTGCGCCCGGGGCGTAGATAAGGCAGAGCCCTGCCGGTGCGTTGCACTTTGATTTATTCAAGCGCGGGCGAGTCGTGCGCTGCGGTCGCCTCGCGTCGTGCACTGCACAAGCGGGCCTTTAAAATTTTATTTCACACCCGAATGACTTTTTAATCTTTAAAATGACTTTTGTAAACATATTTATCAGGACGGCATGAGGATCGTGGAGGTGGCTCGGAAGGGCGAAAGAGTGCCAGGCGTCCCTGCAGGTAGGGCGGGCGCAAGGGTCTCGAAGATTCGCAGGTGTGCGGAGCCCCTGGGGAGCGGCTCAATAGCAACGCTGCGGGCGTGCGGCTGGCCTATTGTCGCACCCGCAGCTTAACTCCCTCCCTCGGCTCCTTAATCTCCACAAAAGTCATTTTTCTTAAAGAGAGTCACAGAGGAGCATGAGAGGCGCGTTGGTCTTTACAAAAGTTGCAATTCCCGCTTGGTGCTTGCACGCGTCCACCAGTGCTGGAAACTGTCGCGTGGCTTATCGCCTCCCAAAAGGAATATATTCGAAACGTTCCATTTCAAGACGTGTACATAAGTATGTAGTTCCAATACGATAAAAACGGTTTCATGTTCAATGTAATCTATATTGCGAAAGTTATTGTTTTTATATAGGTGTAATAACTCATTGCTTTAGTGGTCGTTTTTATTTACAATCAAGACCGATATTTGTTTCAAAGGGGCATTATAAAATTTATAAAGTGCATTTTATATCAATAGCTACATTTATTATTTTTTTATGTACACCACTTACAATCACGCTGAGCATTTACCGTTTGATAATTGCAGCATAAATAAAATTATGAATCCTTGATCGAATATCACGTTGCGCGATAAATTTTAAAATTAATGGAGCGCGAAGAGTCGGTACGTTCAAAATTATTATGTACATTTTGTTTGTCCGTTTATGAACGATATTAATTTATATAGGCTGCATACTAAATAACAGGGACACAATGAGCTGAGAGATTGAACAATCGTTATCAAGAGCGCGAGCGATAGCATTGATAATTCAGCGGTAAATACGCCGAAGAGCGAGGGAGTTATCAAGCGGAGATAATAGAGGGTCTGCCGCTGAGCGAGCATTCGATGACAGGTTGTTCAAGAAGCGAGGCGGCCAGGCTAGCATGAGCGCAAGGAGCCTCCGGAGGCAGCGGCGCTCGGCCGATCTTCGGCCTTGTCCAAATCCCCGAAAGCCGCTCGAGGCTCGAGGGCGCGCTTGGGACTCGGGCGCCTCGGGAGGGGCCGGAGATCCGCCCGAGCGCCTACGTGTGGGTGGGGCGCGTGCCGGCCCATTCTATTAATTGACTGGCTGCGCTGGGCTCGCGCGGCTCAGCCACTTAGCCGCGCTTAGCGGCGGTAATCGTTATATTTCATCTGCAGGCGTGAAAAGCATTGTAAATACAAATTAGTTAAAGATTGAGAGGCAAGGAAGCAGGGCCGGGCAGGAGGTAGCCGGGCCGGGGCGCCCGGGCCGCCCCCGCGGCCGGACCCATTTTTCCCAAAAAACACCTGTCGACGGAAACTCGAAATCCCCCGGGCACCAGGCGGCTATGCCGGAGAGGAGACGGCCGGCGCGTTAATTTTTTTTCAGCCGCGGAGGCGCGAGGCATGTACGGGTGAGGCGAGGCGCGAGAGCCATTGTGGCTAATTGCGCGCTGAGGGCCCGAGGCGCGAAGAATGCATTCGTGAAGGCGAATTAATGGAGTGGCCGGGACGCGGGCCGCAGGAGGCCGCAGGAGGACCCGGGATCCCGAGGCGCACCTGTGCCCCCGGCCTCCGGGAGGCGGCGGCCCGCCACCGGAAGGGTTGATTCCCCACGGGCCCAGATTAGGACCCCAGACGGCTCAAGCGGTCGCTCCGAAATTGTTGCTCGAGGAAAGCCCTGCACGTGGCGCCGAGGCCGCGAGCCTCCCGCCAGGCTCCCGGCGTTGCGCAATCGGCTCTTCCGCGCCGGGGACAAGGTTGCATCTCGCATCCTCGAAACTCGTGCGAATGGTACCAAGGTGGCCAAAGGGTTGACACTTGTCGAAAAATCTGGTACCGCGGCCACTAGGGGCGCAGGAGGCCCGAGAAGGTGCCTCCAAATTTTGGGCCTTTCGTAGGACCCCGGGAGGCCCGCACCTGTTACCTTTCTACCTCCGTTCTATTCTATGGCGCTGCAGGTGCAGCGGTCCGGTGAGCGCGGCTCGCTCTTCGACCTTGACCTGCTTCTTCATGCTCTGTGAAGATCCCGACTATAATACTGCTCTAGTCGGATTTCGTATACCTGCGCATTTGATCCCTTCTCGGTACTGACCGACGCACTAACTGCACTCTAGCCTTTGTCCAATTCAACTATATATACTGGTGCATTTTTTATTGCGTGCCGTTTTTTAGACACAGTAACAAATTGCAAACAAAAATGCAAACTACATTTGGAAACCATAGTATATCATTTGTCTAGTATGCAATTATTCAATACAAGCCATTGATATTTTTACAATTTAATATCTGTCTGTAATACGTCATAAATTAAATTGCAGATTGTGTGATTGTATTGCAGTATTAATTAAACGTATCATTACATACTCCGAGAAAGATGAGTTAGTGCAATACGAGCAATTAGTTTCCTCATATACTTTAGCGAATAAACTAAGGACTGTAAGGTAAAGTTGCAGGAAGGAGAAAGAGGAGAGATGGAGAGTGAGAGAGACCGGGAGAGCGAGAGACGAAGAAGGGGGAGGGGGAGAGAGATTTTGTTCACAATCTCCTGGCAAAGTCTGCTCGCCTGGTAGGCTTTGATCAAGAAAATAAGTTTCTGTTAATATGTTTCTCACGACACGTGGGAACGCTTGGGCCAACGGAACGCGGCGTGCGCGTAAAGTGAAACGACGGGAAGAGTCGGTTATTTTTTTTCTCAAGCAACTCGAAATTCACTACAGGGGCATTATTCAATCCCGCGAGCGATCCGCCGGGTATGCCGACTCTCCCAGGCGGCCAGTCGGACAATGTTTGCACGTGCACGGAAACTCGAAATTTCGCCATATATGCCTATGTCGGAGGCGCGCGCGCCGTTCATTTTCCAGGGGCGAGTTCCCGAGAAAGGAGACGGCCGAGCGGCCCGTGGAAATACCCGAGCGCACAAAGCCACGGGGGAAAAAAGACGCGGCCGAGTAAGAAAGGACTCGCAAGCGATCTTTACCAAAGGGGGAGACTCGGAGACGCGCTCCGCCAGGTAGAGGCGCTCGTTTCATCCAAATTTTTTTTTTCAATTTCCGAAGAGAGCGTTACGCCCGTGCGCGTACATAATACGCCTGCAGCGGCGACGGCGGCCGTTGGACCGCGTGCGAAGCCGAGCCGCCGGGAGAGAGCGAGCGAGGGAAAAGAATCGGTAACGGCTACTCGCCTGCAGGAGACGGAGCGGCCGGGATTCCGAGCGTGAGAACCGGGGTTCCAAGCAGCACTTGCCTTTCTCAGGCTTACCAAGTGATCAGCAGGCGCGAGGAGCTCCGCCGTCTGGACCAAATTTATATTTCAAGTATATCTCCTCCGTCCCTCTCTGTCCCTCTTTCTCCCCGGCCTCCCTCTCGTCTGCCTCTCGCGAAGCTTCCTTTTTCTCTTAATCTCGCTTTCCTCGCTCCCTGCCTCTGCTATGTGTATTACGAGCGCGCATAGTATCTCGCGGGGCAGGAAGCGCGATAGGCCAAGGCGATCTATCTCTGGGCCGCCCCCCCCCAGACTTATCTCCCTCGCGGAGGGAAAAAAGTAGTCGTTATTCCGAGGCCTAATCAAGATTTGGCGATTGCCCTTAAAGCTGCTTCGAGATCGGCGGCGGCGCGCCAAGCATAAGCTATGCGCCCCCGTAGAGCTGCGCATAGGTCCCGCGGTTGACTCGGCCGATAAAAGCCGGGTAGAAGGCAAACGGCTAATTATGCCGGGCCCTCGCTCCAGAGATGGTCAAGATTGGGGAGGAGAGCCGGGCCTTGAGGGGGGCAGGCGCGGAAATTTGATAAGGGCAGCTTGCTCGGGCGGACTGGTCTCCTAGTAAGCATGAGAAGATCGCCGCTCTCGAGGAGACTCGGTTCTCACGGCCGAAAAGCTCGCAGGCTCGGTTCTCACACGCGGCGGTGACGCGCCGCCGGAGACGATCGCCGACCTTTCGCGCGCGTGAGAAGAGGAAAGTTTACGCGCCGGCGCTCGCCCTCCCCCCGTGCCTCCCCCCTTGGTATGCGCCGGCCGGGAGGGGCTGCGCCGACCTTCCAGGAAAGCGCCCACGGATTTTCCCGAGATTTCGGCAATTAGCCGTCGCGCCGAGCCGTGCGAGCGTGCGAGAGCGCGAAATTCCGAGCGGCCGACCGGCCGATCGGCCGATCTCTCACGGGGGTCACTTGGGAAAGGGGGGCCGGGAGGATCGGGCCCCGTCGGCCCCCGTCGCCCCCCCGACGCCCCCCGACGCCCCCCGACGCCCCCCCGTCGGCCCCCGTCGGCTCCCGTCACCCCCGGCCGCGCCGCGGCTCGCAGCGTGAGAACGGCCCTCGCGCTGCCGGTCAAATTCACACCGGCGTTATTAGGATTGCAGGCGGCCCGCGGAACTTCGCGCCTACCCTCTCCTTCGGCGTAGCTGTGTGCGCGTGTGTGCATTGTCCGTGCAGCTTCTTTTTCCTTTTGACTTCGCGGAGCTTTCCGCGGCTTCGCCCCGAGGAGTAGGATTTTTGATTCCCGGCAGCAGTGCCGACTAGGAGAGTAGCGCGGACGGGCGGTGCTCCCAAAATCGCCCTTCACTTCGAAGCAACTTCAAACTTCCCCTGCCCCCTCCTCGGAGTCTCGGCCAGTGTAGCTTGGTTGTGCGTGAAGTTTCATCGGGCCTCGCAACTTCTTTCACGGCTCTTCTTTCCTACTTGCTCCGCCGCCCGTGTAGTTTATGCACGCACGCGTTGCGAGCCTTGGATTTGTCTACGCCGTGGAAGGAAGCGCGGGGGCGGACAGATTAGAAAATCAAGCGTGAAATTCTCGGCTAAAGCGTGACCGATACATTAGGAGCGTAGGAGAAGATGAGTCTATTCCGTCATTAAGATGTAATGATGTGGGCGACGCCTCGAGTAGGTATTCTAAACTTGCGGCCGGTGGGTGGGGAGGGGGGGGGGGAGGGAGAGGGACCGACGCCGAGAACTGTTCCGTCCACTTCGGAGCTTATACGGACACTTAATGTCATAGATATAAATCTTATACCGGTAAGTGACGTTTAGAGTAGGAGAACAGGACCCTGCAAGAGTTTTCAAATTGAGAGGGCTGTCAACGAGGATCCACTTGTAATACCAAGACACGTGTCAATACTTTCTATGCGAATCACTTTCTATGCTAGACTAATTCTTCGTGCACCTACTTACTTCACGTCCGCTCATTGCCTTCATTAATGATATAAGTACTCTGCATTGCGTTCGATAAAATATTTAGCTTTTTAATTCAAATCGAATATTAAAGTAACAAACTTCAAATTTAAGATTTCAAACCTTATCAAGTAAAGTAATTAAATTCTCTATTCATTTGTATTAGCTTTGAATAAATATAAAATATTGAATGTCGCAATTTTACATTTCACGATGCAGCTTTAAGTAGTTTTGTAATGTTGAAATTATTTTTTTTTGATAATTAAAAATATAGTTAGTTAGCATTTATACAATTAAGAATTTAATAAAGGTACTTTGACATTTTTGAGACGTCTATTTTATTATAATAATAATTTTTTAAATTACTTTGATATTTTCGGAACATGTTTTTACACGATGTATAAGTATTTTGTTAAACGCTAACAAAAAGTATTAGTTGTTAAATATAGTTTTAAATAATTTTGCTAAACATTTTACCTAAACAATTATATTTTACTAATATGTAGCAGTAACTTTTTTCAAATTTAATATTATTGTCCAAAAATTTTTCATGCAATAAAATGAATTTTGGAAATTTATTGTATTGAACAATAAAGTTTCGCATCCCATGCTCAAATGTTATAAAAATGTATGAGAAAAAACTTGCCGTGTAGTATGGCCTTACATACACTGTAGTTTTATACATTTTTACATATTTTGATATTCAAGAGCTACAGCAAAATTTCATTTGAATTTCGAAACTGTAGGCAAATATATTCCGAGCGATATTTTTGCTTTGTAAGTCATTATCTTAATAAAACTAGGTTACTATTATGTATCCGAAAATACTTGCATAGAAATAGCACATTACACAGTATGTGTATAGGAATGACTTGTGTATACTCTCGTAAATGTGTGCTTATAATAAGCATTTTTCGAAACAAGATCCTAAGAATTCGAACTTAGGTAAGCAATTTGGAAATATAAAAATAAAATAAAGCGCAAACCTAGATGTTTTAGCAGCGTTGTGGTTTTAGTTTTATTACAAACTTGTTTACTAATTTTTCTTTGGTTATAACCAAAAAAATTACACGAATCGTTTAATCTTAATCAAAGGATCGAATTTTTATAATTTAATGCGTCTAATATTTTTTAGTGCTTAAATATGCAATGAAATTTATATAAAACTTGAAGTAATCTATTGAAGTAAAAAATTTATTTTATAGGTTACTCCACAATGCTACAAGATAATTTATCTAATTTTTAAAAATACTTTAACTCTTTAAAAGCATTAACAAGATTATTTATTTCCTTGTTATTTTTGTTGGAATCTTTTAACGTATTTCTGTTTTATGTTATAATGTTATTAGTACAAGTTATTTAAACAAGATAACGTTAATGTGGACTTTTGAACCCGTTGTGCTGGTTTTTCCAACAGTCTAGACATGAAAATTTAAACGAAGTCATTCGCTTTAGGAAAGTTTATTAATTAATAAGAATGTCAAAAATATATTATAAATACAGTGACAATTTTAATGATATCATGGGTAGTTATACCTATATTCTATTTCCAAATAATAATACAAAACTATAGTTGGTTATACATGATGGATTAATTATGATAATAAACTAGCATACGATAAAAAAACGATAATAAATCATTAATTTAATTTCTTGAAATATAAACTTAATTTGTTTCGCAACAAACCAATTTTTGTAAAAGAAAAGTAACGTGTTTGGTTAATCTGAACGGAAACAGTCCGGATAGGACAGCGCAAGATAGGATGTCGTATAAGCTTAGCGGAACACATGTGCGAAGGCAAGTGGGAGGTGCATACAAGCATGCACGAGCTTACAAGGGCCAAGGCACGCGACACACGTGCCACACGAGCGACTGATATGTGCGGTGGCTTGCGGCTCGGGGACACGTTAGCTTCCACATATGAAGCAGGGGAGCAGGAAGGCAGAGGAGCTATGCCGGCGGGCAGGAGGAGCCGGCCCGGCCCGGGCGAATGCCGCCCTTGGCGCCTCCGCCCGCCGGCGGCCGCGCGGCTTTAGGCGCGCGGGGGACGCGAGCTCCTAATATGAGCCTCGGTGCGGCTGCATCGCCCGCGTGCACTTAGAAGTGCAGCGTGCGCGCAATCGCGGCAATAGTAGTTGTCCGAGTGCGCCTGGCGTATGCGGGCTCGGGTGCGCTGCGGTGCACGAGCAGCTGCCGGCCGTCCCTCCTGCGGCCAAGCCGCTCGAAAGGGTTAGAGAGTTTCTAACGCTCTTGAATTTCTACTGAACAGGGTAGTAGGAGAGCCGAGTGCGCTCGTGCACCGCCGGCTCTCCGCGGCCGCGGGCAGATCGCGTGCACGCGCGCCGCTTCAACCCTCGCGACTTATCTCGGCGAACTGCCGCGAGCTCCTCGAACGCCCGCGTCAATACGTCGCGCGTCTTTTTTTTTTTCATTACGGGCGCGCGACGCTTGGCCGGTGATCCGCCGGCGGACGCCGCGAGAGGCTGTGCCCGGCGGATAGGCGCAGCCGAGGGCGAGCCGCTCGGCGACGATCGCCTCCGCATTATTCTCGCGTCGCGCCCGGGCACGTGTGTGACGCGAGGATCGCGCGCGCGTATACATCATATCGAGTCGTATAAGTATGCTCACTTGCGATTAGAAAAACATGAGAAGATCTCTTTTGAAAGTGTTTCTATACGGCCATAAACTTATCCGGGTAGTAAAGTATACTAAGAGTTTCCTTGCTTAAATTCGCGCAGGCTAAGCGCGCGGTGAAAGCGGAGAAGGGGAGGACACAATAACCCCTAGGATTAGCTTCGTCACAAAGAATCGAGGATGCATAGTACCAGGGGAGCAGGATCGAGGGCCGCCCGACGCACGGCGCCAAATGCGCGCGCGCATGCCACTGTGCGAAATTGCGACTCGATGCGCCCACTATTTGCCAGTTGCTGTTGACGGACAATTTTCTACTCTTCCCAATTGTTTACTCGCGACCCAGTCCTGTTATTGTTTAAGCTTGACTCTGTTACATTTCGCTTTAACTAATTGCTCTCGACTTCCGGAAAGATAAAACAACCAAGGCTTCCTGTTGTTTCTTCATCCGTCTTTGAAAATAGACGAGGGGCCTTTTAATTATTCGCAAAATAGTTTTCCCGAAAAAATTGCGCACGTTGTTGATTTTTGATTAGCCGAATGTTTGTCCAAACATTTGCACGAGAATTTGCAGCGAGCAGCGTTTTTGGACGAACTCGAGTAGAGACTCGAGGCCAAAGCTATAGTTGAGACGTCCATTGCTAAATCAACGAAACGCGATAAGCTTATACATATATAGTGTCAACGCGAGCCGCGGCGCGCGCGTACAGTTATCGAGAAAACATTTTCCGAAAGGATGAGCGGCCGGCAAAGTATAGTTGGGGTGACGTCGCGTTGTCCGTTTTTTGACATTGAGTCAACTAGCACCACTTTACGATCAAGGGAGCATGAGGCCGAAGGAGCCAGTGGACTCGATACGCACGGGAGCGGCTATGCCCGCTTGAGCAAACATCGAGTACTTCGAGGGAAGGAGAGGCGAGCAGGTGGGCGCGGCGGAAGACCCCGAGGAGTATAATTGGGGCGCGCGGCGGGCGCAGGTGCGTGCGTTGGCTCGGGGGCGGGTGGGCGGCACCTGCGGCCGGATGCTGCCGCGGGTGGACCGGTCCAGCGGGCCGATCGGCCGGGCGCCGCGCCGGCGATCGGCACGCTACGAATGCGCGTGCAGTGCGTCTGTCGCCCGGCTGCATCCGGCCTCCTCTGCGCACGTCGCTTCGTCGCCTCGGAGAAGCGGCGAAAGGGTAAAAATCTGAGTAAAGTAGTGCGATTTGCGCGCAGGGGATCATGCGGGCCCAGGAGGTACGGCTGCGCCGCGGCGGCCTAAAAGCCGGCGGGGGCCCGCGAGAGGCTCCTCGGCTCCTCGGCTCCCCGGCTCGGCGCTCGCCACGCCCACCGGGGCCGCGCCCCGCCCGGGCCGCACTCGGGGGCGGGGGCCCGCACCGCCCGGCCACGCATAATTTGATAAATTTAGTTACCAGGCTCATATACCTCCGTAGAGCTAGGAACTTTTGACCACGGCCGAATGTATTCTAATTAAATCAAATTGGAGTGAGGCGGGCGGCGGCGGCCGGCCGGGGCCCAGCGCCGCGGGCAGAGGCCCGGAGCCGCGCGGCCCTCGGCGCGGCCCGGGCGCCGCTCGGCGGTCGGCGGGGCGGGCGGCGGAGCGGCGGAGCGGCGCCCCAGGAGGCGGCGGCGCCCAGTCCCGGGCGCGCCTCGCTCGCGCCTCGCCGGCGGGTGGGGGCCGCGCGGCGCGCGGTGGGGACCGAGCCGCGCATTCCTCCTAGACGAGCGCGCGCGCGCTAGAGGAGGCCGTTGCTATGGGATTACGTAGGAGAAGAGCTCGGGATCCCCTACGAGTGGCAGGGCCGCATGAGCGCCGGGGAGCCTGTGGGGCCCCTCCTCCTCGGCCGGCGGCCCGCCGGGCCCTTGCTGCTGGCCTCTGCTGCTCCCCGCGGCGGCTGCTCTATTGTGCGCTCCGTCGTCGGCTGCTCCTTCGCCGCGGGAGCCGCCAAGGCCGCCTTGGGCGCCTTGGGCCGCCTTGGGCCCCCCGCCGCGCGCGCCTCTTCCCGCTTTAATGAAGCGGATTAACGTCTTGGGCCGTACTAGGGCCGCAGGAGTGCCGGCCGGGCCGCGGCGCTTCGGGCCCCGGCCCACCCCGCCCCCCGCCGCCCGCCTTTTTTTCCCGCTTTTCCTCGCCTTTCAAGGTTTTCTTCACCAGGGTAGCAGCACGCGCCGCAGGTGGGGAAACCGGCTTTTCCCGTGGCTCGGCCGACGCACCTGCTCGAGCCCGCACCCCTGAGCCCCGGCCTTTACCCCGACTCCCGCCCGGCTTTCCCGAGGGGCGCTTTTCCGGGCCTAGGGTAACATGAGCGCGCGCGCGCGGCCGCGCCCCCCTGGAAAAACTGCGCCGCCCGAAAATCCTGCCGGCTCGCCTTTCCGAGCGCAGCGGCCCCACTCCGCTCGCGCGCAGCCCGTGTCTAGCCGGAGTTGTCCTGCACTTGCGAGACGCGCGCCTCCCTCGGAAAAGTGACGCACCAGGCCCGAGGCGATTATCTCCTTGGTCACAGGACAATGCCGCTTCTGCGTTTGTTTGCTTTGGGAATAGGGAAATATAGTTAGGGAGCGGTCGCTCGTGTTTTCCCCAAAATCTCGCTCTCGACTAGCCTGGCACGAAAAGGGAAAGCAATTATAGCAAGGACATTAACCAGGAAAACAGAAAATGAAATATAGTGGCACGACTCAAAATAAAAATGGAAACTCAAATAGAGACCAAGGAAGGGATAGTGTTCACGTCTGATGAAGATGGAAACGCATTCGGAAATTAATATGAGGGCATAAACCAGAATTCCATATTCCCTATAATGCCAAGTTACTGCTCAATTACCAACAGTCTCATGTACGCAGCTATAGCTTATAAAGCTATAGCTTTTTTATTTATTTATTTTTTCAATGATAAATTGCGGATGTACTACAGTCTAATTAGATCGGTTGATGTATCTGTTGTAAGTGAGATTACAAGTACTGCATTCTCGTGAAAATTGTTTTGATAATTAAGCAAAATTTAATATTACGAGTATTTGGAAAAAAGTGAAAAATATATTTTCAAGGCATGTATCATTATAAAATGTATACTTTTAAATGCGAAATGAGAAAATATCTCGGCAAATATTTAAATAGCGCCAAGCATCATTTCGGTGTTATCGCAACATTACGCGAACAATATCAGGTAATAATTCCGAAAAGATAAAATTACATTATAAAAATGATCATAATAAATACGAGATATATATGCAATACTGCCAATACAACAGGATTTATTTGACTTCTTTTTTTTTAATTTAGAGTAATTATATTGTATAAGTATGCAGGTGTATTTGCAGGTAAATGTATATACTACTCGTATATCGTTAAACAATACTTCAATTTTTCAAATAATTTAATTAAAGAGTATTTATTTTTAATGAATGACTAATTAATAATTTATTTTTTCAAATAGTTTAGTTTAAAAACTTATTATTTTTGAAAGGTATGTTTTAAATTGAGAGAGTAAAAATGACATTTCTCCCATTATTCCATATTTTCATCAAGCTATCGTACCATTTTTAATATTAAATAACATTTACGTTTGACCTTATTATTTTAAAGAAATGGTGATCAATTTAAAAAAATATATTAAAGGGAAATATTATTTTATGATAATAGCCGGAAAGAGATTCTCTGTTAAAAACTCAATGGCATCTGCACTATAGCCTTAGTGGAGTTTCTACCTTACTGTGTACAAGAAAAGAGAATATTTGAAGATCTTATTTCGATGGCCGAGGGTAAGAAAAAAAAGTTGAAGCCAATTATATTGCTTTCTAGAACCAGGCTAGTAGAAGAGGCGGGATAGTTTCTTCGATTTGACTAAGAGCGTCCTTCTCCATTTCAAGGGTGCCACATTATCCGAGGCTCTGAGAGAGCGACAGCAGACCACCCATGGAGAAAATGCTTTGTGGTTTCGATGAAAGGACCCAGCCAATTAACTCGCTTTCTAAAATCAGGCTTACAGAAGAGCGAAGAAGGTTGTTTTTCTAAAGGAATTTTTGGGACCGCCCCCGACTGAGTACAGTGACTATAGTGCACTGAGTCTATAGTTCAGACTTAGAATATCCGGGCTTATGATGCCTGAGTTTATATATAGACAGATAGCTTATAAGTCACGCAAAGTATGCCGACACTTTACTCATACTTCTCGATGATAACTTTACTTTCTAATCATATCTATTCTATCCTAACTATCTTTATTAAACTTTGAACAGTCCTTAAAATTATGAGCACGCTGATTATTAAGTTTAATTATACTATTTTAAATTAAAGTTTATACTCAATGTATTACGAAATTCTAAATATATTTTTATAAATAAGTAATCAATTTAGTTTGTTGGTTGCATAATGCAAGATGATAATTAAGCGAGAATTATAAAGGGTTCCTATTTATATTAAGTTAATAACTTGATTTGTTATCAAAGCACATTATATGTATTTTCCAATATAAGCAAAAACATTTTTTATATGTCAAGTGAGAAAATACCGATAAATAAATTTCGTAGTAAATATACAGAAAAATATAAATTGTATTTATATTATCGTAATTTATTATTCATATTAAGTTTCAAAAATGTTTATAATTAATGTGGACAGAATGAAATGTCTATTAAAATTGCATCACAACGTCCAAAATCAATTTTAAATAAATTATTTTAAAAATTGGAAATACGTGTATTCAAAATCGATTAATCATTTATAAATATAAAGCAGGGTTTATTGAAGATTAAAGAAAGAAAAAGTTTGAAATGAAACTGTGTTATATAAACAGCTGATATATGCGCGTCTGCGATTGTCTTGTCTAAATTGTATTGAAATTTTAAGCGTGAATCAACGTACTTTCTCAATAAAATAAAAATTATTAAATATGCACAAGTTTTGAAGTTTTAAAGGTATGCGTTTAAGTAAATCCATTTATGATGAACCAGAGTATATACTTTTACCCCACCATCGAAGCTCGCGAGAGTCCCCTCCACATGGAACTGCATGACTTATACCTAAGCCCTGTGTACACCGTCGAGTTCAGTCTCAGTCGCGCGATCTTTCCCTTCGGAGCAACATCGTCTCTCCATATATCGTTGGCTCTGTACCCGTGTATACCAGACTTTCTATACGTATTACCGCGCGTTCCATGTGCTTTATTAGATTAAGTCAAATTCTCGCATACAAGTTGAAATTTTGTAAAAATTTTATCAATAAATTTTTCTTTTCTTATGAGATTTAATTTAACTATGTACCAACTTAAAAATAATTTTTTTTTTCCGTTACATGCTTTTTTATATATTCCAAAAATATCGATTTAATATTTTTACGTAAAAGAGTGTTATAAATAAAACCTACCTTGGGGATGATTGGATTGTAGATTATAATCATCTATTTGTAGAGTGCTATTAGCTCCACTTCTCGTGAATCTTATTATGTGATATTGATTATCATTTATTTTTACGCCGACTTCGCCGAGAGGGTGATCACTCGTGCCCATATTATATACAGCAAAAATGTTTCCTTCGACCTAGTAAATTAAAGTCAAATGTTAATTAAAAAACATGTAAATTATATTAAAAAATAATAAATGTTAATTATATTTTTAAATAGTAAATTTGTTTCGATACTTACAATTTGAATTTCAAGATAGTCGTTACTTGAGGCAGATTCAATTCGTAATAAAACGGCATCACTAACCGTTGTTATAAAACCCATTGCTAATGTATCTCTTTTCATTTCTGGCCTTCTATCAGGTGGAAAAGTATATGTTATAATACCCCTTCCTGGTCCATATTGATATGATATTGACTCTGTAAGTAATATTTTTATAATTAATGTAATATATTAAATTAAAATAAGAGACTCAATAATTAAGTAACAACAACTAAGAAACTGTATAAAAGGTATCGTTTAATTAAAAATTTTGGCAAATATATTTTTAACTAAATAGTATTTAATAAATTTTAAATATTTTATTTGTATATTATGAGGAAATATGGTATAACTAACAAATATATTATATATTTACCATCTGAACACGTTTCTCCTGCAAAGCTTGTCATGTCGCAATCGCATGCGTAACTATTCCATTGTTGCACGCATGTTCCGTGATTGGCACAGACGTCGTGAGTACATTTTCTTCCTGGATGAAGATTCGCGTAGGCGTCGCATCCCGATTCAACTAAGGAACTCGGTATAACTGCATCTGAGATGAGATCTGGGCTCTCGCCGCTAAGGTCTAAAGATGCTAAACAGCCTTCGAAACCGTGTCGACTCATCACGTGCTTTGGCAGTTGTGCATATTGCGCCTTTTCCACTCCACCTTTTCATATAAAAATAGATATATAATTAAGTTCATATATATATCGCCGTATAAACATTTCTGGTTATGTTATACTAGTGATTTTAAATAAAAGTAAAAGCAGTTGCGTCAGTCTATTATTATTATCTGTATATATAGTTACGTACCTATAAACAGTATTCCATCCAAATCAAGATTCTCATTGTTTCCGGGACTATTGACTACATTGACATGATCATCGACGGCCAAGGTGTGTCTTTTAGGCGCAGGTCGTGCTATGGTAACAGAATGCCATGATCCATCGTTGAGTCGTGTTTTCGTACTATCTCTAAGTCGTACAGGACCATCGCCCAAGTCAAAAACATAATGAATGTGCCCGTTGACTAGTTCCACAGCTATGAAGTCGCGTTCACGACCAGCATTGTACAATATTAATCCATTTGCTTCTCTTGTCTTAAACTGTAAAAAATAATACGTCTTACTTTTTTTAATCAAGAACTCTGTAACGAATAAAGTCTTGTAATTTAGTGAAAATTATTAATTAATGTCAAAGTGTAGTAATCAAATACTTCTTTATTGTTTTATAACTATTGATTTAGAAGGAATGCAATTTTATATTAAATCTGCTTGACTGCTACTGTAATGTAGTTAAATAATAATGAATCTTTGAATTCGTAAAACTGGTTATTACTATATATAAAGGTTATATTGCGTTATAATTATGTTCGTTTTAAATTGGTTTCATTAGAATTTTTTTATCACGTAGTAGTATAGAAATATTCTTGGTAAGTATATATAAGAGTTGCTAAAATAATTTAAATACATACTAGTATGTAGAAAAAAATCAACCAAATTTTTAAAAAGACTCACATCAAAATAATTTTATACACGATTTTATACAGTTGAGATTAATCGATTAAAAGTGCATGTAGATAATTGAAATTGCATACTCGGTGTCGATAAACTGTTAGATTAGATCAAATTACTCTATTTTGCTTTCATTTCTGTTCTAATTTTTTTAATTATGTATTGTTCTAATTGCTCCCTTTTTTTAATGTGTAACGCTAATTTCGATTGGAGTTTAACTGCTGTGAAATTTCGCACTACTATAATGTTCTTTTTCACATTTCTTTAGACGAAGTAAAAAATTCTGAAAGTCCATTGCTTTAATCTCTTCGTTTATGCGGAAAAACCGAGCATATTTTGCATGTTAATTATAGGTAATTTTAAGACCCTAATATTAGATATGGTAATAACGTTAAAATATTGCATAAAGTTATTTATATCATCGATTTAAGGTGACTAGTTTGCAAATAATTTATTCTTAATGCAAAAAATTCGAGAGTTGAAAAAAAATTATATGCCTCAGTTTTATTTTCCATTAAAATATACTTTATATCGAAATTCAACAATAGAAGTATATAATTTCATGTTATTTTTGAAAGAGAAGCATTATACCTGAAAATAAATATTGGTCTCGACATAGGCCTTGAGGACGGTTAGGCCGACAAAGGTGTGCTTTGACGTGAAAGTGACTGGATGATGAACTGGGTGGTTTCTCTTGCCGAATTTTCCGGTAACCCTGATGATGGGCGTGAGTCCCTGGTGGGACGTCTGATGGGTGCCGGCACTCCGCGCGATCTCTAGGTACGGGTAACCGTTGAACCAGATCTGCTGGAGCTGGCCAATGAGGTGGGGTATCTCCTCGCCGGAGTGTAGATAGCCACCGACGTGGAGTGTCCTGAATTCGAGTATGTTCTTCTCGCCGAACATGCCCTCGACTGAAAAGCAATAATGGTTCTTTTTACAACAACGTCTCTCCTACGTATCGACGTGTGCACTAATTCGCATATATACATCCATCGACATCGAGATTGCGGGTCGCGAGAGTCGTGTACGGGCGGCTTCGCTTACGCGATTGGGCAGGCCTATTGTTTGCCCGGAGACAACCGATAACCGACAAACGGACGGCTCGCCACTCGCGGGCTTCGCTTCTACTCGGGGACAAGCCTCGGCATAAGCCACAACCGCAGGGCCAGTGTCATACCAGCTGCTGCCCCGTACTCAGCCTCGTGTCATTTCGCGCGTCATTTGCTTTAGAGCGTTTAACTAGCACTGGCGATGCGCCTCTCGTCTACCTGCATATCATCAGTTTGCAAACCCAGCTGGATCGAGCGGCTGGGCGAGGTGGACAAAGCGATATAAGCTTTCAATTCGAGCAAATAACCAGCCCCAAAAGTCAGACCACTTAATCGGTACTATTTTGGAGATTGTCATATATAGACACACACATATATATATTATATACATGGGCATCGACATTGCTGCAAACTTAATATTGACACTGCTGCGGTTACATACTCCGCGGACCTTAATGGCCTGATTCGTGAGTGTCGAATCCACTCTGTGTGGATATTTGAGCAACTAGATCAGCCGTCCGAACATCGGTATCGATATAATTGCCTCAATTATTCGCATTACGATTATAGCGAAATAATGCAACGAGCTCCGCAGTAATTTTCATTGAAATACTGCACGCAAATGGTTCTCTTTTAGCGTAAGCTCAAGTGCATGCAGCAAATGGCCGCTTCCATCAAGCACTGGCCTCGAGCGCCATAGCGAGGAAGAAAAACGCGGGTTAATTGAAATTATGATCGTACTCGCCACTGCAGTTTTTGGTTAAAGTTGAGTGCGCGTCTGTAATCTCGCCTCCGGGGAATTGCGATTCATTAAGGGAATTCAACCGGAATAAATTCTTAATTCACTTCCTCCTCCCTCGCGCGCGTAAGTTTCCTGCAGGAGTCGGAAAGGTGCCGAGCGCCGGTACTCTTGGTAATCCCCGCGACTGCAGTATAAAGGGGAAGAAGATAATGATCGCGCATCGAGCCCCTCCTCCGTCAATTAAAAAGCAATCGGAACTAGAGCCCGAAGCGGCCGTGAGCCTCGCAGCCGCGCCGATCGGACTTTAACCGATTTTACCGCCCAGGGTTTTTTTTCGTCCAAGTGACTTAAATCAGTGCGCCAGATGTCGAGGTTGTTGTCCCCGGCTGCGGATATCTGCGCGCGCGCAGCTCCGCAGGGCCAACTTGGAGAATCCATGCGCGCACCTGAATTTTACAGCGCGCGTAACAAACTTCTGCCTCCGTGGCTTCCTAACTTCTTTCAGCCGCTTTTAAACTGCCGGGAACGCGCCAGAACTCTAATGAAACCATCTCCATGATTAATCGTCGGTTTTCTTTTTCATTTCTCAAGTTTATGCCCGACTGCTTCACCTCGTTAAATATATAATATTATAATGCGTGCACCACTGCGCGTCACTCGCCTAAATTTTGCACGGAGTTGCACAACTCGAAAATATAATAAGATTTACCCTCAATTGCATCCTCGTCGTCCACTTGGAACTTGATTGCGTTACCTCGACGTGAGAACCTTAGCGTGTGCCACATGTCGTCGTTGAGTCCTTGTCCAGTCACAATAACCTGGAAGGCGTGTGCGAGCGTGCAATTAAATAATAAAAGTTTGAGTGTATTATGTTTTACATAATTAATAATTCAATTAACGAAATTATTCAAATGCTGTTTTATTAAAGTTATTAAAACAAGATATCGTGTTACTTTCATATTTAAATTTTGTAGATATAATATTCTGGTTTATTATTAATAAAATATCTTATTAACCTTTTCTAAATGATCGATATGTAAAAGAGCCTTTGCACTTCCGTCATCTAACGAGATTTGCAAACGATCCACACTATTTTCTAAGCTCGTGGCTAAAAGCAACCCTCGCGGTTTCCTCGTCTTGAATCTTATGACGACTTCCTCGGCCTGAGTCTTTGAGTCCTCCGGCATCAAAGCGGTCATTTGTTGCGACCCATTCAAATAAAGGGTGGACGCATCTGTAAAGTTGGCGTAATATTGTATATTTGTACTGAAAATCATTTATTACTACGATTTGCGATGATAATCTGCATTATGTTGCATTTACATTCAAAATTGGGTTAATTGTCTCATCTATATATAAGTCAATCATATAAATTTAAATCGATTTCAATTTACATATATTACTTTGAAATAATGAATTTATTTACTATATCTGCAGTATTAAAAGCTTCCAAATCTATTTATAGTAGTTCAAATTTCTCGGTGTGTAGAATACCAAATTCCAATTGATATTAAGGACCCAATATGCGATTAAGGAAATCAATATTTATACATGTGACTGATAAGTTTAATTCGTGAGCAACTAATGTGTAGAAAAAAATGACAAAGTCAACGATAATAGTTAATGTAGAGTATTATTCCTTATTCTCCTGAATATTTGTTTTCAAAAATAAACATTTGTTTCAAGTATATAATGTTTTCAAGTATATAATAGTATAAAATATTTGTAGATATTGCATTCCACGATAAAGAGCCACTACGAAGATTTATAAATTTTAGTTAAACAATTATTATTATAAAGTTTTCCACAACCAATATATATCAATTAACTATTCATGAATATTATACGTACAGCAATTTTGGATCTATGCATAGTAATTAAACAATATAATTCTGCATATAAAATAGCCCTCTCCTAATCAAGTTTGCCTGCATGCCGCGCGACATGTGCGTAATGTATTACGGGACTAAGGAACGCATAGTTAGAGGGTGTAATGTACCGTCACAAGTGGGATAGGGTTTAATTGGCATCTGGGGCTTTGGGCCCTTTACCTTTGCCGCAAGTGGCCCCCGTAAAAGCCGTCCCCGTGCAGTCACAGTGGAATCTGTTCCAGCCATCGATGCAGCGCCCAGAGTGCATGCACGGCTGCGAGGTGCAAGGCGAGCCGAGGACGCGACAGGCCGGTCGTACGGCACCTGTAAATTGTAATGCGCCATGTGGCGTATTCGACTTCCTTTTAACAATCCAACTATAAAAGAGTTACTGTGCACGTTTAAAAAAAAGAGTGAGGTACAATAAAAATCTATTTCAATATTAACAGATTATGTATATATAGTCGCGCAGTGAACCGTATAAAACTGCAATTTCGGTATATAAATTCGAGAAGTAGTTGAGACTGCAAAATTGAATTATGTCATAAAAATAGCGTAACCGTAAAAATACAAAATTGATCCAAGTTATTTAATTGTTTTCTATATAATTAGTTTTATCTAGCACGAGCGTCCTTTATCGATTCATATAAATAAATAGTATGCAAGTACATCTCTCAATTTAAACTTATAAAAGTACCTCTGTATCATGTAGATATGTGTTGTGAGTCATTGCGCATGTTTATATTAACTAATTAAATAATATTAAAATATTAATTTAATAATGATATTCATCATTTTCTAAAAACTCATAATTAATCAAAATTAATTTGCAGGATGACATCTATCTACTTTTGTATATTTTTAGAAAATATGACATTCAAATATATTATTCAAAAATTATTATTTTAGGTCTTTATTGTTATTATCAACGACCAAAATAAATGACAATTAACAAATAATAATCTAATTAGTATTAAATTGAATCAAAAAATTTACAACCATATATTATTTTGTAAAAAATCAAAATGTTAACATATTAATATTAATAATAATATTTTTATTTATTTGAATAGTATTGTACGCAATTTAGAAATTTGCGAGCATCACCGAAGCTTCACTTCGACTACTAGAGGTACCGTACTCAACAGCTGCGGTGTCCGAGTGGTTAAGGAGTCAGACTCGAAATCTGATGGGCTATGCCCGCACAGGTTCGAATCCTGTCCGCAGCGAACTTTTTTTTTGTACTTTCTACTTTTCATCATATTTCATATTATCTATGTGACGATTAGTACAACTAGTAACTAAATTTTATACAAAAATTTATCAATAAAATTAATTGTATTTATGCAAGACCGCGGATATGAAAATTATTTGATTCAATTTCTTTCTCTTGAATCTAATTTACTTCCTAAAAATTAACCATGTCTATCTCCATTCGTCGATATTTTTATACTTTTATGCTTTAACTTATTTTATTTTTAATATTTCATTTACTTTACTATTGGCTTCTGTTTTAATAGTCTTTATGAAAAAATGTATTCTTTTATAGATTTTTTACTTGTTTTTTATGATCACTTAATATTAAATAAAGCATAAGATAAGAACCTTTTTATTTTTTATAGGTATTTGTCATCTAAGTTTTGTATATTCATACTGTTTTCATTTTAAACAACGAATTCCTTCCTTAGTTAAATTGTATGCTTTAATCTATTTTGTTACTAATAAAATTGAATTTAGTAAAATATTTAGAATGTAACAACATTTGCAAAACATAGAAAATAGCTTTATATGTCGGTGGTGCTTATATTGATCGCAGGATGGTATGAGGAAACCTTCTGCAGATTCCTACTTTATCATATTACGGCATCGCGCGAAAACTTTTGCGATTATGTAATTTATGTGCTATCTATTTATGAAATTATGCGTACTTTTTTTTTATGAAACTTATTGTTTAATGTAAACGATTTTTTTAATTATGTAATTTAATTTTTAGTCTTTGTTACTTATCTTTGTGCAAGTTTTAAACGGTTTATCATATTTAGATAAAACGAGTGTATCGTTAAAGTGAAACTAATTAGAGAGATAATAATGGGAAGATAATTAAAACCGATACAGATAGAATTACAAACGTGAATTTTTTAAAAGATAATACCGCTTCCAGATTTTTGGAAGGTTAATGCAAATTTTTTAGGACAGTTCGTACCTAGAATTCAGGTCGAGTACGAAATGAAGATGCGAACTTTACATACATAGCACCTAAGCTTAAAGGTCTCTTTCGGTTTTGGCAGGAATACTTTATCGCGGCATGAAAGCATCTCTTTCACGCATCTTACTTTTGGTGACGC
The DNA here is from genome assembly GCA_018906755.1 of Sycophaga agraensis. NCBI lineage: Eukaryota > Metazoa > Arthropoda > Insecta > Hymenoptera > Pteromalidae > Sycophaga > Sycophaga agraensis. The sequence continues at coordinate 5,985,514 of JACCIE010000002.1, read as the reverse complement.
TTTCAAATTGATGAAGCCAAAAAACCAAAAACTTAATTCATTAAAAAGTTGAGTCGTGGTTAATTCCGTGTAACTTTTTAACGAAGTTGAAATTCAGCATTGAAGGTGCTCTCCGCGAGGCAGTATATATAGCCGTGGTATTTTCTCTTCTTTCGTTTGCATTAAAAGATTTAAAAGGAGTTGTGCATTTTCCCGGTAAGGTGCGGGCTAGTTTCCTCGTCGGCGGTCGAAGGGTAGGTATTAGCCGGGGAGTTAAGCGCGAACGCTCTAGGGAAACTTATCGTTATTAATTTTTCTTTATCCTGGAATAGTTTATTGTGCGGCAGGGCACAGTGCAACTGGCTTGCACGAGTCGCGCAGTCAAGTTTAACTGCAATTCCGAAAGTTGAAAGAAAGGGGGAAAGAGTTATAAGTTTGCTCGCGGGGTATCGCTGACTGATTGCGGGCGCGTATCGTTTAGGGGTCCGGCATTAGACCGAGATTAGGTGCAAGTGGTCTCAACTAATTAGTCGTGCAGTTTGGATTGGTTGATACGCGCGCCTTAATTATTCCTCGTTAGATTAACAACCGGTTGGGGCTGTAATTGAAAGGTGCGGGGCTTGGGCGCGCAGCGACGGGCTAAGTATAATTAAGTGGTCGGCGGGCGCGAGGCCGGGCGCCGGGGCTACGCAGGGGCTCTGACCTGAATCCTGCTGCTGGGCGTAGCCGGCGATGTCGACGGGGTTGCCGTTGATGTTGAGGTCGCGCATGCAGCCGACGAAGCCCTGGCGCAGGCTGCCGGTCCACAGGACGGGCGGCATGCTCAGCGGGGCGAAGGGCGCGCCCACGCCCCCGATGTAGAGGAGGCCGTCGAGGTCCAGCTGCGTCGAGTCGCCTGCGGAAGAAGGTCAGGCTCCTCTCAGTGCACCGAGCGCAGCGGCGGGGCGGGTGACTCCGGGGGTGAAAAACCGGGGGGCGCCCGGCCGATCCCCACGCCGGCGTATTGACCGCGGCCCGCGCGCGCCTGCATAATGGGGGCGGAACTTGAACTTTCGGGCCGGCGGCGCGGGGGCGAAAAATTGATCGGCCGGGCCGCGGAGTGGCTCGGGTTGCATGCGCGCCGGGGGGAGCCGGCGGATCGGATTCCGATTGGGTCCCCGCTGGACGGGGGATTGGCTGAAAGGTGACGTGGCCCCTCGTTACGATTCGGCGGGAAGCGCCCGGCGGAGACGGGGCCGCGGCTCCGCCGGTAATTGCCGGGGACGCCGCGGCGCCTCGTAAATCCGCCGCGGCGGCCCGCCCGGCTGGAAAAGCCGCCCGCGGCACCGCAGCCCGCGATTAGCGCCGAGCGCCGACTCGGGGCCGCGATGATCGATCGATCGGCCGGAAAAGAAAGCCCCGCAGCCGGCACGTACGGCCCCTTCCGATGATCAATGCCGGTGCCCGGCGCAAAACAGAACTGGCTATTCAAACATTATAATGGGACTTGTGTGTTCCTCGTCCGACTGGCGATGCGGCCGTACGTGAGCCGCCTCTAAGCCAGGGGCCGCGCTCGCGCCCGCTTACCGGCACGTATCGACCGAGCTAATGGGCCCGGCCTCGCCGCGCCGGGGCCTCCCCGCGTCTCGGCGCGCGGGCTATTTTTTGAAAATCCGATTAGCCCTCGGTCGGGTGGTGGAGGCCGCGGCGCAGGCGCGGGTCTCGCCCGCGTATGTCGGAGTAGTGGAGCAAGAGGCCTCGGATAAGCCGGGTCGCCACTCAGGCTCTTAAAAGGAATCTAAAAGAACTTTCAAAAGATTTTAATTCGCTATTCTCGCTGCACTAGGCTGGCCGGCGCGCACCGGTACTCGTAAATGGAAGCGGCTTTGCTTTCTCGGGCGGCTTAGTCCGCGCCGAAAAGAGCCAATAAAAGCACTCTGTTGCGCTCCTTAATCTTTTTCGATTACAACTATTGGCATCACGCGAGGCCTGCGCGGAAATTCGTTAGGAAGCGCGGACTGCACCAATGAGTTGCGGCTCGCTCGTTCGCGCGCGCTTCTATTATACTTTTCAATTGTTTCTAAATCGGATTGGCGCCCGCTGCTGCGATAAAAAGATACCTTATACAACAAGTATAAAAGACGTTTAGAAATTAATTTAGCACGGCAAGACATGAATTTCAATTTATACAACGAACATGAGATAGAAAGAGAATGAGGCGAGAGAGGCGGGAGGTAAAAAGGAAAGTATGCGCGTAACGATCAAATCAAGTCATAAAAGCAATTAAACGGGATTGCAACGATTTACATTAATCCTCGCGTGCGTCCCGTGTGATACAATACACATACAGATGTAAGAATGCTGCACGTGAAGGAAAGAAAAGAGGAGAAGAGCTAACGGTGTACCCCGGTAGAATATTAACCCGTTAGCCGGCTAATGTGTTAATCAAGTGGAGTCCAAAGCAACGAAATTGAAACTGCTGTATTTTTCAAGAGAGGCTTAAATTAAAAATTGTACTTCATTAGCCAGAGTCGTCAGAGTAATTAAGAGTTCCACCGTGGTACAAGCAATGGAGGCATGAGCTGAAATAAGATACTTGCCGTAGTCGATGATCGTGAGGTGGTGATATGAGCCGGGCCATTGACTATGCGGTGCTCATGGTACTAGGCGCGAGATAAATAGACAAAAACATTGATACTTGCAGTTATCATCCTTACCCGGTGGGCGGAACTCATAGGTCGCCTTGTCGACGACGACGCGGCCCTCGCGCTCGACGCGCCGCAGCGAGACGTCGTGCCAGCTGCCGTCGTTCACGCGCTCCTCCGAGGCGCGCACCTTGAGCGAGCCCTCGCCCAGGTCCATGTGCAGGTAGAGGTAGCCGTCGAGGATCTCGAAGGCGAAGAGGTCCGTCTGCGACAGGGCACCGAGCCCGGGAGCCGTTAGTCGGCTGGGCAGCTGTTTCGCCCGTCCGCGGCACGTATCGATTCGCCTGGCCGGGCCTGCGGGGCTGTTCGCAGCGCCGGGGCAGGCTCCTCGCGGCCGAAGGTCCCGCGGGGAGGCGGGAGGGGGCTGAGGTAGCCGCCCGCGCGCTCTCGCGAGTGATAAAATCCCCGTCAACTTTTTTCATTTGAATCTCCCCGGAGTGGGTCCCGGCGCGCTCGCCGAAGAAAGTAAAGAGCGCGCGGAAAACTTGGAGGGCCGCGGGCGAACTTTTCAAATATAATGATTTACATACCCGGATGAGCGCCCCGCTCCTGCTGTACATGACCAAGCCATTGGGCTCGTTGGTACGAATTTTAAAGGATATCGTCCCGGCCTTGGCAGCCTTCCACGGGGGCAGGACCTGCAACAGAGAAAAGCGCCGGGCTCTTACTCGGCATCCTCGTGGTCGGGGGCAGCCGCGACGGCTTTATATATGCACGTCCTCGATGTATACGTGCGGAGCTCCTCTTGCCTCGCCCCGGGACTCATATCCCGGGCGCGGTCCGGCTTTTTTTTTTTTTTTCTAGCCCCTGCGCCCTCCTCATCTCCCCGGCCCGAGATGACGGAGCCGCTGCGACCCGAAGCGCGACTAATCCCACCGCGGATTAGTATGCCGCTCCACCGCGCGTACAGGCATCTGCACTCCCCGGGGCGACCGTCCTGCCGCCGCCCGCCTTCCCCCGGCTTTCCCCCGACTTTCCCTCGGTCCTCTCAGCCCGCGCATATATATATATATACGTATGTGCAGCGTTCCCCCTCAGCTGCGGGGTCAGCCCACTGCGATTATCGAGGGCCGCGGTTTTTTTTTTCCCAGCGTCAATTAGAAAAGTTGAATCGGCCGACGGCGAGGGGATTATTTCCCGAATGCGCGGCCCCTACATCCCCCCGGAAGGGGCGAGGATCGGAGATCCGCCCGCTTTCCGCTAAATTCTTCATTACGACTGATTACGCCCGATCCGCGCGCTCTCGAGCCGCGGGACTCGCCGGGCCTTTGTTCGAAATCCGACCGGCACAAAAGCTCCGGCGGCTTCTCTCTTTTCAGTCCTCCTTTTTTTTTTCCTCCAACGGGATCCAAAAGAGTCTTCATAGCGAGCCTCCGTCGCAGCTCTCGGGGCTTCTTCTTACTACTGCCGCCCCATCATCTCTTATTCTCCGCTTTTCCATCCCCACCCCCCCTCTCTCTCTCTCTCGCTTTTTCTGCCCGGCAGTCGGTGCAGCCGTCGCACTCGAAAAAAACTCCAAGTCCCCGCTTCCGCTCTGTTTTGCCTAGCCTTCGCGAAAGGGGATTTCGACTCCTTCCGCGCGATAAAGCCGCCGACTTTGAACCCGCGCGACTCGCTGCGACTTTTGATTTCTGCCCTCCTTCCAAGCTCGATATCGCTCTTAAAACGCCAGCCTGTTATAAAGATCCTATCCGTCGTCGGAAAAACTTACAATCAATCTCGATCGCTGCAGCAGCGAGCGCGCGACTGCCGCTCGCGTCCTCGTCAAGTCACAAAGACACGCGGGCTTCCGGTCGTGTCCCCGAGGCGACGGACTCCTGCACCGGCGAATTTCCCCGAGCGGAAAAGGGGGGGAGGAGGAAAGTGGTCACCAAAATGATAAGCTCTTTCGCAGTGGCATCGATGTGCGGCTTTCTCCCGCCTGCAGGAAGGAAGGAAGGAAGGAAGAGAAGAAGGGGGGAAACCTAACCGGAACGTCGACTCGGACCCGATCCAATCCCGTGGTGTAAACCCTACTCCCTTTACTCTTTAAACTTCCTACAGCTTCCCTTTTCTCCTGACAATATCCCAAGTTATTTCGCTTCATTTCGACATTCGACGGTCGTTTTCTTGAACTTCAATTGCGAGACGCTCGCTTCGTCACTTGTTAGCTGAAAAAAAACTCTTCTTTTGCGGCAATCTTTATAGATACATGTAACAAGCGAGGCTACTGCTACGCTCGGTTAAATGTGCTCTACAAATAAAATCAATTCTTGACCTTTTATAGTGTCATCTTCTCAAATGCTTAAATAACTGTGCTTTATCTATTTTGCAGTGCACTTCAAACTTCCGTAATTCGTTCAAATATACGAGTATTCGCCTCATAGTCTAGTATACAGATGTCATTCAACTGAGTTCAGTTTAACCCGAGACTCAACCTCTTAGTCATATATGCTGTCTCAATATTGATTGTTTACTGACAATATATAGTTTTTTTAACGTATCGAAAAAGTGATCAATAATTGACACTCGGTACATTGTTGTTATTTATTATATCGATCCAAGTAGAGTAACTGTTTTGTTCTTTTAACCTCTTCGAACAAATTGCGAAAAGTTATTATTGTTATTACAAGAGACAAATTGCTTTAAATTTTAACTGGAAATTGGAGTAGGTAAATGTTCCAATTTACAATTTATATTCTAGAAATAGTTGAAAATTTGACTAGAAAGTAAAAAAAGGTATATTCTAATTTCTAAGTTTGTTTTAAGTCTTGTAAATTTATTTACAAAAGGATAATCAATGTTTCAAAATGCAAAAAAGAGTGAAATTTAATCTTATTCTATAGTTTCTTTTTAAAAGAAGAATATCGGAGACAGTCGATTTATATTATATCAAAATTATAAGTTTAGTGAACGCAATCTAATGAATGCATATTAGAGCGAATGCAGGAAATATATCTATTCATAGTGTTCATTCAGAGTAAGCGACAGTAAATTGATAAAGACTGTTGATAGAATATAAGTATGAGAAAAAAAGTGTATTAAAAGAAACTTTAGCGATAAATGTAATAAGCTTTTCTGCGGAATCACAGGCTCGGTGGTAAGCAGTAAAAGCACATGCCGTCGCTTCCGTCGCTTGACGGCCACGACTTCACGTTCACATAACTTTTGTATCTTCAGTGACTGTCTCTAATATCATATTGTATATATATATATATAAAACCTGGATTTTATAATCAGAAGTTTTCGTTCCATCTTCCCAAAAACCTTCCTCTTGTAGTAAATGGCTTTAAAAGGTAAAAGAATATATTGTCGCGAATCATGTACATATACAGGCAAAGCCTGAAGGATATGTCGCAGTAGGTAGACATGTGAGGGGAGAAATAAATAGGCAGAGGAAGTGTAATTTTTCTTCATGTCGTTCCGTACCACAAGCCTGATGATGCAGACTTTCGCAGAGCGGCATAAGCCAGGATATAATTGTGAAATATGTTGAATATCATTTTTTTTAGGTCGGTGTAGGATTTTCAGTTTTACCAAAGCACCATAGTGTATATATTTTTTGAAATAGTCAATTTTTGTGGGCTGGCATTTTTATGATGCCAATGTGTCTTCGTGTTTATTGGTCGATGAATACGATTATAATGAATATTTATCTCAATGATTTCAGACAAGTTGTTTAAATGCAAAATATATTGGTTGTCAAGATTTATACCAGTTGTGATAATAAAAATTAATGAATTAATAGTACCAGTCTCAAAACTTATCTAATCTTAGATAAAATTAAATCGAAATATATCAAAGTTTAGGTTTGAAATTTAGATTAAAGGGAGCAATGATACGAAAAAGTAAAATGACTGCAATATAATATAGTGAATGGACTTCTGATATAAAACTAAGGTCCTTTTCCATGCAATTTATATACTGTGCGCATCATATATGTATTTACATATAATACAGTATACTTGATATACATTTATACATATATGGACGATTTTCTCTACATGCAAATTGGTGCTTGTCTAGTCAAATACAAATTGACCGTTATCGCTAGGTAGCGAGAACGTTCATCCATTCGCAGAGATAGATGAGTGTGAGAATGATGGCCGCTGTAAAAACATTTATCCGCCGTCAAATGAATTTCGCGGTTGTTACTGACTTATCGAGCTGGAATTCACGCATTACGTTTCCAAAGGATGGTCAGGACGGATTTTTGAAGCGTTTGAAATTGATTGACGCCATAGAATGAAAACACGTTTGCTTTTTGCAGTGAAATGTAGATCAGAGGAGAATTTTAACAACTTTGAATTGCTCCGTGGTTGTGTACAGCACCGTGGTTGGCAGTTGATAGTCAAAGCTGACTCGCAATAACAACAGCTGCCGCTGTACAGTATATTTTACCGGGAAATGTATATTTTTCACGGCTCTCATTAAGGATAGTTTTGCAAAGAGGATGTTATTCCTTGGGATGCCTCAAAGGCGGAGGCAGGGGTGTTCCAAGGGTAACTCGAGATGAAATGAAACAAGAAAAGAGAGAGAGAGAGAGATCGAGAGAAAGAGAGTGCGTGCATGTGCAAGTATAGTATATATTGATTACAGTGAATTATCATTGTCTAATGCAAGGTGACGCGTGTGTATGTACAGTGAGTGAGTGAGGGCGGGAGGAGCGCAGGAGCGGCCAGTCACCTGGGCGAGAGTCACGAATCGTGGTCTACGGAGTGAGAGTGAGAGAGAGAGAGAGAGTGAGAGCTCGAGCTCGGGAGTCGGTCCCGCCAAGCGAGTGAGTGGCCGCTGGGTGCCGAGGCGGGCAAGTGGCGGGGAGTGTGGGTCGTCGCTCGGGCGTCGTGGGGGTTGGTGCACATATCGCTCCTCGCTAAAAAAGCTAAGTTCGCGTGAGTTGTAGCCAATCACAGGTGCTTTGTCAGTGAGATATATCAATATATACGGCGGCCAGTCAGCGAGCCCATGGAGCTATCCTCCGCAGGAGAGGCTCTCAGCAAGCTGCGCTTTTGGTTGGTTTTCAGAGCTTACCAGGTGGGACTCTGGGCTGGTAAAGGTGACGACGGTGCCGTGGAGCCGCCGAATGTTCACTGTCGTCGGGGCCTGCGTGTACATCCGAGGACCGAGCGCCCAGGCAGATCGATCACGAGCACACGCGAGCACAGATAACATGGATAATATGGACAACATGGGTATAACTATGGACTTATATATTATGGAGGCGCGGAGTTGGTATGGTGCGTGCGGCGTGGACTCGTGCGGGCCCCTAGGCGCCTCCTTCCACTCTCCACGGTTACGTGTCGTCTACGTGTACGTCTACGCAGCCTCGCCAGCTCGTGTGTCTTATTAGCACGTGATGGCTTCGAGCCCGCGTACACCTTATGTGCGCCGCGCAGATCCCGAGCGACGCAGCTCGCGACGGTCGGCTAGCGGCCGAGTCAGAGCCCCCGAGGATCCTCCGGGTGCGTGCTTATCTGAACAATCGGCGCGTACGCGCGTCTGCGGGGCCAGGGGCCGGGTGCGCATAGACATCCTTGGGGCTTTTTCTCGGGCGGCTCGAGGGGCCGTTAGAGGTAATAGGGCGCTGCTTAGCGCTCGGGGAGGCCGCGGCGCGCCGGGGCCAAATCGAATGACAGGGGAGGGGAATATCGATCGCTTCGGAGGCGGCCGCGCCCCGAGACAGACTACGGCCGCCGGCGCTAATGGCACTCGGACCCTCGCGCCGACCTTTTCCTCCCGACTCCTCGCGCCCGCGCAAACTTGCCGCGCGCCGGCTAATCGGCCCCCGGCCGAGGCCGCCTAATCGGATCAGCCGCGCCGCGGCCCGACAATGCGCCCGGGAATTAATCCAATCGCTCGCGCGAGCGTCTTTTTCCCCGGCGAGTGGAGGCGCCGCCGCCGCCGCCGCCGCCGCCGCCGCCGGGCCGATGCTCGCCCGGGTATAATTGATTGCCGCCGCGCGGCGAGCCCCTCGTAAATATCGATCGCGCCGCGTGCGTTGCGCCGGCTAATCTGATCGTCGGGCCCGCGCCGAAAAGCGACCCGGCGTTGCCGGCGCCCGCGGAAGGAGGGGATCGCGCGGACCTTCGATTGTTGTCCTTTGGGTCGGGCCGAGGTCGCCGGCGAGCTGCCCTCCCACGCGAGACCCCGACCATTTACATTTTACACGGCCGCCCGCGATCCACTCGAGCAGTGCTGATTTTTTTAACGACTGCCTTTCCGCCCCCGCGCGCCACGATGAAAAATACCCGGCCGAGGGCGAGGCCGCCGTGCCTTGGTGCACCCTTGCCTATCGCTGTTAATCACGAGTGGACGCAGTTTCTGGCTTTGGCCGTTGGCGGAAACTCTTGGCTGTATAACAAGGGCCGTCGCGCGGCAGATGGAAATATTGGAAATTATCGCGCTGTCCGGGCGGCAGGTGCGCGGCTAGCTCTTTTTAAAATACGCTCGGCAATTAGCTTTTCAATAGAGCCTTTATAAATGTGCAATATATATATTTACACTGGGCGCTATTATATGCGCGGGGCGCGCGGGGCGCGCGAGGCACGTAGCAGAGGGAAAATAGAAAAATATGACTTTCGTAAAAAAAAGTGGAATATAGAAAAGAGGACAAAAAAAAACGTTCCCAGAAGTGAATTAGTACGATAGCAGTGGGAGGACCGCTCGTGTAGACTTGCAGGCAAAATGGAAGCGTAAAAGAATTCGTACAGAGAATTTATCGGTATGTATATATATAACACAGATAGTATATGGGAAAATTTGGGTGCATTTATTCGGTAGAGCCAAATTCGTAGCATTTATGTGTTAAAAAAAGTTTTATACGATTAAAAAAATGAAGAGCGGAAAGTGAACACAGTCTACTAGTTTGTATACATATATAACAGCGAGCGTAATGGAAAAGAGCTTGCAGACAAATACATCAATTGAAATGAGAATAAACGGTGGGGATAAAGCCGAGCTTTTCTGATGACGAATTGCAGGTACACGCGGGGCTGTACGGGCCGCTACGGGGATAGACTCGCGGCGGTAAGGTTCGAGTTGTCGAGAGCTATTACCAACTCGTGTCAATTCCTGTCGGATTAACGGGATTAATATAGGATCGCAGGAGCGCGGAGCCGTGCGCCCGGAGCCTCCGAGCGAAGAAAGAAAGTCCCGGGGGCGCGAGAGCGTCGATCCGCTACAGCGGCGATCCCTCTGACCCAGTTCGCCGTCGATCGGAGTCGGCGCGGAGGCGCGGACGGCGGATGCGTGACTCGTTAAAAAAGATGAGGCGATATACGGCGGGGGCGCGCAATCTCCGAGTTGATCGCTGCAGTCGGTGCGCGCCGGCCGCCGCCCGGCCCCGCGCGTACGCGCGCCAGTTACACCCGGCGAGAGCGCCCCGGTCGCGCGGCAATTTCCGCGCCGGACGAGCCAGTTGGCCGGTTTATAGGCGCGCGGCCCTCGGCCGGATCCCCGCCGCGGCAAAGGAGCCGAGGGCGCCCCGGGCCCCCGGGCCCCCGGGCCCCCGCTGTTCAGATAAGCGCGCACTGCGCGCCGGCCCTCGGCGCCCTCCCCGGGCCGACCGGCCCGATCCCACTCACCAGGTGCGAGTCCCGGGTCGTGAAGGTCACGGAGTCCGAAGCCCGGGGCTCCCGGCAGTGGAACTCCATCTTGCCCCAGGCGGCGGCCCCCGCGGCCCCGCTGCGCGCCGCCTCGATCACCTCCGTCCGGATGCCGTCGGCCTGGAACTCCACCTGCGGACCGACAGACGGTTAGAGGTGCGTCCGGCTCGCGGTTGACCTCCGAGGAGGCTTACCTTGCGAAGGCAGCCGATGAAGTTGTTGATGCCCTTGGACCCGGTGAGGCCCCTCGCCTCGGCGCCGCCGCCCACTAGGATGCGCTCGCTCGCCAAATTGGTGAAGGAGCCGGCCGTGTGTCCGTGGTCCGTGTACAGCGAGTCGACCGTCGCCGTCAGCTGCAAAGGGCCCGGGATTAGATCCATCCCTCCATCAGCGTAATATTACAAAAACCTAATCATCTTCTCATTATCAAGCCCTAGGGGCGTTCATGTCGGGAACGATCTTGCCTTTACTGCACGCTATATTTATCATCTTTAGGAAAATTAAGAGTGACGGCGAGTTGTATACACTTTTTGATACAAATTTCATTAATCTATATATAAGTCTACGCGATTATTTCGTTTTGATATTATTTTTTGTATTTGCGAGATAGATATCACGTAATTACCTTAATGTTTAATTGCATTACCCTGCAGAGACTGATATTTATCGATTTGTTATTACATTTATTTATGCGAACCTTGACTGTAAATGGACTGCGACATTTCCGAGCAACCTTTGTATAAATTCCAATTGATTTAAATATTTTTATCTTATGTACTCTGCACATTATACAATTACGTTTAAAGCTTATAAAAATGAGATTTCAGGATTTTTACAGTTATTTAAAAGACAGAAAATAATGGAGAAATTAATCTGTAATTGTTCCTGTAATACAGGATTACTTATCCGGTTTACCGAGTGTGTCCTCGGCTCACTGTCTGACATGAAATTCATATCCAAGTATCTAGCCATCTAACCCCTATACGTATAACGATGTCGTGCGCATATACTGCACCCCGCGAGTAAAGCGCCGAGTAATCCGTTAATTAAAAAAAACGGATAGTACGAGGAGACAAGTTGCTCAAGAGCGGGGCCGAAATCCGGCGTGAAAAGAGGCGCTCAATTAATGTCGCGCGCGAAAGCTCGAGCGAACGGGTACGCGGGCGAGCATCGCGAGATAAGGAGCGGGGCCGAGGGCGGCGGCGGGGGGGGGGGGGGGCAGTGGGAGGCAGGGGCGCTTTCCACTCTTAGCGGCGGGGGCCGTCGAGTGCGCGCCCCGGGAAATACCGGCTCTCGGGGCGTGCATTTTTCCGATTTCTCGAGCGGAACCGCGGGGCGCGCCGTAAACTTTGCCCCTTGCCTTCCGTGCGAGATCATGCGGCCGCTTTAGTGAGACTATAAACTTAGCATTTAGACAAGCGGCCCGTAAAACCTCGAGTTAACAGGAGGGGGGGCCGCGTTCCCGCGCCCTACACGCCCCCGCCCTCGGGCCTCCTAATTAATTGCGCGGCATTAGTCGGCGGGGAGCCGAGGCCTCCCCTTTCCTTTTTTTTTCTTGTTGTACTCGGCGCCGGGAGTCGGCGATGCGGCCCTCGGCTGCAGAGGCGCCTCCGCGGCCGTTTTCTCAAAATCCCCGCGGCTGGCCGAGCGCCTCAGCCCAATCGATAGCGCCGGCTCCTTCGGCGCTGCCCTCGTTCCTAAACGCCGGCCGCGCAACAAAATGAAACAATGTAGGCTAAACAAACCGCGCGGTGCCGCCGGCCCCGCCGCCGCCGCCAATCGATCATCGGGCCAATGTTAATAAATTTCAGCACGGAATGCGCCCCGAGGCCTCTAATTGGCGCGCGCCCGACGCCCGGGCGACAAAGAAATTGCTTATCGATTGAACGGAGCGGACGCCTCCCCGTTGTATCGGCGTCGCGTGATGCATCGGCCGCTTCCTTCGGCAGGACCGTTTGCGCCCTGACTCCGCCGTCGGCCCGGAGGTCGGCGGAACCTTTTCCGGGAAAGCCGATTGCAGTTGGCCCCGCGCGACCCGCTAATTCGCCCTAACCTTGTTATGCACCCTGCCATACCGTAATTAAGGGGATCGCCGCGACGTCGATCTCGGCGGACGCTCCCCCGCTCCCCGGCTCCCCGGCTCCCCGCGCGACCTAGAAAGCCCCCGCCGAGTGCCGGCGCGCTCGGGGGGTGTGTAGGCGTCAAAATTGAATCATCGAGATTGATGAGCGAGTTAGCTTTCTGTTTGCCCCTTTTTTCAGCCCCTCCGATACTTGTCGTTTCGTTGTTATCTTTACTTCCCCGACGCCGGATCGCCCGGCATCGCCTTGTACTACTTGCACTTTAGTATGCTACCTTTATCCGGCATTTTTATAGTCCTCTATAGCCTCGCTAGATCGCGTTGCAGATATTAAATCATATATCAAGAGGATTGACACTTGGTATCATGCGCCGTTTGCCGTTTGAGACTACTATACATTTTTATTCGCTAGACTACTTGCATTCAAAGTACTCGTTATTATTATGTCCACGAAACTGACAAACAATAGCATACTAAATCTATTTCCAATTCAACATAGTTTGTCTAAACTACTAGAATCGCGTTTTGATAAAGGACTATTTACTATTTGATTACATAACCCTGTTTGTTTCACATAGGATTAGAAATCATTAGCGAACAAATACTAGTAAACATGACACATTAATATGAAATATGTTCCAAAATAAATGCGGGTAAACAAAGTATCTCGCTTGTTTTGCCATGAATTTTAAAACTTTTTACAGTAGTTCTTACGCATATAAAAAGATACAGCACTTAGGCAGTCAATTGGCCTAATCTTTAATGTATATCTAAACACTGCTTCTTTTATAACACTACCTGAACATTTATATCCATAATAGCTTTCTTATGCATACTTATTATAATGTGTACTTGAGTACACTCAAGTGCAGTAATAAACGTTAATATGTAAAAAATAAGTTAGTACGATTAATATGTGCAAATGCAGGTATCGGCAAAATAGATGATCGAAATATTGTGAAAGCTTCAGGAAAATCTATGAGTGAAGTGAGTGACGCTCGTCCTATAAGTGAATATCGACATATAAGATGATAAACTTACCCTACAGAAACTCGTTGCCGCTGAAATCTGGAACATTGAAAAGTGATAGAAAATTAATAACCGCTCGAGGAAAAAACAGATTGCATTGCAAGTTTCATTTTTTAATTCGGTTCGCTTCTAAAAACAAAAAAAAACATCGAATACACAAGTACGAGAGAATCTGGAGCATCGTAGTTTGGGACAAGCAGCCTTGGAAAGTCAAAAGATTGCAAATTGCCAACGGTTAGAGCAGGTTTACGTTGGAATCAGGGGCTCCCGTTGCACAAGAAAGTTGCGACGTTCGCAGCTTACTATTGGTAATAAGAGGTAGAAGAGGGGGCGAAGGGGTGTGATAAGAGCCGAGCGAGAGAGAGGCGAATGTGGCGAGTGTGGACTGGCTTGGGGACTCCGGAGCAGTTGAAAGCAGCCTGGGAGTGAGCTAGTCTAGACACCCCCACCAATAGAAGTCGCGCCAGCTCGCGCTCGATCTCTCGTAAGTCGAGGAGTGGAAGGGGGAAATTACTCTGGGACGCATCGTCGTGGGCGTTTTGCCCCAGCACGCGCCCTTCCGCCCTTTCTTTCCGCCGTTTCATTAGTCCGATGCATGCTCTAATTGAATAGCCTTTCCAGGAGACTGTACGCGCCTTCGAGCACCCGATGCTGCCGGGTTTCAATTTTGCAGAGTGTTACACCATTCCCTGAACCCCATACTGTAGGAGAATGAACGGCTATAAAGTATCCCGACTAATTTCAAGTGCCGACGCTTCGATTCCTTCGAGATTTTTTACGAGAATCTGGTGTCGCGGCGCACTGCGACCAACACCCAACTGCGCGCTTCGATGTTATCCCTTGCGAACAAACGATTTGTCCTTGCGAGCAATCGATCGAGGAATCGTATTAGTAGGGACCGAGGGATTATATTCGCCGGAGTCAGAAGTAGAAGGCTGTATATATAGGGCGCAATCGGGCGAAGTTTGCAGCCGGCATTTATGGCATTTCATTTTTTGCGCGCACTTCCGCGCGCCTTACTCGGCGAATTGCTACGAGATTTTCACGAGGGCCCAAAAGGAGGGAAAAAGTATTCAATCCCAGGGCGCGCGTGCGTATATACATAGGGAGCAGAGGCCGGCTCGGCCCCGCGGCGGCTCACGTAAGCGGGCCGCGTAAGGAACTTGTAAAGTCAAGGGGGCCGCGCGGATCCTCCGGGGCGGCGAGGCCGACTCGATGAATCGAGAACGAATTGTCCAAGTTTATACGGGCGCGGCGCCGGGGCGATAAAAGCCCCGGGCGCCCGGGCCCGCGCACCTGCCAATTTTATGCGACCGAGCGGATTCCCCGGGATTCGCCGGGGCGCGGATGATGCCGCCGCGGGGAGTCTCGCGGGGAAAAATCAGGCCGCGGCCGGGAGCCCGTGGCAATTTGCGGGCGGGGCCGCCCCGAGCCCCTTGACGTCTATCGGCACTCGCCCGCGGCCCGCTCAATCTTGCGGATTAATGCGTGCGCTCGCGCCTCGTCCGCCCGTCCCCGCTTTTACTGGGGCCGTAAATCTCGGCTACAATTATCGCGCGCTTAAAAACGAGGAAAAAAAGGGAAGGCGCCGCGCGGATGTAACGCTAGGAAAATGGATCATAAATTATTCGCCCCCTCCCCGCGCGCTCGTCCGCCCCACCCCCCCCGGCCCCGGCCGCGATTTGCATGGAAAGCTGGCCGCGGGTTCAGTTACCCGCTGTACACGCGACACCGGTTAAAATATAAATCACGCAGCTTGGCTAGTTAACTAAAGAATATTGAAAGGCGAGAGGCCGGCGAGGATATCCTCGCGCTTTTCCTCCGTCGCGGCGCCTCTAGTTAGCCCGCGTCTCTTAATTACTGCAGGCGACCAAGCTCGTCCTACTGCATACCCGCCGCCCGCAATTAGACGCTTTGGCCCTGGAACTGCTCGGCTCTGCCATTAGCCGATTGCGACCAGCAGAGAATGAAACATTCGAACTGGCCGAACATTCGGGGCAGGACGTTTTCGAGTTCGGGTGTGTATATATGGCTTTTAGGAAATAGCGCTTCTACATATAGGTGTATTGAAATGGGCAGATTCAAACTGTCTATATCTCTGCGCGATCTCTCCAGTGCACTCTTCTATTCTGATATAACCTGCCTCTTTCCTTCTTCGCTTGATTGTACTAAATATCCTTCAATATTTTTATCATTGTTGTGCACTTGTTCTGTTTAATTAATTCATGTACTAAGCGACTGTTGAAATATTGACCGAGTTAAATACGGAAGCGGCTAAGTATAACACGGGCTGAAGATTCGCCAGGAAGTTCCAAAGCCTCCGCAGTGCGGAGAATACAAAAGAATTCAACATGAGTCTCAGAATCCTCTCCAGCTCGAACTTGGAGAATATTTCTGACCGACGTAGAGCCATTCTTCAAAGTCAAATCAGTAGTACGTTGAACTCATAATTCTTTCATCAGAATAATATACGAAAGTCTATGTGCGAGACACACCTTGGAGCCTTAAAGGAAAATTTTAGGATAATTTTAGAATTAGGTTGGTCGACGAGCTAAAAAATACTTTGAGATTTTTTCCTCTCCTTAAATTTTTATTCTCGTGGTCGAGTAAGTAATCTGCGATTGGCCAAAAACTGAGAATAATTCACCCGTAAGATTGCTCTGGTACATTTATATCGATTCACCGCAGAATAACATTAAGGTGAATAAAAATAACATTTTACATCGAGATTTACTTTAGTCTTTGGATTTCAATCAGTGAATAAATATAACGATACGATAATCGAGTTTACTTTAATTCAAAGTCTCTATGCTTATTTCGTACAACAAAAATGAGTTCTAGGTGCGCGTACCAAGCCAAATTATACTTTACGTTATCTTTATGAATGTTGTGATTCTAAATATTCATTAGGTTTCCTTGGAAATGTACACGTTTATTATGTAGCCCGACTATCCATAAAATGAATATAATGCAATGCAAATACGAAAGAAGAAAATTGTAAATAGCACTTACCTCCTGCACCTTGCGATGCACCATAATTTTATGCCACTGATTGTCGTCGAAGCGAATTCTCGTGGGCTTAATGTGTAGGTCCAACCTTGCTTTGGCGAGCGTCATACCGATGGCTGCTCCTCCATCTCTCAGGGATATGGTCATGTAGTTCTGTTCGTGTCCTACAAGCGATCATAGGGGGATCAAATGATACATCGACAAAGTAATGCGCGCGAGCAGGAGTCAGTCCCCTGGGAGCTAATTTCGATTCTCCGTACCGCGCAGCTCATGGATGAATCTATATTCTAGCACGCCGAAAAGTTTTCAAAGGAAAAATGTTCCACTTTCTGACGGTTCCAATTCCCTTGGCCATTTGCTGAACGTCGGCAGGGCGCCAAGTGCGAGTACTCAAGTATCGTTTCTAACGCGGGCCTAAAAGTATAAAAGGAAATCCGGCCACGTTATACGCGGGATGAATTAAGGATGGCGGGCGCGGCGCCATGTACAAGATTGGCCGGCGCATTCGATTAGCGGGGCGAAATAAGGGCGTCGGCGAACGACGCCATTAAGCCATTAAACATAAATTCTCGGTGAAAAATATGAAAGTCGGAGGGCTAGTTATGGCAGGCCGAGCGGCTTGGCCGGCCCGCCCGGATTGGATGCGGCCCGGGCGGAAAAAAAAAGAAGCCCGCAGCGAATGAAAAAGCCGGGGCAAATTGAGAGTCACGGGGGAGCCGTACCTCGCGGGCTCTCGGAACTAATTATAGCCGCGGCCGCGCGCGCACCGCGTAATTAAGCGGGGCCGGGGGTCATTCGCGATCCGCGCCCCTCCCCCCCCCCCATTGATCCGGGCATTTACATTTGGGCCGCGGGTGCGCGGAGAGGAGACGGGGCCGCGCAGTGCAGCAGTCGCTGGCGTGTCGTGACCGCATACTAATTATCCTGCGGCCCGGCGCCGGCGGATCGCGCGGCCAGCCTCGAGGAGCAGTCGGTATAAAAGATGCACCCGGCGCTTCGGACTTAATTGCCGAGCGAGTCCGCCGCGGGGCTGCGGCCCGGCATTCGTATGCGGCCCGGGCCGCGACCCCCTGTACATTCGGCCGCGGGATAACAATTTGCCGAGTAATTCGCTCGATAATTATAAGGGGCCGCGGGCGTCCCCCGCGCAGGCGCCTTTTCGCCCGCTCGCCCCGGTTTCTTGGCCCCCGCGGCGATCGCGCGCCCGATCCCCGTAATCCGCGGGCGGGCGCCGGGGCGCTAATCGACGCCGGGCGGCCCTGCCCCGGGCACGTACGGACCGCAGTTGCTTTGCGGGGCTCACCGGAGTAGAATAAAAGTCCGTTGGCCTGCTTCGTCTTAAACTGTAGAAATATGCCCTCTTGGCTGCTGAGGACGGGGCTCCCCTTATTTAGGTCCAGCGTCAAGTACTCGGTCCCTCGGAAGGACGCCTCCGTCGGTGCCTTATCTGCAACAAGAGAATAAAAATACACTCCTCCCAATTACCATTACCGTTTCCATTTCCATCTCTCTATCGCCCTGCGTCATATCCATTTCAATTTCAATTTCCATTTTCAATATCGCGCATATATACACTTGTACTTTCTACCCGTGTCCTATTCCGACACGTAGCTAAGCGTTATATATATGCACATGTACACAGAGGCACACACAGCGGGAGACACAGATATGCACCTAGGCATACAGTTCACGGTTTAACAAGTACAAGGTGCAGGCTGCAGACTAGCTCTCGCTGCGCCGACAGAGGGAAGCGCACGAGTGCGTGTAAGGGCAGGCGGGGTGGGGGTGTGGCAACTATCAATGCGGGTTACGAGCGGCAAGCAGCAGCCACGGGGGAGCAAGAAGCGGCGACGGGCCGGCGCTGCTGGCGTCGCGCTCCGGTGCGCAACATCAAGACGAATCAGCGCGGCGCTTTAGAGGCCGGGCGACGGCGCCCGGGCCGGGGACCTCGTTATTCCCCATCTTGCCCAACGTCCCGCTTTATCATCTCCCGGCGGCGCGGCGAACAAGAGGAGAAAAAAAAAAAAGCCAGCAGATATAGCCTAATGGTTTGGCGGGGCGCCAAGGGGGGCGCGCGTACGTGGCCCCGGGCCCCGGAGATTCAGGGATCGGCTCGCGGCCGCGGATCCCTGGTTTATCGGCGAGGGCGGCACCGGCGGATGGCGAGTCGGAGGACCGCGGCCCTAATCGCGCCCTGTATCGCTCGCCGGGCGGCTAATGCGCGCGGGCGCACCGGTCATTAGGGGGCGATCCCCGGCGGGCGATTAAGGCCAGATTAAAGGCTCCCGCGGATCGGGCGCGCGGGCCGATGAAAGGGGGAATCGAGGGCACCGGTGCGCCCCGGGCGGAGGAAAGAAAAGTCGATTAGGCCGGGCGGGGCCCGCGCAGGCGGCCGAGGACGCGGCGGGCTCGCGGCATGCAGGTGCGGGGCCGCGTGCTTTGAAAAGTTGGCTGGATGAGAATGTCGTGGGGGTCGTGGGGGGTGGGTGGGGGGCGCTAGGCTACGGGCTGCGGGCCGAGTGCGCGCGGCCCCTAAAGGCTGCTAGTCATGTGTTTGAGAAAACTCACGGTCTCCGCGCGACCAGTAATCGTCGGGGCCCGCCGTCGGCAGAACTGTGCTCCATGCTTCTTTAGAGGGGCGGATGCAGATTGGCAGAAAGAGACGTCGAGAAAGAGAAAGAAGAGAGACAGTGATAGCGGCAGAGCCGAAGCCATGCCTGCGACGCGGGGGTCGTGTGCGCGCACCGCTGCAGCGGCGCCGCCGCCGGAAACTGGGTCGGCCGCGCTCGCGCCCAGAATCTTAGCGGGCCCGGCCGCCGCAGCCGCCCCAGCCGGGCCTCCTCCACTCACCTTTCTCGCAGTAGATCCCCTCGTAGTCGCCGTTCCGGCACTCGCAGAAGGGCCCGCTGTCCGTCGAGATGCAGATGCCCCCGTGCTGGCAGGGGTCCCGGGTCTCGCAGACGTCCGTCGCGTTCATCCGCACCATGTTGCGGACGCTCTGCAAGGGAGAAGCAGGAGCCCCGTGAGATCGAGTGTCGGCCGATCGATTAACAGCTATGCGCCCGCGATATATATCGGCGGGCGCGCGCCCCTTCTTGCGCCCCGGCCTCGTAAATCTTTTAGCGGCTGCGGGTATTAGTTCTCGCCGCCGCGCCCCGCTGATCGACAGGCCCGACTACCAGTCGGCCGACGAGGATTTAACGCCGCTATCCGCCCGCCGCCCGATGATAAACGGCGCTTTTCGGGAGCGGCTTATCTCTCGCGGCCCGCCCACCCCGCCCGCAGATGCTCCCGAGCTTGTTTACACGGCTAAGGCCGGCAATTAGCCGGCGCAGAGGATGCCCCGCGAGACCCGCCGCCCGGACGCGTACGCCTCCCTATTAACGAGGATATTACTTCTCGGAGCTTCCGCCGAGCTTCCATTATGCCCACTATCCGATCCGTTAATTGCTTGTAGCGTCGCACTTGCGCCGGCCGGTTACGTGCCGCCCGTAGCCGCGCCCCGGCAATCATCGCGTCCATCAATTGGATCCCGCGAGCCCCAGGCCGCCTCTGCGCGGCCCCAACGTCTTTCTACCTCTTCGGATTTGACGTTTATTCGGCTTCCCTCTCACTCTTATACCATATTCATGTTGTGTGCATATAATATTAAATAACTCGTGAATTCCCTATGCATTACTCGTTTCATTTCTTTCCTGCTCATTCTTTGTTAAATAAAACTTCTTTAACCTATATCTCGTGATAATACACCTTTGGGATTTCACCCGACTTACCTACTATTGTCACATTCTATCAATCATGGTATACTTTTTTTATTTTATAATAAAATACTTGAGATTTTCTTCATGCGATAAAAAAATTATTAGCTAATTATAGGAGAGTAGCGAAGCTGAGTATTGGGCAAAGTGAATATGTGTCTAGGAAAAAACCAAGCATGACACACTGAGCGAGCAATTTGTCCGACCGGTCCCTAACCTTTTCTACTAACAGGTAAGAGCCCGCGCGCGTTGGCTTGAGCCTACTCATTACTTGGGCGGCTTCGCTTTAAACTCTCGGATAACGATCTAACGAACCGAGGCATTCCGCTTCTAATACACTCGTCCACCAGACATTAGAATAATAAGCTTTCAATTTGGCCCGCGTGACACATTTCTAGTGGTTTTTTAAGTGCAAAGGCCGCGGGCGCAGGTGCAGTTAAACAAGCCATTGAAGGGGGCCGAGCCACAAAGGCTCGAGTTGACGGTCTCGGAGAAGTTGTAAAGATAAATGTAAATGATCGACTGGAAGGGCTGTACAGGGCCGTATAATGGGGAAGAAATAAGGCTAATTAGATTGGCCGAGTAATAAAACGGCCGTAACAAGTTTGTCGTGCGGCGGATATGAAAAGCGACTTTGGGCCGAGCACTAAATCGCCGGGCTATAAATTGTCGCGCAATTCCCTCGAAACTTGGTCAATCCGAAAAGCAGAACAAAAGCGGCGTAGCAGCAGCGCAGCAGCAGCGGCGACGCGCCAGAGTGAAATTTAGGTGCGCACGTGCCGCGGCTTTGCCGAGCGCTTGCCGCGCGCCCCGACGTAATGTACAATGCGCCCGACGTACCCGCCGGCTTTTATAGACTCGACTGCCAGCCGGACGTTTCTACAAGATCTATAATGAAATCGTAACGCGCACGAGCCGCGTGATTGACGACGACCGCCGCGAAGAAAGCGGCCGCGTAATAGCCCGCGCGTGAGATCGCCCCGTGTGTATATAGCAGGCCGGGGCGCCGTTAGCGCCCTCGCCCCTCAAAATGCGACTCGGCCGGCGCAAAGGCCCTCGGAGAGCTCCTTATCGAGCCGACTCTGCGCACTCGTCGCTGTGTCTGTTGCCCTTGTTTTTCTCGCCGGGCCCTCCGCAGCGGAGCGCTATTGCACCTGCGGCGGGCGGCCCGCGCTGCGGTCCACGAGCGCCCAGCTGCATTATGCACCGCGCATGAGCCTCCCGCGCGCGCTTTCCAAAACCACCTGGATTTATTATGGACTCGCGTCGGCGGGCGCGGCCCGTGGCCCCCGTGAAAATAAACCCTGGCCCAAGCCCGCCTCTGCCTCCTATGCATTGTAGCGCGCTTATCTCCATTCATTGGCCTTCGATCCAAAAATGCTCCTAGCGGCCCGCTCGCATCGTAAATATTCGACAATCTTTTTTTTTTGTTTAGTGGCGTTTTTCAGTTTTGTTTTTTCCGTTTTTTTTTTGACTGGTTTGCTTCGAATAAAGCGGTGGAGCGCGTTAAAAATCATGCATTTCCTTTTCAATGAGCGCTGCCGCTTCTATTATAATCCCGAAACAGAACGCTCACGGTGATTAATTTAGAGCAGGCGCATTCCCACTGCTGCTGAAACGTTTTCAGAATTTACGTTATGTTAATTATCCAGTGGACGTATTCATTTTCGTCGATGAGTCGATTTATAAAACAATATAGACCCGGCGCTATTACAAACAAAAACCGAAGAGATATTCCAGAGATATTCCCGTGGTAGGGTGGAGCAAATACCTCGATACTAAAAAAATGACATCCATTTTGTGATCGACCTTTTGCTAAACAACTAGATAATTATTTTCACTAATTATTTTCCAGCAAAATGAGAATGTACGGACGAACCCGTGGTATAATAACGGGCTTTTATCGAAAAATAATATACCTATAACTAATAACACTATAATATTCTCGATATTGAACCCAATAAAATACGATTATTATAATATACAACTATTTTTATACATATTTAACTATATTTTGAAGATCGTACGAGCGATAGATTATAAAATACGAAATTTTATACTACTTTTTAATTTCACTTGCAAAATTCACATTTTCCTGCTTCGTATTTTCCTTTGTCCTATGCCAGGTACTTTGGGCGCTTCTACGGGTTTCAAAAGCGAAATTAAATTCATTATGAAGCGCAATTTACATGGTTTCATAATAACACCGATAAAGTCATTTTCAAACACGAAACTAACTTTTAGTAATAAATTAATTGATATTGACATAAATTGCCACTTTAATTGCTGCCAGCTGCAGTGATGCAATAAAATTTTTAATTTAATGTAGGTACAATTATGCAGAGTTCGGTCACTAGAATTTTGAAGAATTTTTTAAATCACGCAAGTATGCTGGTAAAACATGTTACACGTATAAATAAATATAACGAAACCAAAGTGTAAGCGAAACTTGACAGAGAGAAAATAAAGCGCCCGTGAAACAATTAACTTTTTAAATCACGTCGACGAGGACGCACTGCTCCCGGAAAAAGCGCTTGGTATCTCATCAAACGAACATGTATAAAATGAGCTAATTTATTAATTCCGGGTACACGTGAATCCCCGCTATTTTGCGCAAATTGATAAAACTGAGGACAACGTGGTTTAATAGCCGTGTAACGGAGATAAAAATTATGGAGTGTAGAGAGAAAGAAAACAGAAAAAACCGTAGATCAGGTTTTGGAGCGGAAGAGCAATCGTGAAAGTTGCTTAGGATTTATCAGAGGTGTGCTTGGGGCGCGGACGAAGCATCAGGTGCCAGGGCGGCGCATTCGTCCCGCCCTCGATCTCATCACTCGGGTGCTTTGTCTCTTTCCCGGAGCGCCCGCTGGTGGCCGGAATTTGTTTGATCGCGCGAACCCAATTTCCTTGAGAGCTTCCTAACGAAGGCGCGGCTCCGACGCGGTTTCCTTTCCTCTCCCTCATATCAC
Organism: Sycophaga agraensis; assembly: GCA_018906755.1. Classification (NCBI taxonomy): domain Eukaryota; kingdom Metazoa; phylum Arthropoda; class Insecta; order Hymenoptera; family Pteromalidae; genus Sycophaga; species Sycophaga agraensis. The sequence continues at coordinate 5,962,423 of JACCIE010000002.1, read as the reverse complement.
TCCTTGTTCCGTGAGCAAAGGGTGACGACTAGCGCAATCTCCCGCGGGTGCCGCTCCGGGGAACAACGCGTGCACACAATAAGCCCGTTGCTATTGCGTTAAGCGACATTAATTGGGTCGAATTTGCACGGGTTGGCCGCGATGCACCCTCATCGAGAACATCTATTATAACGTTGTGCAGTGTGCGTTTTGTACACAGTGCATTGTACTAGTACTCGAAAGGGGAAGCGCCCAAGTATAATTCTTGTAAGGAGAATAGTTCAGCGCGGAGCATTAACGCGGCCATCAAGGCTAAAAAGGGTTGAAAAGATCGGCTGGTTTGAGGTCGCAACCGATAAAGCGTATATATAAAAGAGGTTGGAAGGATCATTAGGGTCGAAAAAAATCTGGGAAATATATTGGAGGTAGATAGCGCGAGTTTGATTCGGAAGGTCCTCTTTGGCCGGACGCGTTTTCCTCTCTTTCACCCCGGAAATTACTTCCATTCCATCTCCTTTTTGCACCGGGAACGGCTATAGCCTCCCGATCGAGGAAGAAGTAGTATTTTCAGAGCGGCGCCGCTTCAAGTCCACGGGCCCGACTCGCGACCGATAGGGCGCTGCGACGCAAACGGCTAATCGTGTATAGAGTCAATGAGTCTTTGCTTATTCGCTCTTTGATCGTTCGATGCTCGGCCCTTTGAAGATATCCGGAAATGCATTACACCCGCTCGATCTACATTACGCTACTTGGGCTAAGCTTCGAGATAGGAATACGAGTGCAGAGATGATTCTTTCCGCAGACGGCTGTGGCTCTCGCATTCATCGATAGCAATTAAAGACGCGCTCAGTCGGATCTAATTTTCCAAATGGATGGATAACTCGGAATTCCACAACCGGTAGTGTCTGCGATCCTCCTTTCCATTAGTTGGCATAACTCACTAAGCATCTATGGCCACTTGGAAATTAACGATTCGAAAAGAACAGATATATGCAGATTCTATAGAGATGTGAGATATCTCTAAGCTTTCATATTAGTTTCAGGTTCGTCTTAAAATCCAATTTTTCATTCCATCAGTTATTAGTAAAACAGTGGTCTTAATTATTTCAAATAAATTATACTGGCACTTTAACTTCTAGTTATTCAGCAATTGAGGTTGTCGTCTCATCATCGATTCATTCATAATACTTAACAAAACATAAGTATCAGAAATTAAATAGTATAGCTGTATAGAGGGGATTAAATAATAATTACTGTAAATATAATAATGTAATGATTTTTATTTATAGAGTTTTATTGTGCGTTAGAGATAAATAATCAAGAAAGTTAGTAGTCGGGCAAACAGTAGCATATATGTGACGTCAATTATATGGTGTATAAAAAGCAAGATCAAGCTCTTTATTAACCCAGATCACTTTCACGCACTATTTAGGCCGAGATTTAGGATAGCTCTCGATATGACGGTAATTTGGGACCGGATAGGACCTTACCGTCGCTGGAAGAGACAAGATATTGTCAAAATATTAGGAATCAAAAATAACTACCGTAGAAAAACAGGCGCTCGTATTGAACAGCTAAATATCTGCTTCAAGCTCGCACAAAGTTTTGGAATCATTAAAATATATCATATACTAAATATTTTAAATATATTGTGATTCGTGAAAATTATTTAATAATACTGCCGTTACCTATATTAGTGTAACGCGTACGTTACGCAATTTGATAGGATTGCATTCTGTGTCATGTGACAGCTATGAAAAGATAGCAATAAAAAGCAAATGAACCATTAAAAATATCGGAAAAAGTTAACAGTATGCTGAAGTGCAGTCAAAATGCTATTACAAAAATTACTACTTTCATTTTATATTATATTTTTTCATTCATTCAATTACAGTAATTTTTTGAAAATATTTAGAACGTATTTGTATTTTTCAAGAAAAATATAAAAATGTAGTTTTTTTACTTCTATACAAAGTGCTATAACTAATTAAATACTCATCAATATTAGTAAATCATATATATATATATATATAAAATCTTTTTCTCTCGCTTTTTCTATTGCTTCAGATTTAGGTATTGCATTATTTTTAACTAGTATGTAATTCTTCTTTTCGTTACGTTTATGAAAGTAGCTTCCATTACATTTACATTTATAAATTTAACTTCTTTTAATAGTACATCATATATATTATGAAAATTTGACAAAAAGATAGATGAATGATAAGTAGTTTTGATTGTAAATAACTTACATACGCGTACGATGCTGTTTAATTAGTACATCTAAAATAGGGTATGTCTGCGTAGGTGTTTCAGGCAAGTGCAACTTGCCAATACTCTCATTCATATAACTAGTATTCAACTAAACGATTCATAGCAATAACGAATATATATATATATATATATATATATATATATATAAGCATAAAATGATCTGTGCCAGTTCGTTACAGTGAGAGATATATGCCACGAGCAAATCTATGTAGTTTCTAATGCCTGGAGTTGACAGAAACACGAACAGAAATACCCATGTAAAACAATTTGTAAACATTACATAGGAGTTTATTTATAAAATAGAAGTGTTCAGCCGAATATGAACAAAAAGACTAAGATAAGTATATTGTTTTTCAGGTACTTTATGATTAATCGTAATTATTATTGCTATGTTTCTAATTAACTCAAATTGGTTAAAAATTCTTTTTTGCGATTATCTTTCTTGTAAACATCGCTGTTTAATTGCCTGTAAGCACGTAAGCGCTCACGTGCACCAGTATACAATGTCGCCCCTTCTTTGAATCGAAGCCAAAAAGTAAAGAGGAAAGGTCACTCGTGTTTTGCTTCCTTTGCACCTTGGTCAGTAGTCCCTTTATCATTTTTGTCTTTTTTTCACTAGGCAGAAAATTAACGATTTTTTTAGATAACTTGTTGAAGAGGTTAAACCTTGAATAACTCACATTGAATAGATTCAAATCAAATGCAACAGAAATTATATTAGTATATTAGTAATATATTTAGATAACTTAATTTGAAGTGGTCAGAAATTAGAGTACACTGTATCAGGGAATGATATTTACTCAATCACACTGTACGAATATAAACATTTAGACATACCCTCATCATCGCACTCGTACCTCGATTCGCATCGGCTAGTCAGTACACGACTTCACTTGATTCAACATCACTACGGGTATTTTGACCTATTTATAATATAATTAAATTACAGTGTTGTATGTTTTCGAAATTAGCAGGTGATTTTATACTAGCCTTCCTACAAAGCGTGATCTACATAGCTAAATTCATCAAGAATTTTTCTCAGTAGTACAGTGATATAGCAGTCTAGCTATATTTAACTGGAAGATTCTCGAACGTGAAAAGTTAATCAAAAGTAAATTTATATTGAAACTTTATTTAACAGCTTAGCTAAGTATTTGTTAGAATTTGTATGAAAAGTTTCTACTTTATGTTCTCTAAGAAGTTTATGTATTTTTTAGGGAATGGTAATCATTTGACAACTTGAAGAATTCAATTATATATTAAAAATTCGACTGATAGAAGATATATACTTTATCTCATTTGTTCGTTCCTTCTGATGCTTTAATATTCTTGCGTCGATAAATCCTTAAAAGTTTGGTCGGTCGCTTCAAAGAATGGCGCGAAGAATGCTGATGTATTCTGCAGAATGCATAATCTCAACTTTTGAGAAGCTCGAAACTTTAATAGGGTCCTTCGCCGTTTTTCGCGCTTGTTGCGCGCGCCTGCATGCAAAAAGGATATAAAGCGGAATTAATCCAACCGGCGGAAAATTCTAATGAAAAAGCAGTTTATTGACAGAAATAGGGGCTGAATTTTTATTATCTTCGCCCGAATGCCGCTGTTATAGGATTCACAGCCTCTTTATCTTTATCTCAGTACCCATAATTCGTACAGCATCGAACGGGGTTTCCATTCGACCCAATTGACCATTCCCCTTTCGCCTTAAAACCTCCGAACTGTACTTTTTCCTCTTATTGCCTTTAGCGCTTCACCGAGCATTTTCTCGCAAGCTCCACTCGAAATCTAAAAATTTGTGCCCATTCTTTCGCCGACGGAATACAGACACTGTTTTTGTGAGCAATTTAACAATTGATCAAAAATTGCGCCCAGCGGGCATGTCCCTTTCGCGCCGATTCCAAATCGACTGACTCTCGATAAGACTGATGACGAGATAGAGGAATAGGATGCGAAAAAAAGCGGACGATGAAGTATGAGGTTCGAGGAAGGTGAGTTAATGATGACCGCACAGGCACAGTGTACCTCCAACTTGATTTATGTCACCTTCTATAGCAATGTTTTTTATCTTTCGAGACCGGCCGCAAAAGAGAATGATGCTGTTTATCAGGAACATATTGGAAGTAGATCGATGGGGTTCTTTTATCTAATAAAAATGTGTCGTCGTCACGGCGTACGAGCATCGATATATCAGCGGTCATCCATCAACTGGCTTGATCTGTTCTTTAACAGTTCGGTCCCCTAAGGCCCTCGCGGGGATGAAGACGGCAAGGTGCAGAGCAGTTGCCCAACTCACCCTCGATTCTTTATCTAGCGGCTGCACTTTCGCATCTTCTTGGATGGAGGAAAAGGAGCGGCTGTCCTGCCTTATTTAGACTAATCTGAGAGCGGGGCTCTGCACTATTATGCCGTAAAGCAAAGCCTCGCGAAAAGAAGAGTCGGGCAATAAAGAGGAGCTCGCAGGCGGCTAGAGCAGCGAGTAAAAAAGATGGGAGGAATAGCGCGGGAGTCGGGCGTAATGGCGCGTTGCGTCATTGTCGCTGACTGCTGCGGCACTTCTCGATAGGAGAGACGAGCGCAGGCGGCAGGCTATACAGGTATCTAGCACGCGCTCGGGCTTATAGAGATAGAGCGGGCGACAAAAGGAGAGTGCACTACCGCCTCTCGGCTCGCTCACTCTCTCTCTCTCTCTCTCTCAGGGGTGGGGTAGTAGTGGCCGTCCTCCAGTGGCCGCGGAACAGAGCGCGCTAAAATCGGAGACTTTTGAAAGCGGTAGGGCGAGCGCCGGCCCTCGAGTGCGACGCGCAAAGACCTTTCATTCGAAAGGGAGGGAAAAAAGCTCAAGGTCAGCCGGGCTCTCGCTTCCTCCGCCGGCGAGTCGTGCGCGCGTAGCGTAGGCGTGCGCGCGCTACCCTCGCAGCCCGCGGTTTCGAAACTTCCCCTTGATCCCCTGCCACACCCCACACCCCGGCGCGGCCGCCCTCCCCAGTCGCCATATTGATCGGCCCCCCACCCGCCCCCGAGCTACGCGGCGCGGCGTTGCCAACTCTTTCGATATGTATGCTTTCGTGCTGGCGCCGTGGAGCGCCCGCGCGCGCTCCTTCCCTCCCTCGCCCGCCCACGCCCCCACCCGCCTCAGATCCTTCGCCGCTCGGGGATAGTCAGCCGCCGCCGCCGCCGCCGCCACCGCTGCCACCGCCGCCGCGGGCCCTGCGCTCGCCGTCGTTCCAATTCGTCAACCTCCGAACTCCGGAGCGGTTTACCCACAATTACACCGCGCGCCCACTCGCCCTCCTTCTGCGGCCCCCGCACAGCTCCGTGGATCAACGTCGCGCGGGACGAAAGCGCGATCGAGCCTCGAATTCGCCCGCGGGGAAAAAAGCGCCTCCCGCCGGCTCCCCGGCAGCTCCTGCCCTGCCGTTCCACTCGCACGAGTCCCCGGTCACGTGTCTCTGGTCACGTGTTACCTGCCACATGTCATCGGCTTCAGCCCTGGGGTTACTCCTTTGCGCTCGTTGCATCGCCCCTTAATGTGCTTGTTTGCGAAAATAATTGTCGATTAACTTTTCCCACCCTTGCACCACGGCTCTTTATTACTTAACTTACGAATTGTATAAGCTACGGGGTTGGATTTGAGCCTAAAAAGGTACATAAAAAATGCTCGGCATTCAAAGCTGGAAAGCTAAAAGAGATGAAAAAAAATAAATGTAAAAATTTTTTTTTGAAAACCATTTGGACTAGACGAGCCTCAAAAGAAGTTTAAATGAAAGAGAATCAAAATGTCAACAGAAGTATGCCTTTATCCTGCTTTTATCCTCAATTTCATTTTTTTCATATCTTTTACTTCCTTTGAAAGGGTGCACAAGGCTAATGCAAAAGCCAAAATATTCCTTTGCTTACTGAGATCGTTTCCCGTTTTCGCATAAAAATCCATGGTATGATATATAAGTATACCAGGATAATTCTTTTCAAGTCCTTTTATTGTCCAAGGATATTAAATCGTATGAATCGGTAAGAATTCTGTGCTGTATACTTTTTATAAGGATTTGTCTTATCGATGCGCTTTTATACTTTGCATATCGCCGCAATATTAATAACAATGCTTTTTTTAAACAATACCTGACGTTATAACAGAACTCGAAGGAAATACATGAATTCGCATATAGAGATTGCACTGACAAAAGCGAGTTGCAAGATACTTGAATTCTGAAGGTAATCCCACAAGATAAGTTTATAATATAAGACTCCTTTCAATTTCGTTCATCTCCATTTTATTACTTTAAAATGTTTCTCCTAATTTACTTTCTTAATGAGTTTAATAGTACAAATATACACATACTGTATTAAACAAACAGTATTGCCAAATATCTACAAATAGTTCTTACTTAAATTAAAGATCATTGTTAATTAATAAATTGACTTAATAGTTAAGCGGTAAATTGTGTTGTGGCAACGATTTCTCGAGAAAGGTTAATGCTTGCTAAGTGAAGGATGTAAGGTACGGTTTTAGGGAGATTGGCATAAAAGGAGCTGGCATCTGGTTTAATTTTTAATTGAATTTTTCGTTTGGCCAAGTACTCTTGCATCTGACCCGACCGACTTTGCCCGATTCAAATGTTCACGAGTACAACAATGCTAAAGAAATAATTAGAGCAAGAAATGGAAGACGAGGAACAAGAAGTTGGAGTAGAAAAGAGAAAAAATGCGAAGAGAGAAGAGCACGTAGTTTTCAAATGAATGCAACAGAATTTGAATTTTTATGAAGCATACTTCGAATAATACGTGCTTAAAAAATTAAAGCACAATATTTTTAACACGGCATATCACAGTGCAGATAATGACAACAATGAAAAAAAGTATAGAAGTATATTTCAGGAACGGCTTATGCGGTTCAAGAGAGGGTAGCTATGTGGCAACCTGTTACCGTGCCACAAACGAAGGATGTATTAATTTTGATTAATTTTTGGTTTACTCCTGACCAGGGCGTTTTCACTTGCAACGGACGAGTGTCTCGTTTGGAGAAATCGTGCCGAGTGCACGAGACTCGAGAGCTCGCGTCGCGGCCTCATTCGGCCTCATTGCCCGTCCTGAGAACCTGGGACCACCTCAGCCCGGTTGCAACAGCTAGCTCGAGCTTGACGGTTAAAAGCAAGTTTCAAAGCCAGGCAAAATTTGAATTTAACGTTACGCGACAAAGCTGACAAATTACGGGATTCGAGGCTTCGAGAGCTAATAATGCACGCAGAATGGAGAAAAAGAACGGAATAAATGGGGATACTGACTCGAATGCTATGACACTCTTCCTGCGACCAATTCAATCAGCAGTTCAATTTGCTTTCCTTTGACAGCACCTGTAAGCGAAGAGCGCTTTCTGTCGGAAAGAGAGCCGAGCTTTTGAATGGAATGCGGATTCAGAGAGACTAAAAGAGGGATTCAATCATAAACGGTAGGTCTAGGTTAAGCGGTTACTTATAATAGTCTGTCGTCGAAGCAACACGAGTCTGCCCTGTGCAGGTCGTTACTACAGCTGTTACCGTGTTTCCGCTATTCTGGGATGGGCCACTTATTTTCCTCCTCTGAATTTAGCATTTAATGGATCATTTAAATTACTAATTGCATTATACTTCTATGATTCATAAAAAAGAAAAAGGGCATTGGACAATGCATGAAATGCAATTGTACGATTTGCAAAGGTCAAAATAAGATAGATTTAACTTTGTTATAACCAAACAAAGGATAAAAGATTAAAACGATTAAAAGCATAAAAATATTTTCTTAAAAAATTTGATCTCAATTGAATAAAAAACCATAAATGCAGTATACAATTGATTTCTTGCATTCATCTTTATAAAGAAAAATTTTACATCTGAGTTTTATATTTGCACCAAAATTTAAAGCCCATTATGCAATTGAAAAGAGTGAAGAAGAGATATATCTATATCATTATTATATTTTAGAAACACCGAACTACATGATGTACTTATATCAGTAGTTACTTATGCGTTCGAGTCTACATAAAAGCATTCTAGAAACTTCTGGAAAAATGAACCTCTAAAAGACTTAAGAAACTTGAACAGAAGAATAAGGTAGATTAAATAAGAAATAGATATAAAGCGGTAGGTCAAAGCGAAACATCTAAAATAACATATACATCGAAAAGAGTTTTCTTAAAGTACGTTACGATAGGTGAAAAAATTTAATAAAAATTTTGAGAATCAACGAATTGTTTTTTGAAAAAGCATAAAAGCATATATGTGTAAACATTTTATGTTTACCACACTTTTGCTAGCTATAGAATAAATGAGAAATTTTATTTGTATACGTTAATTGAAAGTTTTGTGTACTTGGTATCATAGATTTGGATTTTGTCAGATTAAGACTATTTGGAGAATTCTAAAAAATTATGTTCAAATACTATGAAATTCAGTTATAATTCCGTAATATGTTAATTTAATTGATTGTGCCAAAAATTTGTTTATGAGTCAATTTTATAAAAAAAAATTTAAAAGATTAAAAATAGAACTAGAAAGTGCACTGAGGTTTAAATGAAAGTAAAAAAAAAGAATAAAATGGGAAAGGTAGTATTAAAAGGGAGTTAAAAGCAAAAAAGTAGTTCTTTTTTGCCGCTAATGCGTCTCCTTTACCAGTGCTATTGTTTTCAAAGTTAAGAAAGAGCTGCGAAGCGGACAAAACTAGAAGTACCGCAACATAACATTTACAAACATCCTCTGAATTTTCGATAGTTCATCTGTATTTCCAATTATTATTTTTTGAGAAAATCCAAAATTTACTAAATTTTAATGAATATTATAAGCTATTAAAAAAGTTCGATAAGTTTATTGCTTTAATTGTACCTGAATTCGATTTAGGTTATTTTACGAATTCGATTACAAGCCTTGTCACTTGAAGAGTATAACGAGAAATATAAATCCATAATTACAAATGAACTTTTAATGCGATCAAGATATTTTCAGTATTTATTTTTGGTTCTATTGAGATATCTGATTTGAATATAATTTTCGATTTTTCCATCATTGATAAAATCTATAAATATCATATTTAAGCACTCACTGAATTTTCGAATGCATTATTCTTTCATCAAGCATCATTCAGGTACTTAATAAATTCCATAAGGGTAGTTATGAATACTTATTATAGAAATATGCCAGTCGTTCTATTGCATTATTTTTCTACCTGTAATTATAATAAGTCTGAAAAGATTTCTTCGATATCGTAGAAGAAGACGGAGAAGAAGAGAGGTGAAAGAAGGAGGAGACTAAAGCTTTTTGAGAGCCAGTCTAGATGGAAATCGCGGATGATTGACTCCAATAATGGATAACGCTTTCACGAAAACCTTTTCACGTTTGCTCTATGAATTTCAAAGTAATCTCCCTTCGAGCGCAATTTTAACCGACTGTCTGTTTTTCGATCGTCTAGAGTGCCTTTTCGTGCGTTCCTATTAAGCGAGTGACTATCATTCCTCAACACATTCAAATGCAGGAAATTAAAACTTTCCTGAAGTCTGTAAATGGCAAGTGCATGAACTTATATAGTACCTAATGCTCCCTGAAAAAGTCTTACTTCAAATGAGAAAATCATATTTTAAGAATAGGCTATGTAATCGCGTTATTTTAAATTCATCCACCCTGATATTCAAATTATTTACAAAAGCTATTCGATGTAAGAAGCAATATACTTTATACTTTTATTCTTGCATTCCAAAAAGTATTATCTGAATGCAGAAGTAAAAATCTTTAAATCTGCCGATGTCAAATAAGGCCAAGAGGCGATTGCTATATTTCCTCTCATATAGTCAAGTTGAGGAGGCTGAAAGCAGAGATCTAAGGCGTTTCAAGTTCTGTTGGCAACAATAGAAACGTCAATCAATTGTTCGGCAGTCAGTCTTGCACTGTTCGCCAGGCAATCGATCGAACCTTACACATTCATACAAAAGAAATTTCCTATGGGTTAAGTGTAATTCAAATTGCAGACTATCTGTCCATACCCTTCAAACAGCATCGATTATTACTTCCTATCTTTTCAATATCGTGCTGTTTTTTTTTCAGAAAAGTTTTTCAACTAATCCATTTCCTGAATTCACTTTTCATCACTGGCATAGAAAATGAAAGAAAACCGTTACTCGGAAAAACGGGTGATCAAATCAATACTGATATAGCAACTTTCCAAATAACTTTCTCTTTTTTTTAAAAGCTTAGGTATCCAACTTGTATAGAAATTGATATGAATAGTACAAGCCAACTTCTGGTACTTGCAGTTATCTTAACCATGAGTACCACTATTGCGCCATTAAGCCATCATGTCATAATCTCCAAATGTTATTTGTTCCGATAAGACACATCTAGAGAAGTTTACACGATTTCAGGAAACGCACTGATGCATTAATATCTCTTGAATGTGTATAGGACGCGTTGCCCACGTTATGTTGTGCATAAAATACAGAATCTTTGCAAAGTACTTCTCGCATGTCATGAAAGCAAGCTTATACCGCTTCAAAGACATTCAAAGTTGAACTTTCTCGTACTCAAAGGAAACCGCAGAGTAAATCTTACCTTCAAAGCTAAATTAAAATTCACCATTAAATTATTCATTGGAGATCTATTTAAAGTATATAAAATACTTTGGTATGAAATTGTAAAAAGGGAGAGGCCATTGATCGTATAATAAGCAGCTGAATATAAAATATTTTACGAAATAAAATTAATTAATAAGAGCTTGCTCAATAAGAAAATTAAAATAGAATTTGAGTTTTTGAGTACACTTTTTCAAGTTATTGACGTGTTTAAATTAATTTCACTGAATATCGCTGAAATGAGGGAAGGCTGATTATTATCTATACATTGAGACTTCCAAAGTCAAACAAAAATCTATTAAAAGCCAAAGAAAAATTATAAAGAGAAATATACGAATAAGTTTATAAGACATTAAAAGTTCAAACTATACTGCATTCTTATCTGCAACTATAGTTTTCCGATTGGACTACGTGACCTTCGTTAATATTATCGTTGAGTGCTTATGAGTACCCCCAGGGCTTCCCAAGAGTCCAATGTGACTTAAGAAATGACCAGAGCGAATCGAGTTTTATATGACTGACACCCAGCACTTGCTTGTATTCTTAGTGTACCCATGAAACCCATTATCGACGTTATCGACTCGGAAATGATGCAATAGGTTACTATACATGAGAAAACATTGTTCTAAACAGAATACGATAGAATTTCTTCATAAAATCGATTTTTCATGGGTGCATAGTATGCACTTTGAAGACAAGGATATACGTGACTGGGCTATAATATAAGGTTAATTGCATTTGTATATTCGCACATTGGAGATGGGTATAATGACTAATGTATCATGAATCTACAAAAGTGATACAGAGTTGGGCGATGCTCTTCTTCTCTATTCGAAGGCCCATAAAAAGTAACATAGCCATACGTCCGATAATCAAGAATTTTAGTTCTTTATCGACTTAAAAGAATGGAAACTAACTAAATATTAAAAATTTCAAATATTATACAGATGTATCGAACACAAAATTAAGCAAACTAAAAATTAAGACATCCAAACCAATAAATAGGTAGTAACAATTATTTTAATACAATTATTCAAATATAAATCATAGATTATTGAATATTTTCCTCTTATAGGTCAACGAATTCTTAAAAGCTATCGAAATGCAAATCGAAAAGATGGAAGTGAAGTTGACGAGGCTTGTGTGTTGAAGAAGCTTACTAACGAGCATCTTTTATGCTCACCTAGCACTTTTTTGTATAACCGTCAAGTTAAAGCATCGAGAGATTCTAATTCAAGCAACATATTTTCATGTTTATTGATTATCACGCTTTTAAAATCATGTTGAAAATTGACTGTAATTATAATTTTAGAATGAAACTGATACGAAATTTCTTTTTTAGATCTAGATTTTGCTAATTAATGCGAATACTATTTATTTATCTATTCTCAAATGCTTGAAATACGCAATGGTATAGTAGACGCATCTATCTAATCGCAACCTATGATTGGAATCGAGACTGAACCTTCAAGTAACGACATTTCGGCGCTAGAATTAGTTGGATTTATGATAGGGTTGGTGTAAATATGCGTTACTCCATACACATACTCATATAAATTGGCATAAACCACCGTATAACCGCACAATTTCGTATGTAGGTATAACATGGAACAGGTTGACCTGCCAGCAGCGAGGATACCAATGGCTATAACACACTTACACTTTCTGATTCATTCTCTCTCTTTCCCACTCATTTCCATCTATTTCTCACTTGTTAGACTATATACATACACACCCTTTTCATACAATTAAATTGTCGAGACTGATAAATGTCATAAACATATATCATGTCATATACCAATAAATTACATATTTTAGTTTTGAGTGTTCTGCTCTTTGAATGAATTCATATCATAATTATGCAAATCTTCGTATACAATACTTGAAACTATCAATTAAATTTAATCACAAATTTGATACGATCTTAATATATTGATAAGTATATACCAATTGTTGTCGAATACAACATCCTAAAATACTAGAAGCTTGAAGCATTATTGCATAAGTTGTTATAAGCTTTAATGTAAAAACGCCTGCTTATACTTAATTTTATTTGCAAGAAAAGGTAGATTGTATAGAAACGATGAAAAGTATTAAATGAACGAGTATTTAATATTTTATTTTATACTGCTCGATTAGACGTTTAATCGATGAATAGGATTAATTAGTAATTCTATTACTCTACGTACAAAGAAGAATATAAGAAAACTTACAATATCAATACCACTTATCACTTGCAATTCCCCAGGCAATGCTTATGTTTTATATACGTATATTCGCGAATAACTAATTACGAAAAAAAATTGTATTTAAACTATTGACTGTTTATAAATTGAGTTTCTTGAAAAAAATAGTTCAACGTTTAAGCCTATTGAAAGTTTGAACTACTTTCTAAATTTTCCTCGGAAATTTCGTTAGAGAAATTGTCTGTTATAACAAAAGTACTTACCCTCGCTGTCTTTCGTGCGCTTGTATTTTCTACACATGGAAATCCGCCACACTGAAATAACAGGTTTTTGTTAGTTTGCTACAGTAATAGCATTTTTAAATATTTAAAAGGATAATCTTAAATGAATATCGATTATCAATACTTTACCACTATTAATTATAAAAACTATTATTCAACGAAAGAATTAACTAATTTAATTTGTATTAGAAATATTTGTATCGATATTTTTATTGTATTAAGGCTTTTTTAAAAATTATTGAGGAACAATTTAATTTGTAACTTTTATTTTCATTTATAGTGATACGCAACATAATATTTTAATCGCTAAACGTTAAAATATCATGTACTTACTTACAAATAAAATATATCTAATTTAGTATAATATAATTTAATAAGATTCTATATGTGATACTGAAATCAAAATAGTAGAGTCTTTTTATAATAAATAAGACCAGTAACGGATTGGAAGGAGTGTGTCAGGAATTCGAAGAAGAGAAACGAAAAGCGCCTCGTGGATCGTGAATATACAAGATCGTTGCTCAGAACATCTTTACACCCTTAAAGTTCTTCAACCGTCATCTTAAAGTCCCGACTAGTTGAGGCCCCGTCAGCTCCATCTCTCACTCTTACCACTCACACTTGTCTCTTTTCTTCTTCGTCTACTCGGTTTGCGCTTCAGGCTCTCGTGACTGCCCATCCAGAAAAATACTCCAGAGTTCGCGAGAGTTCAACAAAATAGTCCGATGTCGAAAAGTGAGCTGTATTATTCATCGAATAAAATATTTAATAAAGATGCGAAAAACTTCCGAGAAAGATGACGTTGGCCATCTCAAGGCTCAATGCCCTCGAAAGTGTCTGATTAAATGGTGGACAAAACAAGTGACATATAAAGACCAGCAGATAGAATCACAACGTATTTGTATAGTGGGTCACTGTCCGTATTTTGGAACAAGCTTTAATTGTTAAATGTGTACATTTGCTTCGAATATCGCTGCTCACTCGTCAATGTCCCACTTATCTACATCATAATTTATTTAGGTATGCCACTGCGTGTGAATTCAAAATCGTAATCAGTAAATCGATTAATGTGGAAGGCAATTTCCGTATCCCTTTTTCTAATGCTATTCAGATAAATAATTCCTTATTTCATTTTATCGATAATTTGCATTGGACCTTTGTAAAAGCATTCGCTTCTTTTGATATGCCAGGTTCTCATTGAAATGAATAATCTAACTTATACAGAACGTGTAATCCGATAATCGGACATTCAGACGAGCTGAACAAGTAAACGAGTGCTACTAAAAGCCTTTAAGATTATCTTGTTTCATAATTAATCAGATTAAATTAGTATTACCCTAGAGAATATTTAATTGCAGAATTTTTTAACATCTTTTTTAACAACAGATTCTGTTTTAGATTTAGATTAGAAACAGAAAACTGATTTAGATTCATCGTTATACATGCAACAACTTCATTTGTTTCTGTAATTAATACTGCTAAACCGAAATGTGAAACTTTGTTCAATGTAAATTTTTTATAGTTGTATCTGAAATTATGTGTTTCTGTTTTATTTTTGTTAAAAAAGCAACACTTTACAGAAATGAATTTATTTTATTTATTCTTTTTGGGCTAAAAATTATGAATAATAATAGAAACGTGATTGGCAGAAGTGGGCACTTATTTGGTTTAAAATTCGCAGTGGTAACATGAGTGAAAATACGACGAATCGTTACTGTAGCACCGGTACGAATATTTAAGCTCTATTCATCCATTTTGGTTATGGTACAATGATGTTGTACTATAATGGCACAGTGCGCCAACCCTTTAATAGTACCACTAGAGCAATTTTTAGCTGAATCGATTCATACCCTCTATATAACGCACTACTGAGCACTTGCCAAGCGCAATGTCCGAGGTTTGTTGACAAGGAATCGTTGATCATAAAAATGTAAGTATAAAATGCCGAAGTTATGTACGTATACGTATTCAGGACTCAGTGGATACTGCCGTATCTACAAGGAATTACCCATATTGGCCGTCGCTTCGATTGAAGAGAAGTATAAGAAAGTTGCAGGTGGCGTGAGCTAACTTATGCTATAAAACGGCGGGAGTATGAAAGATACAAATAAGGAGCTTGGAGAGGTTAACGCTTGGCGAAGTCTTGAAAAAGCAAGAAGTGGTATTGTGCAGGGGTGAAGGATGTGTGCTGCGTGGAGACGATGAGAGTTCTGAGTGAGTACCTGGAGGTCGCGAGGGCGGCTGGTCTGAAGCTCCTGCCGTCTCGGGTAAGGACTGTCCTCGTCAGCGTAGACGAGGTTGCGGATAAGCCCGTTGAAGTGCGGCTCAAAGACAACGCTAGGAAGTGCGAGGAGCGTGAGCTTGCTCGCGTAGTAGGGCGGCAAGCCGCCGACGTAGACGCGGGAGTTTCCGCGGGGCTTGCCGAAGTGGAACTCGCGGCCGCGCGAGGTCGAGGTGGCCACGAGGCCGTCGAGGACGAGGCTCGTGTTCTCCCCGCTGCGTCGCACGAGGACCTTGTGCCAGTGGCCGTCCCCCAGGTCCCGGCCGAGGGTCAGTATCTGCGCGCCGCCCCCGAGGTTGTAGCGCAGGCGCAGCGCCCCCTCGAGCAGCTTGAGCTCGATGAAGTCGTAGGTGCCGCCGTCGTCCGTGTAGAGCAGCAGGCCGCTCCCCTGGTCCGTCCGGAACTCGAGCTCGAGGGTGCCGTTGAGGCCGGCCCGCCAGGGCGGGAAGGGCGCATGGCTCGCGGGCGAGCCGTCGAGGAGGAAGCCGCGGGCGGGCCGCGCCGCCGGGCCCCCCAGGAGCACCGGGAGGAGGACCCACGCGAGGAGCATGGCGCCGCGAGGGCTCACGCCGCGGGCGCCGCTGCCTCCGCCGCCGCAGCCACCGCCGCCGCCGAGCGGCCCGTCACGCAGGCGGCCGCGCGATCGATGCGCGCCCCGCGCCGCCCCCGCGCCCGCATCCTCCTGCCCGCCGGGGGCCGAGGATCCCCGGGCGCGTCCCCGCAGCCGCCGCCGCCCGACCGAGTCCCCTCGGCGCCTCCTGCAGCCAGACGCGACCACCGCGAGCGCGCGCCCCACGTCAGACCTGGTGCAGCCAGACCCGCTCGCCCGCGATCCCGTGCGCAGTTCCGTCCGTCCCGCAGCCGACTGCCGCCAACCGCCCCCCGAGGGCCGCCGCGACGCCGCCCGCGCGCAGACGCACCCCGAGGCCCCCGCCAGCGCCGCCCCGACGGCTTTCGATCGGCCGCGCAAGCTCCGCGGATAACGGCCGGAGCCGCGCGCCGCGCTTCCCTCCGGCGCCCCGAGCCGCTTCCTCCCGGGCCATCCGGCGAAACCGCACTTTTTAAACATACGTGCCTGCATCGCCTCGCTAATCACTCGTTAGATAAGCCTTATAGGGATTCCGTATGCGGAAGGCGGCCCCGAAGACGTACAACCTTCCGCGCCTCTAACGGCCCAGATCATCTTGTTGATCGAGCTTAATTATTAACGCGGAGAAACCCTATATTCCGAGCGCGCGCCTCTCCCCTGGAATTTTTCAAGCGGAGAAAACCCTGTAGGCCCTTTAATGATATAATGACGGAAAATATCGAGCATTTGATAAAGTGTATAATTGCCACAAGACGAGGGAAGCCCTTGGTGCTCGAGGAGCCCCAATTCCCTCGTGCGCTATAGCTCAAAGTGTATAAGCGATAACTAATTTGCCTGACGAACTGCTCTTACTCGACCTGTGTTTCCTCGGCAATAATATGTAACCCAGAAATGCTAAAATGTCTTTCGTTATCCTTTCTAATTTATATATGTGCATACATAAATAATTTCATTTTATACTCTATAAATAAAGCGTGTTGTACATTTGCTAAAACAATCCTACTTTTTATTTACAAGTTTAATATCCTTGGTATGTACGTAAATAATTATTAATATTAAAAGAAACATAATCAGACGGTTATGACTATTGTACATGCTCCTACTTAGTATACAAGCATCACCCCGGGTCTCTGTCCGAAAGCTCACGCAAGTTGTCTGCTGGACTATTACTGTCTGCTATCCCTGCTGTTCTGCTAGAAGAGCAGCAGCGGCCTCTGAGATATAAAAGCTGTAAGTATGTCTTACATAATGTATACATATATAATCGTCTCGGTCGATACGACAGATTTCTACACTACGCCTCAGGAGATCAAAGCACTGCAGGTAAAACTGGATACCTATTGCACACAAATATCTTTATCATCATAACAAAGTTTTGCAAAAATATACATTTTGTACAAATTTTTATTTATTCTCTACAAGCACTCAATATTTAAAATTTAATAAGCTAAATTGTATTTAGTAAAAATAAAAAGTGCTAAAAATTAAATTAGAAGACCGACGTCGCTTATAATATGAGTATCTGAATTCTATAACGAACAAGCTTCATTTCATAGTTAATACATGAGAAATTTTTAATTTGATATCCACCCTTAATAACGAAAGCTTAATTAAATTTGATATAAAGCACACTTAGATAATATATTCTTAAAATGTAATAAATACTATAGTATAATAATTATACATTTTCAGATGAATCTTATATTTATATAAGAAATATAACATTATTAAAAGTTTACTGATAGATAGATATTTTTATAGAGGATATAAAAATATTTTAAGCTTAAGAAAAAATATAAATTTAGCCATTTGTTAAGATACAGAAATGCTGCTTGTAATAATCTGAATCAAATGTGAATTTTTTAATAATCTAATGCACCAAAGTACATTCGCAATACCACGTATCTAAGATAATAGATAATAATAGATAATAGTACATACTTATGGAAAAAGACAAATCACGGAACAAAGCAGAGGAAAAGTACACGCATAGCTGAATGAATTGGCAATGCGTAAGTATATGTTACAATCCAGCAAGTTTGTGTAAGCGTTGTGTATATAAGTGCGTGGGCCGGCTTGTATTCCCTCCCAACTTGAGTAGAGGAGAGCTCCTCTCGAGCGCGAAGGACTGTAGCTGAGAAATAAAGAGTATAAGAGGGAGCGGCGAGAGAAAGAGTAAGAGAGAAAGAGAAACGGAGAAGGAAAGAGCAGCGAGTCAACGCCAGTGCAACACCGGTCCTCCGGTCGCGAGGACGATTTCCATTTTATACTTTCTTACTGCGTGAACTTCGCTCCTCTACAAAGGTTAGTGCTCATTGCGAGTATTTCACCGCAATCCCTCACACTTTGTTAATTTTTTAAATGGCAAACGTTAGTAACACTCGAAACACTTATGGTATTCAACAATTATTTACTTGCTTCGATTGTAAGCACCGATTGTCCAGCTCGCTGGTTGCACTCCACTGATTTCTGCTTAAAATTACTTAGTTCGCGTCTCTTTTCCGTTTTCGTCTTTTTACAGCAGTTGTTTTAACTTGCGCAGCTTTCGAGTGAAAGCGGTATCCTTGCGAAAAAGTGTCGTATTCAAGTTAGCAGTAACACAGTATTATTCTGACAAGGTATTGCAAAGAATAATTGAACACATGAAATCTAGAAAGAAATTTAGAAATCTACAATTTGTGAAACTATAAGAAATGTGTTAATTTTAAAATCAAAATTTATTTATACAAAGTTGTCCATTTAGCAAAATGGTAATTAAACGATCAAGAAAATAATTTGCAAGTATATTGAAATGAAAACTTTAGTCGTTGTCCTTTGAGTAGTTTGTATCATAAATTCAACACACTGGATAGCTGCATGAAAAGTTAACGTACTTACGCTGTAACCTATCTACTTGTGCTATAATAGCAATCCTCTATAACTACTTATACTTGAACAGTATTATAACTGTGCACCATTAATGTATTCAAAACTCGTAATGTTGCTCGGGTAAAGTCTCGTGATTTGTTATCATCTCGAAGCAAGTTTTGAACTTTTGACCATAAAGAGCAGTGGGACCGCTTACGTCACGGTGTTACATCTCGTGACTCACTCGCGCCTGGACCTTGCCGATACGACACAATTATGAATTTATGTATACCATAAATTTTTACTAGAGTTAACAAAGCATGAATCTCGTGATTAATGTACAGTTATTGTAAAACGTAACAAATATACGTTCAAAGTTTAAAATATCAGGAATAATATGTATTTTATAATACTACACTTTTTGTTTTATAACTGATTAATAATTCGAACTATTTACATTTATAATTGCTGTAACTATATAGACTTATGCACTAAGCAGCATAGAAAGCATATGAAACTGCACTTATACAGGGTTATAAAAAAGTTCGAGGCGCCCTAGAGTTTTAACTTTTAGACAAAATATTTTCAAGAGATCATAATAAACAATCGTTTTATGACTTACATCAATCCTTAAATATAATTCTACGCATAATTTATACAGTTTTATTACCAAAACCACTCTCAAATATTAAATCTAATTATGCATAATTTGACAGTTACGCATGCGACTACTCGAAGAATTACTATTTGATAAGAACTTACATTTGTAAATGTTTATTTTATTTTTTAATTTCATAGGCTTAACGGCAGTTAATAAAATAATTTGTTCTTGAAAATGTGAATGTTACAGTTATATAAACCTAATAGTCCGAATTTAAATTAAATTAGTGTATCAAAGAAATAAAAGTGATTTTAACCTTATTTTTTATAAACATAGTAAATGTTAAAAGTATCTAAAAATGATTCATCATTTAAAACGAAAAGTATTATAAAATACTAAAATTCTCTTATACTTAAATATTGAAGACCAAAAGGTATTACTTACAATTCATTTTGCATTCATTATCATAAAAGGCACAGATGAAATTTATTATACATTAGGTAGGTTATAAAATTGTATGTTTAATTATTTAATCATAGAATTAAAAAGTATTTTACATTGTAAAACCCACATATTTAATTTACATATAACTGAAGTGCGCAGAAAATAATGTACAGAAACTGCAGAAATGATAACGAATAATTATTGAAAAAATAAATTAATAAATTTTACATGGTTATATTTTTACAATATATGTATATATTATTATTATTATACTTAAAGAATATTAAATAAGAACTTCTAATTGAAAATGTTTCACAATTGATTTTCTTAAAATTATTATGGAATTAACTTTTTGATTTATGAGAAAGAAATGCTTATCGATTAACACCTAATTTGGTTATCTTTTCTTGACTTAATGAAAAACCTTTTCAACCCGATGAAGGTTTATGCAAAAAGTTGTATAATTATTTACACAATAAATCTAACTATCTTAATTAGTTACTGACACAAATATCCATAAGTATACATTTTTATATAGAACACCTGCTATATTAATAATAACTAATATAGATTTTCAATTTTTTTTACAACAGTGGCGTTGCTATTTATCGACTAATAATATAATGTTTTTAATAAGTATTTAAAATTATAAATTAATGAAAAAATTTTTAACTTAGTAGTATAATAATATCTGCAGATATCCATGGATATCATTTTTTTTCCACTTTCATGAATAATATGTATACACGTAGGAAGCATAAATGTGCCATTCAAACAAAAGTGGAAAGTATTTTTTTATTATCAAAATTTTATTTGTTTTGTTCTAATATAAAATAAAACTTGAATAGATAATATAGAAAGTGAATAGTGTTTTGTCTATGTAGATACGCATACACTGCATGTTCGGTGAAGGATTTACTCGGTGAGCTAATATTGCGGCCGGCTACTGAACGGCAATCGGGAAAAAGTCTCGCAGCTCCCTTTTTATGTCGGAACCGGTGTATTTTTTGTTTTCTGTTAAAGAGACCAAACGCGGGGAAAAAAGAAAGTCGGGAGCATCGGCCAGTGGCAGTAGGGAGCCAGAATCGGACCATTGGGATGGCTGCGCCGCAAACATCCTCGCGCCTCCAACTATTGCAGGTGCGTGCGTTCCTTCCTGATTCCTCCGAATTCCAAACGAGAAGGAACTCAGGATTGCGGCATCGACAATGCGCGATTAGCCGCTATATAGGTATATCTTTCGGCGACGGGCTCCGAAATCCGTAGGGCGCGGTTCCAGCGTGGCGGCTGGTCGGAAAAGCGCTGCGAGGTGGTCAGTCCGAGACGGGCGCAGGGTCTCAGCGGGCCTTCGGTAAGCCGAGTGAAATAGACCCACGGGGATATCGGAGGTGTGGCTGGAGCCTCGCGGGAGACGCGCGTATAGCCCGCGAGACGCTTGGCCTGTCAACCGCGACCTTCCGCAGCTTGGTTAACCATAATGCGACTCCCGAGTCACTTCCTGCATCTTTTAGCGCGCAGGCCGGAGCAGCTCGCGCACCTCGGGGACTGCGTGCGGCCCCTGCCTGGGAGCGCGAATCTGCCCGCGAGTCGTCAGCCGATGAGGCCCTAGCCCGACCGCCGGAGCCCACCTTGGCCCTTCGAGCGAAAGCACGAGAGAGATCGCCAGGCACTGGCGCGAACGCGCGCGCCCGAGCATCTGTAGATAATAAACCCCCGCGGTGCAATTAACGATCAACAATCAACAATTACCCGTGTCCCGAATGCGCAGCCGGCCGGCGGAACAATCGGACCGCTCGCCCGAGCCAAAGCCACGAGTACGCGCGCATTATATGCGTTCAATTATATATTGCGCTCCTCGGAAAGCGCGATCTTTCCTCTCTCTCAGGAGTGGGCTGCCTGCCCAGTGCCTAGACCGCCGATTCATCCCCGAGCATCGCGATTCACCGCAAACCGAGAGCTCCCTCGTGGCTGGCGAGCCATTCGGTGCGATATGAGTGTAGCGCGCGGACGCGCCTCCTGCCCAGCAAGAAAGTGAATCGCGGATTTATCACGGGGCAGAGCGAAGGTCCGCGCACTATACAAACCCGCGCTTTGTTACAGTAACGTCGCTGCGGGGGAGGGGAAAAAAAGCGCAGCTGCAACACACAGCCGTCGATACGCTACGAGCGGGCGGCCGAGATTTAGAGCCTGCGCGGACAAGGCCGAAAGCCGCGCGACAACTCGGCTAATAATAAGCCCATGAATAAGTCAGCTGTCCGCTCAACTGCATCCCGGCCGTCCGCGGCGCCGGGAGCGCGATTTATGCTCTATCGGGGTCAAAGAGAATGACGCCGGTCCCCTGTGCCCCTGCGCCCACTTGATCGTTAGACCAATCTTAGCGAAATCAATCGATTTGCTTCCTATTTCCGGACATCTTTCATCCTGTAAATTCAATCTCAAGCGCCCCTCGTGTTTTTTTATTCTTGGCAATATTTCTGCGCATCAGCCGGCATGATTTTTTTATATCTCGTTATGGCAATTCGCTGAATTACTTAATTTCAAATTTTAAATTCATATTTTTCTGATATTTATTTATTTACATGTATTCCAACGAGTGAATTTTTTATACGGCCAGTATAAATATAGGTATGTGCGCAAATATGAATTATCTCTCGAATGCAACACTGTTATACAGTGGGTCGGCGTTGGAGCGTCATCATTTGACCAGTAGGTGTGGAAAAAGTATGTTCAATCAAGAGTGTATACCAAATAGGTCGACACGTGTTTCCAGCTTTATACTGTAGTTTAATGAAAGATTCCTACGTGTATTTCGACCGTGCATTTACGTAGTTTGTCTATAAATAACTGCAGTATGTAGCTTCCTCTGCAGGACAGTTGATTTGGCGCGAGAGCTTGATGCGCGCATGCGCGGAAACTGACAGCTAATCCTCACCGGTTAAGGGTGGATGAAGACGCAGTTGTAGTGGTAACTATATGTCGTAGTTCATCGTTAACCTTTCACATTAGTTAAAGTTGCGAACGCAAAGCATCGGTATGGCCTAAACCAAATCTACGCGGAGTTGTACGTGCTTGAACCCTTTGAATTAAGTATCTTACCGCTACAACAATAAAATACCACGTATTTATTGAAATTTATTAAATTATATTGTTTAAAAACTAAGTAGTGTCCAATAAAGTTTTAGATACTCTGTAAAAGATATAAGAAGGTTGTTAAAGAAGTTCAGACCAATTATAGGGATCTACATGTAACTTATAGGTGCATGATAAAAGTTTACATAAGTGAGTGTAGTAAGATACAAGGACACGATTCCAATGACAATGCACTGTGTTAACGAGACGCAGAGTCGCCGAGGTGCTAGTATCCAGCTTAACTTATCGCTTCGAAATTGTAACGAGATTATGCAAAATAAAAAAAATAAAGTGATGCGCGAGTAACTCGCGCGTAACCGATGTGACAAAGGACTGAGAAGTGGACCATTTCTCGTGCGCGTCTATATATACATATACATATCATCGACCTTCATCGCGGTCAAGCTGTATAGTTTACCGAGCCGAGAAATGACAGCAGACGTGGGTCCCTGGACTTCCTTTGCTCTTCGAAACCATTGCAGCCGTCGCGAGCGAATCGCGAGGGAATGCAGCGCAATGTTTACGTGCAAGGCCATATGAATTATGTCATACATGGTACATGCACGTGTATGGATTATAATTCGGAAACCAATCATCTACATCATGCGAGAATGATGAAAAATACGAGACCGTAGAAACTATGGTAACACGAGGTCAGTTCTATATATCGCGAGGAATCTCAGTCGATGCCAGCAACTCCTGGATGTTACAGAACTTCACATCGACAACGAACGGTAGCACGAGGCTGGAGGATCTGGTAATCGAGCGTTGCAGTTTAGAAAGGGAAAGGGCAGTGCGAGCCTGTCGCGAGACTCGATTTGCAGTTGAATCGCGATAATCGACTATGCAAACGATTTATGTTGAATGCCACCTAATTCGTCGATTGACTTTGACACACATGGCCATGTTTGGAATAGTCTTTCTCGGTACTTATATTGTACCGCCGTTTATCCATATGTATTGATGGGTCGATTCAATGGATGTTGCGGCAATCATTCATTTCCCCTATATTAGCGCTTTCTCTTCTACTTTTGTGGCCCATTTAACCTTTACTAAATCTGGTAAAATTTTGTCATGAGTTTCGTTGTTTATCAGCAAACAAATTTATTGATCAAATATTGCATATTTAAAATATTTATACAATTAACATTAAATGATAAATATAAAATAGACACTATGGTTCTTCTATGAAACAATTAAAATACTCGACCTTAATTATTTACAATTCGGTAAGTATTCAAAGGTATAGCCGTAGTTACATGCACGCATAATGACACAATGACCGTATCGGCGAGTCGAATAAGCTCGCTACAACAACATTACCACGCACAAAATACCCAACGTGTTTGAAAATAGTATAATCATTTAACATGTCTGTGATTTATAGTCGAAGATTTTCGTCTTGATCGGCACTCCTCGATTGCTGTCTCTTTCGAGGCTAATCAAGTCCCACTTATGTTGCGTATATTTTTATAGAGCATTCTATTACTGACCTCCGCGCTAATTAGTATATCCTGTTCGATACTCGGTTCGATACGAAAGATGCGCATAAAGCCCTGTAGCACTTTAACAAATGTCGTGCAAATGAGGTAGTGAATATCGGACGAGTTTCCGATAAAAATGAAAGATAAAAAAGAAGGCCGGTGCGGACAGCGGACAGGTAGCGCGTTGCACGGCGGCATGTGGGGTTTGACGCGAGTTGCAAAAGCCGGCCGCGAGCTAAACTGCCGGGATGTGGGTTAGCCGGGGGAAATCAATGGGGTTGCCTAGGAGCGCGCGACGAGGTCGGCTTCGGAAGCCGGCGAGTGCGGGTCTCGAGCGGCGCCGCTGCCAGTGCAGCTCGGCGATGTTGAGCGGCGCGAGGAGGCCGGTCCGCCCGGCGGCGAGGCTCCACGCGCGCCATGACCGACTGCTCTCTTTGCAGGCGCGCTTCCAGCAGAAGCAGCTCCAGGAGAAGGAGCAGAAGCTCCTCCAGCTGTACGACCAGCAGCAGCAGCGGGCCCACCAGGTCGCCCAGCGCGGCAGCGCCGGCTCCAGCGTCTCCAATGGCTCCGGAGGCAGCCTCGCCCATCCCCCCGCCAAGGTAATCCCCGCTGTCGATTTATCTGTCTGCCGTCGGGCTCACTGACCCCGGACGCCCTCGACCCTCCCCAACTGACGTTGCCCTCGCCAGTGGCAGGTCGACCGGCAGACGACCGAACGCCGGCTGCAGAGTGCGGCCAAGGGCATCGACAAGAGCTACCCCCTGGAACCGCTGAACGGGCGGCCGACTCCACGTCGAGCGCACCCGGCGAGCCCGAGCGTGCCCGAGGTAACCCGGAGCCTCCAGTCCTTGGGGACGGCGCCGGGGCGAGGACAGCCGACCCGCGGGAAGAGGGCGACGCGCGACGCCCGCGGACTCCGGGACACCCTAACCGGCCAACGCAATGAAGCCGCGGGGGATTTCGAGTGCTTCGGGTCTGCCGAGAAGCATCACTTCGAGATCAACATCGACGATGTCATTGACAACGAAGCGATGCAGCGCAACCGGCTGCTGGCCAAGTTCCAGACGAGCGGGGGCGAGGGCCTCGACGCCGTGGACGCCAGGAAGGGCAAGAGGCGTTCCGCTGTGGAGCAGCTCGATCAGGTAGCTGGTTTGCCTGCCGTCGCCCACCCCAGGTACTTGATTGTTATTTTTTCAGTGTATCTTAACAAAGCGACTTTGTGAATATTAATGGTGACGACCCACTCGAAACTCTGGCTTTCTAAGAACTGCGGCATTACCATCGAATTACAATTCTGTATATATTTAGTGTGTGTATTTTAGAATTAAAATACAGAGAAATCAATAATATCCAGCTATCGATTGATTAACTAAATTGGATGTAGCTATCATTAACTCTAAATTGGATGTAGCTATTATTAGCTATACTAAAACTAATAGTCGGAGGAAGCAAACATTGCTATTGAAATATACTATTGCTATTGCATTAGCGGACTGCGGAGGACTGAACGAACTCTACAAAATCTAGAAAGGAGCTTCTTTATTGTAAATGATTTTAGCTGAAATACTGGCCAATGATGCACTCATCACGAATATAGGAGACAACGCTTTGAATATTTGAAAATGCTGTACATACAAATTGCCGTTGCTCAATTTAATGTCTTCTAACAAAAGGATGTAAGATTAACTCGTAATTAACGTAACATTAATTATGAGAAAAAGAGGTGTCATTTTACCAGGAAATCGACTTTAATGAAGATGACAAAGAGCGCTAGCCTTAAAATACGGAAACTTCATCGGAACGCAAAGAAAACGCTCATTATTAGGAAGATGAGATCTGGAAGCTCGCGAAAGTTTATCCGAAAGCAAGATAAACAGAAGGTGCGATCAAAAGAAAATCTATCCCAAGACGAAAGCGGTCAAAAAGACCCTAAAGGCGGAGAGGATGAAGGACTAGTAAAGAAAATTGTGACGAAGATCGAAGAAATAAATCGAAAAGAATCGGAGTCGGAGGCTGTGGACCAAGCTCAGGATGGACCAATCGGACGCCTGGAGATAACAATAAGCGACGAGGTGACCAAGGGCCAAGAAGCCTACCGCTACTCTAAATCGTACTCGCTGCAGCTGTCTAGCACGGACCGAGCCGTCCTGGGCTACTCGCACCGACGGGCCTCCTTCGAGTCAGCGCGGCTTGTCTTCGAGCCGAGCGGCGAGCAACCGTCCAAATTTCCCAGACGGGACTCGGTGGAGTCGGCCCTCCGCCACTTGGACGTGATCCGCGTCGAGGAGACGGCCGAGGAGCCGCGCCGCGACGACTCCTGGGAGAAGCGAGGCTTCGAGCGGGACACGCGCGCCTGGGTGGCCAAAGCCCGGCCACCCATCGTCACCGCGAGCAGGCAATTCCTGCAAGCGCGGAATTCGATCGAGCTGGCGCGCGTCCCCGTGAAGACGAAGCTGTCCGCCTGCAGGCGCAAGATCGTCTTCCACGCGGCGCGCGCGCGGCCGCTCGCCAGGGCGATGATCGCCTCGGAAAGCGAAAGCCAGGGTGGAGTGGAGGGAGCAGCCGAGGGGCCTAAAACTGACCGATTTTGCTCTAGGAACTCCAATGGCAAGGTGCTTGATTCTGTCGCCAGGAGGAACTTCGGACACTCTTTCTCCAAAAACCTAGATGCTGACAGTGTTTTTGAGGTAAGCTCACGCGTAAATACACCCTTTGTTAGACTTGGGATTTCAGAGATTATTACATTTATGTTGTTTTACCTAAGGTTAGGACGAAATATTGCTTTAGAAATATAAATAAATAGATAGCATAATATTAATGGTAAGGTAATAATAATTTGACGATAATTCTCCACTGAGCCAACTTTCATACTGCTGTGTTTAAAGAATAGATCAAAATGCACAAATTTTTATATTCACGCTTATCCAGACATTTTTATAAGAAACATTACTATTGCGATTTATAATAACACATAGTTCTTTTCAATAGTATTTTTTGATAAAAAAACTATAACAGATTACTCTCAGAAATAATCAATTCTACAGATATTAATTTTAAATAATATTCTGCACAATTTTTTGTATGGACTATATGTAATTTTTTATATTGTAGATATTATGTACTTTTATTCTAGGACATGTTATAGGAAGTCTGATTTTTTTATATATTTTTATTTTAGAAAAAGCATTTGACTCGCTTCGATATCTATGATTAAATTGATTTTCCTTTCTTAACAGCAAAAAAGTGTGGTTACGACAAAAGGATTCAACGCGAAACATGCAAATCAGGTAGAAAGGATCGTGACAGAATTATCCAATTCCAAGGAGATACAAAAAACATCTAGAAGAACATCATTCGACGAAGAGGTAAGATGAGCTCATTAAAAAATTACAAGTCAAAGTATAATGTACTGGCCGAATATTACGCTAGTGTTACCATGTGAACATTGCAATGGTCGAAATATATAATGAAAACGTATACTTATATATTGAGGAAAAAACAAACGATACATGCTAAGGGGTGGACTTTTGATCACATTCGCAAAATTAAAAAAATGGCGTTAGAGTAATTGTATCGTGAGTGTGGCGATTTATTCGGTGGTTAATTCGGCCAAGGAGTGAAAATTACCAAGTATCATAATGGTTGTTACAAGCATTAAAAAGTTGCCCTCTGTGCAGAAACCGAGAACATTCACTTCGGGGATCACGCGAAACGAGTCCGTCTCTAGTGGCTCAAGCAACACCTCCGGTAACCGAGTATCAACACCTAAAACCTCCTCGACGCCTGCGTACAATAAAGCCAAACCTAGCCCGACATCCTCTTCATTGAAGCTGAGTGACAAAGCTGAGTACGTATGCGCCGTCTTCCTTCACCCTTCTCATTCCTTACTAATACGGTTATTCCATTTACAAGCAATGTGGCGTTAACGAAATGCAAAGTGTGCGACCGGCGCTTCGCGGACGACCGCATTATCCTGCACGAACGGATCTGCCAGAAGGCCGCCCGGAAGAAGCGGAAGCAGTTCGACATAGCCAACCAACGCATGAAGGGGACGGATCTCGAGGGCTTCGCGACAAAACTTGTCGGTGGCAAGGTAACAAATTCTCTTCGGTACATGTGTCTGCGGCCTATACACGAACGACTCCTTTGCAGCTCGTGCCGATAAAGACGAAGGCCCCGAGGGAGCCGGAGCCGCCAAAGTCCAACTGGCGACGCAAGCACGAGGAGTTCATAAACGCCATCCGCTCGGCTAAGATGATGCAGTCCCACCTGGCCGCGGGTGGCAAGCTCTCGGACCTGCCGCCCCCGCCGCCTAGCGATACGAGCGACTACGTCCAGTGCCCCCACTGCTCGCGCAAGTTCAGCGCCGCCGTGGCCGAGCGGCACGTGCCCAAGTGTAGTCAGATGCAGCACAACAAGCCCCCGCCCGCCAAGGCCAGAACCCTCAAGCGCTAGCGCCCTATCCCAATAAGACCCTTATTATGGCCCTCCGTCTGTGCGGGATCCTGGGACCACAAGTCCGGCCGCCCGACCTTCATCCCTTTTGATTCCCAACCGGTTTTTTCGCACCGACTCATTGTCCAGTCTTTTTGATACTCGTTTATAAAAAAAAAACATCCCGCATCGCCAATGAAGAAATTATCTGATATGACATTGAGATTCAAGAAGTGTTTCGCGTATTAAAGATGTTTGACCTAGCACAACGCATGGTGTCGCTTTCTTCTAACTTTGCAACACTAAGCGCTATAGATCGCTATTCGTTGTGTAATAACACTTATTACCAGTCAATATAGTAGCAGTTTCTATTAGTCTTTTAGATACAAGAAAAGTGCTTTCATAACTAATGATCAAAAGTAATGAAGCTAGCCGAGTTAGTTGCGTTCATACAATGCGTATACTAAACTGAAGCACACGCGTATAAATATTATACATACACGCAAATTTGATAAATATGTAAGTCCTGATGCGCCTGTGATTTCGACAAATACTATATATAAATATTTCACGTTTGAACATGTATTCATGCGATAGCAGCTTGTGCGCGCATGATAATTGTAGCATAAAATTGTAATACAAGAATAAATTATTACTTTATTCGTGTGAGCCAAAATCCTGACCCGACATACATATATCCCGTTCAATTTTGAGTATACTGTAAAAAAATTAACAAATATTAGAATATATTATGCACTTTCACTCTGAAGCTAATTAAAAAGTGAATATTCCAAAATCTGATATAATTCTAATTGTAAATTAAACAAATCATTTTAATTATTTGTAATATTGTCTTTATGGTATCATAAAAATTAACAAAAATAATATATTTCATGTGATCTTGTTATAATCGTCGATCAAAGTTCCACAACTTGAAAATACGCGTCTTGATACGAATAACGAAATTTCAACATTTGGGCTAAAAAAAATATCTCAAGTTTCTGTAAATTGGTAACAGTGAATAGTGGTAAGTATAAGCAGAACATATATAGGAAGATCCGCACATCATAGCAGACGACGCTCCCTGTCGTGTGCTGCGCTGCCGTGGCTCGCATGTGTATAGCAGTGTATGGCTATAGTCCAGTCCGGTCCAGTGTGCTAGACTTGACTGATAAAGGTTTATTCTTTGTACCTTTTAGGCTCTTTCTCGATAATATTTTCGTTTTTAATAAATTTAATTTTTGTTTCTTCGAAGCATTATCTCGAATGTAGTCTACAACCATGGTTCAGTTAATAATATTGGTAGCGGCAGTTCACTTGCTGTACTGTCCATTCACAAAGGTTGAGGAAAGTTTCAATCTGCAAGCTATGCACGATCTTTTGTATCACGGTTCCAATTTGAACGAGGTAAACTCTTTAATCTAATTTGGGACGTTAGTTTTACCAAAGTTTAAATTGCAAATTTAAGACACATTTGACAACTCTTTTATGGTACTGCTATGTATGCTTTCAGAATTAATACTAATAATAACATGAGACTCAAATATGTATTAATAAACTAGCTCAAAGGTAATTTAATTCTAATAACAGTTTATTGATATTGACTTGATGACTATTATTATTATTTTACTCATTTCTAATGTCATAACTGCTGAAGTAAAGAAAAGAAACAAAAAATTAACTCTTTTTTTCAATTTAGTATGACCATCATGAGTTTCCTGGTGTAGTGCCAAGAACATTTTTGGGACCAATAGTAATATCAGCCATTGCTTCACCTGCTGTTACTGCTGTCAAATATTGGAATCTTAATAAATTTTTTTCCCAATACATTGGTAAACTTTTTATTTGTATAATTAAATCATAATTATACTATAAGCTGATTTTATTTATTTTAACATAAGATTGATGGAATATTTGACTCTTTCCAGTTAGAGCTGTTTTAGGTTTAACTGTAATAGCTGCTTTAAAATTATATAAACATGCTTTGCAACTAATATTTGGAACAAAGTTTGCAAAATGGTTTCTTATTATTACTGCAACTCAATACCATTTTATGTACTATTTAAGCCGACCATTACCAAATACTATGGCTATGCCTCTTGGTAAAGTATAAAATGCTTGTAAAATTGAAATGTAGAAAATTCAAGTGCATGAATGTCTTTAAAAATAATTTAAAATTTTTTTGTAGTTCTACTAGCTTTGTATGGATGGTTAAAAAAGAATCATTTTATATTTATTATTTCATCAGGAGCAGCTATAATTTTATTTAGAGCTGAACTCGCTATGCTTTTAGGTTTATTTTTACTATATGATATAGCTTATATGAAGTTAACAGTACCCAGGTAATATGAATAATTTAATACATTCATTTATCTATCGTTCATTGTCTCATCTAATAAAAGTTACTTTTTGAATTTTAGAGCTTTAAAAATTATAATTCCTGTTGGCATATTTTTCTTAGCACTAACTATTACTGTTGATTCTTACTTTTGGAAGCGAATTTTATGGCCTGAAGGGGAAGTTTTTTACTTTAATACAATACTTAACAAAAGTAGTGAATGGGGTGTATCCTTTGAATTATTGGACTTCTTTCATTTAAAATTATTTTTAGTGAAAATTTAAAGGTATGTTTCTTAACACTGGACATAGACCTCCCCTTTTCTATGGTATTTTTATTCTGCACTTCCAAGGGGTATGGCCCTTTCATATTTCTTAGTTCCATTGGGAATGTTTTTGGACTCTAGAGTAAGAGTTTTAACTGTACCTGGTGTAGCATTTGTTTTATTTTTTTCATTTCTACCCCATAAAGAACTTAGATTTATTATGTATGCATTTCCACTTTTGAATGTTAGTGCAGCAGCAGCTTGTCATCGCATGTAAGTTTGTTATTTAAAAATATTATTCTTGTAGCTTGATGAATAATTTCCATGAGTTTCATTTTTCTATAAAGATGGGAGAATCGAAGAAAATCACCATGGAATGGTCTACTTGCTTTGTTTGTACTAGGTCATCTATTTTTTAATGTTCTATTTACAATGTTCCTTCTATGTTTGGCTGGTTTAAACTATCCTGGAGGTATGGCAATAGCAAGATTGCATAGACTTGAAAAAGACTTAAATGAGCCAGTAAATGTGCACATTGATATATTAACAGCCCAAACTGGAGTATCCAGATTCACCCAAACAAAACCTTCTTGGATGTATGTTTACAAAATACAAAAATAATCTCATTAATTTTTTTTTGTATATTTTGAAAGTTTCAAAGGCTAACTTTTTCTTTCAGCTATTCCAAAGAAGAAAACATTAGTGTACATGATCCAGAAATATTGAAATTTACACACTTATTAATGGAGGCTAAAAGCAAATATTCATCAAGCATGAAACCATTTTTAAAAACTCATTATATTATGGATTCAGTAGATGCTTATTCAAACATAGAATTTAATTATAATTCAATGTTTCCACATATTAGAATAAAAACAAAACCAACAATTTTTATTTTAAAAAGAAAAATTGATATTAACTTCAATTTAAAAACTAATAATAAAAACAATATTGTTCATGATAAAAACAAACAATTAAAAAATCATTATAATAGAAATGAAAATGAAAACTTTGAAAACATAGATTTCATTTTCAATAATAAAATGGAATCTACAGAAGACAGCCAAGAAATATCTGATGTAACAGAAGAAATTTTAGATATACTATACCAAAATAGTGACCAAAAAAATCATATTTTAGATTTTCAAATAGATAATGAGTCAGAGGAAATGTTAAATAATGTAGTACGTAAGGAATTTCCTGATATACAAGAAATGTTGCGAATTATAGAAAATGAAGAAAAAAAACTAAATGAAAAGAAGAAAATGTCTGAAGAAAAATCAAGTAATATTGAAAGTAAGAATAATAATATTAATATCTATAGAAAAATATTAAATAATTTTAAGAAAATTAAATATATTAAATCTCCTGAATTTAAAATTTTAGAAGAGCACACCATAATTGATGAAAATCAGAGAAAAATTTTATTGAAGAGAACTGAAACGAATATTGATAATATTAATCAAGAACATGAATCAAACATCAATCGTAAAAATAATGCTGTTGCAAATAGCAAAAAAGTAGTAAGAAAACTCTTAACAGAAAATGAAGTAAATTTAGATTCTGTATTATCAAATATTGTAAATAAAGAATCTAGACCCGTTGAAAAGGTTACAAATATTCTAATAAATAAAATAGAATTTAATAAGTTTGATAATAATTACCAATTAAACACTTTAAATGATAATCATAAAGTTAATAGCATAAAGGATGCTGTGAAAAAATTGATGCAAGAAAAGAAAAATGGTAATAAACGAAACGAAAATCAAAATGATGCAAAAAATAAGAATAAAGAAGATGGAGCAGAATTTGTAAGCCTATTAGAAGAAAAAAAAAAAAAAGTACCAAAAAAAATAAAAACTCTACAAAATATCGAGTTATTAAATACAGATTCTGCAGAATATGAATTTAATTATAAAGAAAATCAAATAAGTGTAAAAAATATAATTAGAAATATTATAAATAAACTCAAAAGATTCGAAAGCGATTATGTTAATGAAAACACAGAGATACTAAGTACATGGTTAGAAAACGAAACTAATTCTACAATTGAAAAAGAATTTGAACCCAAAATAGTAACAGACACTGAAGAAGAAGCAAACATAGATTATACAATAATTAAAGATCCTAAGGAAAGCTTAAAAGAAATTTTAGATCTATTTAAAGAGCTTAAAAATGAATTTATTTCTGATGATGGTAGTGCATTTGATGATATTGCAAATTCTTATTTGGAAAGACCAATTTCCGAAACACTAATGCTTTTTAATCAAGCATTAAAAAATTTATTGCAACAAAGAAAATTAAAAAGTAGTGAAAGGCCAATAGTTCAACGAAAATTACAATCTCACAAGAGATCAAAAAAAACAAATCCTAATTAAATATAAAGTTAGATAAACAGGATTTTTGCTAATTTTAATAAAAGTTCTTTGATTCGAATTTATTTATAAATATATAAGATAATTTTGGATGTTTTGAGATAAAAGTAATTTTTACTTTGAATTTTAATGAAGAATAATATCCAGTCTAACAAATTTACTAACAAAATAAATGCAAAAAGTAAATTTAAATACTACAAGATTAATAAAATGGAATGATTACCATAACTGTAGATAGAGACTGTAAACATTGTAAATATTTTTTATACTGTGATAAAGGCATTCTATATTAAGTGTAAATTTGATAATATTCATCTTGTATTTTACAAGATCTATTGCTTCCAAAAAACACAGATGTGATATAACTATGATGGAGCCATAAACTGTAAATCTTGTGCCTTCAAACTGTTATACCTTTCAATGAAGTATTGTTTATTATTGAAAATAAAATTATTTTATGGATATTTTATTTTATTTTATGGTCTTCATGATCCTCCATTAAACGTTTTCCTAGTTATTACACTCCATTCATATATTACGGTACAAAAACCAATGATTCCCATAAGTAACGTAATATTATACAATATTTTATCTTTTGCACCCATTTTGAGGAAAACTGGTACATTGTCTGGTTTCTGAAAAAATATTTTACTTGAATGTACGTGAAAAATTTGAGCTAAATTATTAGTTTAAAAAATTACAGTATTGTACCTGCATTTCAGCTTGCTTTAATTTAAGTTTTATGAGCCACAATGGTTTGCTACATTCTG
Source organism: Sycophaga agraensis (assembly GCA_018906755.1). NCBI lineage: Eukaryota > Metazoa > Arthropoda > Insecta > Hymenoptera > Pteromalidae > Sycophaga > Sycophaga agraensis. The sequence goes on along the minus strand of JACCIE010000002.1, from coordinate 5,927,565 downwards.
CAGATTCACGTTTAAATAGTTTTGATTCCGCATGAAAATATTTTGGATTACAATCGAAAAAAAAAGTTTTGCCTTTTTGTATCTAAAAAGTTACGTTTATGTTTATTATTAATATTTAATGTTTTGTACGAATTTATTAAATTAAAAATAATTACTCCGAATTGCAGAAGTCTAGTCGGCATCTTAAGTATCATTTTTAATTACCAATATTATCCCTTCAATAAATCTTGTATGCTTAAAAATTTACCAAAAACAATTATGATTCTCTTTGATATATAAATAATTTGGTTAAATAAAAGACATCCGATTAATCAAGATATGAATATCATTATTTTCATGTTTAGAATTAACTTTATCTTGTTAATTAATTGTAAAGAAAAACAGCGTACTTTATTTTTAATTAGGCATTAATCAAAATCCTTGCATTAAAATATTTTTACGATCATTTTATATTAGTAATTTTTTTACCTTGACTAAATTTCAAACTAATAATTTTGTAGACGCATTACAAATTCAAAAAAAGAAAAATTGAAAAAATTATAAAATTTAAAATTCAAAGTAGAAGCGTTGGTAGCAATGAACGGTTGCTCGCAAAGACGTGCGATTTAACTCGTATGTTTCGTAACCGTAAGTCGTATTCGCATAGGTCGTTCGGTGGGGAAAGTATAGGGGACGTTTTCAGCTTAGAATCGGTCTGTAACTTTCAGCTTGTATTTTGGAAACTGTTCTGGGTTCTTAGAGTTTCGGACGTTCCTGACTAATTGATCAGCTTTTTAACATATCAAGCCATAAGCAAAATTACGCTGACTTTTGTCAGTCAGCGTAAAGATCACTATTAAGCCTTTGCAAGTGAGCTCACGAGCAAGTTATTGAGGGGTGCATGTGCATTGTGCATCGTTAGCACAGTGGGCAGCCTGCAAAAGGCGCGGTCTATCTAGTCACTAAAGTTTCGCTCGAAGGCAGCTTTTAGTGCGCAACCTGCAGGTGGAGGTGGAAGCGTGGGTGCACAGTGAAGCGCGCGCTACCCTTATTCGACTACGTCGACTGCGAGCACTGCTCGGCATTATGCACCATGCATGTATGTGAGCAGTGTGCAGGGCGCATGAAAATGCAGAGTAGCCTAGAGTCCAGGACATGCGCAGTACGCTCTGCGTGACTCAGTTCCAAGACGCTTGAACGTATTTTTAATTATATATACAGATTCGTATAGGCCATTATCGACATCATTTAAAACGGGGCTCGGGAATCTGGGAGACCTCTAAAAGGACTAAAAGAAAAGCGGAGAGTTGTATAATTCCAACTCTTGTTTTGTGCTTCCGATATTGTTCTTCGAGTCTCACCAGGAGTCGGGAGAAAATGGAATTGCTCATGACTCCGCTACGGGTATAGATAGCTATAGTTTCATTGCGTGGCATTTGGTATGCGGTGACGTCAAGATTCGGATCGTTCTGGAAGAACGCTGTACTCCGCAGGACAAAAATGGCGGGTACGTAATTTCGCGTTCAAGGCTATGCATGATATCTTTGCGTTTTAATTACTGTTCATTCTAGCATTATCCTGAATTGTTTTTGATTCCAGATCTGTACGCTAAGTACAATTGTACCTACTGCCAAGAAGACATTTCAGGTTTAAGAGTAAAATGCGTCGATTGCCCGGATTTCGATCTGTGCCTGCAGGTAGGCCATGATATATATATATATACGTATAATATATACACTGCATATATATATATATATATACAAATATATTATATATACTACAATGTTTCGACTATCTAGTGATATTACCGCGATTTTAACTAGTTACAGAACTACAATAAATTTTTTTTGCTAACCAATTTAAATTACAATATTTTTGAAAATATAACATGTATATAAAATTAGCAATCGTTACATTTTGACATGTTTTTAAATAAATATAAATTGTCCTTAAATTTAAGATTATGTTTTTAAATATTTGATTTTTATTACTAAAGAAAATTTTATTCATAGTGTTTTTCTGCTGGAGCTGAAATAGGACAACACAAAAATGACCACTCCTACCAATTTATGGTAAATTTAAATTTATACTACAAAAGCAACCTTATATTTTAAATTGCATACTAATAATAATTTTCATATTTATTATTTTAAAGGATTCTGGTACAATCAGTATTTTTAGTGGAAGAGGCAATTGGACCGCAAGAGAGCATCTCAGGTTATTAGATGCTATCGAACAATATGGATATGGAAATTGGGAAGATATTAGTAAACATATTGAAACCAGAACTCCAGAAGGTAAATTTTTAAATTAATTTTTATAATACCCTGATATTTTTATTTATTGTAAAATAATATATTTTTTATTTAATTTTACAGAAGCAAAAGATGAATATATTGCTAGGTACTTGGATGGAAATATTGGAAAATTTACTTGGCCTTCAACTCATACTTATCTTCCAAATCTTAGTGATCAAACTAACTCTGATCATGGTCCATTATCTCCAGATCTTACATCACGTTTACCACCTTTGGATATTTCACCAGATGAGGCTACTCAACTTGGTTACATGCCTCAACGAGATGATTTTGAACGAGATTACAATCATGAAGCAGAAGCTTTGGTATCATCATTGTTTTTAAACCCTGCAGAAGATGATGATCTTGATGTTGCGCTAAAACTTGCTCAAGTTGATATGTATACAAACAATCTGCGAGAAAGGGCAAGGAGAAAACGTGTTGTGAGGGATTATCAATTAGTATCAGCATTTTTTGTATCAACAAGGAAAGAGAAGGGTGTCAAAAAAAAACAAACCAAAGAGGAAAAGTATGAACTTAATAACTTCAAATTACTTTTTATTGTTATTAACTTTTAATTTTGTTAACTAAATTCAGTAAAAATTATAAATTTCACGTTTAAAATTTTATTTTTTTATAAATGCAAGCTAAATATTCTTAAATTATCTTTTCTAAATATACTCTGAATATTCTCTAAATATTTTTGAAAATAAAATATAGAGGATGTGATAGAGAATTGAAGTGACTTGTAACAAGCTTTTGTACTTTATAGTACAGTAAAGGACTAAATATCCATGTTATATATGTATAGTTTAATTTAACAAATCGTATTTATGTAAATATTAAAAAATTTTACGTATATAATTTTACAGAGACTTCAGAGAAAGGATGCGGGTATTTGCTCAATTTTACACAGCTCAGGAATATGAGCAATTTTTAGCAAGCTTAGAACGGGAACGAGAACTTCGATTGCGACTTTCAGAGCTGTATCGTTATCGAGAAAATGGCATTACAAGACATGAAGAATGTACTCACTTTGAACAAGTTATGGTTCAAGCTCAAGGACAAGTAGATGCTGTAGATCAATGGTCAGATAAAAAATCTGTAAGTCATTTTTTACACAGTATTGACTGCAAAGCAGTTTTATTTCTTTTAGACACTAGAAAACTGTAGAACTTTTTCTTTTAATTTAAATTCGTTGGGATTCTTATGGCAGTGGTTGTTGCATGTATCAACTATTATGTAAACTTTAGCCAATGGCATGTACACATCAAAAATAGAATTTTTTCATATTTTGATGTATGAAGCCTCCTTCTCAACTTAACAACTTAAACAATATGTCATTAAAATTGCAAAATAAGATAGCTATACAGATATGTAAAATATTTTCGGTTTTTATACTTTTTAAACATACTACATAATAACTATTTAGTTGAAAATATTATAAAATCAAATAATTATTATAACTCTATAGTCAACATCAATGTAAATATCTGTTTTTTAGCTTTGAGTTTAACTCCAAAATCTTTATGAAAAGTATATTAATATTAGATTTTACATTTAATATTTTAATAGAACTTAGCAGTAATATCAATAACACAATCTAAAATAATACAAAATTAATTTGAAGTTTGATAATATATTTTTAAAAAATGAGCTGAAAGAAATAGTTAATATTAATTTATTTATGTCATTTAAGATGATTAGATCAAAAATTAAAGCTGCGTAAGAAAGAACCTGCAATATCTAGTATTAAACAATAACTTTTCTCATCGTAATAAAGTTTTGATAAACAGATTTTTTATAGAAACGTAATATTTCTAAATAAATCGAAAAATATTTCTGGTTTAAATTGTTAAGTTGGAATGGCATACATACATAACGTAACGTACACGTTACTACGAAATTTCTGAAAGTTTACATTTTTTTAGCTTCAATCACAGCCCGGTTAATGGTCTAAAACTTATATTTTAATGATAATACATATTTACCATTAAAATATTTTTTTTTAATGTCAAATTTATATTTTTTTAATAAAAATATTTATTAGACAATACAAAATTAAAACGTACTTACACACATATACTGGCAATAGACGCAACAACCAAAATTTTGCTATATAAGAATGTTATCATTTTCTATGAATCAACAGGGAAATTATTTTTGTATAATAAAAAAACATTGCTTTTGCTTTATCATTAACTAATTCTATTATTTGTGGTGCGTGTTGCCAGGCGTTTGTGAACAGATTGTATCAGTTTGCATTTCACTTAGGGCAGCAGTGGGTCATCCAAAACAATGCACCGCCAAACCTCAAGAAGAAGGTGAGTGTTTAGTTTATTTTAAATAAAAAAATTTTAATTTTATATGCAATATAAACTTTTTAACTACTAAAATTTTATTTACATAAAAACAATTAAATCAAATACAAGGCTAGTACTTCTCAACAAGTAATTTATAATTTTATAAATACAAAAATATAGTTTGTAAGTTTTAACTAGTGTAATAAACTAATGTAATTATAGTAGCTGTTTATAAGACGTTTCAGACCACTAGTGCTACAATAAAAAATTAGTTGATTGCTATTTACTTAAAAAGGTCATACATTCTTTAAATGCTTTTGTTAATTTTAGTCAATTAATACTGAATCTGACAAAAAATTCAATCTTTTTCTATTGACTCACTTAAATAGCATTTGAATTTTGCTTGAATACATAAAGCTGCAAAATCGTGGATAAAAGTTTACTCAATAACAAAATAGCATGCATCTTATGTATTTGTTATTTGTCATTTTATTTATTAATATTATAGAGACGAAGAAAAAAGTTACGCTTCAATCGACCGAAAATCCACTGCAAAAACAGACTCAGGCAGCAGTTTCTCAGCCACCAGTCGGACGATGACTCCAACCAGTCATTGGGGGGAGCCAGATAGCAATTTAAATATTTCAAATCAACATTCAACCAATTCCAGTTCTACTTTAGAGAGAGGCAACAATTCTTGGATGTCAGGAAAAACTTTAGGAAATCAAGGAGAAAGCGATGTCAGAGACATAGAAGTTGAAGCTGCAGCTCATCTTCTGAACAAACAAGAAAAATTATTGTGTCTTCAATTAGATTTAAAACCAACTCAGTACCTTACACAAAAAGCGCTTTTATTACAGGTATGAGCATGTATACAATATGTTTAGTATCAATTATATAGTACTTAATATTTTACTTTGCTATATTCTAATAATATAATTACAGGAATATTTGAATGGCAACAGAAGATCATCTATAGTCCCTCAGTCAGAACCAGAAAGTAAAATTCTTCATTATTTGGTTGCGAATGGTTGGATTGCTGCTAATTAGATCATTATCTCTGTGTTTCTAAGTCATTCAACGTTTTAAGCTAAGTTAAAAAAAACCAGCTATGATATAATACGAATTTTAAAAATCAAAATTCATCTCTACAATAATTCAATTCATCCTGCAACTATTTTTCCAGTTTTAAATTTATCTCTGTATAAATCGACAATTTACTCCATGTTAAATGATAAGAAAGTATCTATAAAATAAATAGTTTTATCCACGAGTTAAAAATAAGAATTGAATAGGTTTCTGTTAAAGCGCTGTTACAAATTTTTCCAATGTTGTGACAAAATGTATCGTCACTAATGTTTATAGGAAATAGGAAGCCTGAAGTTTTTTTGTATTTGGTTAAGTAGTATTTGTCATAATTTTATTTTAAGCAAACAGTTTATTAGCCAGAGAAATAAATATAGCTAATTTTAGAATTGCAGTAGAACTTTATTCATTTTTTTAGAATTGAATTAAAAATAAAAGTAGTAAAATCTTTTCTCAGTTTTCCTCTGTAATGTTTTTACGTTTCATTGTATATAATTATAAAGCTAATTTGTGGTCAGTGTATACAAAGTGCTCCTGATATAGATTAGAGCAAAATGTATCTTTATCACGACGTTGCCTCTTCTCGAAATTTTCAATAATTATATAGAATCACACTGTACATATAAGTAGTGATGAGATGAGTATCAATCTATGATACGAATTTTAGTTAAGAGAAAAATTTTTATTTCGGTTTGAATTTAGAATCTGAATATGATATTTAAATTTTTTTACAACAGCATCGTTAAAATTATGTTTTAGATAAATCAAAAGTCGAAAAATTTAATAACAAAAATATCGATGAATTTAAAAATTAATTAGGAAATTATCAATAAAAATAAAAAAATATTCATTTCCATTAAGATTATTCTTTACTGATTTAATTGGAATTGAACCTGTATCTAATAACGTTCCTTATAGGATATTGCAATCTCAAAACTTACCAATAGTAACCAAGGAATAATAATTAAATAAGTACGTGAACACACACGTCTAGACTCAAAAATAGATTAAGCTGTTACCATAGATACATTTATTGTAATCTAAGAAATAGTTAATCAGCAGGTATTTATGTGCACAAAAAACTTCCTAATCCTGTAGGATAAGACTGCTTACCTTTATGAGAGAACATGTAAAAGAATGTCTATTTACGTTCTTGAAAGAATGCCTTTACTTTTTTATGTACCTTGCCAATTTCGTTAATTTAATTAATATTTAATTAAATTTTTTAAATTATCAAGGAATTAATTTCCTTCTATTGTTTATTTTTAGGAAATTTGAATATTTTTGTAGCTTTTATAATTAAAATAAAATATTTTGGTAAGAAATACATACTTAAGTAAATGGAATTACCAAAAATATATACATTTACTAATTATCTTTTCATCTTGTACATAGATCATACACAAATCTTTACCACATGTAATTGTATAAATATAATTTTTTGTTGAATGTAATAAATTATTGTAAATTTTTCAAAATGTTTTGCTTTTTATTTTTTTTTTATGATTTTCCTCATACTTTTTTTAAATTATACTATTTAGTTAACTTGTAGTATTTCAAAAGATCATTATCTATATGATAGTCAGGTCGTAAAACAGTTCATTTTAAATTCAAGTAAACAACCATATTGAAAATATAATATACATAAAAAAATTATGAACTCACTATCATGGGAATGCAGGTATGATGTGCTTAATTAATTTTGTACTTGAGATTCTGACACAAGAATACAATAGTTGAACAAATGATAAAATTAACTTACTAAATTTGCATTGATGTAATTATATTACATGCATAATGATAATTGTAATTATGATTTTTTTTATTAAATACAATCAGACCTTTTTTATTGCTCTATGCAATAAAATATATAACTATATATATACGTGTTAAACATCTATGTATGTGTGTACAATATAGGTCATGACCTTCATCGTATATTTACATGCGTACAGGCCTTCCTTTCCACATTACATTGCATTTTCCGTCAGACAACCCACCCAACTTGTAATTACATAGATTTTAGTCTAAATCGTTTCTCACCCATTCTAATTCGGTCTGTGTGAACATTCGACACGATAAGAATACAGAATTAACTTAATGTAATTCCTTGACATCAGTAGTTACATACTGCACATTATATATTTAATAGTCCTGGCTTATTTGAGTTGCCTTTTAATTCTCGTTTGCTTTTTATCAATTCAGATATACCTATTTTATAAAATATTCCTTTTTCGCAAATTTCTTTATCTTACAAGTCACACTTTTGTTAAAAATTATATAATTTTCTGAAGTGACCTCTGAATACAATTGAACTTTATTCAATTATCGATTTTATTTTGTTCATATAATTGAAATTAAGCTAATGTTAAAGTTATAAATTGGAAAAGCATATAGAACTTATCTATACTTCATCTTTTTTATTCAACCTGAAACTCTGCGTGTTCACAGCGTTTATAATGTGATCTTCAGTGTAGACCAATGACGTTCTTTTGATAATTAACGTTACAAGCAGTAGAAAAAAAGATGAAAAAAGTATTAGTCAATGCATTGAATTTCTAAGAGAATCTTTTATTTCCATACGGAATGAAGGAACAGCAGTGATTATTCCATCCTCCGCGCAGTCCTGAAATGAAACAAGACTCAAGAAGAGTTAACAATACATACATTGTAATTTTCTAAACTTAAAAAATGATGGGAGCTTTTTACGAGAAATTCCTAATTATGTAATTTTAATAAGTATTTCAGTAAAAATACATATTGCCATTAATGTCAGAAGAAATACTGAAGAAATAATTTTACACTTGTTCTTGTTGGACACTGAAAAAAATCTATACAAAAAAGGAGAAAGTTATACTTAAACATATTCAATTTTTTTTATAAATCAGTATAAAATATTGTGAAATTGAAACTCATTAGAGCTTTTAGAATACAAGTTAAATTTGTATAAATAGATAAATCATGACGCTTACACGTATACTTATTCTTATGTAGTAACTAGCCTTTGGTTTAAGTCTGCTTTACCCTTTTCCATTTGTAGACATCTTCTGTACAGACGTTCTAGATCTGCTAAAATACAGTAATCCATATGCTCCAACATGTTGGGTCGTCAAAACCGAGGTCAGGTCAAAGTTGACAATGAATGCGTATTTTCTTAGAATGCAAATAAATCGCACCGTTTTTACGATAGCGACAATACCAATGTAAAACGTGTTATTTATTATTATAAAAATATTTAAAAAAAAATCAAATGTATTACACTTATTTCAATAACAAACCTTTCAAAATAGAATAGATAAATCACTTATTGTTTTGTCATTTATCTAAATGTTTTTATATACTTAGGATTTTTTGTCAACATTTAATTAAATTCAGAACGAGTGTAACTAAGTACAAACCATAAATCTACTTTAAAATTTAAATTTTGATACAAGTTTCAACGTTGATTTGATCAATTAAACAAATAATTAGAAATATATGTGCACAAGAAATGGAATTAATTACATAGTGATATTGATTAACAAAAAATGCTCAAAAATGTTTATAATTCAGTATTTAATAATGTAATTTCAGGAAATTAGTGCAAAGTTTTCCATCTTCATATGTTTCGAACATAAAATATCTTTTGTTGTCGTAAATAGTCTTATGTTCTCGTAGAATTTCTGCATTTTATGAATAGTGCCAGTGCGTCATTCTAAAACATCTAGATACGTTTTTTAAAATGTATTTACTAAGTTTAATCATACAAACGATGTTAAATACTATGATTCATATCCTCGTCCACATATTAAAGAAAATTCATTCAAGGACTACATATAGCTTTCTTTGCACTGTATATTTCAAGACGGTTTGAACGTAACTAATAAAATTTCAAATAATGACCGTATTATTATATTTTATATAATTAAAACCGAATATCTTTTATAAAGTTTATAAATGTACAAATAGAGAACACTCGCATAAGAAGTTAAATTAATCGTTGTAGTACTATTATCATATTCAATAAAACATGATTCAAAAAAATTGTTACATTATTGACGTAGATGTATTATTCTTATTTGATAATTATTCTTCGAGAAAGTGAGTCACTTTCAAATTGTTACATAAAATAATCGTACTCGATAGCGCTTTGCTAATCGGTTATATTTTCATTGCTATCTTGTTGTAAGATGCGAAAGACAGGATGTGGAAGAAACGAAGTTTCTTTAATAAGCGAAGCAGACCCGGCGCTTTGTTTGATCCGATCGCATCGTTTGAAAATTAATGGTTGAACGCGAATGTCGTGCTGATCGTGAACGCACTACAAGCGTTCATAGACGATCTGCACCTGGTCGATGCTGCGTTATATATGCGAGACGATTATCGCGACGCGCGCTGTTTTCGTAAGCCGCGTGTGCGTGTATATACGTATCCTTTTTGCCGAGGCAAAAAGCGTCGGCTCGAGGATAAAATACCAGTTTTTGTTTTCACCCGTAGCTCCGAGTCACACTGCTTTTCGATTATTTTTTGTCGGCCCGCGCGTACTTTCGCGCGGCGTCGACGGCGTCACACCTCAGTTCAAGCCCCACGCATATATGCACGTATATATTGCGAATTCACGATCCTCGCGCGCGCGAGTGCAATATTACAAAACTACAATTACCGCGTCCTCTCTTTGCACTCGGCTCGCGGGGAATGCGTGCTAAATGAGGATCCCTGGGAGTTCGCTCGTTCGTGCGGCCCGGAGCAAAGCTAATGGACAAATAGAAAATGCGCATACGTCGCGCGCTCCGTATAAGGAAGTATATACACGCGGGCCACCGCGTGACAAAAGCCGCATTCCTTTTGATCCGCGAACTCGAAATCCGGCACACTCAGATCCGATATGCGTACGGTAGTCGGGGAGCCCCTTTGTAACTATGCAGGAGAGACGTCGCGCGAATTTTCGCAGCCCGCGACGAGTTGAGGGGTAGCCGAAGGAGCGGACGCGCGCAGGGTAGTGCTAATTCGACGTAAATGCCACGTGCTTTTAGAGGACCGCGCGCTCGCCGTTACGCGGCACAGCGCCGCGACGCTGTGATGAGCGACTCCCACCTAGGCGGGACCTCCGTGGGGTTTTTTGCGTAATAAGACGTCATGAAGGTATATAAGCAGAAGTGGCAATCTCGGTTCAAGCAGTTGCACCTGATTCTGCGACTAATACTCAGGTGAGTCTAGCACCTCGGCCACTGTCACCACACTCTTCGTACTATTTTTCCTTCCTTCATTGTTGTAATTATATTCAAACTCATTTCCCGCCAGTCATTCCAGATACTTTGTATATGAAATCTGCCCTATCATTATTTACTTTCTGCGCAAAATGACACTCGATTACAACTCAATTATGATCGCCTTCTGCGCATACGCGGAGATGTAAAATTCTAAAAGTAAGTCACACGATTACAAGCTTTCGCTGCAGAAAATAACTCAATGTGCTCTTGACTCTTTCTTCTCGTTTCTAAATTGACAAAGAGGATAAAACTAAAAGTGAGTTTGCTCAAAGGGGAGGAGAAGGGAGAAAAAGGAGGTAAAAAGCGCGCATAAACATTTCTGTTCCTTTCACTTGTACGCGTTAATAGCCAGGTGTGTGTACCCGAGTTTGGTAATCGCGGACTCGTAATATCGCGACTCGTTACTAATGCCAAGTAGTTATTGGTCTTTTGCCTATTTGCAGAACAATGAAGACTACTCTTGGATTTGTCCTCTGTTTCGTGGTGGCTCTCGCCACCGCGCATCCAGCTGAAAAGTATACAACAAAGTTCGACAACATCGATGTCGATCAAATTCTCAGCAATGAGCGTCTTCTCAAACCTTACATCAATTGTTTATTGAGGGAGACCAACTGCACACCAGACGCAAGGGAACTTAAGCGTAAGTTATAATTTTAAATGTATAATCACGAAATGAGAACATTGCGCGTGAGCTTTTGCATAAATTATTGTCGAGACATACTCAGTGAAAGAGACTAGTTGTAGAAAAAACCAAACTTTCAAACTTGTTTAACCAGATATTTTATTTTTTTATCAATACTTAATTTATTAAACGCGTTAGAATAGTAAATTTACTTTAATTTTATTGATTATAGGTCTGCTTCCCGATGCATTGTCCACCAATTGCGAGAAGTGCAGCGAGAAACAGAAGGCCGGAGCAGAGAAAGTAATATCCTTCCTTGCGAAAAACAAAGTTGATACATGGAACCAAATCGTAGCTAAATACGATAAAGACAACGTCTTCAGGACCAAGTACGCCGACACCGCCAAGCGACTTGGAGTACCTCTGTAGAATTCCCGCATCTGTGGTGCTGTCAATTATAATTGACAACTGACTACCGGCAATCAAAAAAAGACTATTCCCATGTACCCTCATTTTCTTCCAACTTCCAGTCAAGTTTTATACTTCAATTAAGTAGTTCAACGCCCTACTGCACCTTTTTTATTCTTTTGTTAACCGTTGCTCAACAATATAAAAGCTGAAATAGAAGTATATGCTTCTATCATCTTACCTAACTTATAAAAGTTGTTAAAAAAATAAAAAAAATATTTAATCTACACTAAATTAGACTTATGTTTATTATCAAGTTATCTAAATAAAATGCTTTGAATTTATTTAAAATAATTTATTTTATGACTCAGCATCCTAAATAGTCTGATACGCATTACAAGGCTGTTCGGTAGAAAATGCACAGTATCATTATAGAAACAAAACATCAATTCATTGTTTTGAGGAAATTTTATTTCATTACTAAAATTGTTTACATATTTATATCGTTGATTAAATAAAAAAACAATGACATATTCTTTGGCTCCGAGACAACTGTAAAGTAACTTTTTGTGCAAAAAGATATTAATGCTAATGTTTTGAGATTATGTAGTATACCGCGTAAAAGATTGGTCATAAACATGACAAGCATTTAGTAGTACATTCACGTTTACAAGTAGAAATCTGATACTAATCAAGATCACCTTATAATCAATTAGCAGCTTTAGCTAGTTATTTCCATTTTAATAAGTAGCGCTTAGAAATATTAGTTGAGTTCTCACTGAGTAAGTGAATAATAATTACGGAAGATACTTGAGCATAAAAATGCACTATGGTAAATTTAAATCTGCATTATATAAAAAAATAAAATGTTTTTATGAACTTCTAAATACACGTGCTGAACTAGCATCCTTTTTTAGAAAGGAATATCCAAATCACTTATAATGTAGTCAATATTCAAATCAATTTTTATGCAGGATTCATACACACCGGTGTCAGAAAAACCTAATACGAATATATAGAAGTAAGATATGGAATTATATCTCCGTGGTTTTGCCGCGAGTTTACGGCATAGCCCGCAACAATACGTGATAATAAGGCGATAGGTCGGTGACAGTATCAGAGGTAGTCAGCGAACTCGACATATCACGACTCGTATAATGACAATGAATATGTGATAAATATTGTTTATTTATAACGATTCACAAAGGAGGTTTTAAAAATCATAAATTTTGTGTATAAAATTAATTATAAGGCAATTATAATCATATAGTCAATAACTAAAACTTTAAATCATGGTATAAGTTCGAGTTAACATACCTAAGCAGGTAAAGAATAAGTTAAGCGCATATAAAATATATAATCGGTATCAAACTATGCATTTAAAATAATTTTTAGATCTATTTAATATTCATATCGCATGTACATATTGATATCTACATTGTAGTATATCATATAATATCTTAAGTCATGTTACGACGAAATAATGAGTTTTATAAATTATATTCTAAGAGATTGTAATGTGATACAATGTATAATTCCTACGAGATTTTATTTTCTATAGTTTGATATCCTCGATTTTCTGCGTACTATGTGAACGTATAAAATGTATTAAAAATCGTAGACAATTTTAAGGGTCCTATGATTTAAGTTGTTGTTTTAAGGTAATGTAAAGTTAAATCTCTTAGTCTCTTATTTTTTGACAAATTTATAAAATAAATATTTTCATGTACTTTCTGTCGTACATATAAACTAAAGATTTTAAATATCTTATTATGTAAGTTTTCATTAAAATACGATTTCAATTCATATGAATAATATTACGTTATTAATTTAAATTGCAAATTTAAACTTTCTCATCTTGCATTTATAATCGAAAAAATATCTAAAATTTTAGAATAACATTTTTAAAAGTTCATCATAAAATTTTAATTATTTTTGGAACTTAAGTAATTAAAACCTTTAAATCAAGTTGGAACTTGGTTTATTTTTAATAAAATTTAAGTAAAGTGCTGTGTACTGCAAGTTGTGTTACAGTCTCGGTTATGGTGCATTACTGAATGCAAAGATGTTATAACAAACAGTACCTATTATTGTTGTTAGATGACGCCACTGTTTAGATATGAATCTAATCTTTAAACTATGTATGAGAGACAATGTTTTCATATATAGCATAAAATTATATTAATAAAACTATTTTTAACTGATATTCAACTTTTCTCATAAATTTTTGAAAAATATATAAGAAATTTGAATTTAGCAAGTCAAAAACATAATAGACGCTTAGTTCCAGCCGATTTAACAATATTCCGGACTAAACGAATCGTGTTTAAAAATTATTAAAAACTATAGAAATGACTTTATGCGATATTTATTATACGTATTTTTCAAATAATTTTCTTTAATTTTCTATTGATAAAACTGTCATGAAAAAATATTCTATAAGTTTTTTAAAACAATCAAAATATTTTAATATTTTAAAATGTAATACAATTAATATTTGCCACTGTCTTTCTTATACTTAAAATGAATTACAAATTCATTACTTTTATATAATTAGTAAGCTAGCACACGTTTTCGGCTTTCTATTATTTTTATTGCTCGTTATCTTGATTACGTTTTCTGAAATTTGTTCAGTCATATCATCTGCAGGCTGCGTGACTACATTAAAAGACAAAATTAACAACATAAATACAATCTATTATAAAAGAGTTTTTAATGTCTCTGTTGCGGATATGTATATAAACAAATTGCGGGGACAGAGGAGAGGCCAGGGGGCTACTCGTGAGCTTTTAGGCCTATATAGGTGCTGCCTGCACGGTACGGGAAACGGCAGCCGACGGAAAAGGCCGGTACGTGGGGAAAGCGCTGTGATCGCTTACGCGCCGAAGACAAAGGGCTGAAAGGGGAGAGAGAAAACCGCGGCAGGTGAGCGCCGCAGCGCGACTCCAGCACTCACTCTCTTTCTGACTTCCAAAGCAAACGTGTATTGTGCAGCAACGCACGCGCATATATATACAATCAACGAATAAAGTGTCTTTTCTGTAATCCTTATGTACGAGCTATTATTTAAATTCGAAGAAACCTTTGCAATCCCTCCTCCTGTCATTGCAATCTGGAGCCGAATCCACATACCATCTATTAATCTATTCCCATCTACTAATTGAGACTTCGATTCGCGATTAATTTCCTCAAATGTTTCTTTTCATTCATAATATTTTATATTTTATTCATATGAAAATAAAAAACTTTTCAGTTGACTAATTTCATATTCTTTAAATGAAATTTTGTGAAAGGAGAAATATGTTTCCGAGATATATTATTTACTTTGTTTATACGAATAATCTAATTTTGTGTATAATGTTTTTAAGATTATGTTGTTCTTGTATTTGTGTGAGTTGAAAATCAACAACGTAGAAAGCGAGTTAGAAACTTCATAGCAAAAATATTTTCTAACCTGTAGTACTGACTAATAATTTCTATTTATTATGACAGTTATTCCTAATATGCCAATTGTATACGATATTATTGCAACATTACAGAAAAATCCTAAAAACTTCAAGATTCCTAAAAAATGATAAGAAATGAAAAGAAATCTGAAATCTTAAATATGAAAGAAACATGAGATAATTTGCGTTAGTATATGTATGTAGAATTGAAGAAGCTTTTCGTATGAGGTCGCTTTTGCCAGATCGTTATGCCGCAGGTATAATTAATCGTCAAAAAGGGCGTTTCAACATATGATGAGTAACGAAAAAAGGAACCAACCAAAGATTTCTAAGTGGTTGGCTGTCTAGGAAATGCGAAGAGTGCAAGGTGAAAGAGTATTTCAATTAATATTGAAATGCGCGGCCTGGTAGAAAAATGTATCCTGAATTGCTTTGCAGTTAGTTATCTATGGCGTATACTCGTTTAGCCTTTGACGTGCACCTATTACGTCTTTTTTATTCTAAACTTATATTTACGTTTTTAAAAGCTTTTCTGTCATTTTGTTCGAGAACGTAATTAATCTCAGACTCAAATGTTCTTAAAGTATCTCATAAAACAGCATAATTAGAATTTAAACAGACGAGTAGAAAAATCAATTAAATAAAATGTAATGATTTCCAAAAATGACTATATACACATATCATAACCACAAACTTCAATAATTTTCAAATCCAAAACGAATATTTAATACTAATACAAGCAACATATATAAATAACCTAATTACAAGCAACATTTAAGAGCACGGATTATATATTTTGTAAATATTTAATAAACAATTTTAATTTGTTGCCTTTATGATAAATTACCTAGAATTATTATTCAACGACGCAGAATTATAAAATGTAAAGCAACTCAGATTCAACTACATTTTCTAATAGCTTCTTTATCCATTTTTTATAAATATACTATAGTTTGTTGTGCATATCTTCTGCGTTGAATTTGAAGATTTAGAGAGATTTGAATACAGAATTCCGTTATATGTTTAGTATATAAGGCGTGAATATATTACTCTTTTAAGAATGAGTGGGTTGCCGTCTTCATACCAAGAGCATCCAAATAACGAAGTTTACGATGTCTTATTTATAAAATGAAATAAACCCTAAAAACTTGAAAATTATAAGTAATTATTAAAAATTTTAATACATTTTATTTTACTTTTATAATATTTTCTGCTATAAAATAATAAGTATTTAAAACATTTTATTGTACAGAAACCATTTTTATAAAAAAAATCTAGCTACTTTAGATATAGTTCAACTAAGAAATAGATAATTATAACGCCATTGTGATTCTTTTGAAATATCATGTTAAGTGATAGTATTAATATCTATAGACTGTAAAATTCTATTTATAACTGTGTATATAAATTTCAATATCGACTATTTGAGAATGTTAAAAATCCATTCAATAGCTGTAAATATCTTGTACTTGAATGTAAATAAATTTGAACTTCTTTACATATTCATACAAATACAATATCAGGTATACGTCGAGATATTTACATTTTTTCCAGCTTGAAATTATCATTATTCTACGTTCTATGAATTGTATACTACTATAAAAATATTTTTAGTTGTGGTATACAATTTTAAACAGATTTAACAAATTCGAGACAACTTTATATTTATTAACTCATATATTTAATTTTTTCATTAAAAATCTTTCGATTATGTTCTTTCCTTTGATTTAATTATTAGCTATCTATAAACAGTTTGATTCTATTTTAATTGTATTTATATCTTTTTAAATACAAAATTATCTCAAACAAGAAATTTCAGCTTTATACCTGAATTGAGATCTGAATGAATGTTCTTAGCTGTAATTATATTATAATATCATTTCCATGTAGGTATATTTCTAAAATTTGTTTTCATTATATGAAATATAAACTTAGAAAGAATTAACGGCTTAGATTTTTTAAATGTTAAATTTATTCTATACTCAATGCATTTTATAATCATAAGAAACTTATCGAAGAATTTGCATAATAACATTTTGATTATAAACATATAAAATCTGAGTATGGTCAATAATGATTAACAAAAGATTATGACAATGCTTTTCAAAAGTAATAATCCGCTTTTACAATGGTTTCGAGAATAGTTTACAATTTAAGCAAACATATTCAGAAACATAGAATTGAATTTAATCTCATAACATTAAGTAGTATAGGGTCAGAAACAGTCCGTATCACTCAAGCAAATAATTTATCAACTGAATGGGATTTATTTTAACACTTATATGTATGAAAGTGAATCTATAACTGTGTAAAATATTGCTTATTTGCATAAATATATAGCGTATGTATATACTATTCCTTCCGCAGGTCTAAGTTTAATGTGTTCGATTAGATAATCTGTGGGCGTGAATTAATTATATTTTATGACCGTCAAGGTGGCTCCGTCACGCCGCACTATATTATTAAATTACCTCGAAGGCGTATTCAATTATTTATTTACAACAGTACGTAAATACATTAAAATTTTTTGGCGTAATTGTTTATAGGAACTTACAATTTATCATAAATTTTTTTAAAATAGTCGATATTAGAATGATATTAATATTATAAAATTATAAAAATATAATAAATTTACTTTAATAAGTATACTTAAGTGCAATTGTTCTCGTACAGAAAATCCTATAACGTTAAACATTCGTAAGTGAGAAAAAATTTGAAATTATTACACTAACTTTAAAAATATACTTTATACTTTCTTGTACACATAAAAATTAAAAAGAGTAACTCATACCTTCTATTAATTCTAGTAATTATATTCTTTGTAATTAGATGGTATAAATACTAATACATAATGATTATAAAAAATTTTTTCAAATTGATAGTTTTTTGTTCAAAAGTAGCCAAAAACAATTTTATTTACTATATAGTTATACATCGAATTTTTATAAATAAATTGACACAAGTCGCCTAATAAATCAAGAAATGCCAGAAATCGAAGGAAAGTCTCATGAAATAAATGTACCTCAACGTTTTTTGGATAAAATATTAAAATTTTATTTAAAAAATGTTCGAAACTTAATTAATATTTGTTTCGATCCAGTAGGATCACATCCGAGAATCCGAGCTGTTTTCGGATTTTTCGTAGGTTTTCTTTTAGCCGTTTTACTTTACTTTTTATTGATAGTAGACTTACAATTAAGTACATATACTAATTATATTTCTGGAGTAAGCTTAAGCCTTTGTTTATCCATTGGGTGCGCTTCATCATTAAAAGTAAGATAATTAATTATAACCTTGACTTTTTGTGCAATATACAATTCTATCAATTATCCATATTCGAATATTTTCATTTTCTTAATTAAGTATTGATATATATATGTATACATTTAATAATATATAATTATTATCTATGTAACATAATTAATTAATCATTTTTTTTAACTAATAAGTTTTTTATTGTAGTTTCGATCAGTTTGTTTACTGGTTATGCCTAGTCTATTTGGGAAGACCGGACGAAGTGTAGTAAAAACTTTGATACTCAGTTATATAATAACTGGTCCGATATTGAACTTAACATTAAATAGTAAAGAAGTTATGAGATGTTTTGCTTGTACTGGACAACTTAGTTATAACTTAACTAAAACTAAATTTGATCTTATGTTTCAACCTTTTAAACAGGTATTTCATTAAATTAAGTTATTACAATGATCTCTAATTTAATGATGTTCTTACTGCTTTTTAAAGCTTTTATAATTATTCATAGACAATTAGCTTTTTAATATAGAACATTGAAACAAAATATTATGGTGTAAGATGACTTTCACTAATTATAAAGCCAAAAATAAATTCGTCGTTGAAGTTTTATAACAGTTAATACATTCTCAAGCAGAATCATCTGCATGCACACATTCGTACTTTACTTGTTTCTTAATCAACAAGAAGGAAGTATGGAAATATAATGACGTGCATCCCTCATTTGTGGTTGTCAATTTTCAGACTCTTATGTTTCTTGTTATAATCTCACAGATTGTCTTAATATCTTTTTGTAGTTAGGTAAGCATGCATACTAGCTAATCAAGGCTTTAAATCCAATGACCATTACAAATAACTTCATGTATGCTTCACCTTGCTAAATCTCCTATTCTCAAGAAATGTTTGTTCTATCTACTTTTTTACTTCGCATAGTGTTGCAATTGTAGAAATACACGAAATTCATTGCATGTGCATGTAATTTATAATTAAATGCGTTACAACTTCATTTGATATATATATAGAACAATAAAAAACATTGTATTTTACAAAAATTGGACATTTCTTCGAAAGCGATGTATATAAATTATATTGTAGGCGATGACAAATATGAAGGACAGCGCAGACGAAATAAAAAAAACGATATCTTCGGTGAACGAGCTGATGGAGCCGATCGTTAAAGAACTGGAGGACGAGAAGGAGCTGAAAACTTTAGAAAGGAAGAACGATCGTATGGACGAACTTCAGGGGGACAGTAAGCGGAGTGAAGAGATCAAAGTTAAGGCCCACGAAGAGGAAAAAAAAGCGAAGTCTGAAGGCGAATACTACGAAGCCAAGTATCGTGCAAAAATAACTGCTCGTTGCGAGGAGCAGTTGAGTCACGGTAGCGAAAAATGCAGGTAATTTTTAAAATCGGATACAGACTCATAATAAAGATTTTGTTCATTTTATGAGAAAGCGATTACATTTTTCTAGAGGAATGTTCAAAGAGACGTACAATAAATGCTACGCGTCCGTGTCCTGGGTTGCTGCCTGGCTTCTTTGTTGGCCTATGAAATTAACTTTCGTGTGTAATTTGGTGCAGGCTCTCGGAGGCAGTAGGATCTGTAACCCCGATGGTAAAATTGATGTCGGTATTGGAGTCGGTTACGCTTCCCTCAAAGGTGTTTCTTCAATTACGGCTGTAGCACATAACTGATTTTTTACGCTTTCCTGCTTTCTCGGTAAACCTGTGTTTTTGGCGTTTAAGAGACGAGGGACAGACTGAACGGGAGCTTAAAGGAAGCCAAGATAGAGTTCAAATTGGACACGAAGCCAGTTATACAAGGCGCGCAGGATGCTGCGAAACTGGCCAAGGGCCTAATGCGGGACTTCGAGGTCCGCAAGCGGTTCATCGACACCCTCATCGCGCTCACGAAACGATGCCTCACTCTGGTCTTCCTAAAAATCGTGATAAACGCGGTGCGGTACCACCGCGCTTACCTGCAGGACGTGGAATTCGACAACGTCTACGTGACCGCCTACTTTCGGAAAATAGACGCGCGTCGAAAGGCGCGGGGAAGCAAGACGCTCCTGCCATTGAAAAAACTCGAAAGGATTAAGTTGGTGGAGCCGTGGTCTTTCAAGCAAAGCCGGGACGAGAGGAAGGATCTGTTCGGTCAGGCGGCTCTGCTGATATTGGAGATTCTAACCGCCTCGACTTTTGTCCTCCTTGACACGCTACTATTCGAGGTGCTGGAAATTGTTCGGAAACACGCGCGCCTCGAAATGACTCAGGTGATGAATGACGCTCGTCGTTATACTCTTCTTTTATTTTCTATATATTCCTTCCTGCCACGCTACTCCATCAAACTAATGAGCGAGAATCAAAGCTCCGCGATACAGGATTATAATTTGCTTCGCCGTCTTTGGAGCCCTCGCGCAGCACCATTAGTGACAACCGGGCCTCGCGGACCCTTTCTAGAATGATTCACCCGCGGGATAATGATTCACAAGCGTTTATCAAAATAAGTTGGACCAAAGGGCTCCTAGGTGGTCGAAAGCCTTGATCGAGCGAGCGTTTTATCTGAAAGCGAGGCCGCGGATCTAACAGAGCGATCCGTGCAGACGGGCCGGCACGAGATGTCAGTGGAGATCCGGGGCATCGGCTTCGTCGCCGGGCTCATGCGCACCCTGGTGGCCGGCTTCAACACGAAGCGGCGCATCAAGAGCCTCGTGTCGAACGAGTCCTGCCTGCCGCACCCGACGCCCCTGCCCACGCGCACCCTGGTGCACATCTACGGGGGCTACTTCGCCGCGTGGCTCATGCTCTACGGGCAGGCGCACATACAGCGCCTGCGGCGCGCCCTCATGGCCCTGTCCTACCGGAAGCGCGAGAAGCGGCGCGTCCTCTACCTCTACAACGAGACGCTGCGCCGGCGCCTGGGCTTCCTGGGGTTCGCGCGGCGGCGGGTCGCGCGCCTCGACCGGGAGCGGCGCCTGGAGCCGGGGCCGATCGTCTGGCTGACCGACCGGCTGCCCTGGCTCCTGCGGTTCGCGTGGGCGCGGCCCGCGTGCGCCCTGTGCGCCGACCCGGAAACGCGCCGCGGGCCCCCGCACCACGTCTGCCGCAGCGCCGGATGCTGGGTCGCCTTCTGCGCGGAGTGCTGGCTCGACCTGGGGGAGCATTGCATCGCTTGCACGGAGGCGGGCGGTAGTAGCGCCAGCGGCTCGAGCGCCGCGAGCGAGGACGACTCGCCGTAGGGGGGCGCGCTAACGAGGGCTGCTATAAAGGGGCGCCCGCGGCTCGGCCCACCAACGACTCGCAAGCATGAGCTCAATCGGCCGCACTGCCCCGCTCCTTCCGCTCCTGCTCCTTGCGGGACTGGCTCTCGCCAGCGGGCGCGGCTCCTACACCACCAAGTACGACAACCTCGACATCGACGCCGTCATCCGGAACGAGAGACTGCTCAACAACTACGTTGGCTGCCTTCTCGACATCAACCCCTGCACACCGGATGGGGCCGAGCTCAAAAGTACTTTTACCTTTTCGCTCGTTATTCATGGTTACATCTCGTGATACGATCCACTCCACTCTCACCCAAATAGACACGAGCAACCACTTCTTCGTTATCTAACATCTCCATGTCAATTTTATGATCTCATGTACCTATTTACTAATCATAGTTACCCATCTCACAACATCCTGTGGGCTAGCTTGAATAACATTGTATATGTTCATAAGTTGATAAAATCTTTTCGCGTATCATGACATCACAGTGACTTATAAAGAATTATAATGAACAAACTTGACAAGCATATACGAAATTTTTTTGTTACAATATCAAATTTTCATTCGTGCTATAATCTATCACTCGCAATCTAAGATGTCAAGGCTTACGAGAAAAAGATTTTTAGAAAACTGACAAGTATCTAGCAATTCTGAAAAATGAGGACGAATAAGCATATCTCCATCGAATAGGTCCTAGAACAAGGGGTGATGCAGCGTAAATGCTGAGAGCTGATAAACTATACAAGAAACTTGTTAAGTTTTTTGCTAAAGTTGGTTATTCAATAATTTACTTATTTTTTTAGTAGTAAAAATAGTCAAATGAATTATTGTATTAATATTTTTACGCTGCGATTATAAGCAGTTTTGTATAATTTTACTATATTATACAAAAAGTTTATTAATTAATTGATTTCTTTATTAATTTTATTATGTTTAAAATAGATATTTAATTTATCTTGTAAATATCAACTAATTTAAATATCCATAATAAATAAATACTTCAAGTTTTTTTAATATGTAACGTTCTCGTTGATTGAAATGGTTAATTCAAATTACTTTATTATTCAACTTAATTTTATTATTGCAAGACAACAAAGTATAGTGAAATTACAATTATAGTAAACATAAAACAGTAATGAGGTATTTAAAATTATTTGTAATGATGTCTGATAGAGGCTTATTCATAAATTAATAAGCAAGACCTATTATTTGAAATAATAGATAATTTGATCATTACATACACTTTATGCGGTAATATAACAAAATCTGTACTTACATTCTATTTATATTATGTTATTATGCAGTAACATAACAAAAGTAAAATATTTTATGCAGCTTAAGGAATATGTGTTGCATTTTTTAATAAATACGTTTTCCATATACTATTTTATAATGTACTTTTACAATATACATAATACTATTTAGAAATCTGTATACTATTAAATTCATTTAGTGTATTTAGAAAACATCTGCAGGTCAGCTTATCATATCCAAACAAAGAAATAAAATAAATTTTTTATTTTTCAGATTCTTCTTTATAAAAAAAATGAAATCCTTGGGAATAAAATATATTTTTTGATTTAATTGAAATCTATTTAGTATCGCAACGAGGACTGCTTTGCTTTCAAAAGAATAATTTTTTGAGTGTGAATAATATTGAAATTTTTATAAAATTATAAACATTATTACTTTTTTTGAATTGTAATGTTAAAAGTTTTGATTTTTTAAAATGTTTTTAATGGAAGTATTTTTTAGAAACAATAGATTTACATTTATGTATTTTCATACATTTGTAAATTTGTATGCAAGCGGATTTGCCTTCGAGTGAATGATACAATTTGTACAATTATGAAAATTTGTCTTTTTACGTTAAAAATTTCTAAGCACTGAATGAAGACGAATGCATAAGCACTTAAGGCTCGTAGACATTTGCCTTTGAGTCGTTCATCCGTTAATTTCTGTATCGCGTGCTTCCTTACGCTTGAGAACAAGGCCATTATGCTGTATACTTATATAGTCTACCAATGTACCATTTTTAAAAGCATGAACAGACGGTATATTTTATTTCATTTCAAATATTCGCATAACCGAAATTTTTAATTTGTTTTGATTATAACAAATAGTTAAAAATGTAAAAAATCTTGTAGAATGCTTGAATGAAAATTGAATCTGTAAATACAATATTTGATGCCGCTGTAAAATAGAGATAAAAATATGGGACGGATAGTCCGTGAAATAATTGCTAACGATGTTGGCCTGTCAACATAAAATGTACAATAGAAAGGGATTGTCCGAAGGTAGTTTAGCGCGTGAGAGCGCGTGAAAGCGTAGGCGGCCGTTTTGCTGATGGCGATGATCGAGCGAAAGTAACGCAAAGGGTTTGCAGTGAACCTGCCGGACGCCCTGGCGAGCAACTGCTCGAGGTGCAGCGAGGCCCAGAAGCGCATCTCGGACAAGCTGAGCCACCACCTGATCGACCGTCGGCCGAAGGAGTGGGGCCTCCTGGAGGCGCGGTACGACCCGAGCGGGGCGTACCGCGCGCAGTACCTGGCGGAGCAGAAGGCGGAGCGGCGGCGATGAGCCGAGCGCAGAAGGGCTGCGCGGAGGGGAGCGCGGTAGTCGCAGTAGTTAAAGTAGAGCTCCGCGTGGCCGACGGCCCGGGGTATTGTAAATAGAGGGGAGATTGGCCCGCAGAGGCTCA
The DNA here is from genome assembly GCA_018906755.1 of Sycophaga agraensis. NCBI lineage: Eukaryota > Metazoa > Arthropoda > Insecta > Hymenoptera > Pteromalidae > Sycophaga > Sycophaga agraensis. The sequence goes on along the minus strand of JACCIE010000002.1, from coordinate 5,902,954 downwards.
TTACAGAGGCTGGAAAAGGAAGAGAGTGCGTTTTATTTGGGCGGCGTTTTCCCGGCGCCGGTGGGCCGCGGGTGCAGGTGCCCCGGCGGGGGAGGGGGCTCCGCGGCGGTGGGGGCCGGGCCTCTGCGCGTGCGTGCGGCGGCCGCGGCGGCTGCGGCCTGGGTGGTCCGGCGCGCCGGCCACTCGGCGCTCTCGGCTCTTTATGGCCCAGCGCAGATATATATCTGTTTCTCCTTCTCGGCGGCGGGCGCGGGGGCTCGGGGGCTCGGCCTCCCGGGCGCGGAGGGGGCGGGGGCGCGGCGCTCGGGCGCTCCGATGGCCGGGCTCGGGCGCGGCGCGGGTGGTCCGCCTAGGTCTGACTGCACATTCGACGGACTACTTGCTAATGGGCGCGTGGGCCGCGGGCTTGGGCGCGGCGCGATTCGGAGGCCGGCCGCCCGGCCGCCCGGCCCTTTATCTCGGCCTCGTAAAGCTTTCAGCGGCGGCGGGCGGGATGCAAAGCGGCGGCGGGCGGCGGCGGGCGGCGGCGGGCGGCGGCGGCTGCGGCGGGGGGAGGCGCCGAGCGCGGGACCACCCAGGCGGCCGACACCGCGCGCCGGCGAATGGAGGCGCGGAGATTCGCGGCCACCCAGCGCGCGCCGCTGGAGGGGGCGGCCCCTGGGCCGGGTGGGGCGCCGCTCGCGCGCGGGCGACACGCCGCCGCGGAGCAATCAATAATTGCGGGACGACGCCGCGGATTAATTCGAGAGGCGGCGGCCGCGGCGCCCGGGTGGTCCGCCCGCGGCCTGGGTGGCCGCCGATCCGCCCGCCCGCCGCCGGTAATTAGACCTGCCAAACGGCATTAGCGGCATTAGGCGGCCGGCGCGCTACCCGCTTACGCAAGCGGACCACCCAGCCGGCGCGCCCTGTCAATCTCCTCTTCCTATTTTCACGCGTGAAATCGCCGGGCGACGCGCCGAGGGGAGCGGCCGCCTGGGTGGTCCGCCCGGACCGGCTGCCCCCTCCCCGCGGCACGCCCCCCCCCCGCCCCCCGCCGCCGGGCCCCGACCCGGCCGGGCCCTCCTCCCTCCCGGGGGACGCCGAGTTATCGCCGGCGCGGAAAACCCGACCGCCGACCGGCGCGATTAGCCGCAGCCGGCGCAACAAAGTCGCCGCACCGGCGCCGATCTCTCGCCGATTCCGTTTAGGCCTGCAGCCCGCCGCCCGCCCGCCGCTCGCCCGCTCACCTGACTCCCTACAAAGGAATCCTTTCACGGCCCTCCCGCCTGCCCCGGTTTTTACGTCGCCGCAAGCGCGCCGCGACCGCGATTACCGACCAGGAGGAGGATGCCACGAGGAGGGGCCCCCGGCCACCCGAGTATTTTTCAACCCGTGTACGCCCTCTATGTCCGCAGCGGCCGGGGCACCGATGTCAAGCCCCTAATGGCCCGAGAGATCGGCAAGTAGCCGGATCTGGAGCACCTCGTAAACCGATGGATCCGCTCCCGATTATACCCGAGCCGAGGAAAGTACCTAAATTTTCAAAGAATGCATCGCTTTATTTTCTTCACTTGGCTTATTAGGATCTATATATGTATACAGGGAGTACGGCCGGCGCAGTGAGATAGTAATCTTTTTTTTCACCAGAAATTCACGGCCAATTAGGCGAAAAGGCTTTTTGTGCCCGATAATTGTATATTTCCTCGAAAATTTCCAATGGCAAGGAAGCATTATAATAATTGCCCCATGATTAATGATCCGACTGACAACTGCTCGTTTCCAAGGGTCCACCTTCTTCCGTTCTAGCGCTTGATTCTTCCCGCTCGCGTAATTACAGAAAGCATAATGAATTACTAGAGCCGGCGATGCAGCCCGGCTAACGATGCAAGCGCGCCGCGGCCGAGCACACAGGTGGGGGGGGGGGGGGAGGCCCTCGCGGGAAAGCGGCCGCGATCGGCCAGTCGAGGGTGACAGCCGGGCGCCGGTAACGCGCTTTTTTCCCCCGAGTCGGCGCGGCCGGGAAAAAACGAAAGAGCGGGCCGCAATTAGCAGAGGAAAGGGGGCCGCCGCCTCGGCCGCCTCGCGGAATCGAACACTTTTCTCCCGGTCTCTTTTTTTTCTCCCCCCACCGCAGGCCCACCCCGCTGCCGGTACCTGTCGCCGGGGAAAAAAAGCGCCCTTGCGCAACCGGGAGCCCGAGGCTGCATGGGCGCGCGGGTTGGGCAACGGCTGGGGCTGGAAGAGCGATCGGCGCCCATCCGGGAGCGGGCCTCTGTGACAAATTGAAAAAGGGCCCGGGCCGGCGCGACTACTCGAGCGCGCGGCGCGCAAAGTGCCATCGGAGCTGGATGCGGTGCGCGGACCGAGTGCGCCGGTAGAAAGCCGGCAGTCATTGTGCCCGGCGATAAAGGGCAGGCCCGGGGGAGGGCTGCCGGCGCGGCCGGTGCCTTATTTTGAGCGGCCAGGTAAATAGGTAAATATGGGGAAAGGCCGGGAGGAGGGCCGGGCGGCGCGGCCGGGAAGAGGGCCCGCGGGCCATTTTCCACGGGCGATCGATCGAGGCCAATTGGTGGAAAGAGCGAGAAGGGCCCCTTTGTCCTTAATCCGGGATGGGGCGCGCTCGGCGCATTCGGGGGCGCTTGGCTGGCGGCGCGGGTGGTCCCCCGGGACGGAGCGTAGGTATCCTAGCAACGGCGCGGGCCCGGCGGCGGCTCGGCGCTCGGCGCTCGGCGCACCGGCGGCACCGGCGGCTCGGCGGCTCGGCGGCTCCTCGGGGGCCGGCCCTGGCGCGGGCCGCGGGGTGGGGGCCGGCGGGCGGCGGCGCTCCGCGCGGCCTCCGCCGCCGGCCGCCAGTCGACAGCGCCAGCTCGCCAGTGCCAGTTGCGAGGCGCGACGGTGCAGAGGGAAGCGCGCGAGCGAGACCGAAGCCGAGGAGCCAGCCTCCCTCTGCGGCTCGCGAGCCAGGAGTCCTGCACCGAGTGGCGCCCGGGAGCGAGTGAGTGGTGCGCGAGTCCCAATGCAAGAGGGATCATGGTCGCTGCGTCCGGGCCTACAGGGATCCTAGCGGCCCGCGCGGCTGCCCCCGCGGCGGGCAGGTGCCCGCAGGAGGCCAAGCCGCCCAAGGACGCGGCCCCGCTCAAGGACCTCGAGCTGCGCCGCCACGAGTCGGACCTCTACGTGCGGCCCAGCTGGACCGACGCCGCCCTCGCCCTCGAGCAGCTGGAGAAGGTGCGTCCCGCTGTCAGCCGCTGGCCTGCCGCGCACGTGCGGCCCCGCGTGCGCGCCCCGCCCCCACCCCCACCAGCCCCACCCCGGGGGCCTCCCCGGCTCCCCGGCCCCCGGCTCCCCGGCTCCCCGGCTCCCCGAGCTCCACCCGCCCCGAGCTCGCCGCCCTCCCGGCCCGCACGTCCCGACCTCCGGCTACCTCCGCGCCCCCTACTCCGCGCCCGCCGCGCAGCCTCCTCCGTCCCCTTCTACAGCCCGCCGCCGCTCCGGCCCTCTCCCTTCTCCGCCTCTCCCGATCTCTCTCGGCCCGAGCGCTTACCTACGTGCACCCGTGTACCCTGCAGCCCGGCTATTCTACCCGCGCGTACGTCATTCTCCCCTACGTAAACATCTTCTGCTCCCGCGGTATGCCCTCCGCCGCGCCACCCCACCGCGGACAGCGTGCTTAATCGATCTCTATCGATCACCCAAATGCAGGCCAAACTCCGACAATGAAGACGTCCTCGTCGCTCGGCCGCCTCAGCAGCCCCAAGAATTCCTCCATTCCCTTTCACTCGTTCGCCTGCAGCCCAAATCGCGCGGACTAGTCAGCTGGTGGCAGCTGCTGCGCAATCCGAGCCAATGCACGCGAGCCCCGCGCAGCGCAACCGGACGCGCACCAATGTGCATCTCTCTATAAACTACCGACCCATCCAATCCTAATATACCCATTATCGTTCATTTGCAATAGACCTCTTCCATTAGACGCCTTATTTTACTCGCTTGTTTCAATAACGGTCACTTTAATAATACTAAATATTATAAAGATACATACTACGAGTTACACAAATTTATTCTTTCAATTAATATAATTCAAATTTTTTTTCATCGTACAGGATTATACCAAATCTTAATTCTTTTTAGAGCGAAGCACTTGTTAAACTAACAGATTCAGAAGAATTTTCACGTAATACAAATAATGTTTATAATCCTAATTTCAATTTAGCAAAATTATCTAATGGAATAATATATGTACACGTAATTTATGTACTTATAATTAGGTTTTAATGTAATAATTTTGATTGCTGTCATAGTTTAATAACATTTTAAATACTACAAAATGTAGTTTATTCGCTTTTGATGATGTTTTAACAAACTGTAAAGTTACAAAAGTTAAAAACATTTGTTTAAAATAAATAAAAAAAATATTCCTATATAACTCTATTATATACAATCATCTTCCTTGTGCTGTATATAATATAATAGCTCTATTTGAAGACTATCTTATGGATGAGATTGCCATAATTGAACACTCACTACAGAAAATTGAGTCATTTGACTTTCTGTTATAATCGTGTTAGAAAATGCTTAGTAATACTTTTTCGGCTGTTTCGAATATTGCATTATTTATTTATATTTCAAATTTCGCATTTTCAACAATAATTGGGGCATATATATTAAATATATTATTACTATCTAATTAATTTAGTAACATCTATATAATAGATAAAAAATAAATAGATAAAATCAATAATAATGAGTTTTTAAATCGATTGTTTATTACAATTAAATTCTTTAAACAAATATTTTATTAATTATAACTAAAATCGTTTGTCTATTGCTGTTTTTGCTTATTAAAATTGATCCTTTTAATTTCATTAAAAGTGATTAGAACGGATTTAAAAGCTTCATTAATTCGCAATATCAATTATTCGCAAGCGTTATTAAATTAAAAATAATAGTTAGTTAAGCCTATGAGCTATACTTTTTATATATGGTAAAAACTATCGTATGTCAAAGAATTTTAAGACACAAGCGCTATTTTTTATAATTTTATAGCTCACTGTCTTGAAATTAGTTTTGTTTTAGTTTCATTAATACAATCATATTACTTTTTTCACAATTTATCTTTATTATGTAACCTTATGTCATATCTGTCTTGTATAAGCTTGTTGAAGTATACTTTGCAGAATTTTGTATTCATTGATAGTCTAAAGAAGATGCAATTCGTTTATAAAGCTATGCATACATTTTATTATTTAACGAGGCAGGGTAACTTTGTATGTTTAGTGCATCAATAATTTCGTAAAACTTGGTATTGTGCTTAGAGAAAATCTGTTTTAAGCTGATTTAAATCTTGTTTTATTATTAGTTATTCGAGTCCCAAATTTCTAAAGATACTACATTGCATTTCTATACAGTGTACGAAAGTGGAATTTTACGCACTTTTCAATTTTTATGTAATGCAATTTAACACGGGTGTGAAACTTTACACCCTTATATGATCGCGATGCAAGGTGATCACAGGTGTAAAATGTTATGCTCTTACAAAAACAAACTACTATTAAAAAGATATCTCTGTTTCATGATGTTATATTAAGAGAACTAAAACGAATATCTCAAAAAAAGAATTTTCTAAAATTTCAAACCAAGGGGTCTCCGGATTCCAATACTTTACAGGATTTTGTCTTTCTCGGGACTTTTTATTCAAAGTTAAGATAATAATAGAAAATACACATTCTTTGTATCCTAATTGTGTAGTAGGAGCTTCAATATTGCTTTGTTCGCCAAAATTTAATGAACTGCAAAGTTATCAATTTTAGTCCATAGCACTTTAATAAATTATTTAACTATTTTGATCAAGGCAAGCATAAACATTTAAATTAACAGTTAATCATGTATTAAAATCATTCTACATTAGAATAGATTAATTTCTAGATCAATAATAAACTATTACTAAAACAGTTGTTGCAAATATATTACTCTCATAATGAAAAGTGAGGATTTCGATCATTTTTCAACATAAACTGTTGAATGGTTTTAAATATAATAAACAAAATTTCTTTCCTCAAACATTTGATGAGACTATTTAATGGTTTTTTAGCGAAGTACCTGCTAATTTCTACCGGAATCTGGAATAACGCGAATGATTTTTTTCAAACTCTGATCAATTAAGCAGGTTTACTCAAAAAATATTGGGATAAAAAGTGAAAACGGTCGATGCTTTGAAGTAGACGTGAAAGTATTTATTGGGCGAATAGCGATTGGCAAAGATGAAAGTAGTAATTGCTATGTAGTCCGAAATGGGTAAAATCAATTTGGCGGGGATGGGGTAGGGGATGGGTCAGAGGATGGGGCGGTTGGAGGTGCGGAATCGTCCGGAATAATCCGGAATCGCGGGGACTGGTCTCGGGTTACGGGGCGAGGGAGCTCTTGGCCATGTGCGGGCGCAAAGCTAATTGAGTGGAAAAACTCCGGCATCCGATACTCGCGCGGTTTACTACCTGATGTAAGGGAGCAGCGAGCGGTGGCTGCGGCGGCGGCGGCGGCGGCGGCCGCGAGCCGAAAGGCGCGCGCGCGAGCGGCACGGATGAATGAGAGAGAGGAAGCGAGGAAGCGAGGGAGAGAGAAGGAGAGAGAGGGAGAGAGAGAGAGAGAGATAGTGGGAGAGGCGACAATGGTTGACCGTTTGGTATTGATGTTGACAGGGCAAGGCGGAGGGCCAGCGGTCGGCGGTATGGATCAGGGCGCGGCTCCAGGAGCAGCTGAGCCAGCTGGGCGACTTCCTGCAGAGGCACGCGGGCAAGGTCCTCTTCGTAGCGATCCTCGCCTTGGCGACCTTCTGCGTGGCCTTGAAGTCCGTCCAAGTTCACAGCCGGGTCGAACAGCTGTGGGTGCAGGGTAAGTACGCTGCGCGCACGCAGTCGTTATCTGTCGGGCGGGCGTCCCCCCCTTCGAGCCGCGCTACCAGCAGCATAGGAGGGCTCTTGAGCTGCGCCGGCGTCCTCGTCCCCTGCCGCCCCCTCCAGTGGGCCGCGGGCGCGCGTCGCGCCGGGCGGAAATCCGGGGATGCGGGCAAAGGCGAAAGTCCAAGTAGGTGCAGGCGGGCGCGCGCGCGCGTGTGGGAGAAAGCGCGAGTGCATCGAGGGGCCGGGCGGTGGCCGGGGCGGCCGGGGAGCCCGGGGGAGGTGGGGGGCCCGGGGCCGGGGCCGGGAGAGGAAGGAGCGGTCCGAGCGACTGCTTACATCTTCATTAGGGCTCCGTGCCGCGCGGGCCGCTCCGGCCCTCGGCCTCGCGCTCGCCCCGCAGCCGCCGAGCCGCCGCCGCCGCCGCCGCCGCCGCGCCGCCGAGAGCCACAAAGAAGATAAAAGGAGATGCGCGCGCGCGCTCGCCGGGAGGCCGGGCGCAGCTTCCTCCTGGCGGTCGGCCGCGCGCTCGGGAAAGCCCCTCGCGGGCGGCCGATCGGCTTTTCCAGCGGCGCGCGATCGAGGGCGCCGCGCGTGTCCGCCGGGCCAGAGGCTCTCAATTGGCCCCGGGGACTGCACAATGCCCCGGAGGTTCCATTTTAAAGCGGCCGGCGAGCGCGCGGTTGCGCCTTCCCTTGGCTCGACTTGTCTCCCGAAATCATCTCTGGCGGGTCACGTGGGTGCGTGGGGCGCGGCAGCTGGACCGCACTCGGCCGATCGCCCGGCTCTTATCCCCCGCGGTAAGGTTACAGATGACGCAGCTCGGGGAAAGCGGCGGAGGCGCGCGTTAACGAGGGCTTTCCCCGAAGCGCCCGGGGCGAGGGCCGGAGTCACTCGATCGGCTCGGGGCCCGGCCCGATCGAAAAATAAACTCCGCGCCCAGTGGCTTGATTGCACGAAGCCCCCATGAAATTGGCCTCTGGGCAAGTGGACCATCTGACATCCGTTGACACTTTACTCCGGAGTGGTAACGCTATACCGGCTCGGCTCTCTTACTCCTTGGACTATCTCTTTTATTTTGGCCCGAGTCCGTTCGATTGGCCCGTGGCCGCCGCGGGCTTTGGCCATTCTAGGATTCTTATTTTGTTCTCGCCTTCGTCGAAAAAAGCGTTCAAATGGAGGCGCGCGGAGAGCGCGGCTAGCGCGGCGAGCGCGGCGAGCGCGGGGCCACACAGGTTTAGGCGTAGCCTACATAGGTTTCTCTCCCGCGTCACTTTTTCTTTTTTTTTTTCTTTTCCTTAGACTGGTGTCCCCCTCCCCGGCCGGAGACGTAATAGCTGGAAAGCACCTTTCTCGAAAGCGGTGTGCCGTTACGGCTCGAGGATAGAAACGCCGGGAGAGCCGAGGGCCCGGGTATACCGGTCGCGCGTGAAAAACGGAATTTCCTCGTGTCTCGGCATTGAAAGGCCGCGGGAGGGATCGGGGGGGATCGGGGGGGATCGGGAGGGATCGGGGGGCAGCGGAGGCAGCGGAGGCAGCGGAGGCAGCGGGAGGCGCAGGGCGGGCGAGGGTCCGGCGGGGCGCGGAAGGGTAGCCGGGGCCCGGGGCCCGGGGGGCCGAGGTCGGGATCGAGGTCGGGGAGCCGCGCGTGCAGCAGGAGTCGCCCGGGCGTTTGAGGACCACTGAGATTGGACGGAGCGCTCGGTTCCGGTGAATGGTCGCCGTGGGTGGCCGCTCGGTTCTCCGTGCGCCAGCGAGGCAGCCGAGCAGCGGTGGGCCTGCCTGCGTGCCTCGCCCTCTCTCTCTCGCTCCCCCGGCCCCTGCCCCTGCCCCTCGGGAGTCCGGGCGGCGCGGGCGCCCCTCCCCGCCGGGCGCTCGGCTCGGAGCGCTCGCGGCCTCGCTCGCCGCTCCAACCCACACGCGCGGCCGCACCTACACGCGCGCCCGCGGATAGAGACGTGCGCCCGGGCGACCGGCGGCCGGCCCAGAGAGAGATGCGATCGCAGAACCGTGACACAGTCAGCCGGCGGCGGCGGCGGCGGCGGCGGCGGCGCGCCGCTCGCTGGAACGCAAACACCGTAAAGCCCCTTGGTGAATGACCGGCGCGCGTCTCAATCGCGGCGGGCGCATTGTCGCGCGGCCCGCCCCCGCGCCCGCGGCCCCCTCGCGCGCGGCATAAAGCGCCCGGGAAAGCCGGCTTTCTCCGCGGGGCTCCCCCGCGGCGGCCCTCGGCGGCCCCGGCTTTCTCATTTTCCGGCGGGCGCAGGCCGCAGGCAGCCGGCCGGCGGCCGCGCCCCCAAAATAGCCCGGCTGCGGCGTCGCGCGCCGCCCAAGGCCGCTCCGAAAACCGGAGAAAAGCCCCGGGTTCTCGGAAGCGCGGCCCGGCCGGGCCTTTGTCGGCCCGTGTTTTCACGTGGGCCGGGCCCCGGAGCCCTCGGCTCCCACCACGTGCACCTATGTAGAAGGAAGTAGCCTCCTTCCGCGGCGGCGCTTCTCAAAATATCTGTCGCCGCTCAACCCTCCCTCCGCCGCGGCGGCCGCGCGCGAGACACTCGCCGGCTTTGTACTCGGGCTTTTCAGCTGGGCCGCGATCGGGGCCAACCAAGGGCAACGGTCCACCGCTCCCGGTGCGATTGCCCTCCGCTTTCTACGCCTCCGAGCGCCGAGCGCCGAGCGCCGAGCGCTGGACTGCGCCGAGCGCTCACCCGGCTCACCCCTGCGCCTAGGATCTATCGCCCGCCCGCCGCCCGCTCGCTTACTATGCGCGCCAAACCGCGCGCTCCTGCGCTCCCCCCAATTATGTCAATTGTCACTTTTTATCGAAATACCGCCGAGATCGACCGGCTTCCTCCGCGCGCTTTTCATGTCAATTATGCTCCCTCCCCCTTTGTCGTTGTATAACAAGTCTTACGGCCGCTTACGGCTCCTTTGCTCATACAACCTACCGTCTACCCGCCACTAAATCTTCTGTTGTTTTTTGCGCATTCAAAATGTTTACTTGTCTCGCTCCGACTCGCTTATCTTTATCGTCTCAAATGTACGCGTATATGCGCCTCGTATTATGGATACACGAATTTATAGACCATGTGTACAAGAGCCTCGCCCGCCTGCGTAAATGGCTACTCAAACGAACATTTGTCAAATCTTTACAATCGCACCGTCCACGAGATCATTGTAATGCGCGCCCCGTAACAATGCAATATTTATTACAAATTCCATTGTCAAAACTTTTATTCGTACTTCCAAATTGTTGACAACCTTGTCAAATATTATTATTATTTACATTGTACAATTATTTATATTGTACATGTTTAACAAACGCATTTTCTAACTAATTATGCGCTATATTAATCTAGACTCAAACGCTTCTTCATATATCATCTTAGGGTACTTTAAAGGAATTAATTTGTTTTTATACTATATACTGCAATATAAACACGAGTAAATTATAACTGCTTTCGTTAATTCATGCAAGAGAACTTTGCTGGTTCTATTTTGGTTCACCTTGTAACTGCGCATACTTTTAATTGACAATCTGATAAATTCTATGCATCGTTCTAATTAGTTGGTTAAATTCATATATTCAAATTGGCTTTTAATTAAACGTAGGTAATAAGTATGACAAGGTAAATATAGAAACGGCAAGAAAATCGAGGTAACAGAGTCGATCATTTATCTCTATAATACGCGAGCAGAAGGAGAATAAAAAGTACTGAAAATCTAACAGTATGTAATAGAGGTTGCTGCCTAGGTCCGAGGAGGCGGTAAAACTTTGACTTCTCCGCGAAAGAGAACGGATTTTCTCGATAATTAGCTGGTGCGGTAGAAGTTGGTCGCTCGTCCGCGGCGCACGCGGCCATTCTGCAAGCTCTGCTCGATTTCTCGTGGTAGCCGGAAGGGTGGAATGCACGCGAATGGTAGCCGTCGGCTCAACGAGAAGTTTTGCGAGATGAAGAGAAGAAGAGAAGGATGAAGGAGAAGCGCGCGCGCGCGCGCGAGAGAGGGAGAGAGAGCGAGAAAGACAGGGAGGAGGGTGGGTGGGGGGGGAGCGAGGCGGGGGGATGGGGGGGGGGGAGAGAGAGAGCGCGCTAAGGAAGAACAAGGCCAGCCGAGAAAAATAATTACAGGGACGTCCCGTCGCTCGGCTCGATAATAAATCAAGAAATTCCTTAGCCCTCGGCATGCTTCATTTTTCGACTTTTTCTCCCCGGAGCAATCAAGCTCACTTAGAGTCGAGTAAATCCAAAGAGACACGCCGCGTCCTCCTCGTAGACTGCGGCTCAGCGATTCGAGTCTGCCAAAAGCAACTCGAGCGTTTATCTCTGGCGGTGCATGCGCGCCAAGTGGGCTGGGCCCCCACCCCCGGGCCGCAGCGCCACCGCCGCTTGTTTTCTTCCGTCTTGTCTTCTTTTTCAAAGAGAAAGCATCGGCTTATTAGCATGCCCGAGCGCGAGTTTTCCGCGTCGCGAGGGGGCAGAGCCGCCGCCGCAGCCGCCGCCGCCGCCGCCGCCGCCGCCGCGGCGCTCGGCCGGAGCGAAAGAGCGAAAAAATCGAGGCATCATAAACATCCGGCGGGCGGTCAAACTGGCGCGCGCGAGCGCAAGTGCAAGTACACAAGTTGCGCGTAGCGCGCGGCGTACGCCGGGGAAGAGCGGAGAGGAAGCCGGGCGCCGGGAGCGGCGTCTCGGGCTGCTGCGCAGACGGGCGGGAGGGAGCGACGGGAGCGACGGGGAGCGACGGCCAGCGACGGGGAGCCGGGGAGAGAGAGCGAGAGAGAGAGAGAGAGAGGAGCGCGCGCGCGCGCACCGCCAGGGTTGAGAACCGCCGAGCGATGCCGGAGCGACGACTCGGGTGGTCTCCTCGGACCGCCGCGAAACGACCAGATAGGCCGTCGAGTTCGAGTTATTTCTTTTTTCCCCTCCGAGGCCCCAGCGAGCGAGAGCCACAGAGCAGACTAGACCAGCGAGGAGGCCTTGCCTCCTTCCCCGCCGCCGAGCCGCCCGCCGCCCGGCCACCGCGCGCTTTTTCCCCGCCGATTAATGATTCAATTGAGCGAGCCGGTAGCCCCCCGGGCCCCGGGCCCCAGAGGCCTCCGTCGATCGGCCCCCCGGGACATGGCGCCCCGACCTCGGCCCCGGGGCTCCGAGCCACAGCGCCCCGGCATCCCCGGTTTGCGCAAGCACTCACCCCTTGGGTCTCCTTGCAGAGGGCGGCAGACTCGAGCGGGAGCTCAGGTACGCGACTGAGGCCCTCGGCGAGGCCTCGGCCTCCACCCACCAGCTCGTCATCCAGATGCCCAAGCACCAGGGGGCCAACATGCTGCACGCCGCGGCCCTCAAGGAGCACCTGACCGTCCTCAAGGCGGCCACCCAGGTCACCGTCCACCTCTTCGACATGTAAATATTCCCCTCTGACCGCCTGAACCCCTTCCCCCGCCCCTGACCACCCGCCGCTCACGCTCGATATTACGCTTCTCTTCCAGCACCTGGAGGCTCAAAGACATGTGCTATGCGCCCAGCATACCCAACTTCGACATCCACTACATCGACCAGGTAAGCCAGTATTCCGTTCGCGGGGCACGAGCTGCTCCTAATTCGGCCTTCCCCGGCCCTCTGCGGGAGACACAGAGACTCACCCAGCACATCCGCTGTCTTCTTTTCCAGATTTTCGACAGCATCATTCCGTGCGCGATCATCACGCCCCTCGATTGCTTCTGGGAAGGCAGTAAACTCCTTGGACCCGAGTACCCCGTCCACATACCGTAAGTCGGCATCCGCCTCCATTCTACGCGAGTTCTTTTCCCAGATTTTCCCAAATCCCTCAAAGTCCGGGAAGACGTCCCGCGTGACGTTTATGGATAACGTGCCCGCCCCCCGCGCGCTTAACGTCCTAGAGCATCCGAGTCTGACGAGACGAAATCTTTCGGTTTACTTTGGACAGGGGTCGGAAGTCGAGCAAGCCGCTCCAATGGACGAACCTCAATCCTACGCAGATGTTGGAGGAGATGAAGAAGCTCGAGTACAGCTTCCCCTATAAGACCCTCGAGGATTACATGAAGCGGGCGGGCATCAGCAACGGGTACCAGGGCAAGCCCTGTCTGGACCCGAGGGACCCCGAGTGCCCGGACACCGCACCCAACAAGCTCTCGCAACAGGTAAGCCCTCGCCTGCCATACAAATACCGGGCGCCGTCCGACGCCCATCCGTCAAAACGGATTCGATCCCCTTTCACCTTGGCATTTTTTTTGAATTTTCCTTATTTTCGCTTCACGCCCCTCGCCAATTTCGACTTTCACTTTTCGACGCGATTTCACGCTGCCAGCTCCTTTTGACCGCTTTGCCATTGAAAAATTCGGAATGCTCGTAAACTCGGCTTACAACATTTTAATTAATGCGCATTGGGCTCATAAATAAATATATAGCATGTATTCAGAAAAAGAAATTTCAAATGAACAAGAAATGAAGAAAACGGATGATTACGTAACGGAAAGCCTCAAAGAAACTTGGTCGCTTTTATTGTATTGGTTTCTTCTCTCTTCCGTATATTTAACTCGCTTGGTTATCTAAGAGGGCTTATTTTATTCGTATACATATGTTCAGCGGGACGTCTGAACATTGACGGAGTAGGTGGTGGGTGAGAGGAAAGGAGACGGAGTAAGGGAGCGAGATAGCAAGAGAGAGAGAGAGAGAGAGAGAGAGAACGAGAAAGAGGGAGAGAGAAGGAGGATGTATTGAGCGAAATAAAGAGGCGGTCAACAACAGAGTCTCTCCAGTTCCTCTCTCTTTCTCCCTCGTTCTGTACGTATACGCATACGTACACAGTCGCCTACACGTCCGCACGTAGGCCCGACCCGTTCCTTATACGCGTATGCGAGTCGCGTGGGTCGCGATCAGCATTACAATAATAAAATCGAGAAATGTGCGTCATTATTCGCGACGCCGGTGGTCGCAGGGATGTAGGAGGCGCCCGCGGCTCAGGTCGGAGAACTAACATTCTTATTCGAATGATAAAGCCAAGGCGTAATACATGGAAAAAGTGCGGGACTGCTATTATACGCGGTACACATGTTATACACAACTGTTATACATGTATAGGAAAACGGACGATAAGACCTCGGAGAAATGAGCGTAAAACGCAAATTGCAGGTGCCGGATATTGGAGCAGAGCTGACAGGCGGCTGCTACGGCTTTGCTGCCAAGTACATGCACTGGCCGGAAGAGCTTCTCGTCGGCGGCGCCAAGCATAACAAGAGCGGTCAGCTGACTAGGGCCGCGGCGCTCCAGACCGTCATCCAGCTGATGGGCGAGCGCGAAGTGTACGACTTCTGGGCCAACACCTACAAGGTCCACCACATCGATTGGTCACAGGAAAAGGCCTCGCAGGTCCTCGAGAGTTGGCAGCGCGCCTTCAGCCGGCAGCTGAAGCGCCTGCAGAACTCGAGCGACACGGGGCCGTACAACCTCTACGCGTTCAGCACGACGAGCATGAACGACATCCTGAGCAAGTACAGCGAGCTGTCGCTGGTGAAGGTCGCGGTGGGCTCGGCCCTCATGGTCCTCTACGCGGGCGTGGCCCTAGCGCGATGGAAGGACCGCGTGCGCTCGCAGTCGGGTGTGGGCATGGCCGGGGTTGTCCTCGTGTGCGCGACCCTCGCCGCGGGCCTCGGCTTTTGCGCCCTCCTCGGCATCCCCTTCAACGCGGCGAGCACGCAGATCGTGCCCTTCCTCAGCCTCGGCCTCGGGGTCCACGACATGTTCCTCCTGACCCACACGTACGCGGAGCTGTCGGTGAACGAGGTGCCGAGCGGCGAGCAGACCGGCGTCGTCCTCAAACGCACGGGCCTCTCGGTCCTCCTAACCGGCCTCTGCAACGTCGCGGCCTTCTTCGCCGCGGCCATCATCCCCATTCCGGCGCTACGCGTCTTCTCCCTCCAGGCGGCCATCCTCCTGCTGTTCAACCTCGCGGCCATGCTCCTCGTCTTCCCGGCGATGGTCAGCCTGGACCTGCGGCGCCGGCGCTCTGGTCGCGCGGACATCCTCTGCTGTTGCCTGCCCGCCCTGGCGTCCCGCGAGCCCAAGGGCGCCGACTGCGAGCGCTTGCGCAGCGGAGGCCGGCCATGTGGGGGCTGCCGCGCCCCCAGGCTGAGCCCCGCCGCCGCGGCCGCCGCCGAGGAAGAAAGCCTCACCGGCTGCGCCCAGGACGACTGCCTCAGCTTCTCCCTGGCCCAAGTCGCCGCGAGGCACTACGCACCCTTCGTCACGAGACCCGCCACCAAGGTCCTGGGGATGATGCTTCTCGCGGGCCTCCTGACCGGCAGCGTGTGGCAGGCCATGCGCCTCGATGACGGCCTCGACCTCACCGACCTCGTGCCCCACAACTCGGACGAGCACGCCTTCCTCGCGGCTCAGGCGCGCCACTTCGGCTTCTACAACATGTACGCGGTGACGGGTCGAGACTTTGAGTATCCCAACAACCAGCGACTTCTCTATGAGTACCATGAGGCCTTCATGCGCATCAAGAACGTTATCAAGAACGACGACGGAGGACTACCCGAATTTTGGCTAAGCCTCTTCCGCGACTGGCTTAGCGGCCTGCAGGCGGCTTTCGATCGCGATTACCGCGACAATTGCATCACTGCCGAGCGCTGGTACAAAAACGCCAGCGACGAAGCCATCCTCGCGTACAAGCTCCTGGTGCAGACTGGTCACGTGGACAACCCGATCGACAAGTCCTTGATCACTCAGGTGCGACTGGTTAATTCGGAGGGCATCATCAACCCACGTGCTTTCTACAACTACCTCAGCGCCTGGACGTCGAACGACGCCCTTGCCTATGGCGCCTCCCAGGCGAACCTGCGACCGGAACCCCGACAGTGGATCTACAGCAACGACCACGAGCTCAAGATTCCCAAGAGTATGCCTCTCACCTACGCCCAGATGCCCTTTTACCTGCACAAGCTCACGGAGACGGCCGACATTACCGACCTTATTGGCAGCGTGCGTAAGCTCTGCCGCAGGTTTGAGGAGCGAGGCCTACCCAACTTCCCTTCTGGCATCCCCTTCCTCTTCTGGGAGCAGTACATGGACTTGCGCAGCTGCCTCGGCATAGCCCTCCTGGCTGCCCTCGGCGCCAGCATCGCCGTCGTCGGCGTTCTCCTCCTCAATCTTTGGGCGGCCCTCCTCGTGGGCACTTCCCTCGCGGGCGTCGTCCTCCAGCTGCTCGGCATCATGGGTCTCTGTGGGATCAAGCTGAGCGCCGTCCCAGCCGTCCTCCTCGTCGTTAGCGTCGGCATCGCCGTCCACTTTACTGTCCATATCTGTCTGGTAAGTGTAGTTTCCGTCTACTCCACATGACTGAATGTCTCAAAGGTAAGTTTATGGAGCATTCATTGACACCTAACCTTCTACTTACAGAGTTTTGTCACCAGTGTGGGTAGCCGGGACCGAAGGGTTCGACTGGCAATGGAGCACATGTATGCGCCGGTGGTGCATGGGGCCCTTACCACTCTCCTCGCCGTCCTCATGCTAGCCTTCTCCGATTTCGAGTTCATTGTCCGCTACTTTTTCTTGGTGCTGATATGCTTGGTAGGGATAGGCCTCCTCAATGGTCTCTTCTTTTTCCCAATCCTCTTGTCGCTGATTGGACCGTCGGCGGAAGTTGTTCCGAATGAGCACCCGGATCGTATCTCGACGCCAACACCGCCGCCGTCACCCATTCTTCGGAGATCGAGTAAACCGCCAGCACCACCCAGGAGGCCTCACAAGATCGAGAGCGCGAGGTTGCACGCCGAGCCCTCGCTCACCACGATCACCGAGGAACCCAACTCCTGGCACAGTCAGCAGGAGTCGTGTATCATCGTCCAGCCGGAAGTCAAAGTTGAGACCTCCACCTGTGCCAATCAGGTTCGTAAACCACAATCCTGTAACTTATTTATTTGTCCACTCAATTATTTATGTGCTGACCACCGCCATTCCTGTCGATCGAAACTAACGTGTGCTTTTTTCCTGCGTGCTTGTTTGTTTTTCGCTGCCTGCCAATCGTTCCTGCCGATTGATACTAACAGAACTGTGCCGGATCGGATACCAGCGGCTCTAGTCGAACGTCCCCAGTTCCGTCGACGTCTCATATCACCACCAAAGTCACTGCCACGCTCACTGCCAAGGTCGAGGTTCACACGCCACTAACCAGTAAGTATCAATTGTGACGAGCAGCTAGCTCTGAAATTTTCCGCATAATAACAGTATAGACTCACGTAGCAGATGCTCCTTTAAATTTGCATAAACAATTTTTATTATCGACAATTTGAAACCACTGTTGTAGGCGGAGTTGACAGAGGTGACAAATGCAGACACAGTAGCTCCAACAGCAGGCGAAGTTCGCGTTGCAGCACCTCAATCAACACGACCGAGTCTTCTGGTTCGAGCTCTGAGCCTGATTCTGACACAAACTCGAACAATAAGCGCTAAAAAGAAAAAGAGTGAACAACGGGACGACCTACAGCTGCTACTTACTTATCGCGCAAAGCGGGAACACACAAGAAGGCTGACTAGATTGTAGATTCAAAAATTTTTTAATGCTTTCTCAAGTAATTTGTGCCCTCATTTGTTACGCATGTTACTTGAACGACATAAATGTTCTCACATTAGTTGAGGACTTACGACTGACGGAATGTAAAGGAAATTCGAGTTTTTTATCTCTTGTATTATTATTACTACTACTATTATCAATTATTATATAATTATTATATTATTAATATTATTATAGTTTATAATATGTTACCTGTACTTACTGCTGGTATTTTTTCTATTTCTCTATGAAAAGAGAAACGTGATTGAATAAGCCGGTTGCAATATTAAATTATGTTATGTGAAAAACTCGAGTTTTCTCTATTTGATTCATTTTTTATACACAAGCGAAAATTTCTAGTTGGGCGACTAAAAGTATTACGTGACTAGATAAATTTGCCGATCCAAGGCATAAGTATGTAATAGCTATCTTGGATAGCTATTCTAAAATAGCCGGCCTAATCCAAGTTCCTGAATCTTTTCAAACGTGCATGTTTATATTATGTAAAAAGCGGCTTATATTTCAAGATATAAAGCATTGAGGTTATCTCAAATTTGTATATAGTTTTTATCGCGAATCGCGAAAGAGTGGTGCGAAACTAGTTCAATTTGTTACCAATGGCAGTGTGAGATTTAATCGAAACTACTAAAATGCAGCTATGGTAGAGATTCCATACAAACGTTCAATTTTTTTATTTTGTAGGATCATCGACTTCGAGCACCATATTTATTTTTCGCAAGCATTAATTAATGTGCAGTGTGTGAGTGTGTGATTCCAACGAACTGAATCTTGATCTATTTATTATTTATTTTAGTACTTTATTTTTTGTGAAGGAAACAATAAAGTTAATGAAATGATAAGCTTTATCTGTATTTCTCACGAATCTGACTATTATATAAATACCATGAGTATTTAAAAACATCCTGTAAAATCTCTCAATTTCGCCCTTGGGGCAGTTTGTAAAAAGTTTGAAATATTTATGTCATATCTACGAAATGTAATGTAATATTGTCCGTTATTTTAAAACGAATATTTTGGTGGATTATTAATTCACCTGAAAATGTATAAATATGTATTGTAATATATTCTTATATATATACGCAACACGATGTAAAATGTGCATTTTAAACAAATAATTTGTTTTTTACAAACTCGATAAAAATTATAATTCGGGTAGAAGTTGATTTATTGTCAAGTCATTTTGTATACAATTCTTAGCATTTAAGTCTTATATTTATCGTAAAAGAAAAAAGTCCTAAACGATAAGACTAATCATAGGTTGCTATGATTTTATGTAGAAAACTTGCTAAGTTAAAGCAAGAAAATGAGAGGAAAATAGTCAATTATTCCTCAACAAAGCACTCTAATAAAATAAGTCTACAAATAAATAACCTATAAGAAATTATATGCGCCAAACTTAAAATTTAATACTTGTATAATGCTCAAGGCCTTATTTTTTCTATTGTAAATAAATAAAACAATGTTGTAATAAACGTAACGTAAAATTTTTTTGAAATTATAATAGAAACAAAAGCATTGAAACTTACTGAAATAAAAATATTCAAGATATTATCTATTTTTCTGCTTGTAGAATAATTGCTACAACTATCTTTTTAAAAATACGAATTTACTTTGTTAAGATGCACAAGGAATTTGTACTAAATTTAATTATATTTAGATTAAAAACATTGGATAATTATTTAGATAACAAAAGTTTGTCATATTCTAGATTTATAACAATGAAAATTCATAATTTCGAACCTCATGGCGACGAAAAAGGATTGTATATAATTATTGTTTCCAGCGATTTTGTTTCTATTTAAATATATATATATATATATATATATATATATATGTATATAGGCAACAGAACTAGCAAAATGATGATTTCGAGTCTAATAATAGGAATATGAAACATGCACCTATTATAGTTTGGTGTTTTTTAAATTAATATTATAATTTAAAAACTTTAAGACTTTTAAAGACTTTAATGTAAAAAAACTAACCCTTGTAAAAATATCTTGCGTAGAAGGGAAATAATTATTAAAAAAATAAAAGTATAATACTAAATTATAAATTTATTATTCATTTATAAATTATTAGAAATTTTTAATAATTTTTTTTAATAATTTCATTTCATTACATAATAGTACTCTGTTTATATATTTGGATGAACTTGTTATCAAGCTATTGCTACTATACTTAGATTCAGTTAGTTAATTTGTCTTTTATAATCATTTATAATCATTCGATTTAAAAAAGTTATATCTGTATACTAAGTTTCTAATTTACAATTGAATTTATAAATATTTGCACATTTATCTACAATTCATTTTTAAATCTGGATGTTTTAATATGGGTATCAAATGAGTGTGCCGTCATTCAACGACTTGGGTAGTTTTGCAAAGTCAGGTTTGGTTAGGGTTCGTTACAAAATTTTATAAAAATAGAAAGAGACAGTAAGATTCGTATGTACATGATATAACATATGTATAGATGTATATGATGTATATCAATGAGGTAGTCACGTTCCCTTAGAATACTTATATATACCGATTTCACGTTTGCATTTTGCGCATCCCGCCCCCACCCCGGCGTTCCACATCCAGTATAAAGTGGTATAGAGTTCGGCTTCGGCCTGCTGTCTATGATATCGGAATACGGTTCTGTGTGCTGTGCTAGTCCCTCCGTCGCTACAACGGGCGTTGAGGAGTTTGAATATCATCCTAAGAATGGCCGGAATACTTTGTAACTCATTACGAATCGCCCCACGAAATCTAAAACGCTTAGCTTTGCTTCACACGAAGGTAAAACCTGCTATTTATTAAACATTTTCTTATATTCTTTGAAAACTACTTCCACTGTTACTTTTTGGCAACCTTTATACTTTTGATTACTCGAAAGCTTTATGCCAGCTCAAAACAATGTTTCGACACAACTTTACCCGTACCCAGTAAGAAATACTTCTTCAGCCCGTGTTATGTAACCATTGCAAATTTTCTAAAAAGGTTTTAATGACTTTAGCATTTGTACAATACGTGATATCGATAAAGTTTCTGCTAGAGAACTAACGTCATTTAGATGATACTTTTATAACATCAATATTTTAAAATATATAATACATGTAATTTTTATATTTTTAGGCAGGTCGAGCATTTTATCAAACAGGCAAGTATTAAGATTTTATTTAATAGTTTTCCTTAAATGTCAGGCTTAAAAATAACATTATTATCTACAGGTCCTACAGCAAGTATTAAAGCTCAAAAGATTTTAGATAGGATTTTACCAAAGTAAGTTTAATGTGATAACAAATATTTTATATCCAAGTTTATTTGTTATAATATTTTTGTGTATCTGTAGTCATATTAAATCTCATATATGGCATCATCGTTGGCATATTCAGTCAAGATATATACAATCAACATCATCGTTATGTAAGTTTATGTTAAAAATTAATATTATTTTAAAATTATATTGTTTTATTTATATATTTATTTTTATAATTTAGGGGAAACAAAAGATGTTGTAGTACCAGCATTTGCTGACAGTATTAGTGAAGGAGATGTTAGGTGGGAAAAAAAACTTGGTGATCAAGTTAAAGAAGATGATGTTTTGTGTGAAATTGAAACTGACAAAGTATATGGTTTTTACATGCATTATTATATAAACCTTAGTTTATTGATTAACAAGTATTAATATGGTTTTTCAGACATCAGTTCCTGTGCCATCTCCTGCAGCTGGAGTTATTAAATCTTTACAAGTAAAAGATGGTGATACTGTAACACCGGGAACTAAACTATGTGTTATTGAAGTTGGAGCTGTAGGTAATACACCATCACCTGCAGCAGCGGCTCCTAAAGCTGCAGAAGCACCAAAACCATCTCCACCACCAGCAGCTGCAGCAGCACCACCACCACCACCAAAAGCAGCAGCAGCACCACCACCACCTGCTGCTCCAAAAGCTCCACCACCACCAGCATCAAAACCACCACTTCCTCAAACTCCTAAAGCATCTATGCCTGTGGCAGCTATTAAGCATGCTCAGGTAAATAATAAACAATAAACTGAGATTAGTATTGTATAATATTTAAATAAACTAATATATCTACTTTTTACAGTCATTGGAAGGTGCAAAAGTACAACTTCCTCCACAAGACTATACACGAGAGATTATTGGAACTAGAACCGAACAAAGAGTCAAAATGAATAGAATGCGAATCCGCATTGCTGAGCGATTGAAAGATGCTCAAAATACTAATGCAATGCTAACAACTTTTAATGAATTGGATATGAGGTTTGCATTAATTAAAATTAATTTTTTTCAGATTTAATTTCTGAAACAATATAGTTTACAATTTATTTATTAATATATTTGAATTTTTAGTGCATTAATAGATTTTCGTAAAACAAATCAAGAAGCCTTTAATAAAAAATATGGAATTAAATTAGGCTTTATGAGTCCATTTATTGCAGCTTCAGCTTATGCTTTGAAAGATCAGCCTGTCGTTAATGCTGTTATTGATGGTTCTGATGTAGTATATAGAGATTATGTTGATATTAGTGTAGCTGTAGCTACACCAAAAGGTTTAGTTGTACCCGTATTGCGAAGTGTAGAGAACAAAAACTTTGCTGAAATCGAAATAGCTCTTGCTGCAGTTGGTGAGAAAGCTAGAAAAGGAAAAATATCGATTGAAGATATGGATGGTGGCACTTTTACAATAAGCAATGGTGGAGTTTTTGGATCCTTAATGGGAACTCCTATAATCAACCCACCACAAAGTGCAATTTTAGGAATGCATGGTGTCTTTGATAGACCTATTGCTGTTAAAGGACAGGTACCTGCTGCATGTTTTTATTAAATGCAAAAGACTTATAAATTATAAATTATAAAAATACTTTGTTCAAAAATTTAATTTAAAAATTGATTTTAATATTTGTATTGCTTCCAATAATATTTAAAAAAATTATTAGTATAGACTATTCTTCTAATTATATACATTGAATTAAACAAATACATTTTCAGATTCTTATTCGACCAATGATGTACATTGCTCTGACCTACGACCATCGACTAATTGATGGACGCGAAGCCGTGATGTTCTTGAAAAAAATTAAAGAAGCAGTGGAAGATCCGAGAATCATTTTAGCTGGTCTTTAAAAATTCTTAGGCATCAAATTCGATTATTTAAAGCGCCTTTTCCTTTCCCACAAATTGCGTCTTTGTACAGATCATACCGTAATAATTTATTTTTTAAAAATGTCCTTGAGTATTATCCTCATACAGTTTGATTGTTTTCAATTATTTTAAAATCAAAGTTGCAATTACTGAAACTAAATAAGCAATCAGTGAACAGTATTTGTGTACTACATACATTTAGTGAATTATATTATGGTTTTTGATTGAATTTCAAAAAGGATACTGTAAAATATACTTTATTGTAATGACTTTGTGATTTACTTAGCAAGCATACTTTTATTTTATTTAGAATATACATTTAAAGCAATATTTTAACTTGTAATATAATCAGACTACTCAATGATAATCAAGATTTAAATATTCAACAAAAAATAGGTTACACTGAAAAGTATCCACTAAATTTGTTACATTATCATAAAAATGTCAATTTGTACCATTTTTAGTTAAACTGTATAATTTATTTCCATAACCCTAATAATAATTTATTCTAATAATAAAAATAATGATATCTACATAATAATTTAAAATTCATCAAAATTTGAAACAATTGATTATGTTGAAAATTAAAATTTTATAAATAAGATACATTAACGCATATCTGTAAATATTGTATACCTTCTATTAAATAACCAATTTAAAACATTATCTATTCATTATTAGTGACAAATAATATTTTGATAATCAAGCTATGGTTTTTGTACCCATATGCAATGAACATCAACAAGAGTTATCTCTAAAGGTGCTAGAATTTTAAAAAGTAACATTTTTTACCATTCCTTACTTCATATTCATTTATCCTATATCAATTTGCGTTCTTTAAAGATGAATATCTATATAGCTATTTTATAGTAGCTAAGTGTATTAAATGCAGAGCTTATTTTTTTAATGATCTTGATCCATATGATGAAAAAAGTATGGAGCTAAATAGTTAAACTTTTTCATTTACAATAAAAATATCGCAGTTACAATTCAACTTTTATATTTTATTAAAAAGTTTCAATTTATTTAATTAATTCCTTTTCAATGATATAAATGAAATTTATATTGAATATTAATTATTAATAAGAATAAGTTGTCTTTAAATCAAAAAACTTCAACTTTAACTAGAATCGAATTTTCATTTCTATTATTACATAGAATTTATATTTTCATAATATACAATGAATAGTTAATTTACGATGAATATTTAATATTCAATCAGCTATTAATATTTTTCGTAAAAAAATACGTTATAATTCTTTACACCGTCTGTATTCAAATATTATTTTAATTCGTTATTTTTATGTTGAAATATAATTTAGACATAAATAACTTACTAGATATTAATTTTAATATTTTTAAGAAAGAATTATTATTTTTTTCATTTCGTACGTTTTACATTTATTTTTTTACATTTATCTATTTTTTCATCTGATCTGTAAACAAATATACGATTAATTTTATGTGCATTTTTTAGCATAAGTCAATTATACTATTAATTTAAATTAAAATAAATAACAAAATTAGAAATTTAGAATAAATTAATTCTAGAAAAGTAATAATTTTTTGAAAAATAGTTTATTTTGTAAAATATCAAATATATTGACTATTTTATTTTATCTGACTTCATAAGTTATTTAGTGATTTTCTAAAGTTTCTAAGATTATTTTTGAATTTGATATTGAATAAGACAGCTGCGTAGAGATTGGATAGCGTATTGCAGGCCGTACCGGCCGTACCTTCATTTTTCGATAAGTCGAATGGTAAACAAAATGTCGACCGGTTGTCGATTTAACCAGATTTAACCATTTCACGAATGACTTTGTGATTTCCAAGGCTTGTCAAACACTAAAACGAAACATGGTAAATACTTAATAAAATACTAAGTACTACAATATTATTCGCCATTGAATATATAATTTACACTTTAATCAATTATAAAACATTTGTACCAATATAAGTAGTCTTTGTTTGACTGAATGTAGATCAAAGTTAACCTTTCTATTTCGTACTCAACTATTCATAATTCTATTTTTCTATTTAGGGCCAAAATCAGTCAGGTCCTGGTGGAACTGGTGGTGATAAAAAAGATGATAAAGATAAGAAAAAAAAATATGAGCCACCAGTTCCAACAAGGGTTGGAAAAAAGAAGCGTAGAACAAAAGGACCAGATGCAGCATTAAAACTACCTCAAGTTACTCCTCATACTAGATGCAGACTTAAATTATTGAAACTTGAACGTATAAAAGATTATTTATTGATGGAAGAGGAATTCATCCGCAATCAGGAACGATTAAAACCTCAAGAAGAAAAGAATGAAGAAGAAAGGTCAAAAGTAGATGATTTGAGAGGAACTCCCATGTCTGTTGGAACATTGGAAGAAATTATAGATGATAATCATGCCATAGTATCCACCTCAGTTGGTTCAGAACATTATGTTTCCATTCTTTCTTTTGTTGATAAAGATCAACTAGAACCAGGATGTTCAGTTCTTTTAAATCATAAAGTTCATGCTGTAGTTGGTGTTTTGGGTGATGACACTGATCCAATGGTAACAGTTATGAAATTGGAAAAGGCTCCACAAGAAACTTATGCTGATATCGGTGGCTTAGATGTCCAGATTCAGGAAATTAAAGAATCAGTTGAACTTCCAATGACTCATCCAGAATATTATGAAGAAATGGGTATAAAACCACCAAAAGGAGTAATTCTTTATGGGCCACCTGGAACAGGAAAAACCTTATTAGCTAAGGCAGTTGCTAACCAAACTTCAGCAACTTTTCTTAGGGTTGTTGGTTCAGAACTCATACAGAAATATTTGGGTGATGGACCAAAACTTGTTAGAGAACTGTTTCGAGTTGCAGAAGAACATGCTCCTTCAATAGTCTTCATTGATGAAATCGATGCTGTTGGTACAAAAAGATATGACAGTAATAGTGGAGGTGAAAGAGAAATACAAAGAACTATGCTTGAACTGTTGAATCAATTAGATGGTGCGTATCAAATTTTAAGTCAATAATGAAATTATTATTACTTGAATTTTTTTATTACATCTAGGTTTTGATAGCAGAGGAGATGTTAAAGTTGTTATGGCAACAAACAGGATTGAAACTCTTGATCCTGCTTTAATTAGACCAGGTCGAATTGATAGAAAAATAGAATTTCCTTTGCCAGATGAAAAAACAAAAAAAAGAATTTTTAGTATTCATACTAGTCGTATGACACTTGCTCCTGATGTTAATCTTACAGAACTAATAATGGCAAAAGATGATTTATCAGGGGCAGATATTAAGGTAAATAGTTTATTGTTTATACAATCTGACTGATCTATGTATGAAATACAAAATGAGTTTGTATATTCAATATATAAATTTTTAGCAGCTAAGTATTTAATGCTTGTAAGCTTCTGTTAACATCAGATTTTCCTATATCATTAATGACAAGTAAAATATAGAAAAAATTGTCTTTGAGATTTCTATTAAAATGACTTTAAAGGGTTAACTTTATCAATTATCTGTAAACTATATATTTGCACATATTTATGGGAATCAGTAAATGATAATACTATCAATATAAAGTTGAATAACATTACTAATCATTAAAAATTATTTAAAATGTGAAATATTTTAAATTAATATTACATTCAATATTTTATTAAATTTGAATTCTAGGCAATATGTACTGAAGCTGGTTTAATGGCATTAAGAGAACGTCGTATGAAAGTTACTAGTGAAGACTTTAAAAAGTCAAAAGAAAGTGTGCTGTACAGGAAAAAAGAAGGATCACCTGAAGGCTTATATTTATAAAAATTTATTTGTAAATGTAATTTTTATTTAACAAATATCATTTTACAATGTTTATCAAAAGTGGAATTAAAATAAAAAGTAGTTATAATTTTTATATTTATAATTTTTTTAATAATTGAATATTTAATGTATTTAAATATTAAATTTCAATCAATTGATATTGTATTAAGTTTAATTAAAATTTTTTAAATATTAATCTTTATTAAAAATTTAAAAACTATTAGACATTTGTATGTTGTTCTATAAATTTTATATTATTACAATAAGCATTATTTAAAGTGTGAAAGATAAAAATATTTACATTCATTATCATGTGTCAAATTTAAAAAAGAGAAAAGCAAGTTAAAATGAAAAAAGGTATCAAAGTATAAAGTCAAACCATATGGATACCATGTTTTTAAATAGGATTTTATTTATATATATATAAACATAATATCAGATATAAAAGTTTAAAAAACTGATATCAATGTTTTGTTTCTCTAAAAGAGGATTAAAGTAGTCTTGTAAAATTTTTAGTATTTTATCAGAGTGTTTCTTTTGACAGTTTTCTATTTCTGTTATTGACTGTTGAGGAATATTCGAAGACTCTCCAGTTTCTAATTCACATATATAACATATTCCTTTTTTGGTTTTTGATAAAATATCTTTAAGTTCCTCTGGAATTTTTAAATCACTGGTTAAACAACTTGCAAAACCTTTATAAACTCCTACAAGAAAGGTTGTTTTGAAGGCCTCTTTATAACCTCTGTCAAAACCATTTTGAAAAACTGTCATTGAACCATCATTCATTCCTTCAGCAAACGCTGTCTGAAAGTATGTTTAATATGCAATTAAAAGCATATTCAATCATTTGTTTATAATATAACTTATAAAGTTGGTTCTTAAATTTGGATACTTTTACCTTTGAAACAGAATCAATGACTCGATTCCATGTTTTTGATGCCAATTCTAATGTCTCCTCATCATTGTTGACTGAGTTCTCCATTAAGAAGCGCGGTTTATAAGCGTCAAAAACTTATGTATAATTTTTTCTAATTTATTATGAAAATATAATTTTTAAAGAATATCAATAAATGAAATATATCATCCAATGTATTTAATTTTTTCGTAATCGTTTTACCAGCATAAATTAGTAATTTCCATAGATTTATGTACGATATATTATCAGATTATTATGAATATCAGCTGTTTAGTACGACATTGGATTTAGGTTAAGTATATCTAATTCATTCAAAAAAATCTCACATACTATAGCATAATACAGAATTCTTACATAGAATACACAATAACTTCACTATATTAATTGCTACATAAGAGTTGAATAGGAAGAAGCAGAAGACCTAAGAATTGGACGCACGTTATTTGCGTGGGCGGTTTCTAATTCATTTTTGAAGTCTTGAAAATTCCTGTAACAAGGAATACTAAGTAGGTTATGTATTTCGTACGTAAAATACAACGTACGTTTTATTGCGTGGCTGCATTTAAAAATTAAATTTTAATTCTCTTTAAAATTTATTCCAGTTCCTATTATTATATTGTACGCTATTATTATTCGTTATTAAATAAATATGGTTTTATTTTTATCTTATATTACTTTATTACATAATAATTATAAATATATTTACTAGTACTTTACACTTTGAAAATATATTATCAATAAATTAATTAATTTATATTTTAAAAATATATTTCAATAAAAATGAGTTCCGGCTTTATTGTCAACGTCATTAAAAATGGCTATTAGATTTGACAACGTTGCATTCATGATCTTGCAATGCATTTGTACACTTAGCCAAACTATTATACATATACATATGGCAATGGGAGATATCATGTGTATGGGTATGTATATTCATACACACAGATGTTGGAACTTGGAAAACTTCTTTCCGACATTGGATTGGACAAGCCTAATCATTATGGCAATACAAAACCTAGTCATTTACCCGATCTTAAACTAATTTTATTATTAAAAACTTATATTTACTAGAATAAAGAAAAAATAGAAATAAAATAATCTATTTTATAAAAAGTAATTACAAATACGAATACATATAACATTTGATTTTAACATATACTCCGAAATCAAAAAGCGGAACATGAAGAATATAGAAGCAAAGAAAATAAAAGTGGAGTGGGGATGGAAAAGGCGTGCCCCTTCACTTAGGCCATTTTGTAACGCGTTGTGCTCGTGTGGTGATCGCTCCGTCAGGGGCTGACGAAACACTAGAAGTCAAAGATTCAACAGATACATTTAGTACAACAAATTACAATAATTCTACAACTAAAATTATTATTATATTTAGGTTTTTATTTTATGTGCAATGATAATTTGTCATCACATAAAAAAAATTGGAAAAAAACGAACATGATTCTGAAGTCCATCTCGGAGCAAAAGCCTAGTCGAGCTGGCTGTTGACGTTTCGTCGGAGGCTCCGTGTGATTCCCCATACATATTTTTTGGCGATTTTCTTTTTCACAGGTTCTGAGGAGTAAAATCTATTAAAAGACTTCAAAATATTAAAGTTTGCCTCGAGTACAGTCGTGGCAAAATCATGGGGGAAGTTATAGGTAAGGAATGATTAAAATCCATGCGCGATATAACTTAAAAAATGAAGTGTTCTCGTAACGACTCGCTACCTGTTGCGCATCTTGCAGCATTTTCAATACGTGGTTCATATTTCCTCAAATGAGCATCTTTTTTACTTTTAGAAATCGTAAAGGTAGAAAACACTTATCTGCCACAGGATGCTATGACTGAAGTTGTTGTTGGTTTGTTAATTTCTCTCTATTTTATTTAATCTGTTTATGTGTTTTAAGTTAAATAGTTAAATTTGTATCATTTATAGCAGACATAATTGTAAAAGATACAAATGAGGGTACACTAATTATTCCTGAAATAATAGATGCTGAAGAAGGTAAATAAAATTTGTTTTTTGTTTCTAACCATAGTTTACATTTATTTTAATTCTACATTTATATTTTACAGTACTTGCACAGAATGGTCAAATTATACAAATTATTGGAGATTATGAATGTGTTACATGTCATCGTATTTTTCCTAGTGAAGTTGTAAGTACTAAATTTTATTAAATGGATAAAGTTTTTAAAACAAATAGTAATTTGTCTTAATACTAATTTAAAGTTAATCAATTTACATTGAATCATTAGAAATGATTAAACTTAAAGCATTTCGTTAATTTTTAAAATATTACTAAATATTTCAAAATCCAAGGATTGTTGTACATTCTATAATATTAACTAATAATACAAATGAAACAAAGTTAACCATTCAATCTCATGTTATAAAATATTTCTTATTTTTTCAGGCATTAAAAGAGCATTTACAAGTTTGCAGGGAAGAAGATGATGATGCTGATATTTTAGAGTTAAGTAGAATGGATGATTTAGATTCAGAAGATGAAGAAGATGAAGATGAACACGATGATGAGGAGGATGACGATGATGATCTAAAATATAATGAAGACTCAAGTCCTTCAGGTACTTGTTTAATATATTTTAGTTTTATTTCTGTTTAATTAATATTATACTAAACTATAGATATAATATTTATATCATTCTATAGACTCTCATGGATCAAAAAATAATAACAAGAAACCTGCCATAAAACCAGTATCAGATGATCAATGCCACTGCTGTGCTGAAGATTTAAAAACAGCTCATTCTGGAGGTTCTTTTAAATGTTCAAATTGTGATATGTCTTTTAAGAAAGCCTCTTCTTTAGATAGGCATTTAGTTGTTATTCATTGGGAGTCTGATTCCTGTACATGCAATGATTGTGGTTCTACATTCCGTGATAAAAAAGCTCTAGATAAACATCGATATACAACGCATTTAAAAACTAATAAAGTATATAGATGTGAAAAGTGTGATACTTATTTTTCAAGAAGTTATCATCTAAATCGTCATAAACAGCAATCAGGCTGTCATGGAGATACTAATAATAGTTTTTCATGTCAGGTAAAATTAAAATATAATAAGAAATTGTATTACAAACTGATTAATTAATAGAAATAATAATTCATAGGTTTGCAATAAAATATTTACTCGTAAAGATAATTTACGAGAACATTTGAGAACACATGCTGGTATGCCTCAAAGGAAAAAGAAAACATGCCAACTATGTCCAAAACAGTTTTATACAAATCAGCAATTGGTAATTCATCAACGAATACATACTGGAGAAAGACCTATTGAATGTGATTTGTGTCCAAAAACTTTCCTTTCAACATTGGCTATGAAGAAGCATCGTAGAGTTCATACTGGAGAAAAACCATTTGAGTGTAAATATGTAAGTTAACTTATTTGTAATGTTATAAGAGTATTTCAATAATGTTCATATTATAAAACTATACAAAACTTTAATTCCAAGCTTCCATTAAGGATCTGAGGATACACATGTTAGTAAGTGATGAGACTTAAGGTGTTAGATGTTGTTTTAGATTTTTTATTCTTTATAGATTTTGAAAATTTATTTATATTTAAATGATATTTTTTTAAATTTCAATTTATATGATGATTTTTATTATAACTTGTTCTAGTTATTTTATTTGCCTGTACATTTTGTAGATAGCATAATTGTATGTCAAGTTAATTAATTAAAAAAATATTAAAAGACCTAAAACTTTTTTTAACAATTACAGTGTCAGAAAAAATTTGCTGCTAGGGAAACTTTGAATCGTCATCAAAGAACTCATACAGGAGAAAAACCTCATATTTGTCAATATTGCAATAAATCTTTTATTCAAGCAGCTCAATTGAGAGCACATATATTTCATCATACTGGAGAAAATGGTTTTTATTGCGATATTTGCGGTAAAGCCTTCAACCGTAAGGCACGCCTTACAAATCATAAAAAGTTTGTTCATGAGGGTGCTACACCATTTAAATGTGAAACATGTGATAAGGCTTTTACTCGTAAAGAAGATTTATCTAAACATATAAATCTACATGCAGGCATTAAACGTAATTTTTAAAAAATTGTTTTAAAATTTAATGAAATCTTCCAATTATATTAAATTTTATTTATTAAAATCTGTACAAATATTTTAGCTCACAAGTGTGATACATGTGGAAAGTGTTTTGCTGCTAAATCATCATTGCAAGCACATATGAACACTCATAGGCGTGAACCACCACAATCTTGTGCTGAATGTGGTAGAGCATTTATACGTCAAGATTGTCTCATGCGACATATTCGAGCAAAACACAGAGATCTTTTAGAAGATGTTCTTGGTGAAGCAGAAAAGAAACATTTACAGTTACAAATGTTTAATATTGCCTACATTGCAGCTGAAAAAATGAAAACAGGAGAAACAAATATTCTTTCAACAAATGAATTATTAAAAGCTATAACAGAACTTTTAACTGTTCTTATAGAAAAAGAAACATTAGAGGTTAAATTGATTTCATAAATTTAATAACTTCCATAAATTTTTCAAATAATAATTTTTGAAAATTATTTTAGTTGTTTGGCTGGTTGCAATCTCCTCTACAAGATGTTCTAGAAGCTGTTATTCGAAGATGTGGACATGAACCTCTTACTGCAGACAGTGATTTATCACTTCCAGAAAGATTAAGAGGAAATGTAAAAATTTTATTTAATGCTGTTATTGAAGATGAAAATGTGAAGTCATTATTAACTACACAGACTGTTGATGAAGTTATTATGCATGTTCTTAAATTATCCAAAAATAACAAAGAATCTGAAGAGAAATAACACGAAAAAAATGAAAATAATTTTTTTAAACTAGTTTATAAAATTTTATAAACTTAAAAGGGTAGGAATCATTAAAGTAATAATCTTTCTTACTTTTATATTTTGACTCAGTGTTAATATATTTTGGTACTTTTTAAAATTTATGAATGACCAATTCATGACTAATTTACACTTTAAAAAGAATATAATTTTTATTCAAGAAATATACAAGTGCCTTACAACGATAAAATAACGTTTAATTAAATTTAATGTTTTAACATTAAATTCGTTATATTAAAATGTGAAAATAAATTTTACAACCAAATCAATATGTATATATATTTAAAAAATACTAGTTATGCTATGTAAAAGAAATTTATAGTAATCTAGTAATACAATTGTACAAATGAAAGTTATTAATTTACTGTTACAATAAAGACAAGTAAAAGGTTTTATAAATGTTTACTTATTTAGTTTCCAAGTATAAGTAGGCAAGAATATATCATAATTTTTTATTTATTACAACTTCATAATAAGAAAACATTGAAATCGTTTTTTAATTCTTTAGAGATTTAATCTTTTCCAATTTCCCAACCTTTTCTAATTGTGCAACAAATGCCAGGTCCATTAAAAGTTAATACTAATAATCCAGCAAGAGTTAGAGCTGATATGAGATACAAAGAAGCCATACAAACTTTAGGTACAACATTTCCAACTACTATTGGTCTTGCATAATCTACAATAACTGCCTCTAAACCCCTAATAAATTATATAATTTTTTAATAAACACTTTACAAAAAAATTTGTTATTATGCATAACACTTACCAGTGTATGTGCATAACAGTTGTCAAAGCAAGAATGGTATCAAATACAGTATTTGGTGTTAGAAATCCAAGAGGAAGTATAAATATAAAAGATGCTGCAACTAGTCTTTCAAATTTCCATAAATTTACATGATCACCTTGACTACTACTAGATCTTGTTTGAATTAGATTATTTCCAACTATTTTTGTAAACTGTTTGTAAAAATTTAATGTTCAATTAATATATTATTGTTGATAATTAATTTAAATACTTAAGAATAATAATTTTTAAAACCTGTGATGAAGATGGAAATAGAGAATTTTTAAATGTAATTGACTTAGGCATACACTTTAATTGGCCTGAGCAAATTGGAGTAGCAAGTTTATTGGAAAAAGATCTTAGCGCGCATGAGTTCCCATTTTTTACCAATATTCCTTAAATAAAAAAGATTATTATTTATATTGTAAATATCAATTATATAACCAATGTAAAATTGTGCAAAAGTAAAACCTACTTGAAAATCCACTTAAACCTCTTAAAGTTGTTAAATTAGCAATTTTTGCCAACATTTTTTCAAAAATTAAGGATGATTTTAAGTTATTTTATGTCGGTCAAATATTTTAATATTTGAATGAAATATTAATATCAGCTTTACGAAAATATGGGGTTATGTTTGAGTGTACGGCGCCCCTACTGAGCTAATCTGAAGTAAGAATTATAAGATGTTGCCAAAATCCAAACACCTAAACTTAAATATATTCAAAATATGATAAAAACTAAATTCAAAATTAATTAATAATTTAAAAAACATATAGTTATTTATATAAAAATTAACATGAAATAAGCTGCAGTTATAAAAATGAGTGCATTATTGTGCTATATAATTTCTATGAAGGTTAATTTTAGACAGAATAGTCTGTTTAGAATAAATTATGCCGCCATGTATTAAATTTTTAGGAATTTTTGCATTAAAATCTTATTTAACTCATATTGTAATTAATTGTTTTTAAATTTTAATCATATACGTAAATTGTGTCAGAATTATTTTCTTGCCTATACACAGTAATTAGATATCAATTAATTACCTAACGAATAAAATATAGACAAAACCAATTATTGATAAATTAACATTATAAGAAAGAAAACATTGAATTCTTTGCTTTTAATTTTTTTAAATAATTGCAATTTTAAATAATTTCTGTATGGACAGAAAATAAGAAAAACAAACATAACATAGCATGAAATAAAATGACATTAATATTTTTAGAAGTTAAGATTACGTTTATAGGATGTTATTTAAAATATGTAATTCACACGATTAAATGGATATATTAAACCAATAGTCGTATGCAGTCAATTATTTAATAGTAACCTTATTATTTATAATTATAATTTTTTTAGTATGATTTATTTCAAATATTTATGGTACGATAATATTTTATTTAAAACTGAAAATTCTAATATGATTTTTGTTGTGATATTATTCAAAGCTCTAGATCTTTGAACTATATAACAGAGTAAGTTAATATAATATAATATAATTTTAACAAATAAAATGATAACAATAAATATTACGATACACTGTAAAATTTGTTAAAATGTTTGGTCCGGCAATGCACTTGTTATATATACCATAAATACCAAGTTACCCTTACGTAGCTTGAAATTTATTCTGTTTGTAGATTGGTAGCTCTGTTGTGTGTGATTCGTGTTTATGGAATTTTATAACGTCACATATAAGGTTATGTGATTGATGATACTTGGTTGTCAATAATATACTATTAGGTAGTAATATACTTGCATATAGAACTGGAAACGCACCCATTTTAGAATGAAATTAAAAAAATATATTTAAAAATCTATTCAATAATATGGGGCTCATAAGATAATAACAGAAAAGAATGCTACAATACAAATTTTAAAAATAGTTAGAGGTAAAAATATAATGTCCTGTGTTAAAAATTAACTTTTTATTAGGTAAATGAGGTTTAAGAGTTTTAAAAAATTGATACATTTTATTCATAGGATGCCTTTTAAATTTTACTTGAAGAAAAGCCGTCAATACAACGTAGTTTCCAAGAATCAGTATGTAATATGTGTTGAACTCTTAGATTCAACTTCTATAGAATGTACTCTTAGCATTGATAGTCTTGGTCAAGAATGTCTTACAAGTGTGACCCAGCGGCTTGGTTTAGGTCAACCAGAATTTTTTGGCCTATGTTATGTTTGTCGTCATGGTACTCCAGCACCACGTTGGGTGGATATGGATAAACCTTTAAAAAGACAGTTGGAGAAAGATGCCAAAAGTTTTAATTTATATTTACGAGTAATGTTTTACATAACAGATGTTCAATTTATTCAAGATGAAATGACAAGGTTAATATAAGTGTTTAAATATGTACATATACTATCTACATTATAATTACATCATTCTTTTATTCAGGTATCATTATTACCTTCAATTAAAAAGTGACATTTTAGAAGATAGAATACATTGTCATCCTCAGCAATCTACAGTGTTGGCAAGTTATTCTATGCAAGCTGAATTTGGTAACTATGATGCAGAAAGACATCGATCTGAATTTCTTCAACAATATACATTTTTTCCCAAGGTAATTATGGTATCTATTTAAATGATATTCTATTAGTTTTGAAGTAAAACACTTAATATCATTTATAGTCAGTTCTTGAAGCTGAACCTGGAGGTCAAGACACGCTTTTAAATAGTTCACTTTGTCAATATAAAATGATAGCTGGAGTTACACAAGCAGCTGCAGAAGAATATTACATTACAATGGTGATGCAGTTAGAAGGTTATGGTCATGAAACATTTTCAGCTAAAGTAAGAAAATTGGTTAATGTAATTTTTGAAACAGAAATATTCAATAAGGTACATATTTTACTTAAAAAAATGTTTATAATCATTTTAAAGGATGAAAGCAATAATGAAGTAGTTCTTGGAATTTCTATAAATGGTATTATGGTTTGTTATCCAACTACACAGGCCACTCATTTTTATAGGTAAATATAAATGAATTTAAATGTCATTTATAAAATAAAAGTCATATCACAACTTTTTTAATAGGTGGAAAGATATAAGTAATGTTATCAACCACAAGAAAACTTTTCGAATAGAGTGTCAAATAGAAGTAGAATATGCAAAGCAATTTACTTTCAGAGAATCACGGAGTGCAAAATATATGTGGCGATTGTGCATAGCACAACATACATTTTATATGCAGCATCAGCAAATGCAGCCACCAGAACGTCTTACACATGGCTATTTTGTAAGTGAATCAGAGTAAATGAAACATAATTTATATTTATTTTTGAAATCTATTAAAAGTAAGCAAGCTATACAAACATTTCATAATGTTTATCATTGTAATGCTTTTTAGAATATTCATTTATAAATATAAAATTATAATTTTAAAAAGATAAAAGTATAATTTTATGTTTCATTTTATTAGGATAATGAAACTAATGACTCAAGTGAGCAAACTCCCTCTGTTAATTTGGAAAATAATGGAGCGGAGGATTACACTCGCTGGACGAGTTACAACGATCTCTCTACTTCGCCTTGCCCAGTTGTGTCAGTTTCTACAACTGATATAAATAATTTACGTGCCTTACTACCTTCATATAGACCTGCACCAGATTATGAGACTGCTGTACAAATGAAGTATAATAATAATGGGAATAGCTCACAACCATATTATGCTAATCAATCAACAATTGTTGGGGCAGATTTATGTTTAATTGGTAATGTTGTAAATCCCAACAGATATTAAGAAAATTTATAATCATTTGCATATATAATCAAATAATTTTCAAGCTCAAAAGTTATTCAGATATAGATGGATTGTTACTTTTATCATTTAACTACTCAATTTTATTTAACAGCTTATAAAAGTTATTGTTTGATATTTTCAATCACAGATCTCCATTTATACTTCAGTATCAATTTTTAGTTATTATATTAAATAATATTTAACTGTTTTTGATTATTTGATTCAATAATTTGAAATTTCAATGTTTCGTTATTATATAATAACATTAAATATGACGGTTTGACAAAATTAATGTCATAAACTATTCATTGTGATACATTTAATAAAAAATAAAAAATGATAATTTTTTCTAAATATTTAAAACGGCTTTAATAATATTCTTTGATTTCTTTCATGTTTTGAATGAAAGTAGCATTTTTTAAATTTAATATTTTTACCAAAATTGTTGATTTGAGAAGTTTTACAACAGTTACATCCTTAATACTAACTAGGAAGGAAATCAGTGATTTGGAGAGATCTACGGTTGATAGTGATTTTAAAACTGCGTGATGTTTTAATTTAGGTAACAAAATATTTTTAACAATAAAACTACTTTTCAGTATTTACAACATACTTTTATGGAATAACTTTTTAATTATATACAATGAATTATGTACAAATTTTGAAAAAAAAACCATTATATAACTATTCACAGAACTAATTTAATTTAAAAATATTAAAGAATTTTAATTAAAAATTAGAATATGTATACACTACTTACATAAATAAATTGTATAAAAGAAAGATTTAACATTTATTTATAAGAATCATAAAGATTAAATAACTTTTTCAATTACTTCAACTAATGATTTGGGTTGAGGTTTGTCTGCTACTCCATGTACTTTAATTCCCTCATTTGTGAGAGCTTGTTCGGTTACTGGACCAATAGCAATATTTTTGAATTTCTCGAATATTCTTTTATCTCTACCTAATGCAGCAATCATATTGTCTACAATTGAAGGACTAAAATATACTAATGCATGTGGCAATTGTTTAAAGCTTCCTTTGACTGCTTCATTTAAACAATTATGAGCTTTTGTCTCATAAACAATGACCTTTTTAATTCTTAAGTCGTTTTTTGATAAAATTTCTGGTATTGTATCCCGTGCAATATTACTACAAGGTAATAATAAAGGCAATCTGCAATCTTTTTTCATAGTATCTACAATAAACTGACCAAGTTTTTTAGCATTTCCACAATCTGTGCCCAAAATATTAATTAAACCAATTTGTTCTTTGGTAACAAATTCTGTAGCTTGACCAATACAAAATATTGGTTTATCTAGCCATGGTTTTAATAAAAGTTGATTTTGTGATTTAGACATAGCAATTGCTGTAGCTGCCCTTGGACTTGTCAATATCAAACCTGAAATAATTTATTGTAATAAATGCAATTTTTTACAGTGATGATTCATTTAGATTATATAAGCTTGTATGTTACCACTGTAAGATTCTGAATCAAGTAAATGATTTCTTAATTCATCTAAATTAATAAATTCAAAATGTAGCACTTGCAAGCTTTCACATTCAAAACCTCTATCTACCAGACATTTTTTATATTGATTTTCATCATTTTGCATTTCAGTTGATACTCCAACACATAGAAGAACTTTTTTTTTTAAACCAGACATTATAATAATGTATTTTGAAAACTATTTTGACATTATAATGTATAGAAAATTAAATTGCACATGCATGCTGCAATTATAACCGACTAAGATAGTCTCAAGCCATTCTCAGCTCGCAAATTGTCTCAGATGACAGACTGTGAGCTGCGAACAGTGGACTGTAACATGACTGCACATTAATACACTTACAACATAAGTAAATATAAAAGTCAATAAAGAGGTTAACACAGTTGAACACGGTACTAGAACCAGTTTACCGCATATAAACTGATAACTATCTGATATAAATGTAGACACAGAACTTTTCGGGATCGAGAAAACGATTTTATTTGTATTTAATTTCCCGAACCGCTTACAGGTCGCACTATAGTATAAGATGTTACTTTAAGGCAAGGCTGTAGGTGGCTATAGGGGGCCTGGGTAGGCCTATAGGGCTTTAACCACAAATTTAACTGCATAGAGTGCACTGCAGCTAAAAGCTGCTAAAAGGCGTCCAATTGTAATACACAGAATTATTTATAAACTAGTGAACTTAAAATACACGTATTTTCAACAAACATATTATACAAAATATTTTAGATATTAACAAAATTTTAAACTTTAAAATTTTATAATTATTATTATATGTTTAAAATTTAATTACTATTGATTAACATTAATTTGACATTGATGTAATATCTAAATTGAGTTAATATTGACATAGGCAAACTAATTCTATGTAGAATTAATGAGAAATGATAAAATATGAAATTAGGTATTTTTGCTAAAAGCAATAAAAAGCACATTCCAAATTCTTAAAAAAGTTTTGCAGTGAAATAATTATAAAATATTATTTTGATTTTTTTATTATGATCTAAAACGTTATACATTAAAATTAATTCTTTTTAACTGATTCGACTTACAAAACTAAATTTTATTATTTTTTAAATTAATGAAATTCGATAATTAATATTAAAAGTATTGTTGTAGGCTTTTAATATTTACATGATTAAGGTTAAAAATTAATAAATATAACATTAATATTTAGTCACATGTAAATATTATTATGAGATATATAAACTTTATTTATATAAAAACATTTTTGCATTTTAAATTGAGTAACAAATCCTTAGTTTATCCGTATATTGATTAAATGTAATTTGATAAAAAATAAACAAGATATGGAAAGAAAAAATTCAAAATACCACTTATCAACTATTAAAAAACAGTTTCCTGTAATATTTATTGAAATTTTCCTAATAGATGTACATTGATTAATATCAATGAGCTTTGGGCTTCGTAAATTTAACTTTTTTTAATTTTTTAAGTCCATTTATATTTGTTTTTAATAAATTCCAATATATTTGTTGAAATTTAATTACGTCCTTAGGATGAATCTGAAAAATAAAATATTATAAATTAATTTAAAACTTATTTAAAATCTATTATTAAGATTCTTCATATGTCAACATTAAATAGATAATCAATCTTGTTTTATAACAAAATTCTGTTTAAAGATATTTACAAAGATTTAACGATTTATTATAATATAAATTTTTATTGCACTTAAATTTAAAATAAAGATTCATTAATTAATTTCTTACGATTGTGGAAAGCTTCCATTTTTTATGCGTAGCTCTTATTAAACACAAGTAGTCTATTGGTGTTGGGAGAGGTGCTTTACCTTCCCTTGGTTTTGGTTTGTTGTGTCCATCGACTAAAAGATAAGTTAAAATTTAATACACTTATTTTCTTATGCTGTAATTCGTTAAAATCATTATATTTACATCTTTTTACTGACAGTGACACTGAGCCACTGCCCCGTGACTGCCGAAATAGTTTGTTAAGTTCTACTAAAAACTAAATGAAAAAATTTAGACCCTAATTATTGAGTACACAATATAAAAAGAACCTTTATTTCATAATTTACCACATCATTTTCTAATAAAACCATCACGAAACTGTAGCATATGTTGACGTGATTTCAGTATCGAACGTTCTTCACCACTATTTGATTTTACTGTTATTTTACTTTGATTCACTGTGATCTGCAATAATGTATGCTGCTTTGCTACTGGAGTGCTCGTGTTGACTGAACTGGATCACACTGGGTACCGAATTACCGACTGGCATCAAATTTATTTTTTAGGTTAGAATGACAATATACAAAAGCAGAACTGTAGAACACTGTACAGTATAATTTAGTGTATAATATTTTTTATATATACATGGGGCCATGCTGAAACCTTAAAGGCTATTTCCAATTTCCACATATAAATTATTATATACATGTACAGTTTTCTAAATCTGCGGTATGGGTGAAAAAGAACGCGTTTTTAATTGTTAAATGACGTTTATCATTGTGGAAAGATATGAAAAGCTATTATCGTAAAAACTACGAAGACTTACATCTTCAGATCTGATAGCTGCTAGAAGTTGATCAATATTGCCCATATTTAAATATAATAGTAAAAACTAATTAATTTATTTTTATCATATATATCTCATTTTATGTAAATAGTTTTTAAAAATTATTACTGTGCATTCTGCACTTAAAAATGATTGAATCTTCAGAAATTGTAGTGAAGATAAAGAATAAGTCAGAATGTATTTATGAAAACATTTTAAAAAACGAAGGAAAAGGTTTAAGTTCATTAATTAGTAATTTAAAATCAATGCAAGAAAATATTAATGGTGTTCTAACAAAACTAGTGGAAGGAGAAAAACAATTGAACATTGGTAAATTTAATGAATTACTTTAGAGTAGCTGTATCAATTCGAATTTCA
This sequence comes from Sycophaga agraensis, assembly GCA_018906755.1. Taxonomy (NCBI): domain Eukaryota; kingdom Metazoa; phylum Arthropoda; class Insecta; order Hymenoptera; family Pteromalidae; genus Sycophaga; species Sycophaga agraensis. The sequence goes on along the minus strand of JACCIE010000002.1, from coordinate 5,861,789 downwards.
TCATCCAAATAAATATATTAGTTAAATCTTAAAAAACTTAAATGATGTTATAAAATAAGTTTTTTGTTGTAGATGACAATGTAGCCGATGAAAAGTCTGACGAAGAAGAAGACGATTCAAATGAAGATGACAATTTGAATTCGAAAAAATGCAAATATAAATAAGTTTGATAATAAAAGCTATTGAGTTTATTTTTTATACTAAAAATAAAGAACCATTAGACTCATTATAAAATGTTTTTAATTTTTGCAAATCTTAACTTAAAAAAGGAAGACTAGATGGCCTCGGAATGAAGGCTATGTGAAAGTCAATTATGTACTGTGTCATACTGGTACATGGCTCGAAGCCGAAACATACGTAAATATAAACAAAAACCGATGAAAAAAGAATTACACTCTAGAATACAGTATTTCTAGCGAATAATTCAACGATTAATAAATTCCTGTAAGAATAAAATTGTATTAAATAATTATACTAAAACAGTCTTTAGTGCTTAAAATTTATTTCTCTTTCATAACCTAGATCAAAGTCTACCTTTAATTAAATGAGTTAACGGATAATTACGTAATTTAATAGTAAAATTATTTTTTTCCTGTAAAATTTATGTTTAGATGAAAAATGTCGACAACACCATCAAATCAAGCACAAATTCGGTACGTTATAGAATGGTTTCAAGAATGGTCTGAAATGCAAAGAGACGATTTTGTAGGAATTTTGTTAGAGAGATGCAGTTCGTCAGGTCTCGTAAATGGTTTACTTAGTGGAATTGAAAATCTCGGTAAAGAAAACTCTAATAGGCCGCCAAGCCTATTCCAGTGCCGCATTAAATTATTTAGAGAATGGAGTCAAAACTGGTCTGATCAGGAAAAGGAAATGTTAGTAACATCAATCAAACATATAGACCCTAAATTTGCAGAGAAGTATGATCAAAGGATAATTGAAGGTAACAATGGAGAACAAGAGAAAGTAGAACTAGAAACCGAATCCTAAAGACATTAAGACTAGAATTTTATATATATGAAGATGTAAAATTTGTTTGGTTCTTTGAAGAAGGAAGATACTAAGAACCCTATTTTTGTGATCGATATACGTTCCACGAGCTAATGAGAGATAGCCCTAATTGGTATCTATCTAGTCTGCCACCAATTTTTTATTACTCATCAAACATTCCAATAAGTAAATTTAACCAAATCTTAATTATGTATTATTTATTATTTTATTTTACATCTTTTTTACATTATTCAAACTTGGTTTACACACTGGTAAAAATCTATTTTTACTCAATTTATAAAAAATTATGTTAATATGTTATCAAAAATATTGTAATAGTACTTACACAATAAAAATTGAGAATTAAGTACCATAAAGAATTACTTTACTGTTAGTATTGTTATAAGTATTATTCTTATTATTATTTTTATTACTATTATTTGTATTATGGTTATATTATATTCCTACCAGTGTATAATTTTTTTTCCATTAAAAACAATTTTGTTAATGCACAAATACAGTATAAATTTTGCCTTGCAAAATGAATGCAGATTAATATATTCAATTACTAGTTTCTTATTCCACATATTATATATCACAGACCCGTACAAAAATTTGGTAAATACATGCCAATACCACTAAATTACATTACTATGTCTTTTTGCAGTCTCATTACGCTCGAGTAATTGTTATTTCATTGTAGTATAAATATTGCCGTTTTAATTGTTATTAAATTACGACACAGTATCGCAATAACATAAGAATATTCCGATACAATATTTAATGGAACTTTGTATTACAACATTCGCGCGTATTGCTTAAATAAATAAAGTATAAATATCATTTAACATGTAAGAGCAACATGTACTATTACACTTGAGTACAATAAAAGCTTTGGAAGCCAAAAATGTTAAAAAAATTTTCCATCTATCCCCCCATAATTTTTTAATTACATAGAACATTGTGTTTGTTTTAACCATTTAGTACAGATTGATCTAATTGCAATCTGACCAAGTCTATCGGCTTCTTTTAAAATTTTTCTAATGTCTTGAGCCCTCTGATGCTTGACAGCAAGAAGGTATGCAGCTTTTAACTGTTTACTCTCAATATATGAACTTATCTATAAAGAAAAAAAACAATTATGTTACGAATATATAGAATTTTATACAATATTTACACTATAATCATAAATTACCTTAAGTTCTACATCATTGATTAATCTTATTAGAGAATCAATGCGATCTTTAAAATCAAAATTTGATTCTATTTCAGAATTGTGCAGCAAAAGCTTTATACAGTGCGCTAAAACACGATCAGATATAGTTTGTGAGTCAGATGCTCCTGAACTTCGGCAGCACTTTATTAATTGTTCTATTGAACCTATTTTTTTTTCCAATGCTAATACATGACCAGCTAAAGAATACACTTTTTGTGTACGCAAATTGTAATCTATAAAATATAAACGAGTGATATATATGTATAAACATTGTATTTGAATCTGAACAATTGGAAGGAATTTTAAATAATAATAAATTACTATTATATTTCTTAGTGTACATTAAAATAAATAGTAAATAAAAATCAAAAAAAATATAAACTCAACCTTGCATTATTCTAAAGGCAATTCCAAAGCCTTCTTCTGCATCGCGACCACACAGTATAGCTAGGACTGCAAGACGATTCTTCTGTTGTTGATTTCCAAACAAAGTTGGCAGTTCTCCGGAATGTGCATTTTCAGTATCCATATCTAGTAAGTGTTTCAAATATATACCGACAGATCTGCCTTCTTTTTCTGCGTTTCCTAAAAACTTAGCTATCTCTAGTTGCCTGGAAATCGTATTTATGTGCTTATCAATTTCCAAAGGTTCCATTTCCATTTTTAAACCCTGAGATCCACTATTAGTCGAATTACCAACGGGTTTCTTCAGCTTTTTACTTAGACTCTCTGCATTCAATTCAGTCTCCAAGTGCTTTTGTGCTTTAAGAAGAAAATGAGAATTGGAAAATAAATCGGCATAATCTCGAGCGTCATCCTTATAAAAACGGATACAGGTCATAGCAGCTCTTATGAAATCTTTCATGAATAGTTGCAGATGATATAGAGTATGCAGCAATTGTTTCTTATCAAGAGTATGACAGGTGTAGACTAAATATTTTTTCCATGTAAGAAGACTTACATCCTCAGCCCTGATAGCTGCTAGAAGTTGATCAATATTACCCATATTTAGGCAACGTAAATATACAGTATTAAAGAAAAGTTCAGGTTCCACATTATTCTCCAAGACAAATGTCAAACATTTGGTAATTTCCTCGTGTTTCACAAAAAATTCAAGTATAGAATTGGTACTTCCATAAGTAATAAGGTAGTACAGACTTTCTTCGTAGTAAATACTGCGCGAATTCCAATTATGAACGAAAGAGCACTGACCCTGACTTACAGATTTAAGACTGTTAAGAGTGGAAAGAATTTCTTGGGCAACATTAGCCTTTGGTTGTATCGCACTCTGCGATTGCTCGGGATTTAATTGACTCTGATTTTGAAGTATTTGTAGAATTTCAAGAAGCAAGGGAGGATCTTTGATTGGTCGACTTTTTGCTGTTTGTCGCTTACGACTTGGAGATTCACTTTTAGAATCATCCAACTTGCGTTGTTTTTGAATTTCCAAAGAATCTTCACTGCTTTTATTTGTATATTCTGTATCAGGATACGACAAAAGTACCCAATCATCAAAATTTTCAAAATAAACTTTCTCTAAGCAATGGGAAAATTTTGTTCGTGCTCGGTCTAAGTAGCCAACCTATAAATTAAAAATATTTGATAGTACTTACAGCACTTGAATACTTTTCAGTTATTAAGAAGAATCGGTGATTAAGAACAGTAGGAAATTGATAAATGCTCAACAACATTTAGTAAATACTTAATTTAAATAAAATTGCAAAGTAAAAATAAACAAAAATTTAGCAAATAACTATGAATTATAAAAACAATATTTATAAAATATGAAAGAAAATTAACCTTTAAACATGCTTTCCCCCAAGCTGCCCAAACTCCTTGTGTATCCAATCCTGTCTTGGTACTAACATCTAATGCCAAAGTCCATTGTTCTTTCTCAGTCAGCAAGTCACGTAGTTTTCTAAAAGCATGGTCATCTAAACTATCATCAGAAGGTATAAGTGTAAGGCAGTCTGATTGAACTAGTATGGCTATGAGATCGACTTGAGAAAGGAAACGATCACAATGTGTTAAGCCAGCATTAAGTCCAAGCTTGGCACATTTTACTTTGACCGCAACTAATAACGATCGTATCATTTTGATTATGAGTGCGTGATCTATTTCCGGATTAATGCGACCACCAGTGACTGGTTGCAAGAGTTTTTTCATTTCATCACATCGATCCAGAAGAAAGCTAAAAGGAAATTATGTAACCCTTAAAAGCTGTTATGTTCTCTTTAACATAAATATTTAAAAAAAATTAACATAAGTTCATTATTATGTTCTAAATAAAGCTTTTATGAAGATCTATATTATTTTATATAAGAAAAACAAACCTTGCATATGCTTTGTGATCAGAGTGAAGGTTGAGAATAGCTAAACACAAAGATATATTAGGAGCATACTCAAAGGAAAATTCTTCTCTAACTGTTTGATTATGTGTTTCATCAGTTGTTAATTTCCAACACTCTAACACAATACTGCTCGAGACCGATGTCCCTTGCGCAGTCTCAGATTTAAGCGTCGTTTGTTTCTTGCAGTCATCACAAACTCTAACTAAAACGGATTTTGCATAGCCAGAAACTTGCATTCTTTGTTGGGAACACGCAGCACAAACAACTCGACCACAACGCCGACAATGGTGACGCCGATTAAACATGGAAAATATAACCACTTTGCAACAACTACATTCTCTAGCCTAAAATTTAAATTATATCATAAATTGAAATAATATTTTTTAAAAATTTACTTGGTTAATCTACCTTATCGTTAGGAATCCATTCATCTTTAGTTGGCACAGTTATTGGCATAACGAATTCATCATTTCCACTATCGTTATCACAATTAGATGCAGAATTCGATGAATCTTTCAACTTAACATCAATACCATCGCGTAGGAATGATACTCTAAGATCCAAAGATTTTCCTGCATAAAATCTAACTATTTTATCAAAACTTTCCATTGAAATTTCAGCTTTCTGGAGATTATCAGACCGCTGTATAACATCTATGATTCTGCGCAGATTTTCAAATTTACAATTCATTAATAGCTGTTCAAGCATCAAAAGCGGTTCCTTTATCAATTGAATATAATGAGTCCTTTCATTAGACTTCAACTGTTCAATTATTTCGACACCAATCTGAGCCTTGTAATAAGTAACTTCTTTTTGTGTATTGCGCAAATATTCGACTATGAATCGCATAGCTCTAATCGACTCCAATCTTTTAAGAACACCTTTACACATTTTGACTGATTGTTTTAATGGAAGAGCATTCAAAAGCTGCACAAAAAATGATTATAATTTGTAATTTCAGTAGATAAATTATTTAATTTATTAGATTAGATACTTACTTTTTGTGCGTTTTTAAAATCAGATTCATCATTCTTTAATAAACCCATTAATAGATCTTCAGTAACCCAAGTTTGAATTTCTAAAGAAAATGATTGGTATTCTAACCATTCAAGACATAATTCAAATTTATCAGCTTCAATAAGCGATTGAATTATACATACTGGATCAGTTTTCTCAGTATTGTACACTACATCATACCAAGTAGCTTCTTTTGCATTAAGCTCTTTATTTTTGCAGTAAGGTAACATTTTATAAAAAACTGTGACTCTGCACAAAGTTTCATTCATTTTAAATTTACAGTAAGAAGGCAGTTTATTTTTATCAGTATGATGCAGTGTATAAAATAAAACATCTTGACATAAGTGAACAGGCCATTTGTTTATATTGGAAAGTATCGTCTGTGCAAGAACATTAATATCTTTTATTTGATAGATATACTGCAACAGCTTTTCAGCATCTAAATTATTTTCCATATTGTAAATTAATTGGCATAATAGCTTATCCTTCAAACATTGTATTTCTGTGCATTTAATTAATAATTTATTAGGAAGTGAATTTATAACACTAAGGCAGTCTTGAATTCGTTTTTCATTTAAACATTTCTCTAAATACATCCATAAGTCATTTAAAGATAAATTTTCTTGTATACAAGCAAGGATTGGATTGTCGTTGAATAAGGCAGCTGCTAAAGTAATAATCCATGGAGAATTTAAATTATTCTCAAAACAGATAGTTCTTTGTAAATTATCACTACTACTTTTTTCTATAAGAGAACTGTCTTTGTAAAGACGTTTTACCAAGTATGAAAGTAACCAGCAATGTTGTTCTAAATAATGATAAATACGTGGCTGTATTGATTTCGACAACCATGTTGAAGAATTATTATAACTGGAACTCATACTTTGCTTTCTTGTTGGATTCCATTTAAAATTATTGATATTTTCGTAATTAATTAAAATCTCATAAGTATTTGAGACTGGCTGGTAGTTATAAGTATCGTTTTCGGACTCGCTTATGAAATGACTTACAGAATAAATATTTTGGCACGATTGGTTTTGAGTTGCAGAATTATATTCTATACTGGATAAATTATTCGCTACAAATTTTTCATAACGTTCTACTAAATCTGGACACCTTATTATTTGATTTTCCTTCTTTAAATCTTCGTTTTTACTAAAGCTTGAATTTAATTCCTTTTTAGAATAATACAACAAATAATCTTTTACTCCCTCGTTTAAGTCCTTGTTCAAATTTCGCGAATTATAAAGCTGTAAAAATTTTTTATATTAATAACAATTTTTTAATTTGATTTCTCTTTTTTATTAACTGTATACTACTTAATTTATATTAACATACCCGAATCGCTGGCGTTTCATAAAATTCATTTGCCATAGCAAAAATAACTCTAGGATCGTGTACGAGATCTAAATCTTGCCAAGCAACTTCATTGAGATCTTCAGTTCTTGAAAAAAATTCAGTATCCCATGACAAACAGCCAAGCAATTTAGATCGTAAAGTTGCCAAAGATACGCGACCTAAGTCTCCAACATTATAATTGATCGAAGTTAATGAAATGTATCGTCTTAATATGTTTAAAGGAGGATCCAATATCCAAACAGATAATAGAGTATGTAAAAATAATAGATTCCAGAGGTTCAGGAAGAAAGCTAAAGTATGTTCCCCCACAGACAATTCACTTAAGTCTAAATATTCCAATATCGATGATTTCTCTAAAACTTGTTGGATTTCCGCGGTTTTGGATAATTCATTCAAGTCTTTATTTCCTATTCTTGAACAATCCGGATGTAAACGCCTCATAGTTTGTAATAATTCGAACAAAATATCTGATACGCACTGATTCGGATCTTGCGACTTGAAGTCGGCTGAAGTCTGGAATAAATGTTACAATAAAAACTTGGAAAATACATTGTAGTTATTCCTAAAAATGTGACAATTAACGTACCTTACTATTTAAACTTTTATTAAGAATAATGCAACCCCATGTTTCACTGGATGGAATAGATATACAATCATAACGAGTAAGCTTGGGACAACAATTGATTAATATACTATGAACTAAATTTACACCAAGCTTACTCGCTAATTCCTCCAGGCTTTCTGGTTGAATATTCATATCAAATATCTGATACCCAAAGTAAGAATTTAAAGAATTACTTAATAGCTCTGTTTCTGTTTTCAAAGTCGTTCCATCTATAATTTAAAATTATAATTAAAATAGTTTTCCATGACGAGCGTATTTTTACTAAAATGTATTAATTTTACATAACTTACAAGTATTACAGTATGAATAAAATATTTTTAAAATGAATGAATGTATTGTTATTAATAATGTTATTACGCACTATTTGGAACGAATGAAAGCAGTAGCTGAAGGTGAGCTAGGATCCTGTGTAGGTAGTTGGATTCGGTGCCACACAATGCAACGATCTCCCGTAAGGGTTTTTCGCCGGCAGTGGTCGAAGTAGCGGTTTGCTTATTAAGTTCGTCGGGACGAGTGGTTTGGGTGGCCCGAAAGCGACCTACCGCTTCGGTGAGCAATCGCCAAAAGTCGGATCGCTCCCGGTATTCCTGATACCGCAAAGGTATCTTGGCGTCGCAAAGTAAAGAAGGTAGACAGGCTGTCTCGGGACCCCCTTCTCGCGCCACACGATACACAGAGAAAAAGTGCTCTGCATGTCGCGTGCCTTCGAATTTTCGCGAGAGACGGAGATGCTTGAGTCCGACGTCAAGAAGGACGGTCGATGCCGCCGCGCTCTGGCCCAGTGTCAGCGCCAGGTCAAGGACGCAGAGTGTCAAAACCTCGCGTGCGGCTGACGCATCCGGACTTAGGAGGCGCGCGTTCGACTCCTGTGCTGTTAAGAATGTCTCCAGTAGACTTGTGATTCGAGTTGTCTGAAAACCACCCTGGGCCGCTCGGCGCACCTTCTGTTTAAGAAGTTACAATTATTATTACGAACTAATTAAATTTTTAGCTGAAATAGCTATTAAGACCTACATTATTCTGTTTACATATTTAAGAAATAAACTCATTCAATTGTTGTAAAAATATGATTTAGTTTAAGATATGTTATCAAGACCTATTGTTACTATTATTATTATACCTATTATTGCATCTGCTGCTGTTTTATTATTATTATTTAATCACCAAAAGACATAAATTTCTATATTTACTTCATATATTTTTTATCAATGTCGAAATAAAAAAAAATTTACCTCTAAAATTTGAAACTCTTTATGATCTTCACTAAAGTCTACGTTATCTAATGAATCCATTGGTTTAATTATTTCATGACGTAGCTTTTGCATAGCCTTTGAAAATCGAACTTCGCCATCCAATTGCGTGTTCTTCATGTCAAACATCTGCAAGCAAATTCAGAATGGTGACTGAAAACTTTAAAATGGCTTCTAATAAATTAATTGAGAAATGCACATTATCATTTTTTATAATAATGCAGCTTGTATACATATTTAGTTGCTATCCAACATATCCTGAGAAGGTGAGATTATTCGATCTATTATTTCGTGAGACAGGAGTGACATTTCTATTTTTATCTTTTTCTTAGATAAAAATGCAAGACAGTAGAACATTCGTCATTTCATTATACGACGATGATTACGATGACAATATTGAAAACGAAATGATTCAGCCAAAGGATATCGAACAAGTCGCATCTTTGAATAGTCATGAAGAAAAGTACAAGCCATTGCTCTTTTATGTCTCGCAATGTAATTATAAAAGTGATGAGCTAACAAATAAATCTAGTAAAGCAGTCGATTGAAAAATTTCATGAATTTGAAAATCGGGTAGCAATATTATGGACATTATTCAATAATTTTAACAACTTACACAATTACATCCTATTTCACAAGTACAATATGTTGTTCAAATCAAGTAAAATGCAAAAAATTGTCTAAAATAAGGTAAAATTTTGCAACTTAATAAACTACAAAAAGACTCTGGATGAGAATATTGGATATACGTATACAAATACATACACTGCTACACGCGACTAGTTTTTAGTGAAAAATTCTCAATCGTAGAATTATTTGCTTGCTTTTTGAATTTTCAAATTCAAACAAGAGTTTCAAGCCAAAGCTTGAATATCAATAAGTGTTACTAAGTAACCAAGTAATAACTAAGTTTTAGAGCTGAATTGAGTCCGTTGGTTGAAAAATTTATTCAATTGAGAACGTTAAAATATGTTACGACCAATCGGAAGAGATTTAAAATCTTCAAAAGGAATGCAGATAAAGATGAAGACGAATACGAGGAGTCCGAAGATGAAGATGATGATATTGAGGCGACAACAAAAAAGAATAGTGACTTTTTAGGTGGTATGAACATTGGTCAAGCAGTTGATGAAGAAACAACAATGACAGAAATTTCAACAACTGAAGAATATTATTATGAAGATTATTCGGATGAAAACGATGCGTTAAGCAGTACAGTATTAAACTCAGATGATATGTATGATTCTACGGAAACTGAAGAAGAAATTAATACAACAGAATCTGAAGATATATCGAGTGCAACGAAAGAAAAAGGAATATCTAGAGTGCCAGAAATAAAAACTAAAGAAATAGCGAGTACTACGGAATCTTTAGCACATTCTAGTACTACCAAAATTGATGAAATTGTAAATAGTACATTAAACGAAATGATAGACCAAACTGACATTCCTGAATCAGTATCGTTGGATTTAACTGTTACTACCGATACAATTTCTACTATTTTTCATCAAAACCCAACTGAAGTAAGTACACCATTTGTTACCCCACAAACCGAAGAAATAACAACAGAAACGAACACGGAAAATTATGAAAAAATTATGCCTGAATACAATTTAGAAATAGAAGAATTGGAATCAAGTACGATCATGACCTACAACATTTCAGAGGACGAAATCAGTAAATCGATTTTAAAACTGGTCATGCAGAAATTAGATTTTAGAAAACCAAAAAACTGTTCAAACTTTCAAGGGTCGGAATATGGCATAAAATCATTACGATGTGCTATATCGGATTTGATAAACTCGAAGAATGCAGTTGAAGTTAAAAAGGCTTTTCAAAAAAGTTGGAAATTTTTTAAAGTGTGGACAATTATTTATTTAATTATTGCTATTCCTTGTTGGTGTAAAAATGGTAACCAATTCGAACATTCTTTTTGAACACAAAGTTATTCTTAAACTGATCGTAATGTTTCAGGTTGGTGTTGTTGTTGCTGTCGCTGTAAAATTTGTTTTCCGATCGATCTAATCAAGACGGAAAAAAAATATTTTGTTGAAAACCCACTGGGTACTTTCATGGATACAACTACTGAAGACTTCAAGAAGAAACTGTCTAAACCAGTAAAATACGAACCCACAATAGAAGAGAAAGATGCTTATGAAATATTTGAAGAAGCAATTCGAAATATTTAAATAGTCATAAAATAATGAAAATTCACCTGTATGACGTGCTCGGCTTTTATGTAATCACTTTTCCACAAAAACTGGAGAACTAAGTTTTCTTTTGAGGCCAGCATAAGATTTATGATAAATTTAAAGTTAGGATCCTTTACCACCATTCCGTTTGACATTAATGGCGAGCGGCGATTCTGGTGTCTTAGGCGCTTTACGTTGGTTTGTATGTTGGCTTCTGATGAACTAGTTTCCGAAGATATGTCCACATCTGATTTGCGACCAGAGTCATCTTCTTCAGAGCTCTCGGTTTGCTCGTTGTAAAAAATAGTAGACTTATTTTTTAAACGAAATGAGAAGCTCAACTTTTCATCTGTAATTCCTTCCACATTGCTAGATAAAGTAACAGAAGTTACGTTTTCATCTTTGCCGTCTACAAAATCAGCACTGGTAAGTAATTCTAATCGCCATAAGGCATCGATCACTGCACGGTCTATTTCAAAAAAGCTTTTTTGTACAGTCTCCAAATCTTGATTATTTTCAGTCGTTCGTTTCAACTTTGCAAAATCAATACCGACTTGGGTCACGCACTGTTTTAAGTGGTGCAGTAATTCTCTAACGGAATATTTATTGCAAATGAATCCGTAACGCTTCTGATTCTCAGACTCTTTCACTTCGTGAGCTGAACTTTGCCATTCCTTTGAGATGGCGGTATCGTAATAATCTTCCTCTTCCTCGTCAGAAGTAACCGCCTCGATGTTAAAATGTAACTCGTGACGAAGAAAGAGCATAGAAAATATATTTTCTATTACCTCAAGCCGCAAATATATCGGATTTATTGTGTTTATGAGTGCTTGCATTTCTCTGAAGTCATTTATTGCGATTGCCTTTTCTTGCATATTGTAAAATTCGCACCACAATATAGCTTTTAAAGCAATTCGCATAGACTGATATGATCGAATAATACTAACAGCATTTGCTGTCTCTTTTAAAAAATCTTCTATCTCATTACAATTACATTGATGAATATCTATACTTTTTTTTAGTACAGTAAGAATACAGGAGTTTTGTAAACCATTGAGTATTCGTTTTACGGATAATTTTTGATCTACAGTAGTGGCCAAATACTTTTTTCTACATTCTAGAATCCATTTTACTACATTTAATTGATTACTTAAACATGCATTGAGATTGACAAGAAATGAATCGTTATATTCATATTGTGAGTAACAACATTTGTTTAGTAAAAACTTTAAAGATTCACAAATGTTAATGCTCCTTTGCCATGTTTCTGCATCTTCAGTGATGTATACATCAGGCAAGTTGTGCAGAAAGTGTAACAAAAGTGAAGGCCAAAGATTTTTTAATAATGGACAGGATAATATTCTAGAAGTCTTATCAAATTCTCCATTCTCTACTAACACTGAACACACATCCTATTAAAATATAATAATTATTTGAATGTTAAATAAGCAACATCAAGATAATAATTTACATGTAAGAAAAAATTACCAAAATATCTAATAACCAATGAACTTTTCTTATTATTGTTCTTAAAGTTAGTTCTTTAGCATGAAGTTGAATAGAATCATTTTCACCAAACAATATCTTGCTAATATTTTGTGCACATTGTACACTATGCACAGGAACTGATCTATAATTTTTATCATCTAAAATTTTGTGCCATTCTTTTAAAAATTTTGTATCTTTTCTAGAATATAATGCAAGTTCTATGTGATCAGGATTAGATATTTGTAATAGACGAGGATAAAGCCAAGCTATTAATTCATCTTCTTTAGACTCTGTGATATTTAGTTTTGATAAAATACATAAAAGTTCACTCATATGATTACTAATATTTTCTTTTTCAATTATTGACCTTAAAGCACTTGTATAAATATCTTGAGCATCTGTGTCCAAAGAAATCGATGATATATGTAACAACTCATTTACTACCCAACAAGCTAAAGCTGGATTATTACACAAACTTGTTTCTAAAAATTGCAAGGATCTAGTGGAAATCTTATTTATACACATAGTATCTCCATGATTAGTGCGAAAAATTGTTTCAAATAATTCTAAAAGTTCCTATATTAAATATATTTATTATTAGATATTAAACAGTATATTATTAAAATTATTATAATCATGACCTTTATATGTATTACTCTTATTGGATTTTTAATGAGTTATTAATGCCAATATACAAAAAAATAGATACATAAAGTATAAAATAACTAAAATGAGGTTGAAAGAGATTGTCAATCTAAAAATGATACCTTCTCTACTATTTCTGGAATTTCATCGTTAACTAATTTTAAATTGGAATGAAATTGAATATAATCCAATTTTTCTTTGGTTTTCCCTGAGTTTCTTTTATCAAGCCATAATAATATTTTATGACTAATCCATTCATTCTGCTGCTTATTTTCGGATGCATCTCTAAAAAGTTACCAAAAATTAATTATTGAAAACCCCCGCAGTACTAAACAATTACGCATCAAGATGGTATGTACGTATTTATAAACAACATCCTTGAACGTAAAAAGCAATAAATTTAGGTTTGACAATAACTAATAATTAACTATTTCACTTACACAATATTATTTATTAATTCGGTTAAATGTTCAATATCATCCCTGGTGTAATTAGCCAGGTAATGACTTTCGATTTCCGTGGAAAGGATTGCAGAGGCCGTATACCATAACCTCGAAGCGATGCACTTTTCAATTTCAAACAATTCCACGCTTTCGGACATTTTCCACGGCAATAATAATTAAAGTAGTTACGCAGCATCTCACTATTCATCGACTTAATTAAGATTTTCGTGCAATTTCAACTTAAAAAATGCTTTGGTAGTAAAATGTGTCGAACCACTGTTTTGTTTTGAAACGTCATTGTGCAAGCATGCCTGCAAACACAGATAAAGACTTGTATTTGCGCTGTGTGCATAGCGCACATTCATGCGTTTATATTTCTCTATAAGCATCCACGTTTCGATGTATAAAACCATTCGCTGTTATTAAAGTCAAGTGAAAGTTGTGAGCTGTAAGAATTTAAAACATAATTGAATGTTATAATGATATAAGTAAATTATGTTTAACCTAATGTATTAAATACAAAACTGTTATTTCATAATTTATAATTTTTTAATCTAATTGAATCAAAAAATAGATGAATCATTCAAATAAACTTGTTTATCAACTACTTATTACTCACATTGATAATATTTAAAAAATAGCAGTTATCTCTTAAACACAACAAAAATTGATAGTTAGAATAAAAAAGTAGTATAATGGTTGGATTAATAAGGATAAAAATCTTTTTTAAAATTAAACAAAAGTTTATCATCATAAAAATAAAGTGTATATTTTATCAATATTTTGTACATTTGTCATTGCTCTCACATCAGTGTCATGTAACGACTATCTGACAGGCTATAAAGAATTAGTACAGGACGTAATTTATCATTTCTAACTTCCCACATTTCATCGCATATTTGTTTCATGTACTTTTTATGTCGTGGATGCCTGTGAATCGAAATTTAATATAATTAAAGGTCATTGTAGAAAATACAATATTGATATGAAAGTTTTATATAATATTTGTAACAATATTTACTTGTCTACTAAAACTTGTACACTTTTCTGAAAGTCTTGTTCATCCTCGTTGATCTCCAAATAACTGGTAATTGTTCGGATAACGGTCATGTCCAAAAAAACCGCGAATACTTCAATAGGAACCTTATGTGATATTCTTTGCATGTAAGAAGACATTTGTGCAAGCATGGAATTCTTATAACTTCTTCGAGAACTACCAGACAACTTGTCTCTCTCAGATAGAATAAAATTAATGTTAACATTAACAGGTGTGTTTGCTGAAACAGTGATATCCGTATTATTGCTTAATTTACTCTCTGATCTATTTAAAGCGATTGGCAGCAAATTTTCAGTCTGTCTTTGAAAGTGCTCAACTAATTCCTACAAGAAAAAAAATTTAATTCTTTATTTTTGTACAAAGAAAAATAATAGATTTTTAATAAATTCGTAAAAACGTGTAGTTATACTTGAATATTTATCTTGCGTTCTTGGAATCTATCTCTCTCCCAAGTTTCAAACCGCAAACTTCCTTTTTCGCCACTTTTTAAAATTACTGCATAATTAATACGATTTTCCCGACAGTATTCTAAGATTTCCTCAGAAGTGTAGAAATCTAGACAAGTCACTTTGAGACCAAATGCCCAAAGTTCGCGCAAAATTTCTGCTAACTCTTTTTCCCGACGAGGTACTCCTACACAGCAGACCGCCACATCTACAGTGAATTTGTCGCGACAAAGATCCTCCGATATTTCTCCTGCCGCACAAACCAATTTATCCAGAGAAATACTTATACCAACACCAAATTGCTTAGATTCTTTACCGGCCATACCCGTGCGCTCTAATATTTGACGAAACGAAGCTAGCATTTTATCATATCTACAATTTATACAAAAAAGTAGAAATTTAGTTAAAGAAATAAGAGATTACTGTTTGTAATACTATTCGTAACGTTGCAGTTATACCTGCCACCAGCTGCGATAACATCTTGACCACCTCGTCTACGTCTTCGTTTTATTTCACAAGTAATTTGATAAATTATGCCATTGTATTGCTGAATATTATGTACTAGTAATGGAACAACTGTAATAGGCCACTGAGTATAACAAAAAGTAAAAATTTCTTTTTTTTATTTTTAGATTATGTTATTTACGCAATAATGATTGCTATGCTTAACTACAAAAAATATTAAATTCGTTACCTTGACTCCCAAAGCCTCTGCGTTAGCTATGACAATATCTATTTCTCTTAGACCCTCTTTTGCCAACGCTGCTGCATCCCCTTTTCTCTTTGTTATTGTCTTTAGTACACTCGCAATTTTAGTAACGGAACTTTCAGTTTCGAACAAATTAAACAACGTTTCCATTGCCTGATCGGTAAGACATAAACTGATGAGATGCGTTTGTACTTGAAAACGGGAAAACTTGCCATCACGAGCATCACAAAGAATGGAATAAATATCTTGATACTTTTCGCGCTCAATCCCACAGTACATAAGTACAGCTTGCAATAGCGACGTATGATTAATACGCACTGTAAAATGACGATCCTGTAGTTGAGGTATTTCATTACAAATCGACCAAGCTATAGATATTAATTCGGCCTCCGCCATGAGATTATTCGCCAACGGACTTATAATGTCAAAAGCACACTCAAACAGTTCACGAGGATGAAAACCATGAACCTACGGATTATTATAATATCATATTACAATAAAAAAAAATTTCTTTTATAATTTACGAATGTACCTTTTTTTCTCTATAAACTCTTTCGATTGAAAATCGTCGAATACTAGTAATATTATTCCAGGCAACATATCTAGCAAATGGTGCTCTTAAATCATGGGGTACGGAAACAATACTGCCGGTACGAGTCATTAATCGAACACAGCTATCTGTGAAATTGTAAAGTGGACCAGATTTAGGCATGAGCAATGGAGTAGTAAGACATATTCCTCCGTGTCTTTGAAAGACATCGACAACAGTTAATTTAATTTTTTCTTGAAAATATCGAGGTTTTTGAAAAAGAGAATTAGTTGTACCCCTGGCGGGTAGATTCATGTCGTAAGTTATATCCTCTGCAGGTGTAACTTCTTGCGAAAAACAGCAAGCAACTAAATATTTATATGCTTTGCTTTGAACGTTAGAGAGTGTATGACGGACCATTTCTTGAAGTTCTGCCTCTTCTAGTTGAAGAGGAGGTAAATAATCGGAAGACAATATTTCTTGAGAAGTAGGGCGCTGACTCGGATCATGATTGAGTAACCAACTAAATAATTTAGATATATATTAAGTATATAACTTACAAATTAATTTTATACACAATTTTTTTAAAGTGATTTATAGCTACCGTAAAATGTGAATTTGGGTCGTCATACCGTTTTCACTCATTTCAATAGGTAAAACTATTTCTTTGGATCGAAGATTTAAAAGAACTTTTACTCTTTCCATACCAGTTGAAAGCGGTTTATAGCACATTTCAAAAAAAATTATTCCTAAACTGTAAATATCTACTTTTTGGTTATAAATAGCTTTTGCTGCTTTTGCCGATAATTCAGGCGCAACATATAAAGCTGTACCCACTTGGCCAGTCATTGATCCTAAATCATCTATTTCAAAACTAGTACCTATAATCAAATATTATAATACATTTATGTAGAACGCTTTTCTTTTAAAGTATAATTTTACCTTTATCATTTGTTTGTGATTCTTTTTCAATTTCTAACGTCTGTGTTAAAGTTGATAAAATATTTGTTGTAGCTAAACCAAAATCACCGATTTTCACGTGATCATTACTATCCAAAAAAATATTTACTGGTTTTAGATCTCTGTGAATCATTCCTTGCTGATGTATGTGTGCAAGGCCTTCAATTATTTCACGAAATAAGCGCCAGATTCGTTCTTCATCTTCATAAAGTCCGTTGTCAATTGCAGTCCTTAATGTACTTTTCTCACAAAATTCCATCTGAATATACATAAACTGAATTTCTTTCATTGATGCTTCATCTTTTTCAGTTCCATTTTTATTTTTTTCTACGTCTAAATCTTGAGAATTCTGTGTCGATTCCGACGTTGGCGATTCCTCATTTTTTTCAAACTCTATGCTTTCAGATGAGTCTATACGAGTTCGCATGCTAATATAAGTAAATAATACATTCGTTAAATTTTTAAATATTATCAATTAGGAAAACATAAAATAACGTAAATTAATAAACATGTAAAATTCAAAAAATACCTACATAAAAGCCCAATCATCATCACTGAGATCGGTATCGTCACTACAATTATCGCTGTTATCTTCTTCACTGTCTGCAGATAATGCAACACTTGCTCGAGATTCATAAGAAATGTTCCACTCGACATCATGTACAGGTGGGGCTAATTTTTCTATATTAGAACTTCCCAAGTTCTAAAAATTTGAAATTAAATTAAATTTCCTATTAAAATATCATTGTAAACTTAAATAAAAACTTACATCATCAACACTTGATGTTACATTATCTGGTACTGACACAAACTTTATTGATGGTGTTGTGGAGGGTGTAAATCTGCTATGTCTCATTGAATCGTCAAGGGTCGCACTTTCGATCCAAGAATTGTAGTATCGTACGACATTTTCGTGATTTAATCTAGACAACAATTTAACTTCGCGAGTTATTTTTCTATTTAATTGTTTATTTTTAGGATTTAATTTTATTCGTTTTATTGCATATACACCACCGTCTAGTTTATTTCTAACTTTTAAAACATCTCCAAAGGCTCCTTTTCCTAACCATTTCAGTACTTCGAATTCATTTTGAATTCGCGATTGGCCACCAAACGATGGAAGATAAAAGGGAACGTCAGCATCAGGTTCTTGTTCTGGTTCGACATGATTTTGTTCCTGACTGCCATCCATATGTGGAGGAGATAATCCCCTTTCAAGTGGCGTTCGTATAAAACAATGCTCAAGCAATTGTTCTGCTGACCAACGAATCCGTTCATTACTTATAAGGCACTTGTTTATAAAATCTCTTAAATCGGGCTACAATAAAAAATATTATTGAATTACGCGCTTAAAATCAACTAAATTCATTAAAATATAAATTACCTGTAACGATGAATCAATTTCTAAGTCTTTTTCTGAAACTACTGAACCCTTAAATAAAGACAGCAAAAGTATACCAAATCTGTAAATATCCGCTTTTTTTCCTCCTCTCCCTTGTATTGTAGGGAAATCGTGTTCAATTTTAGGTAAACTGCTTGCTCGATAGATGTCTGATAGACGTTTATCTAAAGAATAATCTGAAACCTTAACGATACCCGTACGATCAATATGCACGCTTGAATCCCTAAGATCTTTATGAACCACATTATTTTCATGAAGATAATTAAGAGCAAACAAAATTCCTATTGCTAAATATCTAAGCATATCTGTATCAACTGGAATGTTTTCCATTAGAAAAAAAGAACACGTTGTTCCAACCTAAAATATGAAAATAATCATTAACCATAATTTAAAACATCAATTTTTATGTGTATTATTAAACAGACACGTACTACAAATTCCTGTAAAGTATAAATTATTAAATTATTTTTATCTTGCAAGTACTTCATATTTAAATACTGTACAAGATTGGGATGATGTAATTTATGTAAATGATTAATTTCTTGTTCTATACTAGCAATTTGCTTCATGGAGTGTTGTAAATTTGAGGTTTCACAATTATCGTTATCTTCTGATATTCCATTCTTCATAGTCCATTCTGTAATTGCAAATAATTCTCCAGTTATCATATCTACTCCTGCATAAACAACTGATCCTTTTGCACTATGACCTAAGCATTTGCCTCTATGTATTTGACGTTCTCCTTTGTTATTATCAAAATGTAATAATTTGGTCCCTCTATGCTCACACAATGAACCTTCAGAACTCTCAGAAGTACTCATACATCTTCTTCTTGAATAAGTTCTAACTCTTTCATGAGGGGAGGATGGAATTGATTGGGATAAAATGGAATCGGATTCAAAAGATAAACGAGCAGATTCTCTACAATTACGCATTTCTGCTTTCAATGCCTCCTTTCTTTTAAAAATTTCATCTTGTAAAACTTGTCTTTCTTTATCTTCTTTCAGTTGCCTTTCTTGTAATTCATATTGGATTCTTTCCTGCTGCTTTAATACCATCTCTTCATAAAAACTGCTATATCCAGGTTTGTTGTGTTTATGCAAAAATTTTTGTACGTATTGACAAAGTTCAAAAATCATAACTTCTCCTTTTAACCGTTTTGCTAAATCTTCCAATTCAGAAAGATGAACAGCTATTTGTTGATGAGACAAACCTCTACTATTTTGCAACTGAATTTTAGGAACACTAAAGAAATTTAAATAATTTATAATTTATAAGTTGTCACATTTAATTATTTAATACTTATGCTTTACCTAATACAAAACTTACTCTGTGGGATACTTTTCTCCACATATTATATGTAAATCAACCTGTGCATAAACCTCCGCTGGTCCAGACATGCCTTTTTGTGGTGTAAGAGTAATGATAATATCTAAAGGTTGCCATTTTTTCTTCTGCTTATTTTTACGAAGATCACATATTTCGTCTCCAAAAATAGACTATTATTTAAAAAATAATTTAAAAATTAAATACGATTCTTTAATAAATTAATTATTATTAAAAATACGTCATTACTTTTAAAACTTCAAGTTCGTTACTTTGACGATCTTGATATGATTCATCCTGAGACATTTTGAAAAAGATATATACTTAAAAGCTCATCTTTTACAAGAGCTTTTTACAATATGTATTAAATGTTATCTTATATATTTAAGTATATTTACAAAATTAATATTAAATTGCCACGCTATCTTAACCTCAAATATATCATTCAAACGCAATTAGTGGGTTGCATTAAAACATAACAGTTCGGGGAAAATTGGCAATAGACACTTTAATGCCTACAGAATCCACTATCAACTACATGATGAGAATTAAGTGTGATAACTTCTTTTTTACAACAAAAAACTACTGTGTATAAGGCGATCTACATTCCATGTTTTTTACTATCCGACTCCGGAGTCCGAAGTTCAGACCCCGAGTCCAGTGAGTAGTGACCGGTCTCTTTGCTTGCTTATGTATACACGGTTAAACACCGTAAAAGTAACGCAGCAAGTTCTGACTTTGGACAACATAAGTTTAGATATGACTGCGAGTTACTTTTGTGATTGTCGAGGTGCCGATTAGGACCGACAGTAAATTTCTTGTTTTTATTACGTTGTGCCGATGCCGACTGTCAAGTGGCCTGAGTATTGCACAAGTGGCACTGGCTCACACCGGCTACCGAAGTCATCAAGGTACACCGTCATCTGCACAGTAATAAACTAATAATGCATCTGATCAAACAATGATTAGATAGGTTCATAAAACTTAAAGAATTTTACTGGGGTTAATAATTTATATAAATATTGCGTAAGACATTATTAAATTATCTCAACGATAATGTTATTTTGGAACACTATCTTATACTATAGTACTTCTAGTACAACGACCGTCTAAAATTAATATAGAAACATACGTATAATTATTCCTTCTTTAGGATGGATGATTCTCGGTGTCGAGTATCGACATCAATTATATATATATTTCTGTTGTGTGAATTAACAAAATAAACAAAATATTTTCGTGTCAATCGTATGCTTTTGAGATTTTTAATAACAAAATTAATCCTTGAAAATATTTTAAATTTCATTACGGTAAAAAAACTTCACATTAAAAGTAGGCAACATATATTTTTAAATGTTAACGTTTAAAAAGAAAAATACAGGTCACATAAATTCCGTATCCGCCTTCTGCTCCCATCTATAAATTATCATTCTATAGACACCATGTAGCATCCGTTTAAAAATGTAAAGACACACTTGCATGATTGTAATGTACATTTCTATTATATGAATGTTTCATGGGATTTTTAATAGCAAATTCTAAATGCAAAGAACTTCATACGATTATGCAACAGTCAATTTTAAGCTTTCTGATTAAAAAAATATAGAAATGAGTACTATTAATTAATTAAATTAACTATTACTAGTTAACTAACCAACAAAATGTTTGGTTATTCAATTACTGCTTTTTTTATGTGTAATGGCGCTGTTGGTGTTATTAGCTATAAATATCGCATTAAATATCTATACATTAAATAATTATTTAAAAACCTGCTTTAAAGATATACGACCGTCTTTTTGACCCAAATCATAGATTTTATTTATGCAACATTATAAATGTTTAAGAATCGATACTTGGTATTTTTAAGGCATAAAAATAAGGTTAAATTAACGTGCAACGTGTCCAAACTCAAACTAGCCCGCCAACGGCCATTGTAGAAAAATGGACTCGAGTGCTAAAATGCAACGAAGAGATTCGTTGAGTCAAATTCCAGTGTGGCTCGCCGGCATTTTCGCGCTGGTGTCCTCCGAGTATTGCCGGTCTCGTTCGTGCGCGTGGCATCTGGCATCGGCATGATGCGTTTTCGTGCAAACGCACGTTGCAAATGCACATGCGGCAAAAGTACATGATGAATTTAAACAATAATAACAGAAAATAATGGAGATATAAATTTGAAATAACTTTGAGTTCATTGAGAATGCGGGCAATCATAAAAATAGTTGATTAGCGATGTAAATGCCGAAATACATAAGAATGCAAAATAATATAAGATGTATGCTCGACACGTGTCGTCTAACCTATCGGACGCATTAAAACATAAATTTCGTACGATAAAAGCCTGAATCATTTAAGGAATTCGTAGCCGTGGTCATTTTGTAAGGCAAATTTGTATGAAAAAGATACAATTTGTTGATTGTATGAGTATTTGACTGATAAGTAAAAATCTAGATTATACGCCTTGCTATACCTCGAAATCGCATTCGTGAGGAAATGTAACATTCAAGTACTCCCAAGTCCCAGCTTGAGGCAAATTCGGTCATCTGCAAAACGCCTATAGGCCAAGGCGACGGTAGCAATAGATTACATAAATGCATATTGTAGAAATTGAGAGAATGGAAACGAACAGACATTATGAGGAAGTCCCATGAGATGAAGAGGTAGCGATGGATAATTAGGGATATGCTAAAAATGAAAAACAATGGCGAATTAATGAGAGAGAGAGAGAGAGAATTGAAAAGCTACGTCTGTAGGTCGCCCGCGTTTTTTCTTCACTCAACAGACTGACGTAACATAAACAAGCGAGAGAAGAGGAAAGTAGCTGACAGTGGGCAGCGGCAAGTGAAAAAGGCGTGTGCTCATATTGCCATAATTATCGTGTATTTGCGCTTGTTACGACCTACGGGCGGCCCAGGGGCCAGGGCATTAGCGCAGCGCACAGCAGCCTATATACGCTACGGGCGCTAGGGGTATAGATTGAGTAGTTGAGAACTCGGCCAGGTCTTGGCGCTGGAGTAGCTGGAGCGTGTGCGCCGTGCGGCACTGCGGTGTGGCGTGTACATGTACGTGAGGGCCGGCAGCCATTTTATGTATTAGTATGACGTAGAGGCTGGGTGTAGCAGCATCGGGCTTTCAACCGTCCGTCCGCGGTCCGTCCCCGGTCCCCGACGCCTCGTCCGTGGATCGTGATCCGTCTCCGTACACGGGGGCACACAGACGCCCGGCGAGTGCGCGCACACACAGATGGAGGGAAGCAAGACGGAACGTTGCTGATCACACGCTATAGGATCGGCACGAGCGCACGAGGGGTGTGCGGGAGTAAGAGGGCCGTAGAGGGACAGGACAGAGAAAGAGAGGGAGAGTCTAGGTAAAAAGATTGAAAAAAAGAGAGTAGCGCGAGCGAGGTCTCGTTCGCCTCGATGCCGATCTTTCGAGGTGGCGGTTGAAAGAGTGTGTTTTTTAGCCCCGAAGCAGCTCCCGGGACCGGGAATACAAGAAGTTGCAGCGCGCGCACACACAGACACGTTTAACGTGAGCTCGCAAGAGAGAAAGAGAGAGGGAGGAAAGGAGAGAAGAAAAAGGTGGCCGCCTGCCTCGTAGCTCGCTTGCCGGCCAGCCGCAGCAAAGGGGAGCGCGCAAGGCGACAGAGAGCGAGAGGGAAATATAGCAGAGGTAGAGAACTGGCAAGGGAGGGAAAGAGACGGAGAGATTGCGCGTTTGTCCTCTCTCTCTCCCGGAAGGAAGAGCAGCAGGAGCTAGGGCGCTCTCCCGACGACGAGGTAAGCGAGGGACCGAGCGAGAGAGTGCGGGGGCAGTGCCGCAGACGCGAGTACAGTGTACGGCTTGGAAAGCACCAGCGGCGGCGGCGGCGGCGGCAGTAGCAGTCAGTACACTTGCGGTACCATGAGTATGAGCGAGGAGAGCAGCCCGCGTACGTTGTACGTGGGCAACCTCGACGCGACCGTGTCCGAGGACCTGCTATTGACCCTCTTCTCGCAGATCGGACCCATCAAGGGCTGCAAGATCATCCGCGAGGCCGGTAATGATCCCTATGCCTTCGTTGAGTTCATGAATCATCAGTGTGCGGGTACAGCCCTAGCCGCCATGAATAAGCGCCTCTTCCTCAACAAGGAGATGAAGGTTAACTGGGCCACGAGTCCCGGCAATCAGCCCAAGCTCGACACGAGTAACCATCATCACATATTTGTCGGCGACCTCTCGCCCGAAATTGAGACGCAGACGCTACGCGAGGCCTTCTCACCCTTCGGCGAGATAAGCAATTGCAGAATTGTTCGCGATCCTCAGACGCTTAAATCCAAGGGTTATGCCTTCGTGTCGTTCGTCAAGAAGAGCGACGCCGAGGGAGCGATCAACGCGATGAACGGTCAGTGGCTAGGTTCGCGGAGCATCAGGACCAACTGGTCGACGAGAAAGCCACCGCCACCGAGGTCCGAGAGACCTAGACACGCGGCCAACAGCAAACCCAACTTCGAGGAGGTACGTTGGCTGATGACGAGAGAGAAAGAGAGTCTGGCGATTATGGGCATCGACTGCTTCCCTTCGCAAAGATTCCTCTTGTACGATGGGTTTGTTCGGGTTCAACCTCATATCCATGTCTAAAGGGTTCCTATTTCAGATTGAATCTTAAGCTCCGAAGCCATAGTAATACACTTTGTCTTCCATAAGCTAAAATACTGTTATCTGTTTGAAGTTGGATCCTCTAAGAATTTTTATATTAATACACTTTTTTTATCAGACTATTTGATATGCTTGTCTAATTTACAGAAACAGGTGTTTTTGCAAGATGTACGAGTATTGTTCATTTTCCTAGAGTTTCATTCAAGTAAAAACACCTGTTGTATCGTAAAATATCAGTTACGTTAGTTTGTTTTATAAATGTAGATGTTTTCAAAATATGACCAAAATTTTATTTAAATCTGTTATTATTTATACTCATTTAAATAAGAATAACGAAAAGTAATATGCAAATTTGTTTTTGATAGAAATGGAAAGCATGAAAACATTACTACCTTTTTTATATCAAACAAAAGAAAAATAATATCTTACATTTTTATCTTTATTGTTGTATATTTTTAGAATTAATGTATATATACACTTTACAACTTCATATTTTTATACAATTTATTGTAAATTCATTATACATATGTGTATAAAAACTACATTGTAATATTTTTTTAAAGATTATTAATTACATGACTTTGCAATATTGATTAGAAATACACTGAAATTTTTGTTTTCATTTGATATTGTAACCAATTTTAGATATTCAATTATTACACTATTAAAACATTAAGTTATTTAGTATTATTTTTAATTATTATGCTTGATATATAATAATTTTATTTAATTTTTTTTTATGTTACTCAAATATTTATATGATATGATTTTATCAGGTGTATAACCAAAGCAGCCCGACCAATTGTACCGTCTACTGTGGAGGGTTCACAAATGGAATTACAGAGGATTTGATTAAGAAAACATTCTCATCTTTTGGTACTATATTAGATGTTAGAGTATTTAAAGACAAGGGTTATGCTTTTATCAAATTTACTACAAAAGATGCAGCCACACATGCTATTGAAAGAACGCATAATACAGAAATTAATGGCAGTGTTGTAAAGTGTTTCTGGGGAAAAGAAAATGGAGATCCAAATAGTGTGGGTCCAAATGCAAATCAGCAAGCTCAGCAGGTAAAACATTGAACATTCAGATTTTACACAAATTTTATTCTTATAAAGTTAATAAAACAATGATTAAGGCAAATTTTTAAGTGAATGCTTATAAATTAGCTAATATATTAGCATAATTATTATGAAAATTCAATATTTTTACTCCTAATCTACTATTTTAAAATACTAATGTTTATTTTTATACAGGTCACAGCAGGTGCGGGTCAGTATGCTTATGGATATGGGCAGCAGATGAGCTACTGGTACCCACAGGGATATCCGCAAATGCAGGGCCAGTTCCTTCAGCCGGCTCAATACTATAGCCAGTATTATAGTCAGCAACAAGCCCAGTATATGAATAGCATGCGGATGCCAACTCCGACAGCGGGTACGTGGCAGCCTGGTCAAGGTGGTACGGCACCACCGACACCATCTGCACCTCTGCCGCCAGGTCAACAGCCAATGGTAACTTATACCATGCCTCCTCAGTATCCCACGCAATGAAACGGGACGATCGACAATTATAAAAACAAATAAAAAACAACAGCAAATATAAAAAAATATGACGGCTGAAAGTTCTGTACGCAACACTTGACAAGGGACTTCCTCGAAAATAGGCTATTATATGTACCGATTAATCTCGATTGTGTAATTGATTATTCCTCAGTTTGCAATTGTTGTACACATAGTGACATAAACACACACGTGCCCATATGAACTCACTAAAAGACGCATAGCTATACTTGTGTAACTATACTTGTACATTGTTCAGCAGCATTGCAAAAAATACATTCAAATTCAAAACAAAAATCTCTTAGTTGAATTAGAATGTACTGTTGATACAATTTTTCTAGGTTTATGAGGAATAAAAATTATTTACTATATTGTTTTGTTTTGCTGCGGTAGTCGCTAGGATCATAGAAAGTAGATAGATTGCTCGCGTTGATTTCAATTGATAAAAAAAAGAAAAGTGAATAAAAAATTGCGGTATATATTTAAATCTATCTTCGAGGCCCCTGCAGAGCCCTGCATTCGTCGTAAGGCTTACATTAAGTATGTACGCATACGATATGACCATTGCGAATGTTGTATTTTTTAATATTTTCCCCTTTTCTTTGTTCCCTGCCCTCATTCCTTACCCTTAATATCTTTTTGAATCACCAATTTTTCTTAGTTCAGTGGTAATGTCAAATAGACACGTTGTGAATTTCGAGTCTGAATACTCATGACCGAGAACCTGATTATAATGAATATCTATGCGTAGGCGTAAGATAGAAAAAAACAATAGCTAGACACAGCGCCTGTGATGTAGCTAGAACTCTTTGAAAGCACGCTGATGAACACGTATGCAGGGCCCTTGTCAAGCGCAAAGACTAACATGGACAATGTTTGCGCTTATGAACTTACTTTTGCTTTGCGCGTCCTTATCGCCAGTGGCTGAAGCGATGACTTCAATCAACTATTTTTTATAAAATATTATAAATCGTAAAAAAATTAAAACAAAATACACTTAAATACTAAATTACAAAATATATATGTAATTTTAATAAGGTTTGTCACAGCCTCGTTTGGTCTAAAAATCGTAGACTTCATCAAAAATGACAATAAACGAAGCTGAATGTACGTTAAATTGACGTATTATTACGTAGACCGAATAAGTGTATAAAAGATTTTCGTATTTAATAAATATTCAAAATTTTACTTAAATGAGAATTTTGTTTTGATCGAAGGTCTTCCGCCAAACAAATGTATCAGAACTATTGTACAGCAATGTTTAAAAGCTTTGTAAGCTGATTAACAATTTGACGCAATGTACTTAGTTTTTTTACTTGAAAATTTCATTCTAGCCGGTTTTAATTTTTTAAGAACTCTACATAAAAAAGGAATGAGTTTTGAATCAAGCCACTGGTGATAAAATAAGTATCAACTTTGTCGGTTTAATGTAAGAAGTTGGTGGCAAAGCAAGTGTAAAAAATAGTAAGGTAAAAAATTCAAATTTGTATAATTTGATGAATTGTAATGCAGAGCAAGGTATGTCGAGTGAGAAAACAGATGTATGGAGTAATTGATTATAATAAATGAACATTGAGTAAAACACGAATAAGTAACGTGATGGAAGTGAAGAATGTTATATAAAGATTAATTTAGGTACGGCAGGGTGCAAGGCCCTCGACTTAGGATAATGTTATCTTATAATAAAAACAAATTGTCCTTTGAATGAGAAGAAGGAATAAATATTTAAAATACACTTTTGGTTTCATTGTTTATGCAAATCGATTAAGCCTTTCTGTTTTTCCAGACACTTTGTAATACGAATCCTATACATATGTAAGTTTCCTACATCCATAGAGGATTTTTGCAAAGTTATTTTCAAGTGTGACTGCGAAAGAACGTCACGTAAAAACATGGATGTTATGTGTGGATGTATTAATAATGTGTAAATTGAGGATTAAAAATGTAGGTGCGAAAAAAATTAAACAGTGCAATTTTTTTTGTATATCTGTATATATACAACTCATGTATCGAGCAATCGAATAATACAACTTGTTACAGTTTATGTGCCTCAAGCAAATTTTCGAATTAGTCAAATTGATAAAGAGGTTTCCAATTTCACCTTCTTCGGCGACGTTCACATTAATTGAAGTTTTGAAAATTGTAAGATCACTATAAACTAGGTAAAATACTACAATAATACATATTTTTTCAGCCAACACACTTCATAGCATTTTCTATCAGTTTCTAATGATTAAGCCAGAAATAAAGATGTAAAGATGAATTTTGCTTCAAATCGAAACAAATACCGTAATTATTTAATCTGTATCGCATCGCATGATTTTACAAAATACAATCGAATTTATTAACGTTTAATTTTTTTCATATAAATTGAATACAAGAATACAATTATTCGATCGACTTTTTAGTCAAAGGCGATTGAAAGAAGTTACCGAATACTGAAATTGTATCGCTTAACTTATTTTAATATCATTAATTTGCGATAACGTGATTTTTATGCATATTATTTATTAGTTTAATAATTATTGCTATGAAATATATTTATAAAAGTAGCAAAATAATTGGATCAAGGCAGAACTGTTTTGTGATTGGAAGGCTAGACGGTACATCTCTGCATCAAATAGGTTGAATTACTGTATTTATTATTAAATTGGTAAGATTATTTTTTCTTTGTATCAATGAGACGCATGCTTGTTTCAGATAATAGTTTCTTTTTCGCTTATTTTCGTACCCTGTACGTATAAAAATTTTATAGGCAATGATTTTACGCATTTTTCGAAAAAACTTCGTTTTATAGGTTCTTAGCGAAATATGGATTACGAAACTTACAAAATAAGAAAGCAGTCACGATGCAAGAATTCGCAGCATTAAATAAAATAATAATAATGAGGAAAAGCCTCAGTTCGCTCATAATAATCAGAGATCATAAATGTACGAAAAGTGTTAGCAAGTTCAGCCGCATGACATTTTTAATCATCCTTGTATTTTGTACTTGATTTTTATTTTATCTTTTTCTTCATCGTATCAATCTTAATTAACAATTGCACAAAAATTCGCAGACGAAGCTTGAAAACTTTAAATATTATTAATTTTAAACAGACGATTTCTTGACTCTTTGTAACCAAAGCAGTAACATCGTCAATTTTTATATTTATCACCCTCTTATCACATGCGCAGAGTACACATCACGACGCTTACAAACTACTTTCGGTAGTGTAAAAACTTCTGTAAACTGGGACACAAAAGTAGAAGTAGTTTCTTATACGAACGACGAGAACATGCAAAACAATTTTTTTCTTTATAGAGACAAACTATTCATTCTATATATATTTGATTTTTTTAAGATCAAAAATATGGCAACTGGAAATATGTACCGCAGTTTGGTAATAACTTATATTTGCAATCTAACAAAGTTGAATTTCTAAACTGTACAAATAAATTAATAAATTCCAACAATGTAACATACAATATGTTAAATACTTTAACTAATCATTATTTCGGAATGCAGGGCTTAACATATGTCAAAGGTATACTATACCTAATAAGGTAATTTATTTCCTTACATTGAAATATTTTTGGCAAATATGAGTATTAATATCAATGTTTCTAAAATTATTATATTCGATTTGATTTAAATAAATAAGTGCACACAAAAATACATTATTTGATCATACATAAATAATCTTTTGAATATTATAAATTTGAGTTTGACATTATTATTTTAAGTTCAAGAAATTACAGCTACAAAAATTTTTATTTTATATTTGGAATACTTTCATATCAGATTGTTACTAAAAAATAAAATTCAAGGTATATCTACATAGACTGTGTACAACACGATATTAAACAATGTTTTCAAAGTAAGGAAATACAGTATATTCAGGCTATATATTAAAGGCTATTAATTAGAATAATAAAAGTGATAAAAAATACACCCTTTTGAAAGATGCATTCGCATTAAGTACACGCTTTTATTAATTACGATGGGAACTTGTGGTATTTAAAAACTCGCACTGATATTCGATCGTTCGTCACCACATGTGATTATCATAACAACGATTTATATTATTTTGAATAAAAAATACCTTGCAAGTGCTCGCGACTTAATTGTTTCATTAGAATAATAATAAATCATCCGTCGCGACATATCTCATTCGTTTCGTTGTTTTGTAGAACCTGCATGCATCGGATCTGATAAGCCAGACTTTAATCACGAGTAAAATTAGTTTGGGCTTGTTTTCATTTTCATGCGTTGCTTTGCGAAAAAAATCACATAATTTTCACTACACGTCCTACACGAAAGGCATTGCCGACAATCTAGTTTGCTGCTCTCACTGCTCAAAGGCAACTGTACTTATAGCGTTTGACTTTACAATTTATTTATTATCATAATGGACGTGCAAAGTTGCAATTCTAAATCTCACGTTGCATTTATTTTTGTGGAGTGCCTCGGTAGTCTTTATGAGCAAGTATTTATTACGTCATTAATTTTTATAAATACATTCAACTCTTACCCTCAGCTAAAGTGTTACTGCTTGCGCGTGTTTTCTTTTTTTAATTCACTCATAAAGATCGAAAAATATGAAAGCACATGGGGTACATACTCGATATTGATACTAAAATATTCTGATACCCCAATTAGCAGCAATATGGCAATCCTTTCGATTTTTTGCGTTTTACAAAATTACGCACGCTAAGCGGAATCGAATCCGACATTATTTCCTCTTGGATTTTTTAATCAGAGACTTACATCACCGTATTCAAGACTCCATTTCTCGTAGGCGATTAAACTTGCTGGTGACACGGACTTGCGAATTCTTTTTAACGAGTCAAGAAAATCCTGCAACGTTATGTTGCGTACCGAACTCAAGGATAGATCTTTCACTTGTTCCATATTGAGTTCTATGGCAATTAATTAAAGTATGATCAGTTTTCTACGTTCAATAAACGATTTTGATAATAACCGAGAAAGGGCGTGAAATGTTACCTCTGATAGGTCCAAGTGCGGCATCCTTAGCTAAACCCGTTAAGTCGCTGCCAGAGTAACCTTCCGTCAGCTGTGCCATTTTACTAAGTTCCTCTTCCGAGAGAGGATCATTGTGCTTCATCAACAATCTCTTCAATAAAATAATTCTCGTTTGAGATTCGGGCAACGCTACATAAACCCTCTTGGAGAACCTCCTGAGCGCAGCTTCGTCGAGTTCTTGGGGCCGATTCGTGGCAGCCATAACTAATATCCTCTCCTCGGGATTGCAGGGAAGACCATCGAATTCAACTAGGAATTCTGTTTTAAGGCGTCTGAAAGAGCAAACGCAGAGGAGTAAAAGAAACGCGATTTGGGGGAAGAGATGGCAGAGTCTCGAGGCAGTCGACTCACCTAGAAGCTTCGTGCTCGTTGTCTTTGCGTTCGCTGAGCAGGGAATCGACCT
This sequence comes from Sycophaga agraensis, assembly GCA_018906755.1. Lineage (NCBI taxonomy): Eukaryota > Metazoa > Arthropoda > Insecta > Hymenoptera > Pteromalidae > Sycophaga > Sycophaga agraensis. The sequence goes on along the minus strand of JACCIE010000002.1, from coordinate 5,830,155 downwards.
CGTCGATGAAGATCACCGAAGGCTGGAGCTCACGGGCTATGGCGAAAAGGGCCCGCACGAGCTTCTCGCCTTCGCCGACGTACTTGGAAGTAAGGCTCGCCGCCGATATGGAGAAGAAGGTAGCGTTGCACTGGGTGGCCACGGCGCGGGCCAGCAGCGTCTTCCCGTTCCCCGGGGGGCCGAAGAGCAGGAGGCCTCGCGCCGGGGTGCGCAGCCCCGTGAACAGCTCCGGGCGCAGCGAGGGCAGGATCACCATCTCCTGGAGGGCCTGCTTGGCCGTCTGCGCAAGCGAGCTCGTTACACAATGCGCAAGCGGGGCGGGGGCGGGGGGCGGGGGGTAGGGGACGGGCTCGCGGAGGACGCACCTCTTGGCCGGCGATGTCGTCCCAGAGGATGGGCGGGCCGCCCTCCATGATCTCGTCGAGGATCACCTGGGCCAGCTTGGGCTCGATGCCCTTGAGCTGGGGCAGCTTGCGGACGGGCGTGCCGCGGTTGCTGTTGGCCGCGCTGCCCGCCCCGCTGTTCGGGGTCGTCGGCCGCCGACGCATCGGCGACTCGTTGCCCGGGACCGAGAGCTGGCGCTTCACCGAGGGCGGCGTCAGCGAGGGCTTCGACAGGGAGCCCCGGTGGCAGGGCAGCACCGCCTGCGAGCGACCCATGCTGCGTGGCAGTGTCTGGCTTTTGTTGAGCACGGCCCCGGGCGGGCGGCGCCCCGTCACCGGGAACTTCTTCCCTAAAGCTGAAATCATCATTTTACCCTCGCTCATTATTCTTCCTCTCATTTTGCGACCCCTTTCCCGTCAGTTTAACGACGCGTGCTATCGATCGGCGGACTCGCCCCGGGCACCTCCCACGGATACGCGCAGCACAAGCTTTCTTTTTATTCTTATTTATGCTTGCTCATTTTTGCTTTTGAATAACTCAAATATTTACTGCATTTCAGAGTTAGTTGGCCTAAGAAACTTGTACTTTAGAATATTCTTTTTAACTAAAGCATTTTCTATTTGTTTACTTTGCTTTTCTTTTAATGATAGTACGGCTCGCACAAGTGGAACAACGCATGAAACTTAGACAACCTTTGACCTTTGACCCGTAGCATATATTCGAATTCATGAATTCATTGTTTCTGTCGCCAAAGGTTGCTGTTGCGAAACCGAATTCGATTATCAATCCATTTAAAATTCCAAACTGAAAATTTTCAGGCGAATCTGCAAAGACTTAAAGTCTTGATCAAATTATAATAGTTTCCTGGAATTATTTAACGATGTCAATGTGAAAAATTGCATTCATCTCTATATGTCGCGAAACAACAACTGAATTATTAATAAAAAAGCTCTTGAATCAAGATATAACATTATTCCAATAAACAATACGTAATAAAAATCATATTTCTTCGTGTCCTCGTTTCATACTGTACGTTTCTCTATAAGCGTGATAGATCGCGTCTATAATGCATTCGAGCGTCTATAGTCAAAGGTGACTTCTTACTTTAAGTCGCGATTTTATACTCATGCACATATGAATGTAGGCAGCAGTGACCGAAGAAGTATTAAATTAACATACATATACATAAAGCTGCTTATTATCATTCATTGCGCATCCGCAAAATAAGAAAAAATAGTACCTTAAACATCAAGGGAGCCGGTGCGAAACGTCAAGATAAATTAACGATTGTATTATACACGTACAAATAATTGCGTCTTTAACTTTATATAAGAAGCTCAATATTTATGCTTTTTCCTACAAACATCATGGAGTTTGAAAACGAGATTTTATTCAAACTTTTTTATTTTAATTTTTATATTTTTAACTTTTATTTTTCTAACTATATCGTCCAAAAAGTATTATGCATGCAATACTAAATATTAGTTTATTTTTGTAAATTCTAGATAAAAAATAGGCTAATGCAATAGGATCTAATAGGATTGTAAAATAAAAAATGCTTTTACAAAATCAATTTGTATAAGAGTGCCAATGATATAAATAAACATTTTCAATTACATACATCAAAAGCTGCATACGAGCATTGAAGCATAAACTAAGCAAATATACAAACACATTTAATCTTAAATTAAATTTAAAAAAAAATAAAAAAAAACAATACAATACCTTCACAGGAGCGGTTAGTATTAGTCTTTATAGCAGTACGCGAGCACTGCAAATTGGTCCTGGAAATCGGCGCATACGTACTCTGTACAGTGTTCAATGTTTGTGCATTGTTTTTTTGTTTTTGACCGTGATTCGCGTCAGAAAGTGTAGAAGAATTCGTTGTTATGGTGTGTAAATTGCGACGATGCCTCAAGTTCTTATCCGCCTTTTCCCGTGGCTGCATTTGATCAACATCGCTTTGTTTTGGAACAACCGGCTTTTCTTCGTCCGTGATTTCCAAATTTTCCAGTTCACATACACTTGCTACAAAATAAATTGAAAAAAAAAACATTTCCGCTGCCATGCCGCGGCAAACGCTTATTCAAAATTTATTAAACATGGTGGTTAATGTAGGTATTTTAATATAAAATGGAAATCATCTTTGAACATCTTTAAAATTTAGATGTGTACAAATAATAATAATTTAAAATTTCCATTTTCTAATATTGCGTGAGATTTAAAGATCTATCATAATAATTTCATACAAATTTAATTTCTTTGTTACTCTTTTTCATTCGTAACCACCATGTAAAATCGGCACTCTTTTTAAAATAAATGTCAGAAATTTTTTTAATAAAAAATCGTAGCAGCAGTTAAAGTTGCAATGCACGAACATACTTACATTTAGATTTCAAAAGATTTACATGACATAATTTAAAATTTAAAATAAACGATAAACATTAAAATTTGAAATAAAAAAAAAATTAAATATAAATATTGAAAAAGTTGACACGTACTACATGCGTACACAGAGATCGACGATTATTATCAAACAATCTAAACATTTATTCTTTTTTAATCCTGAGATCTATACTTTGATTGTTCTAAATTATTGAAAGCATGCCAATATTATAGTCTACTTTACTATTTACTGTTTAATTTGTACATATTACTATGAAATCTATTTTCAAAATACTTTAGATTACAGAACAGCCAATTTACAGTACAGTTCTCAGGTATGCTTATATACTGTACTATGATACTATATTCATAGTGCAAGCAAAGAAAATAATTAAATTTATAAATTTACCAAGAAAATCAAGTCTGTCCCTAGCCATTCCTAAATTGGTCTTCATTTTATCATTTAGTCTTTGAGCTCTTTCCCAAACTTCCCCTCGACCTCCAGTACACTCTACTGCAATGCCTTTCTCCAACTCCTCAATTCCTTTTTTGTAAAGCTCAATGGCCATTTCCTTATGATCTGAAATAACAAGCAAAACCCTTAAAAGTCTTTGTTTACCAAAGTCTTTGTCAGTTTTCTTCAAAGGAGATACAGCTGCAGGATTGTCAATTCAATACCAAATATGGAACTTACACCTGATGACCCTGTCCAAATTACTTTGATCTTGCCATGTACTTTGCTCACTTATATGGAATGATATTCTTGAATTTAATTTTGCATATATATCATTTGTATTTAAATGATTTTAAATTACTTTATAAAAATGATAAACACTTGACTGTATATAATTTTTTAAATAGAATTTAATATTTGTTAATTAAACTTATTTTTCTTAAATGAAGCATGATATAAAATTCTTATAATATTATGTTTAAATCATTAAATAATTTTTATCAGTTAATCATTTCTTTACTAATCAAAATCTAGTAATCAATGATTAGATTAAAATCAAAATTAATCGTTAATATATTATCTATACATGATTATATTATGATTATAAGTTTTCTATTTAAATAATACAAATTTACCTTCATTTTCTTCATCAATTTTTAAAGCTTTACTGATGTATTCAAAAGCCCGGCGATGATGATGTTTTTGCTTTGCTAAAAGTGGATCTCCAGGACCAGGTCCTGCTGGTCTTCTAATGTTTTGCGACATGTCTTCAATTGCACTTTTATGATTGTTAGAAACAGATTTCTGATCGACTACAATTTCAAGTTGACAAGTATTCTTAGTATAATGCCTTTTGTATATCAAATGTGACGTTGAGGCATAAATGTATTTAAAAATTATATACAATTGATAAATCACAGTCCTAAATATATTAAACAACAAAATCAGTGGAAATGAAACAATGTAGAGATTCCGCTTGTGCACAGATGATTGTTGGCCTTCAGCAGACCGATGATGGTGATGATGATGGTGATGATGTCCGTAACTGACACTTGTCACTGTTTTATCACTATTTTCAGTCTTAGTCACTTTTAACTTCTTAGGGGATCTATTACCCTTACGTGAAGAACGTCCATTGCCACCACCATCGCTGTAAGACATCTCCCAGGACTTCACGAACTGATATTGATGCTTCAACTATAGAAGATACAGTATACTTGAATGATCAATAAAGAAACAAAAAATAGAAACTAAAATTTTTCTCATAATATTTGTAATTGTAAATAGAAATTTAAAAACTATTACAATCATTATATTTCATTTTATTAAATCTCCTTAATTTCGTAAATAAAACTTACATTCATTAATTTGAAATAAAAAATAAAAAACAAGATTAGACATCAACAAGGTTATCATGTAGTAATTTTGTAATTAACTTATACAAATTCAACATTCTACTAGATTATTTTAAAATTTTTACTGTTACTATGATTTTCAATCATGTATAGATTGAAATAAGTTTATTCAATGTTTAAAATGGTTTTTATGTAAGAAATATGTTAATACTAGTGAATTTTTTTTAATATATTCCAAACTGTCAGATGCTACATTTTGCGAAATAGCAGACGCTTTTGTTTACCGTGAGCTGCTGCTGCTGGCAGGACAATCTCCTCGGTGATACTGAGCGCGGACGGTGCGACGACTGAATCGAACCGCTGCGACATCCCCGACGTGAGCGAAGACAAGAAGTGATATCGGCTTGCTTGAGTCCCGCCGACGACGAGGACGCCGAGCTACTTCTCCTTAGCGGCTGGATCTTCCCAAATCCTCCACAAGACCTTGCAAGGATTCACCACCCATTTCTCGGTACGCTAAAGAAGGTGTCGAAGCAAAAATGATGTAGCTCGTTTAATTTCGTTTACTCTGCTTATGCACCATCGAAAGTAATGAAAAAGAAAGGCTTCGATGCCGTACTTTAAACGTCTTGTTATGTCGATCAGATGCCAAAGGATATAAATATACAAGTTGAAAGACATAATACATACCTATGAGAGACGGCGAGCCTGCGATCGAATTTCGATATTCACCAAGCTTATTCCTCCCTTGCCCTTGCCTCTCTGTTTCTCAGTCAACCCGGATCGTTAAAACGCGTACTCTAGCAGTCCTCCGCTGCTTATCTCGTCCAGCCTATTGTTGCGTGTCAGGGCGGGAGGAGAATGAAAAACAACAAACTACCTACGAACTGAACGCGCGCGCATTTCTTCCGTCTGTGAGGCGAGAATTCGGTGTGCCACAAGAGTTGCGCGCCAGCGAACCTTTCCACTAATACAAGAGGGTTGCAGAGGTCTGAGGGCGTAAGCGGACGCGCGCAATTTGAGGGGGCACAAGGGTGACGTAGACTGCACCAAAAAAACCGACTCCAGCCTCACACCCCCGGTGCGCACGCAGAAGGCACACTTTGCTCGGCCGCAGTCACGTCGCGGCTGCACTGCATGTAAACTTTGGCACTCCAGGCTACTATCGCGTGATGCGGCGTTTGCGAAATCTCGGCTCGATCTCGAAAAGGCATCCCGAGGTGAATACTGACTCGCTGCGTTGCGAGAGATCTGGCCGTGAAGATTCCGCCTCGTTTCTTTATGCTGTCTCTCTCTACTTGTCTCTCGTGTAGCAAGGTATTCTTTTCTCCTTCAGGGACGACGACTTTTGAGAGCGCGCGACACGAAAATCCGCTGCAGTCGCGCGACTGCGGGTCGCGGGCGGGAAAAGACTAAGAGGAAACACGATCGGTAGATCAGGGAGAGCCATTTATCTGTATCTAAACTCTTAAATTATCTAGATGTTTCCTTATAGTTAAACATAGGGGATATCCTAAGTCAAATATGTTTTACTTTGTGGATTTCTTGCACAAATGAGGTTATATTGACATCGTGCATCGAAGATGAAAATGAAAGATGATGAGATATTTTTTGAATATTCATCTTTAAACGTTCACGAGCTTCGGAGAAAAAGATATAATCTGGTTCTCAATTACAGCGAAAGTGTAGGTGCATAAGATATAACGAGAAATAAATATTTGCATTTAATCAATAGAATATTTGAACATGGTTAGTTTTAAATTTTGTAGTTGATGGTAATATTTTTATACCATCTTAAACCAATGCTATATATTTTAGACTCAATTGTCAAGAGAAAATTGTTTTTGAAAATATTTTTTCTCGCTAATTATATTGTATGATCTAAATATAATAGTTAATAAATTGAATATATGTATCTTTCTATATCCCAAATTTATTCAATTTAATATTGTTAAGTCTAAAGAATTAGTCGATATTAAGATAAATTAATCGGGAGAGAATGACTGGAATATTTACGCATGCGCAACTTGATATTTATATGCGCGCGCAAATGTCATTGGTAAGTATCTAAGAAAAAGTAAGATAGCTACTACAGTGTCAACGCTGCACACTATATTACTATATTGCAGACGATCATAAACGCATAGTGGGCAGACGACAAAAGATAATGGAAGAAAACCTTGCTGCCAAATTGTGTTTACTTCTAGGAGAACGGGCTAGTGAAGGTGTGCATCGTCATTTACTTAAAATTCTAAGTGTTTATTGATAACTCCACAATTTTTGGATATTTACATGATTAGATTGCGAAGAAATGATATACATCTTGTTAACCTTAGCATTGTTACGCGCTTATCGATTATTTGGTTTGATAGGTTCAATTTGAATTTTGTTATTATCTTATATTGTTTCTCGTGGAGTAGAGTACGTAACAGGTAGTTTCTATGATTATTTTTTTTGATAAAATACAAGTGGAAAAAGTCTTATAAAATTAAAATTTTCTTATTGTATTCAAAAAAGCTTATCAAAATAAAGTTCAATTTGGAATGTTTAAATAAGTATTTTGTAGTAATAATTCTTTGATGATTTTATTTATATAGCGGTTCAATGGAAACTTCTTGGTCAAGAGAAAGATGGATCTTTATTACTCGGATGGGTAGAAAATGCATCTTTAGGGATAGATGATTGTTCGTATTCTGTGATTGGACACTATGATCGAATTAAAGATTCTTTACAGGTATTGAGATTTTTTTTAAAGTTAAGAAACAATACTGATTAATGTATTTTTATAGGTATTACACAAATTCTCAAAGGTTCTTAATCTTATTCAAGCTTCTGTTAATCAGTGTAATTCCTTACTAGGGTATGTGACAAAAGAAACTACAAACTCTAATTTAAACCAATGCAATGAAAACTCTACAAATAGTTCTCAAATATCGATCATAGATAAAGATGAAGAAGGCAAGAATCACTTAAGTTCAAATTTAGATCTTGAGTATTATCAAGCTCATATCATTGAATATAAGACTGAAGAGAAAAAAATACGTACCTTAGAAAGTAAAAAGTTAAAACAAGTTAGAATACAATTCCTGTATAAAACAAAAATATCTAAAACTATTGATAAACTTTTAGTTTTAGTTCATCAAGAATGTAAGTTGATTATATAAGGCTGTGTTACATAAAGAAAATTTATATTGTGTTAAATATTACAGATGTTCATATGTACAATGTTTCATATAGTATTAATATGGATATTCATACTGTAACAGAATTAAAACAGGAAATTTTAGTGAAAACATTTACATGGGCACAATGGGATGCCACAAATCAAGTTCTTTACCATATTCATCATCGAAAAGCACCAACAAGTGTCTTTACAGAAGATGCTCCTGAAAAGTCGTCTAAACCATCAGGTGTTACTCCAACACTTAGTGGTTTACAATTCCATGATGATCTTCCACACGAAACTGTGGTAAATTTGCAGTTTTTGCAATATTATATTTATAAAATACCTCAATCAATTGATCTTAATTATTTTTATTTTAATAGCTTAACATTCCATTAAATTTACCTCAATCTCCAAATCCAGATAATTGCGGTACATACGAAGATGATGTGATACCCTTAAGAGTTCATGATTGTTCCTTAGATCTCATAGTTATATCGGATTATAAAGGTGCTGTGTGTGTTTGTCATCATTATTTATACAGACCTGTGCAACCACCCCAACACCTTTTGAACTCTGTACTTAGTGATTCAAACACTGTTCATTTTGCTTATTCTGTAACAGTGCTTCATCATAGTTGTGTGATACAATGTGTGATTCCAGGAATACCTTGGATTCGTGCAAAACTCATGAGACCAACGTTTACTTTATATGGTGATAACCACATGGTTGTATTTGTTCAAAATTTTTTCACGCATTTATTAGAAATCGGACTTCATCATCAACCATGCTGTCATATTTTGTGTGGACCACTTACGAATGTTCCTTCACAATCGTCCTACCTGATACCTTTACTTAATTTAAATAACTTAAGTGAAACCAGTACCACTAAGAATAAATATTCAGTAAATGATATTAATAATAGTTTAAGTGGTAATAGTACTAATATTCTTACAATAGATTTACCAACATTAGATTTAGTTTATTTAACGGTACCATCAAGCTTTCTCGTCGAAGTTTTTAAGAAAGAAACTTCGATGGAAGTGCGTTTAGGCATACTTCATTACTTCTTGTGTCATAAAAATGATCTAGAGTCAATTACCGAAATTATAAGTACAATTGCTGAAAAACCTCGCTCTTTGCATATCGTTAAGGTAATGCAAGAGTTTTTGATCAGCGGCTCTCATTCATTAGTGCAAAAGAATTTGTTATCTGACGCAGCTCCACTATTGGCCCTAGTGCCGGTAACAACAATGGATGAGTGTTCAGGATTCGAAGCCAAAATCAATGATTTCAGTATGACACTTAGCCATGAAAAACTTTGGAACACCTCGGTGATGCTTTTGTCACCACAACAGAGGCTTGTACCATACCGCAGTGATTTGTGGACTAGATTGTGGGATTTGCTTAGTAAGAGGAGTGACGAGTTACCAAGATTTAAACCTAGTCATATAGCTGAAAAGTTATTAGTTTCCTTGGCTTGTTATCAACCCGAGGCATTATCTCGCTGTAGTACTCCAATGTCACCAAGTGGAGGGTAATTTTTACAAGATTTGAAAAATAATGGCAATTATTATTTTAACATATTTTAAACTAAAAATAATTAAATAGTTTAATCGTATATATGATCATGATTCTCTATCAGAAAAATTATTATTTTTGAAAAAATATTAAATACAAATTTACGGCCGAAGTTGTTTTTTAATCTTAATCACAAATTTTCATCTTTGCATCTTAAGAAATTGCTTATCAGTTAATTATTTGTATTAATTGTAGTTTTAGTGTCACTACTGCCACACTGGGTGAATTGATGATGTGCAGTCGCCATAAATTTGGGGATCCCGGGTTACCCTTCGATGAAATGGAGAGCTGCACTGCCTCAAAACAAGAACACATAGTATCTGTAAATTTACGCGAGCTTTCCCTACATTTATTAAAGTATGGCACACAGAATTCTTTCGGGCGGCTGAGAGGCTCTTGCACGCCTTTGCAGGTTCACACGATGTCAACGAGGCACGTTGCATCGCAACTCGAAACTTCCAGACTCCTCTGTCAAATGCTCTGCAAAGCGGCGAATGTAGATACAAGGCTTGAGCCAGAACGCGGATTTTGTCTTATGTTAGTTATTATTACAACTCTTTTTTTGGTTGATTTGAGTGTATTTTGTTTGTTTTATAAAAAATGATAATTTTATTATAGAGATCAATTGGAAGAGTCAAGGCGCTGGCTGTTATTTGCTTTATTAGAAAGATATCGTTATGCTACTGAAAGCATTGCATTTCCAGTTCCACAAGGTTTTATGTCTTTCTTCACTTACCTGGGTTATCGAACTTTAAAATATTCTATGTTTGTGCAATACGTAAGACATTCTGTTTTTGAGCTACAAGTGGATGTCGCTAAAATTATTATGGCGGGTAAGTATTTGCAATATTAGTTTTATTATAACTATAATTTTCAATTTGTTTATACAATGTGATTTCGATCTTTTTATATTTTTTAATGAGAACATTTTTTATTTACTACTGTAATTATTATAACTTATTATTTCTTACATTACTATTTTTCTGTTTAATTTTTGTTAATATTGATTACAAAGTTAACAGTTTTTAATGGCTTTCAAGATATTGGAGATACAAAACAAAATGTCTCACGCAAGTTAGAACTGCTATCTTTATTACCGAGAACACGAGCAAAACGTCTGCTTAATCAGTGGCTACATCCAATGAGTTTTATGTTGAGAGCAAGGGAACACTCGGCGAACATTCTGTCAGGCGAGCTATGCTCATCGCGTAACAAGCTTCCTCAGCATCGTCATCGCCACAATGGTAAATTGAATTTTGAAATTTCTAATGATGTATGGTTCTTTATCGGACAACGAATATGAAAATTTTATTCACATTTAAAACTTTAGGCATATCAGCTTTTCCTTCGGCGGATCGACTTTCTCCACTTGATACATTCCTTGATTTACTCACAGCCAAAGGTAAGGCTTGTGTTTATTGACGTGAAGCCATTAATCTGACATTTTTTAATTATGATTTTAATTTTTTTTATAGCAAGTCTTACAGAGTTAGACTTTGGATTACTTATTGAGGCTACAGTTACGTCAACCGAAGATTTTCTTTAAAGTAATGAAAACATTTTCAATTATTTCAATTTAAAGAAAGATTGAAAAATTATTACCAAATATTTATTATTAAGTTTTTGTTATAAATTCATTGCATTTTATAATCAATGAAGTTTTGATATCGTGCGATGTAATCGATATGTATGTGCGTTTTTGTGTACATTTTGTTACCCAAGTTTTGATGAATATATTTCGAATTTTTTTTTATTGTGACACTACATTGATATATTTTTATAATTGTTTTGTTTTTACTTTAGTTCTGAATGAGAACATTGTTACTTTGTTAATTTTAAATCATAATATACAAGAAACTGGTAAAATTGATTTTCATACAACATGTTAAAAATTATTTGTCATTTACAAATATAAAGTTATGTATCATATTTATTGCTATTTATTTATGATGGAAAATATGTTTTATTTTTTGTCATTGTACAAATTAACTAAGTAAATATTTGCTACATAATGTCATCGAAAGGTAATGTGAATAAAACACTATTATCTTTGATTTCATTGTCATTTATTGAAACACTCTGTAGGGTACACAAGCTATTCTAGATAAGCATTACTGAAAGTATAAAAAAACTGAACATTTGCTTATAGAAATCACAAAAGTGGATGCTGCTGTTATTACAATCATTAAATCGTGCTGACGAGCATTCGAAGGCACAGACGGTCCTCGACCCTTACACCTGAGCATTTCGCCGCAATAACACAGTGTTAATAAAATTATCAAAACGAAAATTGCTCGTAAGTTAAGGAAAATAACAAAGAAATACATGTGCAAGTATATGTTACAAAAAAGAAAAAAATACCACGGTACAATTGCGTACAGAAAGAAAATAAAATCAAAGACCCTTAATAATGCGATGAAAGTAAAACAAATACATTGGCAGAAAAGAATTCAGTTATACGTCGTCGCGGCAAAATTAAGCTTCTGCAGAACGTCGATACACGAAATATTCGTCTACTGTATGTAATTAAGAGCGATTATCACGCGCTGAGTTCATGAAAACGTAAAGGGGACCGCGTGCCTTCGTTACACAAAAAAGAACGTTTCGTAATATACGTACGATATAATTGCATACATCGAAGTAATAATATAATCTATGCTTCTGAACTTACAGGCTAGAAGAAAGATAAACTTATATGATACACGTATAATAATGCGCAAAGTCCTCGTAATTAACGATTATTCCATGCCGATCAATCGATGCAGCAACTAAACGTCTGCTTTATCTCATTTGTTGATTTTTTTAGATACGATGATCGCTATATTAGACTTTCTTAATGACAGAATTGCACCTAAGGCCACTTGGATAAGATTGTGTCTCTCTCACATCTCGAGGCAAATTGCAGTGGGACATAGTTATAGATCTATTCCACTTTAACTGCATAAACATCGAGTCGCGACTTTTCTTAACGAAACGCAATGGCACGGCCAAGTTGATAAAAAAAATTATATTCTCTACGGACTTCATGTCCTCTTGATGCGACAACATCATCATAATGCGTCGGTGAAAGCTGATTTCCCATTTTCCTTCAATATAGTAAGTATTGGCCAAAAATTCAAGAATTTAATACTCGAAATATTAATCGTTCATGTACTTCAAAAGAAATTACCTTAAGTCCTTTACAGTTTGATTAAAATTGTGAAATTTCGAGATCCTTGAGTTAGAGTAGAGTTATTACAATTTACGAATATCAAGAGCGTTTACTGAAAAAAAAAACAAATTCTTGGCCACGTTATTATAAATTAATGAAGAAAAGATGAATAGAAAATATGCAAAAATGATAATAATAATCTCCATCAGCTTTCACCTGGCGCAGCTTCAAAGCGGTAGCTGATAAATCACGCAAATTAAAAATATATAGTCTACCCTAATCTATATTAAACCTCGACGTGTTTCTATGTAATAATCACAAAAAATGAGACCAAGACCCGCTAGTTACACGGATATCTCAATCTTGAGTACGGGCCTCTGTCGAAATACTTTATAAAAGTACTGTGAAAAGTGAGAGTAAAAAGGCGATGGAAATTGCGCTGGCGCTTATCCTATAGCTAGCATTGAACTGTGCTTCAAGTTTACATGGCCATGGGCATCAAAGATGCGCTGTTTATCATTGCGTAGCTCAACAGAGCAACGTTTATTGTAAATCACATTTGCCCGGTCAGAATTATTCGTGTCGGATAATTACACTCTCAACTTGCCAATGGTCCGTTAATCAGACAAACATTTTCATTCCAATTCTAATATTACGTAGAGTACTGTAAACCGGTAAGTTTTAATGCTAGGCATTCGCGTTCAATCGCACTCGGGGTAGTTATTCAAATGAGCGCCAAGTATTTTATCCATTCTATCGTTAAGAAATGTAGCTGAATGCAAAACAGAAACTGTACATTTGATCATTTACTCGCTTGGGGATGGTAATGGATATCCTTCGTTTTGATTTCAAAAGTTTAAATAACTGAAAATTCTAGTCTCTCCCGTAAGATGCAAATATGCGTTTAAAATTTTAAATTTAACAGGAAACTGTATTAAAATATTTGAAGACTTTTTCAAAAAAGCCGTCGAAAGAAAACAAGAGCAAGTCAAGAATATACATTACAAAATGATAAAACGCACAGCTGGTTGACAAAATAGAGGAGGGGATGAGGGAGAAAGAGCAAAAGAAATGGGAGAGAAGTAGAAGGAGACGGGAAAGACAAGTCTTGTCATAATCGTACTTACATCTCAACCTTAATCAGACTCACCTAAGTACATATAGGCGCTCATTTTAACAATTAAGAGAAAATCCGATAATTGGGAATGTAATCGCTGCTTCTTTCTTTCTTTATCCAGATAGAGCTAAATCCATAAAAGCTAATAAGTATAAAGATATGACTTAAGTACAACCACAAAAACTTGGTTATTCATTATATGGCATTCGTGTCTTTGCGCGCGCATTAATAACATCATTATTATCATTATCATTATCATCTTTATCATTATCATCATCTCGCTACTTCGAAGTGCATACAACTTTTTCTCTTTCTTTTATGCAAAAATCTTATGAAGCACACGCGGCTCGTATTTGTTCTTACTTCTTCGCTATCTCTCGTTAGTCTCGTTAGACGCTACAAACAATCATTATATTGCGGCTAAAAGTAGAGAAAATACATTGGAAGATTGCAATTTCTTTAATTTGCTTGCGCTCAAAACGTAATTTGACAATTGCACGCGAAACTCGCTTGGATAGATCATTTCATGGATAATAACAACGTTCAAACGTTGTAAAATGTACTAAAATTTGGGACAAAGTACTTTTAGTTCAATACAGATTCTATATTGGCATTGGTATTGCGCGGGTATAAGCCGCTCGTGGGGGAGATAAAGGCGAGGAGATTGCCGCACCTCCAGTTGGTACGCAAGAAACAAGTGCATTATTCCAGAGTAAAAATAATCAAATCGCGACGTGGATTTCTTGCGTACTTTGAAAAGAGTGCACTGGCGCGTAAGAAGGAAAGTGAAGGGCTAGCCTCTCGAGGGTGGCCTTCCTAGACGGGATTAATTAAGGACAAGGGCTGCATCGGTTAACGCGAAAGTACAATAAAGCAATCGTCTGGCAAATTGCGGACAAGAAGAAAATGCAATCGTCCAACTTTCTCCGGACGCTGGGGCCGTGCGCGGCTCCGAGTCCCGAGCGCTCGAGCTGGGGCGCATAAAAAAGACCCATAAAACACACACGACACAATGACTTATTCCCCATGGGTCGGGCGCGCCGAAGGCAGAGGCGCGCCGGAGCCGTGCCGAGGCAGAAGAGCCGCGCTGCGTGCAGGCGGGGGTGCAGCCCGGCGCCGGATGTGCGGCTGCTTCCCCTGCTCCGCCGAGGCGAGATCGCGGTGTGGAAAACAAGTGTAGTCTCGGGGCTGGGGCGCGGCCGGGCGGCTCCGCCGAGGCGCCGCGCGCAGCCATCTCTGCGCGTGTCCCTTCTTGCTTCTTCTTTTGATTTGTCACGGTTTATCGGAGATCGGCTTCACTCGTACGCTTCCTTGAGTCTTTCGGCGCTACGTCGAATCTGTAACGAGAAATTTGATCGATTCGATTAGTCGGTTTCCTGCGGCCGGCCCGCGAATCCCCCCACGGGGATTTTAATAAGGATCGATGCCTATCTCGCGCGCTTCTGCGTTGAGCGACGTTCTTGCTCCTTTTACCTCGCTTTAGATTAATGCACCTACTTCTTAACAGTCGAACATCTGGCTTATGTAATTATACTATTTTAATTATACGTCCCGGATAATCAAATCGGAATCGGCGCAGAGCAGCAGCTAACAGCGCAAGGCCTGTCGTTGAAACTAATTTTTCTCCCTCTATACTCGCGTATACTCGATCATTTCGAAGCGTTCGCCAAGCATAGTATTTGAAAGGCGCAACTTGGTCCCTATGGGAAATCGCGTCCAAGGGACCGAGATTCGGGAAAATCCGAAATTTATATTTCCCAATGGTGCGTGCGTCTACCGTACAAGCCATTTATTCCTACGAGATACGTACACTTTATAAAGATAATGCAGCAATTTGGTATTAAAATCAATTATTCGTTAAATAACGTCGTGAAGAGCGACGCCTCGTAATTTGCGCGCAAAGTGCACGTAACGTAAAAAGTGAGGGCCCCGATGCGCGACAAGAGGCTTACTCCACTTTCCCCGGACTTTCATCAAGTTCAAGGCCAGATGCGCACGAACCGCAACGAATGCGCGCGTACAAGGTATATATATAGACGGGGGCTGCAGCCACGCGCAACGCCGCGCCGCTGCGCGCAGTGATTCCAACGAGCGCACGGGCAATATAATTTTGCGTGGTCGTCGAGGCCCGGCCCCTCTTTTATCACTCGATCGCCGCGCGTCGTATTTTTGCATAACCATCCTCGCGTCATTTTACTACTATTTTATTCAACCTAATCGCGATTTCTTAATAAACTGTCATGTACAAATAGCTTCTTTTATTTGCAAAGATGTTTTACTACCTTCAGCGCAAAATAAACTGTGCACCTGCTAACCTATGGGACTCGTCGTCTTCTCCTTCCTCAATAATACATTTGCCGTATATATCTCCTCTAATTACATTGCTCGTTTATAAGCAGGAGTCGGTTGGAAAAAGGACCGGTAAAAGTCGCCTTATACTAATTAGGAGAGCATCAAATATTCGCATTTGATTGAACTATTAAATGAAAAGAATCGCAGGAATATAGAACGCATCCGAGAAAGAGTCGAGGTAATGAAATTTCTAAGAATATTTTATGGTAATTATTGGAAATTCGCAATTCAAAGATGAATATCTCGCTATAGCAAAATTCCACTACATAACGCCTGGAAAAATGGAAATAACTCTTTCCAGCGAGCGCCGTTAAAGCATCTCCAACTATAACAATTTTTAATAACAAATTAATATTTTTTTTTATCCAACGTTTGTCCACGAGATTTACGGCCATATTTTTCAAGTGGAATTCCGCAGCTGGATAACTACGCCGTCGGTCGACGTCGGACCAGGTTGCAGAGCGCAGCCCGGTGGGTGTTCGATTTTAGCTTGGCGTCGGGGCCCAGTGGACTCGGGCTGGGAATAGACGCGGAAGGGCCGCGTTATCGCGGCCCTCGGCCGCGGAATTAGCCGGGAGGGTCAAGGCTCGGGATAGGTCTCGCACCCTCGATCCCGAAATAGACGGAGCGCGCGAGGTCGCCGATCGAAATAGCCGGTCGCGAGGTGGGGGGGGAGCCGAGAGCCGGCTCGGGGGCGCGTAATCGCCAAGACCGGTATTCCAGAATTCAAACACGAAGCGCAGGTAGGCGCTCGGCGCGCGTCGCGTGCTAACAAAACGGGCCGCGGCCGCGTCGCGTGCGCCGCCCGACACGGCCCGATTAAGCAGAATGGATACGCGCGCGGGTATATCGCGCGACCAAAGTCCCCGCGGCTGCCCCCCTCCCCCCCCCCACTCGCGTACGCGCGTCTATTAATATATCGGGGCGCGGGCGCGCGGCCGCTCGGCCCTCTTAATGAAGAGGCGCGCGAGCGGAGGAGGCCTCGCAGGAGGGCCGCCGCCCGGCCAAATTGATACTCGCGCCCGTCTTTTTTCCCGCGGGCCCCGAGAGGAGCTGGTCGTCATTACCGGGCTAATGGCTTGTTTCCAATACCATTCCGCTTGGCGCGCCGCCGGCCTTTTTGCCCCTGCCGCGAATTTCATGTGATTTGTAATGGGATACTTTGTATCGGTTCTTCGTTCGCGGGCCGGCGCTATATTCCCCCGGTCTTGTTTGCGCCTCTCTTATTGCGCCCGGCTCGCATTTTCCCCGGGCCGCGGGGAAATTAGCATAACCCATGGCTTTTCTTTCGGCGAAAGCATTATCTTTTCAATTTGTTTCTTTGGCCGGGGCCGACGCCCGGGATTCCGCGGGGCTTCTGCTTTTATTTCGCGGGAATATACTTTGTAGGCGCGAAGGGGAAACAGACTGTTTCTTGCCCGTATCTCGGGGATCTGGTTGAGCCGCGGGCGGGGAGGGCCGGTGCGCATCCCGGGGCATCCGCCGCGTTATCCTCGGCTCCGGGGCTGCCGATGCCCGGGCCCAAGGCAACAACAACCTCGTAAATTCGCGCGGCCTTTTCCAATTGGCTATAGAGCGCGGCCAGCTCGCGTGTGTACGAGGATTTTCATCGCGATGGCAGTTAACTCGCTTTCGAAACACCTCTTAATTCACCGATATGATTCGGATAATGAAAGGCAAAGCGCGGCCGGCCGAGGCCAGGGACGCGGCCTGGGGGAGGGCCGATGCCCCTCGGGCCCTTCCTGCCCACCCCCCATCCCCTCTTATTGATTATCGCCCGGGAAGCGCGCGGGCCGCCTCGAGGAAATGGATTTTCAATTACTTTATTCGCGGGCGGCCCCCTTCCTGGCGCGCGTGCCGAGGGCCTTATCGGCCCTCCGCGGCCCTCCCCGCCCGACGGACCGTCTCCGGGCGGCTTTTCCCCGGCATGCAGATCGCGTGCGCGCGGCGCTCTCGAGGCCCAAGTAAGGAGGCGCCGCGCGCGGCCTAACCTCCGGCCAATTAATCCCCGCGGGCATAAATCCGGCGCCGGCTCTCGCCGAAAGCCCCGGCGTAAAAAGGCGCATCTGCCGCGCGTCGCCGAGTGGGCGCCTTACGGCGAACCGCCCACGGCGGCCCGCCCGCGCCGGAAGAGCTTTTCCTCCCGCTCGCGCGCCTTTCTCCGAATCCCGCTCTCGCCTCGGGAACGCCCCGGCCTCGCGATTGTTCTCGCCCGGGATTTCGTCGCGGGGACAATCGTGCCCCGGCCGCCGACCGACCTACCGCTCGATAGCCCCGCGGCCCGGATCGCTCGCTCGCCTACGTGGGGCTCGCTCCTTCTCCAGGCGGCCAAGCTCTTTTTTACCGCCGACTCCCTATCGACTTTATTTGCGGTACGGTCAATCTTCCTGTCTTACGTGGGAAATTTCAGTAGGAAGGCCAATATCAAGATTAATATACAGCGGAGAGCCGCAGACAATCTCCGAGACCATTTGCCCCCAAGTTGTCTCTTGGCAAGGTTATACTCTCCCGTCGCGCTCTACTATTATTAAGTTATTTATCCGAGATCACCTACCGCTTATGGTTTCACGAGAGCTATCCTATATGTAGTATTAGATTGATTCGGGCAATAATTTCAAGGAAGAACCAAACAAGATTATACGAGGTATTCCTAGGAAAGCAATTTCTAGAGCGATAATTAATATCGGCAAATTTTGTAGGCCAACTCCGTGCACAGCGAGCCTCGCAACAACCGTCGCAGCTTCGACGAATTCAACTTTTGACGGAGATTCGCCGAATAAATCCATCCTAGTATCGAATGAACGAAGCTGCATTCCTGCACTCGGATAGCCCAAATAAACACGCTTCCCCCATCATTTTTATGGATTTCAATAATTATGGGTAATTTATTGGGGACCATTCGGTCGCTTCCGAGAATTTCGCCATAAAGGTATTTCCCCAATGTATGTTTGAAACCCTTTGCAGCTGTGTATATTTATGCGGGGGAAAGGGTTCTGGATGCACATTTACGATATAAACCTTCCCAAGTAACAATCGGCTCGTTTATCTTTATAGTTTTATTTTACTTGGACGGGCGGAAAAAAAATTTGAGTAACGATTTGACTGCCAAGTTGATCCCACACAAAATGGCAGAACGCAATTCGCTCAGAAAGGAATACCTCGATAACGTAATCAAGTACATGGAGCAAGCGCAGAGAAGCACGAGCCTAGAGCAAAACCTATCCGGCGATCGGTGGTGCATCGGGACGGCCAAGTGCAGCCTCAACCGTTCCAATTTGAAACTCATGTTGACGCGGCTGCCGCGCGAGTCCCTCGGTTGCGAGTCGCTGCTCTGGCTGGCAGTGAACAACAAAGATAACGTCTCCCTGACGAAGGCCCTCCTCGAGACGGACACGCAGGGCGTCCACTCGCTCTGGCACGACGGCCGGACGCTCCTTCATCAGGCGGTTTCCAAGCCCTGCACCGAGGAGCTGGTGCTGCTCCTCCTCAAGGCTGGAGTGAGTCCCGTGGCGAGGGACCATCAGGGCCGCAATGCCCTCCACCACCTGACGGTCGGCGAGGGCGCAGACAACCTCGAGGTGGCCAGGATCCTCCTCGACCGCGGCGTCTCCCTCGAGGAGGTGCAGCTGTGCAACGGGTACACGCCGCTTCACATAGCCCTCTTCCGTGGCAACGTCAACCTGGTGAGTATTTTTTTTCCTTTCCGTCACGTCATAGGTGGCTCGTATATTCATAGTGCTTTCTTTTTCTTCTAGGCGAGGCTATTCCTCGAGTACAATGCCAACTGGGACGCCAAGGCCAAGGGGAATATGACGCCCCTGTACCTAGCGGCGAAGCACACCTACGTCGAGGACGGGATCCTGCAGATGCTGCTGTGCCGGGGCGCCCAGCTGGAGTTCAAGAACGATTTCGGCCGGACGCCGCTCCACGGCGCGTGCATGGCTCACCGCGCGGACAACGTGCGCTTCCTCGTGATGGCGGGAGCGGACATCACCTCGAGGGACAACGACGGGAGGACGCCTCTGCGGATGATCGAGGACCTCGAGTCGGTCGGGCATCTCCTTCGGTACATGGTGTCGCGAGTTGTACTACGCGCGGCGACCAAGCGCGTCGGGATCGATCCGGCCGACTTGGCCTTCATGCACACGTCCGACAGGTTGCGCAACTTCTACAACCTCTTCAATGGAGAGATCGAAAGGATGGGAGAGCAAGTCTTGCACGGGAGCGTCACCTACTTGGATATTCTGGTTAGGAGCCCCGGGAATCTGGCCCGTCTCGCTAAGAATCCCAAATTGGTCTCCGCCTACACGAGAAATGTAAGTCAATTGAATTCTTTCCCTCTCTATGCCAGAGAACTCAAAGAGGCATTTAATAGCGCTATGCAAACGAAGATCGCCATTGGTGAAGCGGAGAAGATAGTCGAATCAGTTTTTCGGCATATATTACCAGATGTAGTCATAAGGAATATTCTTATGTACATGTTTCCCTGATTATGAGAATATTGTATTTTAGACGCACGTGTTAAATGAGGTACGGCAAGATTGTGTAGCAAATACCATGTAACTGATTGTATATACTATTATAATATAATGTGATCAGATAAGATAGATGTAAGTAAGTAACTTTTATATTTTCGGTACTCTGCGCAATTTTAAAACAAGTTACTCTTGTATGCACGAAATTGGAGAGCGAGGCATAGACGTTATGCTAGTATATGCTACTAAATCATTAAATAAAGTCGTGGCAATTGCAGAAATTTTTTTTTAATTTTATATCGAAAATGTTTATTATGTATATGTACATTTAATATAATTTTATATTTCCAAAAAACTTTTTATAATTCTTTTTTATGTAACGTATTTACTAAATCGACCTTATTGTATATGCAAGCTAAAAGAAAAGTTAGCTATAGAAAAGCAATCTATTACGTTACATTCAGAAACGTATAGATTAATATGATTTGAACGTGTATTAAGATGAACGAGATGTATTAGGCGAGATCTTTATATTTATACTGTTATAATATACTTAATATATTGTATGTAACGTGGAAACTATTTATGTAATAAATAATAAAAAAGATAAGTTGGAGAAATTATTCTTGTGTGTAGATTGAATGTTTAGCGCGCGCGCGCGAGTGATAGTATAGAAGAAGGAGCTAGGAGTCCTCGGTTACATTGGATAGGCCTGGGGATAGGCTCCGTAGAAAAGATAAAGTGGGGATCGTTTTCACTCATCACTTTAATCGTCGGATAAAGTCCAAAGCAAGCAAGCAAAATCACCCAATAAATTGTAAGAGGCTTTCCTTATTCCGCGGGCGACAATGTGAAAAACGGGTCTTTCACCGCGCAAAAAGTGGAGGGTCCGAGGGGGTCCGGGCCCCCGTCATTAGGCGGCCTCTTTTACGGCCGCGCCGAAAAGTCTTTGGGCCCGGGCGTTTATCAGGAGCGGGTCCGCCCCGGGGCGGACGTGCGGGCGCTGCAGCTCGGCGGCGGCCGGCGGATTATTCGGGGGTCGGCGACCCCGGCGCTCGGCGCCCGGCTCACGTGCCCCGAGATCCGCGGCGGATAGGCGCGCGCGCGCGCCTCCCCGCAAACTGATTCGGCCGCTCGTGCGCCGATAGCGATCCCCGCGCGCGGGCCTTTTGCGGGCCGAAAGAAGGGCCGAGCGACCGGAGGAGATCCATCGACCGAGACGCGGCCCCTCCGCCCGGCTCCCGAGGCTCACGAGCCGGACGCAAGGGCCCTCCGAATTATTTAGCCCCGATGCCTCCGCCCGGGACAATCAGCCCGGGGCGGGGGGAGGCCGAATGGGAAAGCCGATCAACGCGCTCGCTTGGGAAATCTCGAGTTTCATGCAAATAGGCTGACCATTTGGGCGTGTAAGTACGCGATGCCCCGAGATAAAGCGCCGCGCGGCCGGCCGTGTATATAACCCACGCGATCCGCCGAGGCCGGGCTTTTTTCCCCGGGCGGTTTAACGATCCCCCCCGAGCTTTTTTCGCCTTTTCGCGTATTCGCGCCGCGAGCCTCGGATGCGCGCGTTTATCAGACAATCGTTATGGCGCGGGCGTACGAGTCGGCGATTTAACGATAGCTGCACCTCGGCACTGTCCCTCGCGGCGCCCATCACGCCGGCTACGTCTCGGGCTTTTTAATTTCGGGCCCGACCGCGGGCTTTTCGGAACAACGTCTTGCGCGTCGCGGCCACCACTCCTCGAAGGCCTCGAAAAGGGCGTGGAGGCACGTCAACGGCACCGCACTTAACGGCGCGAGGCTGCCTCGGCCTTGGACATTGTAGGCTAATGGGGATCGGCGGGGAGGTGGGAGGGCTAACGGAACGCGCGGTCGTCGCGCGATAAGGCGCGAGCCGGGCGGGGATCGATCGGGGGGCACATCCTTCGCACCGTGCAATTATTGGCAAGGTCCCGCGTGGCGACGCGCCGACGAGTCGCGGGGACGGGAGCCCGATCGATAAGCGGCGGCGGGCGCTTCCGGCGGACGGGCGGGGAGGGGCCCGCAGCCGGGTCCTCGGTTAGATAACCCGGGGCCGCGGTCGGCGTTCGAGGCGCACCGGTAACAACGTCTTCCTCGGGCCGGCTCGTCCCGTTAATCTCGTACAAGCCGTGGGGCGCATAGTTAGCCGAGCGCGCGCGGGCCGCTATCTGAAAACCTACACGGCCCTATTAAAGCGCGCGGCGATCGGCAAATGAGGGTGAAAAACCGGAGCGGGCCCATAAATCCTGCGGGCGACGGGCGCCGGTTGACCAAGTGCACTTGCCGCGGTCCTACCGGTTTTTCCCGGGCGCGAGAACCGAGGACGCGCGGCGTAACCTCGGCTCCGCCGCGCCTCGGCCCGGGCCCCGCCCTGCGCCCGCGGGGGTGGGGTGGGGGGCGTTATTAAGACGGCTCCCGATCTAACGGGACCGCGGGCCGTAAAGCCAGGGCATCGCGAGTAAATTATTCGCGGGACGTTTACGAGTTGACTAATTACGCCCGATGAAAAATTCCCTTAATTACAATGTAATGGTCCCGGGGCGGCGGGGCCCGGTGCAGCCGGCGGAAAAAGTCACTTTGCGCATTAAGCGGAGCGAGGAAGCTTATCGAATTAATCCGCAGGCCGGCCGCTCAATAATTGGATTAAAAGATGCATCTGGCGGCGCGCGAGGCGCGGAGGTGCGCGGCGCGCGGCCTATCTCGAGCAGGAAGCCGCTGCCTCGGCTCGGTCCATCGGCCCTTAGGCGGCCCGAGGCGCATCTCGATACAATTTCGCCGAGGAGGAACCGCTCGGCTTCCTCGCGCCCTCCCCGGCCCCTATATCTCCGCCGAATCTCCGCGCAACAGAGTTTGGAAAAGGGCGCCGATGGCCGGGGCGATAGGGCAAGCGGCCGAGCCGAGCCGAGTCGTCGAACCCCCCGCGGCCGGTATTCCCTTCCACTTTTTCGAGCGACGAGCTTTTGCGACCGGTCGCCGCTTAAAAAAGAGGTCTTCCTTCGGGGCACGGCTGCCGCGGCCGATCGGCGCGCACCGCCTTCCCCCCCACCTGCCCTTATTTATACTCCCTGGAATTTGGTTCTTCTGCGCCGCGGCTCGGGACGCGGGCGCCGTCCTTTTCCCGGGGACGGCTCGATGGGTACGGGACGCGCCCGGCGAACCCGCGGAGGTATCCCGCGTTGGCCCTCCGAGGGAGCGGGCGCCAGGTGGAGGAGGAAACAAACGGCCGCCGTGGCATTAATCTCTATTGGTTTGCCGAGTTATCGCGTCGGGCGGCGGAGTCGCGGCGGAGGTGCAGCCAGGCCGGTTGCGATAAGCGAGCCAGCGAGGCGCGCGCGCTCGAGCGGATCATGGGGGCTTTCCGCGACTTCCTCGAGCGAGCGCAGCCGTTTAATTATCGCGGAGGATCGCGCGCGGTCACTTCCGCTTGTGCACACACGCGCGGCCCTTCTATTTGCCTTCGGCAGCCGGGACGAAAATCCATCGGCGCGCCGGGGGAGGCCCACCTCCGGCTCCCTCGCGGCCGCTCTATCATTACCCGGGGATACCATTTTTCCGGAATGCTACAGTGTAGATTAATTCCCGGTGTTTAATGCACCTTTCGTCACGGTCTGCGTACTCGCGTGCCCGGGGATTAGGGGGGAGGTAGGGGAAGAGGGCCGCGACGCCTGTACTTACTGCTCTACTACCTCCGGCCCAAGGTTGGCCTCCCCAGGGAGGAAAAGGGTGCGAGCGCTCGGGCCTCGGCGGCGCGGCCGCCTCGCAATTACTCGGGGATTACGATTGGAAACGCGTCTATATGTGCTCTAGGCAGGCTCCGAGGCTTGGAAAGTTCCCCGCGCGCCCGGCAGGTTTTGTTGGGCCGTGATAGATTGCCGGCTGCCCGGGCACGTGATACCTGTCCGAAGGTATTATATTGTTTCTTACACAATGCCGGGACCCTCGTTTCGCGTGATTAATTATTCGCCGGCAATTAAATAATTGTTGTCTTTAACGCGGCCGAATAACTCGGGCCCGCCTCCGGGCGAGCGGGTTTCCTCCGCGAGGCGCGTTCGTCCGCGAGGTCGGGAAAGCTCGCGGGGAGGGGGGCCGTCGAGGGGCCGCGGCGCTTCCTCCGGGAAGGCGCGGCAGCCCCCGGAAAAGCCGGCGCACGTGCTCGAGGCGGGCTTACGTCAGCGGCGCATTGTGCCGGGGCCGCGCGGCCCCATTAATCATACTCGGGCCGGGCCGGCTGTCAACCTTATCGGCCGGCGCTTTTCCCCGATCCTCCCCTCGCGGCTGGCTTTTTCCCCGCGGGCCGTTATGCAAAACTCGTTAGCCGGGGCAGATAGGGAGGCGCGAGCGGGCATCCGCGGGATTATCGCTTAATTGGAGAAAGCATCGATGAGCGCGTGTAGCGCGCCCGCGTAACAACGGCTTTCCCATGGGCGCCCATAGCGCGCCCACGATCGCCTATCGCTCTCGCGCTTTCCCCCGCGGCGGCGGCGCCGGGGGAGGGAGCCGGGGATGTCGTCGGGCTCGGCTTTCCGAATAACCCAGCCGATTTTCGCGGGTTTCGTGGCGGGCGCGATTAATTACCGTGGGCGGCCTCCGCGGGCCTGCCTCCGAGACTATTACAGGCGCGTAATTTATGGGGGCCGGGCGCGCGCCCGCGCCGACTTTCTCCCCGGCGTAAAAGTTCCCCGGGTAGGGGGGGGGGACGGCAATCGCGCAAAAGTGCCGCGCGATAAAAAGCCGGGCTTACGTGCGTGCGCGGAGCCGCGCTCGCGGGAGAGGACGTAGGCGACAATGCGGCTCCATTGTCGAGGGACGGCGCGTGTCGCCAATCTCCCGAGCCGACACAAAGAGCATTGTTGCAATCGGTCCGCGACCCAGATCGGCCCCCCGCCGCCCCTGCCGCCCCTGCCGCCCCTCCACCCTCTAATTGCCGGCGGGGGAGCGGGCATCCCCTCCCCGAGTCGATCCGAGGGCTTTCCCGTAAACGCCTATCTAAACTGCCGCGATAAAAATTCATTTTATGCATGAGCGCCGCGCGCTCCATTTGAATTTTTATGGCTATTCATTTCTTTATTCATGCCTGGCAGCTGGGCTATCGGATAGAGGAGCGCGCCCAGTCCAATGCATGAATTCACGCAACGCCGGCGGACGGGGCTTTTCACGCGGCGCGCGCGCGGTTTAATCGGACGAGCGGATAGGTTCATTCTCGGAGGCGCACCGCCATCGGCCCGCGGCCGAGTCCCACCTTTTTATCGCCCGAGTCCAATTCAATCTTCTCGGCGGCTTACGATCGCGCGACTTTTACGACAACCGCCACCGCCCGAGCCCCTACGTGTATATATATGTATCTACGTCTCCAATTGCGCGCTAAGCCGCATAAAGTGGAGCCGCTCAAGGTGGAAGCTGTGCGAGCGGGCCTCGACAATGCGCGCACCAGGAGGCGCAGAAAGGCGGAGGCGAGGGCTCGAGTCGCGGCACGATCCGCCGCAATCATTCCGGGCCGGCGTGTCCGGACGCGGGCGACGCGGGCCGCGCGGACGCGCCGGGAATCCGGAGAGGAGCGCGCGGCTGCCGTCGGGCCTTTCGGCTATCTGATCGCCGGGCCCGCGGCGGGGAATTTTCGCCGCCGTCGGCATACGAATGGCCCGCCGAGTAAATCGTTCGTAAGAGCGGACAATCTCCCCGCTAATGCGCCGGCCCCGGGGAGGATTCGGGCGGCGCTCGGCTCTTTAGAATTCATGGGGGCCGCCCGGGCTCAATCCCGCCGGCCCCGCCACCTCCGATAAATTGGAGAAGCCGGCGACGACGTCCCCGAAAAACAGTCGCGGGCCTTTCCTCTGAATGCAAAGGCGCGGGGGCTATAACTGTAAAGAGGAGCGGCCCTCGTCAACGGAGCCGCTCGCCCACGGGCCCGGTGGCTTTTGACGCGGCTCCGGCCGCTCGGCTTACCGGCGCACCTGGCGCGAGAATAAAAAAAAAAAACGACCGCCTCGCGAGAGGTCGCAACTCGATATCGTCGCGCGGGCAGTCGGGGCGCATCCCGCGATAAAGACCCGGGGCCGGTGTTGCGAGCCGCGTAAAAACGCCCGGCGCGCACTCTTCCGGGACTTTTATCCCCGCGAGGGTAACGGTCCGGCCGCGGAAGAGCATTATCGGCTCCTCGGCCAAGGCAAACATCCGAGGGGCCTCGGGGGGCCGCGCGACTATCGATTCCGCCGCGGCTAACTGTCCGCGCGGGTAGAGGATGGCTCCCGGACCGGGCGCTCGCTCATTAGGCAGCCGCGAGTTCGCGGAGCCCCGGAGTGCGGCTCCCGGGAGCCGAGCCGGTGCCCGCCACCTGGAACGAATATCCCCGTAACGGCCGAGGCAGCGCCCGAAGAAACGGCCGCGGAGCCGGCGATCCTGCCGGCTTCTTGCGCGGCCGACGCCCAATTTGTTCCCCTCGCCCGCGTACCCCTTGGTCATTGTTTTCGCGGACTCGGTGACTGGCGAGCAGCGCGCGCAAACGGCCCTGCCTCGATCGCCGGACCCTTCGCCGCGCTATCGGACGAGGACCGGCCGCGAGGGCCCCGGGGATAAGATTACGCGGACGCAACAGGGCCGCGGCTGGCCGTAAAGTGCACGGCTCACTCGGGAGCGTGAATTACGATACCCTTCGCGGGAGTCTTCCCCCGGCGGGCCGGAGTTCGGGGGCCCGGGCGGCCGCGGTCGCGCGTCGCCCCGCGGTTGACTCTGCAATTACCGACCGCCCATAAATCAGGTCGCCCGCGCGTGTCTATCGGCCCGTCGGATCTCCGCCGAATCGAAAGAGTGCGCGGGTGAGCCGCGTACGAGCGGTCGGTCCAGTCGCGGCCGGCCATGTTTATTCATCGGGGCGTCGCGCGCAATCGCGCCTCTCCG
This sequence comes from Sycophaga agraensis, assembly GCA_018906755.1. Taxonomy (NCBI): domain Eukaryota; kingdom Metazoa; phylum Arthropoda; class Insecta; order Hymenoptera; family Pteromalidae; genus Sycophaga; species Sycophaga agraensis. The sequence goes on along the minus strand of JACCIE010000002.1, from coordinate 5,802,823 downwards.
CTCGGTCGCGTGCAGCCGCGGGACTCTTTCGCCGGCGGAGCTGCTCGAGGTGCGCGGCTGGCGTAGCGAGAGTCGCCTCTGATCGGGGGCCCGGGCCGCCGAACCGGGGCATCAACCTCATTATGAGCGCTTACGATTCGGCCGGGCTGCGGAGAGCCGCGCGCCGCTGGCTTTAATTAAGTGTCATAATGCGCAATCGGGCCGCGCGAGTTTGACCCGACGCCTTCCGCGCTCGTTATCTGCCCCACCGGCAATGGGTTGCGGGCATTAGCCGGCTGCTAACGAGTTCTCCCCGCGGGCAGAACTCTATTACCAAAGCCTCGGTGGTCACTCCCACTAATGCCCCGTTTTTCTACCTCTCCCTCCGAATTTTCAAATTCCCGGGACAACTTTCATTTTTCGCCGATGTGCGCGCCGGCTGCAGTGGGCGCGCGGCTAATCCGCGCGTCGGTAGGCGACTGCGGATGCGGATCGCGCGTCGGCCTCCCGCAAATAGGACATCTTAATAAAGACCTTTCGGATAGATAGCCTGCGCGGATCCTGGGCGCGCACACCCGCCGCGCGGCGCTTCAGCCGGAGAAACACAACCGTTGCATCTTGTTAACGCGCCCTCGCGCGAGCCGAGGCGCGCTTGACAGTCGCTCTCGGCTTATCGAATTACCCCGGCCCGCTTGTATAACACGAGCGGGAAGTGGATATATTGCCGGGCCGATGGGCCGATTGGAGGGGCCCTTGGGCCGCGCGCACCTCGCGCGAATAATCGCGAGGAGGAAGTACCGCCGCGGCGAGCTATTGATATCTCTCGCCGACGCCCCCCCACCCCCCGAGTTCCCGACCGAAGGCTCGCCACCCGCGCCAGGCTTTCCGCGCAGGGATCGAGGCTCGAGCGGCGCACCGAGGTACACTGGAAAAATCTTGTCCGCTCGCGTCCTCCGAGCGTCCTCTCCGCGCTCTCGAATACTCCCCTAATTGATAATCTCGGACGGCGTGATTAGAGGCCTTTCCGCCCCGAGAGATGCCCGCCCAAGATGTAACTCGACCGCAACCGTGCTTTTTCTCTCAAGCAAAGCAAACCACAATTATTTGGACATTAATAACCTTGTGGCTTAGTAGTAATTAGATGATCCCTTCATTTCAAAGGACATATAAACTAGACAAGCTTCAAATTTTATCATTGTCCAGTGTGTAAAGTACACCGATAGAGAAGAGTTTTTAAACTAAAATCATCGCTTCTTTAAAGCGTAACTTTTTACATAAGTTTTTACTATTAAATCATAAAGATTTATAATGTTTTATGCTAAAAAGTTGAACTCTAATGATAACAGACTACAGCTTCCAACTAATTATAGAAAATATCCCTTTTAACGGATTTTGGAAAATAAAAGAACGTTCCTTGGCAACAGGTGGCCAGTAAAGTGCAAGTAAGGTTATCTATCTACTATCGTTTAATCTCGTGTAAAGTAACACATTGAAAGGATGAATTTAGTATCAATGCGCGAAAATTTGTAGGAAAACGGTTAGTTTTATGTGGCTGTAATATAATTAAGTGTAAATAGTTAGGAGATGGTGAATATACGAGTTTTTTCTAAAAGCTAAATCCAATATCCATATTTGGAGTACGTTAATACTGTACATTGGTGAGCAGCTGCGGGAGTTGGAGCGAGGGGTGCCGGTGGGAAAAGCATTCGCGGGAGGAAGGGGAGGGCAGCGTCACCGGGCAGGGCCATGCGGGCCGCGAAAAGCCCTGGGCTGTGGGCGGCGTACGCGCGGACTACACCCCTCGTATTTATGCGCGGATAATGGATGTATCAATCTTGGCCGGCGAGCGGGAATTCCCGGCGAGAGCCGCGGCCGCGCGATAAAAGTGCAGCGGGTTTACTGCGCTGTTATAAAGTTAGAGGGGCGGGCGAGGGACTCGGGCGCGGAGGACTGGGAGGCGAGAACGCGCATTCCGCGAGGCGGCGGCGCGGGCGGCGGCGGGCGGCGGCGGGCGCGCGATAACGGTACCGATTACACGCGGCGGCCGCCACCGGCGCCGCCGCGGCACCGGGAATACGACGAGAGGGAAATCGGCCGCGCTCCGCGGCGGCTCCCTCGCTCGCGCGTCTCCCGCAAAAAACCGAGGCAATTTTCTCGGCTCCTCTGGTTTTTCTCCGCCCCTGGCGATCGGCTTTTTACGCGGCGGGGGGAGCTTTTTCTCGGGAACTGCACTAACCTACGGCACTCGAGCGGCACGGCCGCGAGGCCAGTTTCAATCAGTTGCGTTGTGTGCCACCTCGGTCCGTTCGCTGCGTCAACGGGGCCCAGGTACCGAGCGAGGAGCCGCTCGATCGAAAGCTCTTCCGTTTCCCCGGCTCAACGGCTACCAAAGCAGAGCGTTAACCGGCTTGTCCACGGGCTCCCCCGGGGATCCAGCGGGCCTTTCCCGGGAGCGGCCCCGTCGTCAAGGGCCCTGGGAAGCGGGCCGCGCGGCGCTTTCCGAAAAGGCAGCCGCGAGCCGGCCCCGCGGGGATTTACCGTGCGCGGGCGCGGATTCCCGTAGCGAGGCTCGGGCCGCTGTTTCTCGCCGGGGAGCTTCCGCGATGCCTCGGCTTACCGTACACCCATGCGGCGGCCCTCGTAAAAAGCGATCGAGCCGGCGCATAAACAGTGGGACCGAGGGGGAGGCGGGCACCGCGGGCTAACGGCGCACCTTTTCGCCGGGCGTCGCGGGCTTATCGGGGCGCGGCCGCGGCAGGAGCGGCTCGATCGCGCCGGGCCTAATGAGCCGGTGCACTTGCCGGCCGATTTCTCGCGGATGCCGCGCGGCCCTCGCGGCGTAAAGAGATCGGGATCGGCGGGCGATACGCGGCCGGCTCCCCAAACAAAAGCCCCATAAAGCGCGGCGCGGCCGACACCTCGGGGCCTTGGACTATCCCCCCGATGGCTATCGGACACGTGGCGCGCGCCAATTACGAATTCGCCGGCTTGGCCGCCACCGCGAGTGAAAGTCCCGGCGCTAATCCGCCGCCCGGAGAGATATTATTGCTTTGTTCGCGGCGGGCTTTTTCCTGCGCGCGGCCGCCGCGCCCGCAGAAATTGATCGTTATTAATGGGCGGCGGGCACGCCTGGAACCCCGGCGGGATCGAGCCCGGGATCGCCGGGGCTCTCCCGGCCGGCCGGCGAACAATGCGTGCGCCGCCGCGCCTGCCCAGAGGCGCTACCGCCCAGGCCGCCCCGGCCGCCCCGGCCTTTTCCCTCGATAATTTCGAGCGACGCGCGCCCCGGGCGCCTTTCCCTCCTCCCCCGCCTCCAATCCCTATTCAATTCGAGCGATTATCCCGCCCGGCCCGTCGATCTCCTCGCCGGCTTACCGGCCCACCTCGCGCGAGCCCTTTCTATTAAATTGCAAATTAATACACCGGCCTCGCGAGGTACTTTGGGCGCAACGAGCGCACGCGGCCCTGGATCGCGGGCACCGCTGTTCAAGAGCCTCGGTCGGACCCCGAGCTTGGTGGGATCGCCCGGCCGGCGGCAGGCGGACAGCCGCGGCAATCTGCCCGCGTAACCAACGCCGGTTGGGAGTCGAGAGGCCGGATTTACATGGGGCGCGCGTCGGTCGGTGGGCTCGGTTTAAATGTAAATATCGCTCGGGTCGTCCGTGCGCGCCGGTTTTCATAAGTGGGTACCGCTAGGGCCTCGGCGGCCCGGGATTCCCCCCGGCGGGCAAAGCCGCGGGCCGACTCGCGCTAAACGCCCGGCATATCCCGGGATCCTCGCGTGCACGTAGGCGAGTTTTCCTTTCGTCGGGGCGAGTAGCGGCTCGTAAATCCTCGGTCGCGCGGTAGCGCGAATCCCGTTAGGGCTAGGCGCGGGCGGCGACTGCGTTTGTAGTCCGCCCGCGGGTAATTAATCGCCCCGGCGATTGACTCGCCGCGAAAGGTTACGGGAGCGCGCGGTAAGAATGCGCGAGCGCGCGCGAAAAATGGGGAAAACACGCCAAGGTAATGGGCGCGCGCCGGGGATTTATTGCGCGCGGGCGGCTTTTTCATACGTACGCCCCGACGCACGTGCCTCGGATAGGCGTACCGGTAAATCCAATAATTTGCCGGCTAAACGATCGATTGAGAGATTGCCCCAAGCGAATTCACCGCTCTTTTTCCCCCTGGCCGCTCTTGCCTCGCGAATTCCGACCGGCCGAGAGCTTGGCCCTGGACCCTCGGAGCTTCCCCGCGGCCGATCGTTTCCAATAACCTCGGGCGCGTATCAAAAGCGCCGCGAGCCGTCTAAAAAGGGGCCGGGGGAGCAGCGCGCGGGGAGGATCGGGCCCTCCGCGCCCCGGAGCCGGTGCGCGAGGGCCGAGGGGAGAGGATCGTGACACCGGAAGGCCGCTCGCGTCGCCCGAGCACGCGAGGCCGACTCTTCCGCCGACTCGGCACGGCGTGCACTTGGCGCGCGGACGTCACGAAAAAGCCGGCCGGCTATCTTATTACCGCGGAAGCGCCCAAGCGCCCGGGCCGAGGTCCTCGACCCGCCCCTGCCGCCTGCACCCGCCTCGCCTCCCCCGCGGAGGTCATGGGCCCGATCCGCTCACTCGCCACTCGCCATATATACCACTGCGGGAGGTCCTTTGTGGTCCTTTGTCCCTCGGGCGCAATATCACCCGGTTCTAATGCAGCGCGCGGCCGCTCGACCGGCTCTCTGTCTTCTGCCACGATTACTCGCCCGCCAGGCAAACCTCCTCTAATTAACAAGCTTTTATCATTCGGTGACGGATTCCCTCTAAGAAGCCTTTGCCGCATATTTTAGTGCCGCTGCTCGCTTGCTTGATACGGAAAATATTATGCCTTTGAAAATCTCTTACAAACGCGCTAAACCCTGTAATTTAAATTCTGCAGAAACAAATAGAGTGCGAGGCAGTTTATGGATTTCTTTAATGCCTACACGGCAAACGAAAGCATCTAAAGTCGACGTTTAAAGGCGCTGCAAAGGACTAATCAGTTGAACGGCTGCCAATGTACGCTAAGAGTACCTCTACTGCGAATATACGCTTAAAGTACGAGATAGACCAACTACTTAACAGTACACCTTTATAACTACATTCACAACTATGGAATAGACACTGCTTAATATGGAATGATATTCGTACCATAAATCGTAAGCCTCGAGCGGTTATCCTTACCGCTGGCCTACCTGTAAGTGTTTCAAGATAAAAGGATTTGTGTACAGAGAGAAAGGATCGCTTGTAATTAAGAAACTTAACCATGAACTATTGCCGATAGCATAGAGTAGAATACAGCAAAGCATACAAGCACTTGGCATCGTCTTTTGTTTTTCGAGCAACGAGTTGGCCTCTGCAGGCATACACTAGGATCATTTGGAAGTAGACGTTTTGGGCAACCACTTGACCAAGTGAATGCAAAGGATTGACTGAACGAGTGGCATCGCCTTTGTGGCATGCGAGCCGCTGGCCGCGCACATCTCGGAAGGATTCGATGGAACAAACGGTAGAGGCGGCAGTGGCGAGGGGGGCAAAGTGGCCCCAGAAGAGGTCCACTCGTCGGGCCGTTAATTGGTCGGAAAAGTGATGGGCTAAATAAAAAGCAGCGGGCGCGGCGGTGATTTACGCGGCGGGCGGCGCGGCTTGATTTAGTGTCCGCGCTAAGCGGCGCCGGGCAGCGCTCCCCGGAAGGGCGGAGCGGCCGGGCGGCCGGGGGGCCGGGGGCTCGCCGGGCAATTTGGCCGCGCTAATTCTCGCGGCGGCGGGGGGTGGGGGAGGGTCCCGTTGGTCCGCGGGCAATTCGAACGGGGGCAGCGGTCGGGCCGGGTGCAGGGCGTGTCCCGCCTATCAATCTGGCGGCGCGGCTGCAGCGGTAGCGCCGGTCTTTTATTGCCGATGACATAATGACTTCCGGCGGGGGCCCGGCCCTATTGAAAAACCAGCCGGGCGCTGCCGCCTCGGAGAAAATTGCCCGCGCGCTCGTTACATTTGCCGGGCAGGCCTCTTGCCGGCTATGCTCCGCTCGGCCTCGCCGCGCTATGAATCGATCCCGCGGCGGCCGCTTCACTCTCTCCCCTTCGAAGCCGATCCCCGCGGGATCTTGATTAAGCCGATACATTGAATTCCAGGCTCCTCTTGCGCCGCCCTGAAATCTGTCCCAGGGGAAGCTCGGCCGGCGAGGCGGAGCCTTTTTCCGAGATAGAAAGCCGGCGGCGACGGCGGCGGCGGCGGCTCGGATTCCGATTCTAATCGATTTCGGCCATGCTAAATGCGCTTAACATGGGACTTCTGTATCAATTATTAGCATATTACCTAACTGACGAGCGGCGGCTATCTAGATCTCCGGGCTCGAAAATACCTCGGCAATCTCTTCCATTATGCCGACAGGGCGGACTCGATCCGACAGGGGATAAAAATAATCACGGGCCAATTGGCCGGCGGAAAAATGGACGCGGGGCACCGCTCGCCGGGGCACCGGAGAGATCGCGGCCCGCCACTCGCCGGCTCCTCTCGCTCCTCGGTTATCCAACCTCCCCGCGCTGCCTGCGCTCGCTCGAACAATATATAAATCCCGGGGCTTATATAACCCCATCGGATACACGTGCTCAAATTTCTTTATCGATGCGTCGAGGCGGCGCGCGGGGACGGCGCGGACGGCGCGGACGCGCGGACGCCGCGGACTTTATTGCATATTTAAGCGCGGCCGGGCGATTAGCATAATTCAAAGCCGCCGAGCAATAAAAGGGGGCACTGGCCAAATTAAACGGTATACAGACTAGTGCGCGCGGCTCATCTTTATAGCTTAATCGCACTCGGGCGGCCGGTAATTTTTCCTCAATTAAAAGGAAAAGACGGAGGAACGCGGGCGATATAATAAAAGTCGGGGAGCGTTTACGCCCCTTATCGCGGCGGGCCGATAAATCCCGGGGCTCGCGCGGCCCTGATCCGCTCGCCGCGGCCCTGGCCTAAGCCCTCGGGCCTCTCGGCTCTCGGCTATTGCAGGAAGTGCAGAATGGCGGCGGCGCGGGCCGATAAAGGCGCCGCGGCGGAGCGAGCTGGGGACAGGGGGCCGGGAGGCGCGCCCCGCGCAGATCGGTCCCCCCGCGGGCCCCACGCCCCACTTGTTCGAGGGCCAATGGCCCGCGCCCAATGGCCCAGGAGCGCGGGGGCGTCGGCTCCCGATTATTAGGCCGTTAATGCTCGCGCCGGGCCCGGGGATTATGAGGCGGGCCGGCCGGCGCCTAATGGAAAACTCGTGTCCCCGGGCGGCCGGGCATTAGGAGGACACGGCTCTCCCGGGCGCCGGCGGCCGTTGCGCTCCCGGCCCGCGATCGCCTCCCGTCGCGCTTTATCGTCCCGGCGATAAATCTCGGGGCGGCGGGGCAGGTGCCGGGAGGGGGGGGGGCGGGGGCGGGGGCGCGGCGCTCGATCGCCGATGGCCAGCCGCGCGCTCCTTTCGCACGCTCTTTTTGCGTGCGGCGCGGGTATAATTCCGCGATTAAGGAAAGTGGCCGGCGGTGACCCGTGGGAAGCCGGGACCTTTTTGCCCGCGGCCGCGGCGGCCCTCGCGCCCGGCAAAAACCGCCGAGGCCGCGGCTCCCGATCGAAAATTCACTTTTCCCGCGACCGCAGAGCCCCGAGAAAAACCCTCGGCGCGCAGATCCGCCCGCGGCCCCAGACGGCCCCGGCCCCGCCGATATTGCCCTCGAGGATGCCCTGCCGGTGACGCGAGACTGAAATCGTCCCGGCGGGCTTGCGGGCCGGGAGGAATGCGCCCGGGGCGTCTGACGGTGCCCGGGCGCCTTCCACTGAGCCGCGGCGACGAGGGCCGCCCAATTTCGCCGGACAACCGGGGGACAAAGGTAGCCGCGGGGGGAGGAAAGGCACGCGGGCCGCTCGCGGCGATTGGCATCTCGGAATGCCAATCGGTCGGCGCGTTGGCGCCTCCGGAAGGTCGCCGGCGCCCGGAATGCGGCCGGGCGCCGAGGGCCGCTCGCGCCCTCCGGGAGGCGGCCCGCGATCGATAAGCCGGGGGCCGCGGTGTCGTCAGGGCCGCTCCCCTTATCCGCGAGGCCGATCCCCCGGCCTTTCACTTTTCCCGGGGGGATCCGCCTCCCGCCGTCCGGCCCGCCTCGCTCAAAAACCCGCGCCCTCGGCCAATAATTATTTAGCGGGATAATTAAATTTGCCGCCGCGGGTCGTTAAGCCGGCTCGCGGGCTTATCGGCCGGGCGGCGCGGCGAGCGCGCGCGCTTGGCCGCTCCGAAAGAGCGGCTTTCCGCGAAAGCGATAGCCATCGGCCGGCGCGATGCAATTAAGCGCAGGTGCGCCCGCGAGCCAAAGGCGCGAGGCCGCCGGGAACCCAATTCCAGGCAAGGGCCCGAATAATAACGAGCGCCGGCTCCGATCGGCCTCGCGCCCGCGCCCGCAGCTCCCTGCCCCGCCGGTCAATCCCGCTAAATAGGTTAAAGAGCTCGCGGTAACGGCCCGCTGGCCAGGGACGCGCCCCCTCCCCCCGGCCCTCCGCCCATCGTAAACCCCGCCGAATGCCTTTCCGCGATTTTCCCCTGCTCCGGCCGTCGGCTCCTCTCCCGCGGGACAAGCCTAACGAGATACCTCTATCCATCTCTCTGTCCGTTTAAACTCTTTCCGCGTTAAGCCTGCCCATCTTTCCAATGGATTACCTAATACGCATGAGAGATCTGCCATCTTTCTCGCCTTTCGCTAATCGGCTGCATTATATTACTTCCTCCCAGCTCATAAGATGACCTTTCACGCGCACCCTATCTGCAATAATTATTAGCTATTGTGTCTCTCGCTACAGGCTTTGTGCAGTACGTACCATATATTTCTTTCTTTTAAGCCTAAGTACATTGCCATGTAGTAATAGACTGTGTTGACTGTTTAATGATAAATAAATAGCAAAGTGCTTTAAGATACGTGCAAGCACGTACAAAACATTTACACGAATAAACTTCTTTCAACAATTCGTCATCGTCAATAAAAACAAACAAAGACTTATTTATGCAGCATACAATTTTACGCATAAATATTGACAATATTTATGACACGTTAAAAGAATAACTACCGATAGATGTATATTTCTTCAATTATTCCGAATGGTTTATTGATACAGCTCCAATATAATATAAGACTTGATAGACAGATAAATTCAGTTTATTTGTAAAGCAATACACAAGGAATGTGCATCGTATAAAAATAATTTCGAATAATATCCTCATGGTGTATGTAAATAAGTAATAAGTTACACTAGTGACAAGTCGTAACAATACCAATGTAGAATACTGAAAGTCAATAAAATTACCGCAGTATAGCTGATTTTAATGAAAACAATGGTTTCTAATAAAAATGCGATGAAGTAAGAGTGATAATTGTACCGTGAGTGCTTTGATTATCTAACAGTCGGAAACAAATACAAATGATTAAACTTAACATTCAAAACTGCGAGCAGACGAGGAGGAATCGTGTTGTTTCCGTCACTGAATTCAGTGAAATATGCAGATATTGCACGTTCGAAGGTGGATGTGTGCTCGGACGACATATTCCCCGCTGCGGAGACTTTTCATCGTGGAGTGAAAAGGAGCTTGGTAGTGGTGAGTATTCATGGAACATAAGGACTTCCTGGTATTCGCCCTTTTCACTCCGGCAAGACTGACGCGTACTTTGTCTAACAATTATATCCGTGACGTGCAGCGACGACGATTTTATTTTCTTATATTGCATTTCTGTGATTTATGCGACGATTTACGTCCGTCTCGGGTTTATTATTCGAAATCGGAATTGTATTCCGTAGACGAGTTTCGCTGTTGACCTCGCTGTCGACTCCGTCGAATTGCCAAACGTCTTTCCCCGTCAAACTTTTGAATCCAAGCAGAAATAAAAGAGATGCAAAAGTAATCCTGCAGGAGGCAGGACGAGCACATTGTCCGCAGGCCCTTACGCGCTGGCGGCGGCCCCGCGGACGGAAGCTCGCTTTCCCCGCGCGCTTTCTTTCTGGACGGAGCGGGGCTCTTTTTTTTTTTTCCCGCCGGCCCCACCCGCGCGCCGCCGCCGCCGCCGCGGTCGCCTTGAGTCGCGCGTCGCTGCGACAAAGGCGCCCGAGCGCGCGGCGCATTGTTCGGGCCCGAAGGGGCAGAAACTCGTTTCGGTTTACGCGGCGGCGGCGGCGGTGCGGGCGCGACGCCCGCCTGCGCCGGCCGAGCGAGGATAAAGGAACGAGTTATCCCACACGTCGTTATAATAGAAACGCAGTGGCTCGGATCATTTGTTGCCTGGCGCATGTCAATTGCTAATTTTGCGCAAGACGAATGGATGGCGGCGGCGGCGGCGGCGGCGGCGGCAGGGCCCGGCGCTGCCTGCGGCCGGCTCTTCAAGCGAAAGCGCACAAAGCCCCGGCATAATGTATACCCCTCGGGAAATTAAACGGCCCCCGATTCCCGGGAGTATCGCTCATTCCCCTTTGTTTAAATAAGATTTCAATTTGCTCGCGGCGGGTCTGAGGCCGCGGGCCGTCGCTCGCCGCCGCGTCTTCGCGACCCGCCGGCTTTATAGGCGCCCGGCCCCACTGGGAAATTATATGGGAGAAAGCTCCGGAGCGATTCGCGGCTATTCGGTGGAAACAGTAAAATCCCTCAACGACCCTCGTAGATCGATCAGAATGCAAATAACCGTCATTCTCCCCCGATAATTATGTAACCTCGCCGAGGAGAAATTCTGTCCAACGGCCACCGGCAGCAAAATGAAGCAGTTATTCTAATTTTATTGTATAGACCGCGCGGCCTGCTTTCTCACAATTTAGTAAAACTAGTTGCTCTCCTCGTACGGGCCCGAGTCGCGGCCATCGGCTTACGACAAATTCACGTGAATACATCGCTGCCATCCGCAACGTATTTCACATTTTCTGCCCTCGCTTTCTTCGCCCAGCGAATTCAGTTTCCACGCGATAAACGAGCCGAGAGTATTTATGACGTTGGAAAAGCCCAATGGCAGAAGACGAGCCGATAACAAGGAGGAAGTTTTGGCGCTGGCCGCGGGGGAGGCGGGGAAGAGTCGGGCCACCGCGAGTAATCCCCGGCTTTTGGGCGGCGAAGGACAGCCGCGAGTGCGTTCGCGGGCCGCGGGCCAGGCGGCGCCGAGGAAGCCGATTCGGGCCGCGCCCCCGAATATCGAGCGCGGGATGATTTATCCTCCCTTCGAGTGCCGCGGCGGAGGTCGGGCGATCCGATTGCGGGCGGGATTTATGGTTCCGCGGCGCGGTGCGCGCGGCCGTAACGAGGGCGCGAGGGGGCGCCCGGGCTTTTTCCGCGCGATTCAATTAGCCGCGGCGCAATTTGCAATAAAGGCGCCCGGGCCATTAGGCCCCTCCCGCGGCGGCTTAGCGCTTTTCGCCCCCGCGGAGCCCGGGCGGCTTTACGAGGCCCCCGGCCGCAGGCGGGCCGCCCGCCCCGGCTTTTTCTTTATCGCGCCCGAGGGCGGCGGGCCCGTTATTACCGTCTGCGGTCGCGGCCGCCCGCGGCATTATCGGCAGGGGCCCCCTCCGTGTCCTTGCCCGGGCGGCCGCAGACGGGGCCCGCGTGGGTAATTCGCGGCCGCGGGTCCCACGCGCGCCGGCCGACCGATCGCCCGCCGAATTCCGAGATCGGGCGACGCGCTCGTTAGCCGGCGGCTCGATCTAGCCGAGTGCCGATTGCGAGTAATTGCCTCCCGCGGCCCGATTGACCAAGCCCCCGAGATGCGTATCTCGCCGCGAGCCTGCGGCGCTTTTTTTGCGCGGCGGCTCAGTGTCTCCGGCTCGTAAATCACGCGGCTCTCGGAAGCGGCATTGAGCAACGGCCGAGGCCCCGCGCAATCCCCGGGCTCGCGCCGACCTCGCGGCTCAAATCCGCCCACGAGCCTGCACCTCCGGCTTATGCGCCGGCCAGCCGTCGAGGCGTCCGATCGTTCCCGCAAAGCTTTCGCCCCCGTTCCCCGCGTAGGACCGTTTGACGACGGCCGATGAGTCGCGGGCAACGCCAGCCCACCCGCGCCCCTCCTAAACGTCCCCGAGCAATTGAAGCCAGCGGACTCGCGCTTCTCGGTTTAATTCAGATTTACGCTCGCCCGCGCGAATCGATTTCGCCTGGGATTTAGTAGTCGGCCGCGCAGCCGCGAGGCTCGCTTAATGAGTTTGTTTGCCGGAGCGGCGAAGACGCAGCCCGGGCTTTCGGTAAAAGCACGCGCCCCGCGAGCGCGGGTGATAAAAGGGCGGGGCGAGGGCGTCGGCCGTGTTCCCCGGGTTCCCCGGGTTCCCCGGCTCCCCGGGCGGCGGCTAGACAAAGTGGGGGGTGGCCGCGTGGGCGCCCGCGCGGAGACAATGGCCGCGCGCGATCCTCCGCCCGGCATTTGCATGCAATGGACCGCGGCGCGCGCCAAGCCGGCGTAATGCGATATATATAGCAGCGCGGGCGACAATGGCGCGGCGCCGCGGGGGGTGAGAGCGCCGGGCCCGGCAGATAGCCGCGCCCGCGCGAGGCGACCTTTCTATCGCGATCGCTCATCACCTCGAGCGCTATTCAATTACCGGCCGATCCTATCCGGCCCCTGATTTATGGCCGAAATTTCGTCGGGTGTTTCCGATATCGGAGCGGCTCACGCGCGCGCGCGCCGCGGCCCGCCGGCTTTCTTCCTTCCCAATCGGACGGCCCCCGCTGCCCGAGTGTATTGCCCGCTTAACGAGGGCCATTCCTTTTTACCGGCAAAGCGCTCCTATGATACCGAGGGAAGCCCTCGCGGCCCTCGGCGAGAGGTCCAATCTGATATCGCGTAATAAACTGGATTCGAGCTTCGGCTTAATGGATTGTCTCGAGTCTCCCAATCGGCCGGATCAGCTTTATCCCGAGGGTCGACTCTCCCGCGGCCCGGGATTTAAATCTCTTTCCGCGGCGATCGAATCGGCATTAATGAAGCCTAGTGAAACAAGGCGAATCCATCAAAGTCGGCCCCCCAATGCCCCGGGCGCGTCGTGGCGACAGCCGCGGACGCGAGCCGTTGCGCAAGCGCCGGCCTCGGGCCCGCCGGGGAAAAATCCCCGGGTCCTGCGCGCTCCTCCTTTGTCAGGAGGTTTCGCCAGGGGCCGGGCGGAGGCCTAATGAAACTGTCGGTCGATTCGCACCGGCCGCTGATTTACGGGGAGGCGCTGGAGGAGCCGCTGGAGCCGCTGGAGCGCCCGCGGCCTCGGGCTTTCTACGGCGCGCGGCCTTGGCGAAATTCGTGCACGCGGGCTTTCCCACGGGCGCGCGCACTTGTGCCGAGGGCCGAGCGTCACTCTCTGCCCGGGCATCGGCCGCTTGTTCCGGAATTTATTCACGGTTACCGTCTCCGGGCCTTATCCGATTGGGCATATTTCGCCTATTTAAGGGGCCGAGGTGCTCGGCTTGCCCGCGAGATCCGTCGATACGCGGCCCCCCCTATAACGTTACAAGCCGCCGCGGTAATTTGTTCGTGTCCGCCGCGCGTACTACACGTCTATTTTGATTACCTAATTAATTTATTTCAAAATAAATGAACACTCGATGACAAGATTATACCTGTAGCGGAAACTCGCACCAAAACCACGAAGAAGCGGAGGAAGAGCCGGAGAGGAGGAACGAAGTAAAGGAGCAAGAGGAGGGCCGGAGGAGCGCGCGGGGGAAGCGCCCCGGCAGCTGCTCGCGCCCGCCCCCCTCGCCCCCCCCCCGGCCCCGCGGAGCCCCGGGAAACCGGGGGAGGGAAAGCCCGCGTGGGAGCCGGGCAGAGTTTACGCAACGCGCCCCGGCCAATCGCATCAATTGCTGATTTACCGCGAGCCGGCTGACGCCCCCGGGCCGGCGCGCGCCCGCCGGATCCTCCGCAACAATCGGCCGGCGAGCGTCGGGCCCTATCTCCCCGCGCCCCGCCGAGGCCTTCCCTCGGGCCTAACGAACCTCGTTTGAATAAGGCGCGATGGATGGGCCGGCCGCGACCGAATTTACAGGCCTACGTGCGCCGCCTGCCGAGGCCGCGCGGCTTATCGCGCCCGCCGATCGATTATCCGGCCACCTAACTCCCCGTATCGGTACCGCCATCGCTCTTCTTTCCGCCGATTCCGCATCGCTCTATAGCCAAATAAACCTAACTGTACACGTGTGTGCCTTTTGACAATTCCGCTTGTGCCGCTACGGAGCCTGGACCAGTGCGGAATCCAGTAGTCTTGTTTAATAGTATAGATGAGCGCGTCTACTAGCGATCAATCACCCTTGTTGCTGCACACACTTGGGCGAGTGCGTTTTACATAAATGCGTTCTCTAGAATTACCCACAAAGTGTTATCGTTCCTAATTTAATCCATTTAATTGGCTTTGAATAAAAGCACCCTTTCAGTTGACGCGTTCATTGATGGTTTATACTTTTTTAATATCGGAGGAGGCCGCGTGCGGCGACGAGCCTCGTAAAAGAGTGACACTTGAGCGGACGGGGGAGTCGGTCCAAATGAATTCTTTCCATCGGCGATCCCCTCCGCGGGCGGGAGCGGTGCAATTCCGCCTGGTAGAAAGTGCGCGCGCGGGGCCAAACGGCGCGGTTTTATCGCCCGGCATAATGCGCGGATCAGAATAGCTCCTGCGATAAATTCATCCGCGGGATAAAAGTCCAGCGGGCCGTACACTGTCTGGCTTTTACTGCCGTTTCACTCTCCGCGCGCGATTATAAGGCGAGTGACGCGCGCGCGCGCGCGGCTCGCGCCGCGAGATCACATCGATGCTCGTTGATGCGTTAATTTCATTAGAGCGCGCGCCGCGCCGCGCATTCTTACGCAATCATCATTCCGCCGGGCGCGGTAGATGTACGTTTTAAGAGCTCGCGTGTCTAGCCTCTCGTTCCGCCGCAGCTGGTAAATGCACTTACGTAAAACTATTTTCTACGTGTAGCGCGCGTATTTATAACAGCTCTTCGGGCCCGCTATCTCTCATCGATTAGCCATACGCTACAATTAAATGAGCCGCAAAATTACTATTCAACAGCCTTATAAAGTGTATCGGGCCTCCATAGCGCAATTTAAGTGTGAAGTTTCTTTCGAGATAACGATCGAACTCGAGCTTTTGCCAGGCTCGAAGATTTCCAGCTACTCTCGCGTGTCTGGCTATTGTTTCCGCTCGAATATAAACGCCGGCCTTTTTTCCTAGCGCCTATTACAATCGCTATTCTTGTAACATTGTGCGCAAACTCTCGGCCGGCCGCCTCGCCGGTATTGTACCGGCGCGGTGTAATTAAATGAAAATTTGTTTACCCGGGCAACAATGGCGGGGCCGCGGGTATGGACGCCCGGCTAAATTGATTAGCCGCCGGGTACAAATATAGATTGGACTCGGCCGTACGCACGCCTAGGCCATTAGGGGCAAAAGACAAGGGAGAAAACAAACGCGGCCGCTGCAGGCGCTGTTTTCTCAGGAGAGCGGCTTGTCCGCCCCGAGCCGCGCCGCCCGACACAGCTTCCCCGTTGCGCAGGAAGCCTGGGTGCGACCTCGCGCGCGCACGCGCGCCAAAACAAAACCGTACGAGTAGAAGCTTGTTTGTACTCACGTGTTAGAGGTAGAGTGTCCCTACGCGCCTGGGGGCGACGACGGTGAGGGCGAGGCGCGGTCCGCACTTGGCTGGCGGGAGGGGCGCCGCCTGCGTCGTCGGGGGCGTCTCCGGCCGGGCGCAGCCTCCGAGGCCGCTTCCGTTGCGCAGCTCCCAAACGAGGTTCGTGAGGGAGCGCGGTCTGCTCAGTCGGCGCGATCTGCCGCGCACCAAGAGAAACAATTGACTTTTTGCCGCTCTCCTCCCGCTCCCTGCCTCCCCAGCCTCCCCTGCTCCCTCCCCCCAAGCTCGGGTCCACTCGTATTACGGGAGGATGATGCTGCGCCTTCGCGGCCTCTCCGCTCAGCGAGGAGCGCGCAAGCGGAATTCGGCCTCGCCGGTGCGATGCCGCGGGCTCAGCCGGAGAGGCCGCGAGGGCACGAGTCGCGGGCGGCACCCGCGTGCTCAGGGACCGCCCGCGAGCACTTCGGGGCTGATGCTCGTGCAGGGTGCTACACACACAACTGGCACATCAATACAAGCCTACTAGTCTCTAGGTGTGCATAAACAGGTAGCATGCAAAAACGTACTTTTCTTCGACATTATTAAAATTGGATAGAGGCTCTTGTTGAAAAACCGCCGGATGAGGTGCCGGTTGGCTCGCTCGATTTCCTTACTGTATTGTAAGCTAGGGCAAATTCGTTCGTTTCAGTAGAAATTTGAGTGAGGCTTCCTGGTGGCTGCACGGAGAAAGAGGGGCTAGTCAAGAGTGCCGAAAGCTCGGCGTACGTCACTCAAAGTGGCGCTCTGCGTCTTCGCATTCATGCGCTGCACGCGTAAACGGTTCTATACGGCTTCCGCGACGGTCAAGCTCAATGGTTGTACAGATATCGTCGGCCTCTGATAGTCAACCTATGAAATAGCCGGAGTGTCTTGTTGTGTTTACATCGAGCGCGCCCGTTTCCGAGTTCCGCTGCTTTTACAGCAGCAGATCGATGAAACTCGTATGACCGTTAAGCGTGCAGCGCTGTACGGAAGAAGTCAGCGATATTGATTCAAAAGTTGAGTACGAGGACTTTGGTACACATTGGACTTATCCTTAATAAACACTTAATATAGCCCGACTAGACCCTTTTTCTCCGTGTGGACGTGGGGGAGTCGCGCTTTCCTGGATACTGGAGGGGAGATGGGAGGAGGAGATGAGGGGCGGGGCGCCGTAGGTGAAAGGGGGTATCCGGGACACGCATAGAGTACTGACCTCTTCTCCGGCAGCTTAGCGCCGGCTCCCGAGTCGCCCGAGGTCCGGCCGCCCGAGTGGCTCGAGTCCAGGGTCCCGTCGAGCTCCATCGCCTGCTGCAGGTTGGTCAGGCTCTTGTAGCGGATGTTGAAGAGGGGCGAGCCGCCCTTGAAGCCCGGCGGCGTCTCCTTGAGGGGCGAGGCGCTCTTCTGGCGCATGAGGGGCCGGCCCCGCTGCGTGCCGCTGTTCTTCACGTAGAGCTTGGCGAGGGGCGGCTTCTCGAGGCCGCGCGCGGGCGCCTGGCCGTTGGGCCCCTCGCGGCCGGCCGAGTGGGCCGTCGGCGGGGCCGGCGCCTCCTTCACGGCGCGCCTCGTCCGCTTCTCCGCCTGGTTCTTCTTCGTGGGGATGGTCTCGATGGGCGGGGGCTCCGGCCGGTCGTCGAGGAGCGGGCCGATGGTGACGGTGACGGGCGTGAGGGCCGGCAGGGCCCCCATGGGCGAGAGGCCCGGGAGGGCCGGGAGGGCCGGGAGGGCCGCGAGGCCCGGCTGCTGCGCCAGGGTCTTGGGCGAGCGCGGCGCCGGCGAGGCCAGGGGCCGCTCGGTACTCACCTGCAGCGCCCCCAGGGCCGTCTGCTGGGCCGCCGCCGCCAGCGGGCCCGCCGCCTCGTAGGGCGACCTCATGCTCTTGGGCAGGGGCGCGAAGCCCCGCACGTAGTCGTAGAGCTGGTCGATCTCGTCGTACTCCTCGGCGTAGGAGGCCGGCCCCGGGACGCGGTTCTCGTCCCGGTAGGAGTGCGAGTGCGAGTGGGCCGGGGCGCTGTGCTGGTGGTGGTAGTGGTGGTGGTGGTGGTGGTGGCGGTGGGCCGCCGCGGGCCCCGGCCCGCCCGCGCTGTCCGAGCTCGCGCTGCGCCGCAGGAAGCCCGGGGCGCGGCCCTGCCGCCCGGGCTTGCTCTCGCCGAGCCGGCCGTCGAGGACGTGGGCCCGGTCGGCGACCTCCGCCACGAGGCGGCCCGCGCGCTCCACGAGCCGCCCGAACTCGGGGAGCCCGCGCAGCGCCTCCTCGTTCCGGGCCTTGACCAGCTTGAGCGGGGCCGCGAGGGGCAGGGCGACCGCGGCCCCCTCCCTCTGGAGCGGCAGGGCGAACACGTGCTCCTCCTCGAAGCTCGAGAGCAGCCTCAGCTCGGGCAGGAACTGCGAGGAGGACTTGAGGCCGCGCGGCGGCTGGCCGTGGACCAGGCGCACCATCAGCGGCAGCCGCTTGCTCAGGAGGGCCCGCGCCGTGTGGACGCCGCTGATGTTGTCCTCGCGGGCGAGGGCGCTGAAGCGGCCCCGCTGCTCCATCGGCAGGAGGACGCCCTCGCCCCGGCAGTCGACGCAGCGCAGGAACCGCCCGCGGCCCGGGAGCGCCACCTCCCCGAGGACGCCGATCGTCTCGCCGGCCCCGAGGCTCCGGCTCCCCTCGGCCACCACGAGGCCCGAGTCGTCCACGCGGCAGGCGATCCCGCGCATGGCCTCGCGCACCAGGGCGCCTTCCTCGGGGCAGCGCCGCGCCAGCTCGCTCACCGACTCGATGCCCCGCACCGCGCGGCCCTCCTCGCTCAGGATCTCGAAGTAGCCCACGTACGAGTCGGGGATGGCCACCCGCGGCCCGACGCCCACGGCTCGCCGGCTCTCCTTTCCCAACAAAAATCACGAACCCAGTTAACCCAATTAGTGCATGCGTGTCTCCCTCTCGCCTCTTACATCCTACGTGCATTATTATCTCCTAGATGCACACTTTGCTACGCACCCCGCACAGAGAAAATACCCTCGAGCTTGCAAGTTCTACCCTCGCTCAAACCTCTGCAACTTAAACACGCGATTCTGCTTTTACTCCAGGATTACGCGGTCATACCAAGTCAAATATACGAGGCAACTCGTACTTTGACACGCGTTGACAAAATCTCTTTACAAAGTCCTAATTCGGAATCCCTAGGTGCCTTCTCGTCTCTCTTAAAATGACGTATTCAGTGAAAATATGAAACAACTTCAATTTTCTAATAGATTTGCAATAACGTTCAAAGTACCTAAGTTTACTAAAGATAAAAAGTAAATTTTCAAAAAATTTGAATCATTCATAGCTCGTTTAAAATTGTTTTGTATACAAGAATTTGATTCTATACTTTTCCGCTAGTATTTCCAATGCTAAGTGTTATTTACAAGTCGTTATATTGAAAAATGTTTATACATTGAATTGAGTTTATATTGGAAAAGTGTAAAATAATATTGAAACGTCGTTATACACATTGAATCTTGTATAAACTGTTCTAAAGAAAAAGCGGCCGTAAAAGATGCTTGAAATTAATCAACAGATGAGCTATACCACTTGAATTTACTGTCAGCTTTTAATTCACTAAAGACATGAGAGTTATTTTATTAAAAAGGACGTCATCGTGATGTTTCAAAGACTCTCTCGAGTGACACATTTTGTACTTGCAAGACAGCCAATAAAGTAAAATAATTTGACTCGGGGTAGTCGTGCCAGGTCGGTTCTATTTTTGATTGTTAAAGCTCGCGGTATTTTCGTGTGACGGGTGCTCGTGCTTATTCTTAAGGACACACGTGAAATATATCTCAAGAGGCTATTTCGAACGAGCGCCCGGGCTGGTGGTGCGCTTTGCGTTCAATGCTCACCTTAATTTTGACGGCCTGGGCGACGATCTTGCGCCGGCGGCCCGCGGAGACGAGGAGCGCCGTGCTCTGGAGGCTGGGGGCCGGGAGCGTGGGGACGCCGAGGCCGCCGTACTGGCCCTTGGTGATCTTGATGACGGCGGGCAGCCGGTACTTGCCGACAAAGTCGCGCAGGTAGGTGGCCTCGTCGGCCCACCGGGCCGCCGCCACGACGATCTGCCCGTCCGTCGCGGCCATGGGGCCGGCGGCTGCGCCCTCGCTGCGCCCAAGTCGAGCTGTCTCCTTGGCCTTGAGGCCCTACGACGTCCGGGTGACTGGGCCCGAGGCCGACCTCCGGGCCTGCGCCCGCCGCCCCCTCAGCGAGGACGCCTACCGTTATTCCGCGGGCTCTCCCGCCCGCTGATCCCGCTGCTGCTCCTGTTGCTGCTGCTGCTGCTGCTGCTGCTCCTGCTCCGCCCTTCCTGGCCGCCTATGCTCCATCTGCAACGACAAAGGTTCTTCACTTAGTTTTCTGGCGCATGCGCTAATACGCCGAGCATCCAATTTCACTTTAGGCGCGATTTAATGGGTAGCAATCTGCCACCAATTACGCTTCCCTGCATGTTTCCTCCGCGTTACGAGATAGTGGGCGAGCGGGGGAGCGAAGCCCCATTGATTTTACCATCCTAATGACTTTCATTAGCCAAATTAGCATACAGACGTACAGGGCTATGTACATCAACGAGTTATTTAAATCCAAGGGGAAAGGTGCTTATGCTCCAGTAGTAACAGCCTATACGCCAAGACCTCGCGCCTACATCTAACCTACTCTTTCGATACCTTAACCTGAATATACCAAAAAAGTAGAGCCGCCTCAAAATATCAAACATTTCTGGCGCTATTCTGTCAACTTATGACGAATTACCCACCCTCGTAGAATGCACGATTGAAATGGTGCAATGCAGAACAAGTAAATTTATTAGATGTCTCTCGTGTCCTCCAGGAGCAACAATGCGTAGGGCGTCGCTTCTTTTTCGGGGCCGAGTGCATTTGCACGCGAGTAACTAGGCGTCACGGAAGCCGCAGGAGCGCGCGCACGCCAACTGGTTCTCCGGGAGCGTAAAACAGTGTTTATCGGCCGAGCACCGGGATAATCCAGTTTCCCCCGCTTCCTTTTGCACCAGGGCGAATTGTTAATTGCGAGTAGCGGATTAGCCTGTAGGGTTTTCTGCGCTCTCGGGCAGCGGCCGCGCGGCCCAATGAACACGTCGCCTCGTCGGCCTCGTCGTCGCCGCGGCAACGCCGAGGAGAGGGCGCATCGACGCCAGGACGTACGCGCGTATCGAGCGGCCCGGGGGATAATGCGCGGCCTTCGATTTTTCCGCGGGGCGAGGGCTCGTTACAAGGCCCAATTAACCGCAGACCGCCCGGCGCAATTAGTTATTTTAATGCGGCGCGGCAGGCGAGCGCACGCACGGCTCGCGCAATGAATTTCGCGCGGCGCGCCTACGTGAATAATGGAAAATCGAGCGGGTGCTCATTAGTGACGAGCCACCGATCAGCGCGCACCGAACCAAAAGACGAGGCGAGTAGCGCGCCGCGTGCGCGCCGCTCCCGCCGAGGGGGACAGGGCCCGAGCCGGAAGGACTCCTTCCGAAGAAGACTATTGCGAAACCCGTGCGCGTCCCGCGCCTCGCGAGCCGGCGCACCAGCAGCCGGCGCACTAGCAGCCGACGCGGCTCCCACCTTGCCGGCCCGCTTTTTCTTTTGGCCAAAGCGCGCGGCTCCGCCGTGTCGTTGACTCTCGCGCGGCAAACCTTCGATCCCGTCAAAATCGGACTATCGGCTCGCTCCCCCTACGGACAAAAGTCTACGTATTCTTCAATTCGCAATTTGAAATGGCCATTTTTTCGTTGCGTATCAGTTGTAGCAATTAAGTAAAATGCAAAATGCTATGTAGAATTCCAAGCGGGCAAGCCCGTGTAGACACACCCTGCCCACTTCTCGCGCGCTTGTTCCTTTGCCTTTAAATGCGCTTACACTTGCCAGGCTTAGTTAAGAAGCCAAACGTGTAAAAAATTTTGTACAAATTAAAGTTGCAAAATTAACAACTTCATGTAACTTTTAATCGAGGAAACGTATAAAATATAGAGAAAATACTTTCGAAAATCCCCCATTATATGTTTTCTAATATTTTTTAAGAGTCTAATAAAAGTTAAGATAGGAAAAATACCTTTTAAACCCAATTATGTCGTTATGCGGAACAACCTTAAATTTTTTCACGCGAAATAATTAAAAACAACTCAAACTGCACACGTACCCGCTCGGATATTTATGAATAAAAATATTTGGAAGCACTTTGAAAAATCGAGGGGGTCGGCAAGTTTTCCGAGTGACGCTTTATACGTCGCATATATCACGGGCTTGATACATGAAAGGATCGCGGGAGAATTTAAAAGTAACTCATCAGCGAGTGGCTTGTAAGCGGAGCTTTAATGGCGCAGGGGACAGGAGGAGCCCGGCTCGAAAGTAAACAAGAAAGGACAGGCCGTGTAAAGGGTGAGCGAGCGCTGCGGGCCTCCCCCCGAGGCGTAGCTGGGCGGAAATTTGCGGCGGCCCGGTGCCGAGTATAGGGCGGGTGGCGAGTACGTGCGCGGCGAGTCCGCTCCCGCATCGGCCGCGCCGTAATAAATTCAATTTGAGCCACTAAACGCGCGCAATTTATATCGAGGTGGCAGCTCGCGGCTAATAGGAACGTGACCGGCTGGGGGCCGCGCGAATCCTTTGGCGCGGCGGCTCGGGCAACGGGGCTGCCAGTAGTGCGAGTGGGGCTCGGCGAGCCAGGACTTTTGGCGCGTAATGCGACTTTCGGCTCCGGAGAGGGCGATTTATCAGGAAGCTCATAGAGATCGCGGGCCGGGAAGGAGATGCTTTATTCATGGGATCGAGCCGGTTGTAATTGCGCCGGGCTGCCTGCCCACCGGGGGCTAACTCCAATAAAAACTTTCCGGGGAAAAAAGCCGCTGGTCGAATTTATGCAAAGCAGCCGAGGAAGCGCACTGCCGGGCGCCGCCGCCCGCGAATTTATGGTAAAACATGCAAGGAACGGCCCGGGAGAGTTAATCCTCCCGCGAGCGCATAGCCCGGCGGCGCGCGGCAAATATAACCTTTATCGAGCCGCCCGCTCCTAAGCGATCGCGGTGGCAATTATCTTATCGCGGCATCAGCGGCGACCCCCGGCTGCAGCGGCCGCCTCGAAAATTAAAAGCAACGGTACCGGTGGCGCGCGGGCAGATGGCCGATCTCGCGCGGCAGGTAGCCTTCCCCGGGGAGGCCTTTTCCCGGGGCGCGCCGATCCGAAAACCGGAGTCACGACCTCGCGCCGCCGGAGATAAGCCCGCCGGCCGCAGTGACCCGGGGCGTCGTGACAGCCGCGCCTCCAGGAAGTCGCCCGTCGCTGCTGCATCTCCCTCCCCCGTTCGATTTCGCCGGGGCTCTGGCCGCCCGCCAGGCACACGTGCCGCCGCCGCCGCCGCGCGTATACCATTAAGCGCCCGCGTGTATCTCGCGGGATCATCGGGCCGCGCGGCTTGCGAAACGCCTGGCTTATTCCACCCGGGAAAGCCCGCGGAAGCGACGGGCGCCACTGTCGCGCAACCGAATCGCCGGCCGACTGGCGGGCCTCCACCCATGCCTTGCCCGCGGCTTTCTTTTTTTCCTTGAGGCGGCCGCGCGCTAATTGCCGCCGATCGCCGCCCGACTCGCGCTTTCCGCGGCCAGTCCGATAGGCCGCGGCCGTTCCGAGTCTTCGGTTACAGTAATAATTTGTTGCGCCGGCTTAACCTACTCCTGAGTAATGCCCGCCTCGCTCATTTATTTGTAAGGATACGCGCGCCCCAGTGGAATATATACTGCCGAGCAGCTCGGGCGAAAGTTCCAGAGCGCGGAATAAATGGCGGAAGGCGGCCAAGTTTGACGTTAAGCGAATCGATCGAGCCATCAATTAATTAGGGGAATTCGCTCGCGCGCTCTTTCGAAAATTGCGATATAATACGTATCCACTGGCCGATTGAGCAACGCGCTCTCCGGGATATACGCGTACACGTATACGTGTACGACCGCGTGGCTAATTAATTTTTCTGCGCACGCGGGCGTCTGTTCCGCGCGATACACTGCACTCGATAAATGCGCGAGAGCCTGCCGAGTGCGATTTGGAGGCGGGACTGCGCCGTGCTGCCGAGATATACCGGGATTTTTACTTATCTAACGAGGAAACCGCGGCGCGGGACTTTTCCCCCGACTGACGAAATTCGATAAGGCCCTCAATTACGCCGGCCGCGATTGACGGAACCATTGCGCAACGGCCTCGCGAGAGTCTCGGGTGAAATCCGCCGGCGATTCCGCGCTCGCCAGCACAGAGAGCCGCGCCGGAGAAAAAAGAGCCCGGGGCTTTCTTGCCGCGCGCCCATTTGAGCCCGGGGGTTGGCCAACGCGCCGCTTAATTAATTCGGCATTCAAAGCAGGAGCGGCCCGGCGATCGGCCGATAATATCGGGGGCTGCCCGCGAGTGGGGCCGAGTCGAGCGGCTCCTCGCGTGATCCGCCCGTCGCGGGCAACTCGCGGGCAACAAGGAGAAAAGGTGGCCCTCGCCGCGGCGGAGCCTCGCCAGAGATACGATCCGCTTTGCGGAAAAGTCATTCCGGCCATTCGCTGAAGCTGCCGGTAAATCTCTCTTTAAAAGAAGGAGGCCGCGCACTTTGTTTATCTATTATGTACGTCCGAGCGCTAAATCACGAGGCGCAGGTGCGCCATCATTACGTGGCCGCGCGTCCCCGGCACTGGACGACGGCCCACCTGCCCGCCGCCACAGGATGCGTCCTTCCCGCAGATAAAACAAAAACGCGCCTTTTTTTTTTTGCCTTTCGCCGAAGCAGTGAGACTTTCCCTTTGCACGCAGGCTTCGGCTCGGCCGCAACAATGCACTTAATCACCTTTGTTAAAAAAAAAAATGACATTTTGAGAGGAAAACGCGCGGCATCTGATATTGCGCCACAAGGCCGCGAAGCACACGGGGAGAATTTCACGAGGCCCCTGGCGCAAGAGTCGGCTTGTTATCGGCTCGCGAGCACCGATCTTAACGACGCAGGATTTCCTCTCCAATTGTCGTCAGCTGTCGCCCTCTCCCACCGCGCGCTTCCGACCTTTTCGAAGTGAAAATAAACACCAAAAAAAGAAGCGGGTAGGACAATGGCGTCCTTCCGCCGGATTCCCCGCGATCTCTCCAACTCACGAGGGCAAATGGCAGGCCGCGCCAGTTTTCTATTATGGAAACGCTGTTGCGCCACCCGCCGAAATCAGCGGGCCCCGGAGCTCGCGGCAAGCGTCGGGCGGCGCGGAGACGCCCATCGAGCGCGCGAACCGAAGCTTGTAATTAACGCGCGGGCCGCGGCTGCTTATACAACGGCTATGGGCGCGGGGATCTGGCCGCGCGGAAAAATGTAGGCCTATAACCCGAATCCGCGGGCGCTCGCCGAGCGCTTTCCTAATCCAATTGGAGGAGCGCCCGCGAGCCGCCCGGGCTTAGCTCAATCTAATTACCGAGCGAGCCGAGGGCCGCTGCAACGCCTTGCCCGCGAGAATTGCATTAGCTGGCGGCCCTCGCTAGCCTAGATAGGAAGGCCGGATCGTTTCCCGCAGATAGCAGCCCCGAAGCCCGTTCGGCGGCTTGATGGCTGTTTTAGCCTCTTGTCACTTATTTGGAACAAGCGCCCGAGCATTTTTTTCTTCGCTCTCGCGCCTAATTGATTTCTTCGATAAAGTGCAATACTTTGTATCGCGGGAAAAGATTTCGCTTGTTACTGGCGCGCGATTTCTAAACTGTTACACTGGCGCGGCTCGGCCGCCGCAGCTGAAATATGGCGAAAAGAATATTTCTTTATAGTTAATGAATCATACATTCAACATTCGTTACTCTAACCGCGCTTTTCAGCCGTTTCATAAATCAAACACAACATTTCTTAATAGTTAAGAAATTTTTATTTGCACATTGAGTATGCGCTTTTTATAAATTAGTAGATAAATCAGTTTATTTACGTTAAAGAATGCTTTTTGTCAGTGCACAACGTCTAGCCGGTAATGGACGGCGACGATCCTACACGACGCACATTTCTAAGAAAAGAAAAAGCCTTCCCTATAATTACTTTTACTTTCAATTACGGTTAAAGTACAACGACTCCGCGTCGACTGAAAGTGCAAACTTTTTGCTCGGATCGTAATTTTTTAAAAACGCGAATAATAAGCCCGCCAAGAATAGAACTGATCTTTCGGATGAATTTTCTGAAAGGGTGAGCATAATAATGTTCCTTTCGAGAAAGTTCCGCTCCTTGATTCGATTTACGGTGGACTTTATTCGCGGGGAAGTCCTCCCGTATTTCCAGAGCTCGAATCGCACAAAGAATGAGCAGCGGGTGGCTGCGCGCCGGCGCTCGGCTCTCCTGCGGGCATTTACTCACGCGGTCCGACGTAAATCAGTGGGGCCCGCATGCGAGCGACGGCCGGCCTGCCGTCGCCGCGGCCGCCCCGCGATAAGCCCGCCGGACGGTGAAAAAAGCCGCCCGCCGCCAAAATCCTTATTAACGAAAGAGGCGCCGCGTCGGCTCGTACCGGCCGGAGGTCGACCTTACCCTTCGCCCGGCTGCGCCGCCTCGGCTCTCCTCTTTCTTTCCGCCAGCACGGGAGGCGAGTGAAAGTTCCCGCGGGACGCCGATAAATCACTCGGCTGCCCCGGCCTGTACGTATACGCGCGCGCGACTTACGTCATAATAGCCCTCGCGGATAGAAGGCGGGTGCGCGCGGGAGACAAGAGGAGAAGGACGCCGGGCCGGGCGCGTGATTGACGCGTCTCGCCCCGAGTTTCCCTCGGCCGTCCCGGGCCCTGCGAGCCGATAAGCTATCGAGCGCCTCACGGTAACACGATTGTCCTCCAATCGCTCGGGGAGATAGCGCGGAGAGGAGACACGCGATCCGGCCCCTGCCGAACTCCATGAATCGCGCGGGCCCACCAAGTCCAACCTAATAGCCCCGTACCTCCGAGTCCGATCCGCCAGGCTATCTGGATAAATCCGTTAACGGATAGACCATCGGGGATCCGAATATAATTATTTCAAAGCTGTTTACATGGGCGACGGCCCGCGGCGATTAGCCTATCTCCCATCAAAACCGATCTGCCCCGAGCACGTCCTCGGCTAATTTATAGTACAACTTTCGATCCGCGGATCCGGCCGCGACTGGAACGAATTGTTTCTCCGGGTAAGCGATGGCGGCGGCCGGGGGGCCGGCTGGAAAAAGCCGCCCTCACCGGCGGACGCATAGATTAGGAGCGGGGCGGCCGAGGAGGAAAAAGCCGCGGGCGCGCGGACATTCAATCCCGGCGGCGGACGTCCGAAAAATCGCGGCGGAGAACAATTCCGCGCGCGGCGGTTGGCCCGCGGAGGCCAGACAAAGCGGGAATCGGGAAAAATCCCGCGGGCCTCGTCGGGGCGGCCGGGGCTCGGATTACACGGCGAAGGTAGCCGCCGCTCATCGGCCGGCCAATTATTCATCGCGTTCATCTGGCTCGCGCGCCCGTAAATCTCCCCGCGGATCCCGGCATTGTTTTCGGCGGGCCGGTTGCGCAAGCCCCGGCGTAACCCTATCGATCAGCCGCGCGTATATCGGCTTGCGAAAGCTCCCCCCCCTCGTCCTCTCCCCGGAGGCGCGAGGATCGCCAAGGCCCGGGCACATCTCGGGGCCGGCGATAAAGCCGTCGGCGGGCCCCCGGGGGAAAAGAGGCCGAGAGAGCCGAAAGTGAGGCGGGCGCGATGATATAGAGGTGGGCGCGTTGCGCAAGCTGCGCCGGCCGCCGGCTGCCGCGGGGTGAGGGAGCCACCCGCGATAAATCCATCGCCGGGGACGCCGGGGCGGTGCGTGCGCGCGTGCGCCCGCCTGACAAATTGCCGGGGCTTCGGCTTTCGAAACTCGGGCGAATTAGCTGCCGCCCCGGGGCCGCTGATAAAGCCGCCCGAAAGCCCGGGTAATTTATGGAGATTGCCCGGGACGAGACGTCGCGGCCGATCCCATTTTGACTAGTCTCCGCGCGGTGAAAGCGCCTCGCGTGTCCCCGGCGGCCCCGGCAAACAATGTCGTTAGGCGCCCTCCTCTATCGCCCCGATCGCCGCGCGGCGCCCTTTTTTTACGCGGCCCAAAGAGCTCGTGTGCGCTCGCGGCCGCGCCGTCGGGGATGCGCTCGTGTGTGGCTCTCGGGGCGAGCGCCGCCCTCGATCATGATCCTCCGGGAAAAAGGGGCCGAGCCCGACGCCCTCGTGACTCGCCGCGATTAAGCCCTTTTTTTCCCTAATTATACGGGCCTCGGTACTTCCTGGCCGCAGCACCTCCTCCAAGAGTCGCCTCCTTATTTTGCCCCGGAAGAATAATAAAGTTTTGGCCAACTTTTTGCCGATCCCCTATCGTGACCGCGGAATGGAGCCGCGAGTTCATTATTAATCTCCAGCCTTGAAAAATGCTCGCGACGCAGGTGGAGTGCACGAGGCAATCCCCGAGCGGCCCGAGCGGCCCGAGAGCCAACCTACCGGGGCTCGGAAAAAACTTCCTATACTTTTACATCCTCGAGAATGTAAAAAGGAGAATAACATATTTTCATGCAGCAATGTATAGTTAATGGGGTCTAATTTATATTTTATGATTTAATAAAAGCGAATGCACTTGCGCTCGGATGCGCCTTATAGAACCAAGAGTATCATCCTCTTGTATAAACGCGTATAAAACTTAAATGAAGTTGCAGTTGATTATATACAATCTATGCGGGTTTATACAGAGGTTTTTATACCGGATTTTACGATAAGGAATGCAAGCTAAGCGTATTAATTATCAACACCTACGCGCACTCTCATTTGTAAATACAATCGTCGGACTTAATAGAGGCTATAAAGCGACTGTACATAAAAGTCCTATCGCATTATGTATCGGATATTTCTTAAATTGTATTGCGCCTGCGTACACTCAAATTGCGATCCTTGTACGTTTAATAAGCATATATAGAAAGCTTATAGAGGGAGAGAGAGAGAGAGCTTTCAATGAAGGCCCGGTGCGCGGCCCAGGAAAATAAAAGCAGCCGAGGGCCGAGGACGCCCTGGGAATAGGAGAGCCAGCGCGGGGAAGGGCCTTTTTTGCCCAACGGCGCGCGCGAGATGGAGCGCGTGTTTCCATTAAAGTAGGCTCGCGGCTCGCCCGAGGCCCTTAATTAAGGCATTAAGAGTCACCGTAAATTTGATCCGATTGCGAGTTAATAATACGCCTTCGCGCGGGCCGAGTACGTAAGTAGTCTGCACCGAGGGCTGGGGCAGATCTCTCGCCGCGTGTCTCGCGCTCTCGTCCCTCACTCTCGGCTAGCCGCGCTCACTCAGCGCGGTGTGCTTTTAATTTATCAGCGGCACGCAAGGGGCCGCCGCCGCCGCCGCCGCCGCCTCATTGTGCACGGCCACTTGGCGCGATCTCGTTCCGCGGCCTACTATTTTGCTTAGGGCACCCCCGATCCGATAATGATCGCCCGGCCCGAATCCCCGGGCGGCTACTGCACGTGAGGCCGACCCTCGAGCCCGATGTCAAAGCCCTCTGAGCTGGCATTCGGTTGCCAAGGCAAATATCGCACAGGGCCGTTCGAGCGAATTAAATACTAATAAATTACGATCGTAAAAGTTTTCAGCTAATTAACCCTGCGGAATGTAAACAAATGCGCTCTAATAGAGAGAATTCCAAGAATTTCGGCGGCTGCGAAATAATTAAACCTTTATATGGCTTCGCTTAATGGTGTAACTTTATGCAAACTGAATAGCAAAGAGACGCAGAGTACGTATAAAGCAGAGAAGGTTGAATGACTAATTGTTTATCTTAGAAGAATGTATTACATGTTATTTAAGGTAGCTCTCGGTATCGCAATAGTGTCGGATTTGATAGGATCCATCAAAGCAGCTCAATCAAGATACGCGAGTCAAGCTCAACAAATAGATAAGCTATTTTTCTCCTGAATAGTTTTGCAAGATTTTCTGCGCGTGATGTACGTCCAGCAGATAGATTCAGGAGAAAACAAGACCCACCACTTGCAGTGAATGTAACTAGACGATCGGAGTAAAAAATTTATATTTGTATAATCGTAAAGCGACGTAATTCCAAGCATTACCGACAGGAAGTTTCTCGGGAAGATCTTTCTATTATAATTTATAAATTCATATATGTGTACGACAAGGACGAGGTACACCCGACTGTTGTGTCAATCACAACCGAGTGTCTAGTCAAGTGCTGCACGCTTAGTTTGGCAATCGGGGCTTCGTGTTCAACGGTCTCTAATGTTCAATGTCTTTTAACGGGCCTCATTGTCATTCATTTTATATTACGAGGGCGTACTTTGCTTCTCTATTAGATGTCTCAACCTTGATTCCCTCTCCAAGTTGGCCTTCTGCAGATTTTCCTAATTCCCTTTGGCAGCTCAAAGCGAGCGCTCTTGTATGTACGTGTTGATATGCTAGTCAGATTGAGTCTGACTCATTCAAAGATCAGAGCTTTCAAATATGGGTCGCAATTAAGAAAAGCCTTTGGTGTTACTAACTCGGATATCTGTTGATATATCAACTTCCACATTAGACACTTCCTGATTATTTAATAATTAATTTGTAAAACTTTTAAGTAGGTCTTCATTTCTAATAGACATATTTCTTTAAATGAATATTTTAAAAGAAATTATGGTCTGAAAAATATGTGGTTTTAGGTTTGATCTTATACTATCGTGATTGTGTACTAATTTTTATTTGGAATTATTTACTGTGTCTGGCATAAACAATGGAAAGCTTTGTCTGAAGTTTTCAAAGAGTTGTATTTATATATTTATTATATTGTTTTCATTTATATATTTATATTACTTTTTGACCTTTTTAGGGTCATGGGTCTTATCATCGTTAATGTACTGTATACTACTGTGATTGATTTGTGGACTACAACTACTATCATAGACCGTGAATCCTTAGTCACAAATAAACACAATGTTTAAGATGAAAGAGATTGAGGCCAATAAAACATTTTTAAGTTCATTTAATTTTAATGTATAATTTTTCAGAAATTTAGATTTAAGATAAAATAAGAAATGATTCCTACCATAAAATTTGATAGGGATTTCCTGTATTTTCTTACATGTATTTCCTGCATTTTATAAGCATATATGCAGGTATAAAGCAATTTTCCCGCTAGAATATCGCTGTTGATTACATTTTACATTTGTATACTTTTGTATCTTGTTAGTTGTAATCCTATACTCTTGGTTATTATTCCTCTCAATTTATAATTTTCCATCGTAAAACTATAATAGATACATTAGACATAAAATAATTAACTCATTTTTCTCGGTGTATTCTCACGGGGCAATTTTCAAGCTCATCAAGAAGATCCCGCGCATAATTGCAATATGTAATCGCAGTTTAATTTGAGTATAGACCGCGAGGAAATAATCTGTCCCAGATTCATCTTGATCAGTTGAAAGAATAGCCGAACTGATTACCAGGTGGTATAACAAATTGTTCCTTGGTGATACAACGCGTGGCCGTTTCGAGGTTGTTAAGCCGTTCTGCTCGGCGGCCCGAGCGCCATATAGCCCTCTGCACTCTAAGCGTAAAAAATGAATGCATGCGCATAAGTGGGTTTTAACGAGGGCTCATCTACTTAGGCCGCGGGTCTAGCTGCCGCGTCCCGCCCTTCCTCCTCTTCCTTTTCCGACGTTTCCCCGTGCGGTCACGAGGCTCTCGGTGAAAACTGGCCTTGGGTTAAATACTCGTTGTCGTTTATCAGAGGCGCGCGCGCGCGCCCACACTCGCGCGAGCCTGGATCGTTAGCTCGCTGGCGCCAAAAGACCGCGCGGCAACACAACCAGATGATCGAGGAGCGAGATTTAGCATCAGGGGGGCGGGGGGAGCGTACAGCGAGGAGCAGTCGCGGATCGTTACTCGAGCTGGCGCAAAGGCGCGCGCGGCGAGGCAGGCCGGGGAATCGAACGGCCTCATCGAGATGCTGCAGCAGCGACACGGCTCTAATAGCGTCTCACCTCGTTGTCGCGGCGCTCGAGGTGTACGGCCAGGCGGCGAGAAGGCGGCGGCTTAAGCACCGCCACGACTCCGGCACAAAGACTTGGCCCAGGGCTCGGGCGGCCGCGCCTTGTTCGCCTTAGGACAAATCGGCTCGTTGACCTTGGCTCGGCGGTATCGTTTAGGCGCACATATCGAGGCAGATTAGCGCGATCGTCATAACTAAGCCGCTCGAGTTGCACTCGTACAAATTAATCCGAAGGCAGGATATCGGTATAATGTATGCCCGCGTGATTAATCGGCATCGCTCGCGCCGAGCGACTGGTTTGCGCAAGCCTGCGCCCGGTGATTGAACGATTACTAAATAAACGCGAGCAATTACCGCGCGCTTGCCGATTTATATTACAAAAGAAAAGCGGCCGCGCTGGCGCCACGTGTTTCTCCCCGCGCGGATCGGCGAGTGGGCGGCGATCGCCGGCCGATTGACGACCTCGCCGATTGAAACGTTTCTCCCGCTTTTCTATATCTCGAGCGGCAAATATCCCCGGGGTCCGGGGAGGGAGCATTGATTACTCATATCGATACCGCTGTCCCACGTGATTATATGCACCGGCGCAATCCCGCTGGGGAAATTGAATCGGCCGCGCTACTCGATCGCCGCGATTTTATTGACTTGGGACCGGCGCGCCACGCGGAAAGTTACCGATCGATGCAGATACCAGGCCGCGGGCTTCCCGCGCGCGCGCGCGCGTAAGATCCGCGGGCCTTTTTCGCCAGCCGGTGATTTGTACGTTGCGCATGTAGGGCTTTGCGATTGTTTCGCGAAAGCACGAGTCTAGCCGAGACTGCATAATTTACTTGTCTTTACGAGCGACGTAAGCGAAGACAGTTTTAATCAATGCTAGCGATATGTTATACGCGATTATGGACTGTAATTAATTCGTAATCGCTTACACTTGCATATTATTTGCGAGGCGTGTTTATGCAATGCGCAGTTAACCGAATAAATATTGCACTACTTTCGTTTCATATATTCAGGATTACAAACGTTTTAAAGCTTATTTAGATATATCTTTCACGGAAGAAAACAGTATAGCCTATCGTAAATATCAGACTTTTTAATGAAATACAATTAATGTATTTTATCAACAATTATTGGGTAGTAACATTGTACGATTTGAAGGATAAAAAATTCTTCAATTTACTTAAACATGAAATACGATTATTATATAGGAACTAGCTCACTAGCCCTCAAAATTTAATGGCCGACCATCCGCACTGCGCAAAAGCAGCATAATTTATACAGAAACTGCTCGTTCCAACGAAAGGTACTTTCGCACTAGCCAAGTATAAGCATTTCTAATTAATAATCCCTAATCTAGAGGTATTCCATTACACTATTGCTTTCAGTTTACTCTCGAGAGACGTCATTTGCCTATCCGCGTATAATATCCCTCTTTCTCTCTCTCTCTCTCGCGCGCGCGCGCGAGAAATAAATGACTCGTTGTTTGCGTCTGGATAATAGCCGCTCTTAAGTTATTAGTTCATCAACAAGGGGATATTGAGGAATTACTTTCGGAAATTTCATTGCCATTTTCATCTCGGAAAGTAAAAGCAAGGTCGGAGAGCGTTAACAAATAGCGAGTATAATTGCACCGTTTAAATTGGACGAATCAATATATCCTGTTGGGCTATATAGCGATACTGGTTAATATAACGAGCGAGGAAACGAAGTCGATTACTCATATCTCCTTATTGGATTGGTCGAAAGGTTCGGCGGCAGGGGGCGCCGCTTAGTAAAACAAAAGCGGACATGAAAAATCCGGCGAGGCCGGCGAGCGCGGGAGTCTGGCGAGGGGTCCGGGCAGGGACCAGCGCGGCTCGCGGCCCTCCCCAAGACGCGGAGCCCACGAGCCCAAGAACCGCGAGCCGCACGGAGGATCGGCCCTGATTAATAGGCCGATCCAGTTGCGGGGCCGCGAGGACCGCGCCGGGGGTGATCCGCATCGTTATTAATAACCCGGGCGCATTAGGAGGCAGGCGCGAGATGCGGGGCCGCGATACTTCCCTTGGATTAATCGGAGGGGCGACAGGGCGACAGGGTCAGGGAGTCGGGCGCCGGGCGACAGGTGCGCCGGGCAGAAATCGAGCGCCCGGCCGATCCCAATAAAGATTGCATTATGCGTTTTATCATTAGGGGCGCGAGGGCCGCGAGCGCCGGCCTAACATTTTCTCATTACGGCGTAATCTCGGCGTACGCGCGGCAAGGCGCCGGCCGCGCTTTAATAACGATCCGTCGAAAAAGGCACCCGACGAAATAATCGAGGGCATTACAGGATGCGCCGCGCGCCGGCTATCGCCCGGTAATACATTGTAAGACACGGCCCTGGCTTCTCATTACAAGCTCTCCATTGGCCGGCGGCTCGAGTTGCTTCATTTGTATAATGCGCCCGCTCGGCAGGTCGGGCAGGGCCCCGGGGCCCCGGGAAAATCCCGCGGCCGGCGCCCGCGACGCGCGGAAAAGAGCCGCCCGCTCGCTCCACGGCCCGCTTAATTAATCGGCCCGCGGCCCCATAACGCGCCGCCGCGCGGGCAAAATTATACGGCCGAGGGACGGGCTTTTGTGCCCGCGGAATAAATAACCCCCGCGAAAGTGTAACTCACCGGGTGGCGCGCCGGGCCAGGGGACCGCGGCCCGAGGCTTGCCCCCGGAAAAATCATCTTCCCCCGGGGATTTATGCCGCGGCCCTTGATTTAGGCGCGCGTCCCGGGAGACGACTCGCGTTACCGCAAAAGTCGCCCGCGCGCCTGCGAAGGGGGGGATAAATCCTAGCGCGGCTATCGCGCCCAACAATCAATAGGCCTTTTTATTCCCTGGCCGGCCGCCGCGGCTCGCCGGGAGGAAAGGAAAAAAGACTCGTTTACGCCGGGGCCGGCGAGGCGAGCTTGGCCGGCTATCATAACAAATTTCGCGGTGGCGGAAAAACGGGAGGAGATAAGGCGCCGAGGATTGATGAGGATCGAGCGGCAGATCGCTATCGGCGAGCCGCGGTAGCTCTCATTCTTTCCCCCGCGAGGGCCGCCGCGCGCATCTTAATTTACGAGGTCCGCCGCGGCCTCGCGACCACACGCGCTTAACCCGCTGGATTTATCACGGCGGAATCCTCACCCGCGAGTTTTCCGCCTTGAAACCCAACCCCCAAACGGCGCTCCACTCCCCCGATCGGGCTCGAAGAGGTCCGGATTCCGCGGTCCCGGGGCGTCCGGGCGGAAAGGGAAAAGGGGGACTCTAGCCGAGCGTTGCGAAAGCCTTGTTTTGCGCGCCGCTGCCGATTACGCGCTCGAGAAAATCCTCGCGGAAATCTTATTAAACGGCCGATCGTCCGGAGCGTATGTACTGCGCGCGTCGCCGGCAAATGGGAATCGTACGTATATACGCGAGCAAGAAGCCCCGGGGCCGAGCCCGCCGCAAAATCGTGTCTGTTTACATTGCGAGCGCGCCCTTTTTGCCGGGGTGCTTTTTCCACGCGTGTTGCTGCACGCATACACGGGTTGACCGGCCGCGATTTCTCAATTAAACCCCCGGGCTTTTCCTGTTGTTCGCGGGGCACGTCGATATTGCGCGGGCCGCGAGGCGCCGCGGTTTTGCAGCGGGACGCGTCCTCCTCCTCCTCCTCGGACGGCGCTCTTGCCGCTCGAAATTCGCCGAGGCGCAATTAAGAAGGGGCCGAGTCGTGACTTGTGCAACGAGCCGCGACGCCTGTTATCGGCCCATAATTTCACTCTCGCCGCCTCGCACTCGAGCGGCGGCGGCGCGAAGATTGCGCGAGTGGGCGGCCGCCTGACGGTATTAAACGATCGGATTTTTTCCGCGGTGGCGTCGCGCGGCCAAGGAAAAAGGGGGAGCCCGCGCCAGGAAGCCGGCCGCGGCGAGAAAATGTTTTATCCGTCGCATTCAGCGGAGCGTAATGATTGACGGTGAAAAAGACGTAACCGTGGGCCGCAAAATCGCGGATATTTACAAGACTTTTAATTCTTGCGAAATTAAATTAGAGGCGTCGCGTCTATGCGAGTCGGTGGCGCGCACCGGGGAAAATCCCCCCGGGTTTTACGACTGAAAATTTATCGCGCAATTTTACAATATCTTAGGAGTTTATGCTTCAAATGTATTAGCTCGGTTATAATAATGACTATTTCTTGCTTAACGAAACTCGCTAATTTTTATTAAGCAATTATTTCATTAATTACATCAAGATGTTTTAATCAGTATACTTTTAATTGCCTTTAAACTAATTGACTTGTTTACTGCATTGCGCATAAAATGCTCGCTGATTCCAAGATCGTATTTATGCCGTGCAAGAGTATTGCATTTCCCTCGGCATTTCCCTCGGCGTTTCCTTCAAGGAGGAATAATATTTAACGATTGAAAGCAGCGGCGATGCAGCACTTGTTAAGAGAAAACTAATTGTACAAAGTGTACATTCTGCCATAATGGAGTATGAAAAATGAAATTTGATCTCGCGAGCGAGTGCGCATGGGGCCTGATCGTGGAGCCGAGTGCGCTCTTGCGGAAGACCTTTTGCCGATGAACAAAAATATTGCGAAACGGCGGGAATATGAGGCAAGTCTTTTTATTAAGGCCGATTAACCTGGATTCGATAGAAACGCGAGTGCATCTCCGAAAGCGAGGGAACTATCCGCGGCGGCGCTGCGAGGGTAAAGAATGGCTACTCCGAAGGAGCGCGCGATCGCAGGGGAGATCGGAGAGGTTCGGGGCCCGGCTCCCGAGGCGGCCTGTACACGTACAGCCGTTGACAAAAACTCGGCGGCGCTCGGGCCCTCATCGGGGAATTAAGGATCGGCCGGCTCACGATCTGACGAATCTCGCGGTGCCGATCTCCGAACATCGCCACGTCCTCCTCCGAGTATCTCGATATTGCATCGCCGTGTACATACACACAGAGAGCGGCTGGAGCGGCTGGAGCGGCGCGGGCCAATTTCCCTCTCGCGGCTTTCGCAACGAGGGCCGGCGGCCCCGGGGGAAGGGAAAGGAGGAGAAGGTCGGGGTGCGCGCCGCGGTCGGAATGACTGGGCGCGAGCGCTCCGCGGCGATCGAGTGTGTCGCGGGGATGAGTCGCCGCTGATCGCGGGGCCCGGCCGTCGCGCGCTCGGCAATTTCATCGGGAAAATTGATCCCCTGCGCAATGATTCGCTCCCCGCGGCCACTCGTACTTCCTCCCCTTGTCGGGCTCTATTTTCCGCGCGGCCCGGCCCCGGCAACTCGTCTTCTCGCTCGGTGTGCTTTCTTTGAGGCGGATCACTCGCGCGGCATTACGTGCCGAGTAAACGAGCCGGGAGGAAAGCGATATTTTTCCTCGGCTCGGGTAATCCCTGCACCGGCGGCCGGGGCTCGGGGGGGCCCGCCCTGACAATCGAAGGAGGCTCTTCCGCTAATTAGCCCCGGCCGGGCATAAAGCAGCGGCGCGTCACCGGGCCGCGGGAGCGCTCGGCGCGTAGATAATTCCCGGGGCCGGGGAGTCATATCGGGGCCGGCGCATCGGCCGCCGATCGGCCGCGCTTTCTCTCTCGCTGCCTCGGATATCGATTACTCGGCGGCGGGCGACTCGCGCGGAGGAAAAATAATTGGCAGTAAATCTTGGATCGGCTCGCGGGGTTGGGGGCCGGCCTCGGGGCGGCGAGCGACGGCGAGGTTGCCGGGGTCCCGGGCGCACCTGCGGCGGGGCCTTTGACGCGGCCGCGGCCCGCGCGGGGGAGATTCGGAGGAAAGCTCGGGCGGGGGGGATCGAGAGCGCGAAAGCGGATGCCGGCGATAAATCGCGCGGGCCGGGCGAAAGCTGACCGGCCGAGCTTTTTTCCGGCGGCCGACGGGCAGTTTCGTAAATCACCGGGGCGCGCGGGGGGCGCGCGATTGGGCGCCCCTATAAAATTTATTGTCCCCACCCGCGCGCCTCGGCCGCGCGTTTACGAGGGAAAAAGGCGCGCTTTCTAGGGAATAGGCCGGGCGCGGGCCCCGCGCACAAAGGGGCCCGGGCGGCAAGCGGGAGCTTTTAAAAACCCCGACCCTGAACGTCTCGCGGGCGTAAATTATCCTTGCCAATGAATACAAAAGCCGCGCGCGAGATATTTATGCGGCGCGCGCCGCGGCTTTTGAAAGCCGCTGCCGGGCCCGTGGCGGCCGCGAGGCTCAGGCCCTCGAGGCTGCGCGGCGGCCCCAAGGCCCCGAGGCTCCGGGGCGCATTAGCCGATCGCGGCCCGCCGACTGGCCCCTCTGCCGATCTAGCCTCCCGCGCACCGCCTCGTATTACGAGTCGTAAAGAGCCCGCGCGGCCCGCCCGGCGAGCGTGTCAATTAAGAGGGACGCCCGCGCCGGATTCTTTTATGCCCCGGGCCCTTTTATTCCACGCGGATGCGTATTCGTCCTCGGCATTCCCGGGTTTTACAAGGGCCCCGGCCCCGATCTTTACGAGCCGGATAAATATATTGACGGAGGGCCAAATTGCGCCCGGCCGAGGCCGCCCCGGCAATGCTTATCATTACGCCCCCCCGTGTGCTTTTAGGAAACGAGCCGCGCAGTATCCGCGCCGCGAGACGCCCGCGCGGCCGTTTGATTGCCGGCCGCCCTCGCTTCGTTCCCTCGCGGGCCCCAGCTGCTCCCGAGGCCTTATAATGCGCCCGTAATTTGCGCAGATTTAGCCGCGCCGTAAATTACAGATATTCTATTGGGGCGCGCGCCAACTAAGTGCACGGCGGTTACTTTTAATTCGGAAAGCCCGGTGCATTACCGGGGAATTGGGCCGTGCGCGAGAGAGCCTCGTTCCTTGGGCGCTTCCCCGCACAAGGCGCCCGGCTGCTCCAATTTATCGAGCGGCTCGCCGACTCCCGCGACTCCTTGCATCTCCAAAGCGCCGCGGCCGAGGAAAACCGCCGGCGCGCGATTCGAATTGGTAGCGCCGGGGACCTCGGCCAGTCCCCAAGGGCCGGAAAAGGGGATCGAGGCGCTCGGAAAGCGGGTCGGAAAAAAAGCGGCATCAATTGCGCGCGGGCGGGTTATCGGGCCCTCGGTGGTTAACGAGGGCCGCGCCGGCCGCGATGATATCGGCCGGGGCTCGGGCGCCAAGCCGCCGCGGCTCGAGGACGCCGCGCGCGCCCGAGAAAGAGAGAGTGAAGCGCGAGGAGTCGCGGCTCTGGTGTTCGTGAGCCCACCGACACGGGCGAAAGAGAAACGGCCGAGCGCCGGGGAGGAGCCCAGGAGGGAAAAGACGGGAAAAGAGGCCCCCCGGCCGAGCTGCTCGGTACAGTACCCGCGCGCGCCCAAACCGCCCCGACGCTCCCGCCATTTCGGTCCATCCATCGCTCGTCTTTCCTCCCACCGATTGCTTCGCTGCAAGTCCCAATGACGTTTCGAGAACTCTTTCGTCCTTTGCATCGACGGCTCTGCCGTTTTACCATGGGACTCGCCTCCGACAATATCCAACGGATATTTTTACCTTCTGGCTCTTTTATTGAATACGCGAATACTCGATTTAACATCAATTTAATATTTATTTTTTGACAATAAAACAATATTACTCGGGGGAATGTAATATTACTGGGTTGTACTATAAATTCCTTGAATTACTCGAGAGGCAAGTGTAAAAAAAGAGTACGCGTGCGATAAAACGTTTATTTTGCGGATGGAAATAGCGGTTCGATAAATGTAAAGTTGAAAAAAAAATGGGCTTTCAATTGAAGCTTTCGAACGAGACTAATAATATTGTGCTTTCTTACCGATACAGCATATTTACATTGGTGGAGCTAAATATTTATACATATTTATCTCAACGGTGAATAATTCCCCAGGTTTGTTTTACAGAATTGACTCAACATTTTTAATTATATGATAATATTGGAGGTATACACACACAGACACATGGGCGCCGCATGAATTATACACGCTGTTTGACTAATTGGCTACACATTCGTATGTTTTCCTTCCGAACTCTCCGCGTAAAATCATTCGAGTGGTCGGGGGCACTCGCAGGATATCCTACGGGGTAAACTCGCGGGCCTCGCTCCGAATATTTGCCGCGGCGCCCTTTGACGGGGAGCCTCGGCGGGCGGCGCGTCGGCCCCAAACGTGAAAAACAAGGAGCGGCCGGGCTCGCGCTCGCTCGCTCGCTCGCCGCGCGACTCTAAATATAACTGCGACCGATGGGCGGCTGGGCTCCCCGGGCCCTCCGGCCAGCGGCCGAGCCACCCTCGCCCACTTGCATACCGGCCCGATGCGATTGCGCGGCTCTTTCTCGCGCCCGAGCGGAGGATTGTGCCGCGGCCGGCGAGCGGGCCTTAATTGCGCTGCCGCGCGCCTCCGGGATCGCCGGGCTCTCACTTTTACCCCCGCTTTCTTCCACTTTTTCATTTCCCCCCGGCGGCCCAAAGGAAAGGCCTCGCTCGCGGCCAAAGCATTCCGAGCCTTTTCCTTTGATATAGGGGCTTCGGTATTTGGATCCGAGGATCGAGCCTTTTCCCAAAGTCTTTGGTCCCCGCGCAGGGAAAGCGGGCGTGCTTTTCTTCGGGATAATCAAAATCCAGATTTATACATTAGGTTTTAATGGCCAAAAGAGAATAGCGCGTTGCTGCGATAAATACATAATGAATACAATCTCCAATGTCCGTACACGATAACGTATCTACGCTTTTCAGCAAATTTCAATTTTTTTCACTTTACATTGCCGCAACTACGATTTTCAGTGAATTAAACTCTGAAATTACGGCTTTTTCATTTTTGCGCGCTCAAAAAGTTATTAAATTCGGGCTCGATCCGAATCGGAGAGTGGGAAACGACCGATACGATAATTTAGCCTGTGATTCGATTTCCCGCAATCGGAATTCTAATCTACGTAATATAAACGTCAAATTTAATTGTCTTTCTCTGAAATTCTATGCACTGGTGTGCTAAACGGCTTTGAAAGTAACTCCCGATCGCTTTAATTGAACGGCGTGACATCGATTTGCTCCAAATAAAAGTGACCGAAAGCCGCGCCTACGTAGCCATATAGCTAGCGGACCGGTAGCGAACCCGTTCGAGTAGCTCAATAGAGCCAACCAAATGGTTAAACGCACTCGTAACGAGGGCGTAGGAATTACGGTAACGAACCTTTGATTGCTCGGCTGCAATTGCGAAATGTCGCGCAGGCGCCTCGTCGAAAATGCTCCAAACGCCCAAGCCGTGCTTAATTCCGCGTCGAAACTAAGAGTTATTGTTAATATTAGCTGCCCGTAAGACGCCCATTGAATTTCACAAGAGTCTCGTTATAGATACTCCAAATGGGCATGATATCTAATTCGAGCGTCCTTCGAATATGTTTGAAATTTAATTAGAGGAAGAAAGCCGAGCAGGTCCGGCCGATACCGCGGACATACGATACGAGCGCGGTAATTACCGGCGGGGCAATAAAATTGATTGATTACCAGTGCGACGTGCAGCCGGAGCGTTTTGTAATTGGACGCGCGAATTTTGATTTTCTTTTCGAGGCGGCGCTCGCATAGTAATCGAAAGCGTTATGAAATGATAATGCTTTTATAACGTTTTCCTCGCGGCTGATAAAAATAGCCAATGGAACCGGTGGTGCCCGGTAATCTAAAGTAGTGCGTCGCGCCGCGCGCAGGAACATCGTAAATTGAAACGTTCATTATTATTTAATACAAATGCGCAATTTACGAGCGCGCCGCGGCAATTAAGAAAGGCCAAGTAGGAAGGAGAGAGAGGGGTGGGGTGGGGGGTGGGGGGGCACCGCACAGAGAAGTGTGACTTTTTTCCGCTTTTTCCGCTTCTTTTTCTGCGGAAGGGACAATGAGAAGGAGCGGCGACTGATTGCGCATTGTCGTTGTATCTAATGGTAAATTGAGCGACCAGGTTGGGGCCATTGTTCCCGGCTCGCTCGGCGGCGCGGCGGCGGCGGCGGCTGCGCCGGCTGCGCGGCTCTGCGCCGGCGCCCGGAAAGAATCGCTAATACGTATCGCTTTAGATTTTAATTAAAGTGTACTTTGAATTAGCCGTCTATAATTTTCCTCAAACGATTGAGAAAGCAGGGATCTCTGATGAATTAGAATGGGCCGAGCGGCGAGCGCGGCGAGCGGATCCCCGGGAAAGCCGGAGGACGGCTGCAATTGTCCGGGCGCAATTAGTGCCCCGGCATGATCGCGCGGCTCCGGAAAGCAATAAGGCGCGTTTCTCGAATCGCGGCCGGCCGAGTGCGGAGGATCGCGCGGCCGGCGAGGGCCGAGCGGGCCGTAGGGGCGCGGCCGCCGCGGAAAATCTAATTGGACAATTAAGCGGCCGCGGATGATTTGTCGGGGCGATTCGGACAAGGTCGGCCGGCCGCCGGTAAAGGCGAATAATCCGCGCGGGGCCTTTCAAGCGCGCGCATAAGTGGGCCCGCGGTCCCCTATCGCCTACTAATCGCGCGCGGGCCGCCTATCTCCCCCGGCGATCGGCGGCCTTCGGATCGGGAGGCGCGGGCCCCCGAGACCGGGTCAACGGAACTCCGTCTCCTTTATGCGCGCGCGAGCCGCGGCCCTGGCCGGCCCGACTGCAGCCTCCTCTTTTTATCCCCCGCGAGCGCATCTTTGTGCCGGCGCGCCTCCCTCCTTACGTCGGATTAACTTTCAATGGAGCGTGATTTAGTGTCGGCGCGCGCCCCGGAAAAATCCGAGGGGAAATTGTAATTCGAGCGGCGCGCGTAAACGAGCTTTTTCTGCGCCCCCGTAGTTTGTATAGGGCCCCGAGCGCTCCTATAATGTAAAGTATAAAAGGCCCCCCTCGCGCGGGGCCCCCTCGCTTTATAAAGTTTCATTGCATTAAACATTAACTTACGGCCAGGATATCGGGCCCCAGTCCCTTTAAGGTTAATGTGCGTAAACTCACCTGAAACAAAAAATCATTGGGATATTAGTTACACGTGGGCCTTTAGAGCCTACTGTCGCAAAAACCACACTGCATTTATACACAATAAATTCCATTCAACCTTAATATAACGTGACTCTGTAAATTATTCGGCGTAAATCCTGGCCCCTGCACAATGCGCATTTACCTCCCATGCACGCGCGTATAAATTAACCAATACGCGCGTAAGCAAAGTACCCCGAGTACCCGCACTTTCGTGCAACTTTATATAAAGTAATTGCTAGCCTCGCCACTACTCGAGACTCGTTTTTATCCGCCATTTTTTCTTACAGCCTCGCCGTCTCGCCGCTCCTGCCCATGTGGAATAATAGCGTTACATAAATAAAGAAAATAACAGTACTCAAAAACTTTCTAATGTCCGGGGCAAAAAGTCTACGGGCTTTTTCGACCCACTTGCCCATTATAATTAACTTGTCATTAATAGGCGGGACAAAGGCCTGTGTCAACCGGCTAAGTGACTATTGAGCTCAAACAAATCAATCGGAATGGAAAAGGTGATTAATAACGTTCGGCGGGGACCGGGGCTTTGAAGGAGCGAGGCCGGCCGAGGAGGCGGAACGAACGGATGCCCCCCCCCCCGGCCCCCCGCGGCCCCCCTTTTCGTAACGCGCCTAAAACGCAGATGACGCGGAGGCTTTTCACGCTCGGCTGCTTTCCGGGCGCCCCCCAAATGAATCGACAGGTTGCGACGCCCCGCGCGACCTGCGATCCTTATCGAGCCCGTGGCTCGGCCGGCTCCTCTCCAGGCGGAAGACCCTCGCTCCCCCCCCGTGCCCACGACTCGCGCGCGTGACTCGCACGCACGCCCGGTCAAGAAAAGCCGCCCGGGCGCGTTCAATCCTCGGTCGTCACGCTTTCCTCGGCGGGTCTCACCAAATATACGAGGCGAGACTTTTCGAGGGGGGCGTCGAGTGGGCGCGGGCCGCATTCGACGCGCTCCTTGAGCGATGTGGTCGGGGATTGATTGGTGGATTATGGGCCGGTGGCCGGGGAGGGGCGGCCTCGACTGTTGATTTTTCCACCGATCGCGGCCCTGTTGACTTTTCCTTCCGTCCGCGTCATCCTGCGGACGGACGAGGGCCCGGAGTAATTCCCCGCGGCTCGTGTCGGGCGGGCTTATTTTTATATTGGGCCGTCGGCGCGAAACAAGTGCACAATAACGATAGTAATGAGGCGTCTTTATAAGTAATAATGTCCCATTGACAGCATGCATTTATGCGTATACATTGTGCGAGAATTACAGAATGCTATTCTATTTTTGTCAGCGGCTTATTACCATTATTACGCTTGCGTTGCGTGCATACTGCACCTACTCCCCGCGGAATAATAATGCCCACGGCATGTTTAATATGATTGTTCCACTACTGTTTGAAAAAGTACGAGGATACGTGCGAGGCATAACGCATTAATGTGCAAAATGCGACAAAAAAGCTTCCGGCTCTTATACGCGGCGAGAAGCCCGCGGCGCGAAATTTCGCGTGAGTAAGTACGTTGCATTGAAAGCCTCGGTGCGCTCGGCACGCGAATCTAGCTACTTTCGCAGTCCACGCCCTTCGGCCTGCTGGAAAAGTAAAAAAAGCAAAATGATAAATCAACCGGAGGCCATCGGTTGGCAGGTGGATCGGGCCGATTCCCTCGCACACGATAAGGCAACGGCGCCCCCCAAGGTCCCGATACGCGCGCACACATCCTCCCGCCGCGGAGATGCAGTTGCAGCAGCAGCAGCCGGGCCCGCT
This sequence comes from Sycophaga agraensis, assembly GCA_018906755.1. Classification (NCBI taxonomy): domain Eukaryota; kingdom Metazoa; phylum Arthropoda; class Insecta; order Hymenoptera; family Pteromalidae; genus Sycophaga; species Sycophaga agraensis. The sequence goes on along the minus strand of JACCIE010000002.1, from coordinate 5,758,562 downwards.
TAATCTTCCCGGGTCGGGGTAACGGGCCGCGGCGGCCGGGGCTAACCGAATCGGCCATTGAAAAAGGAAGCGGCGCGAGCGCACACGTGCGTGAGGAACCGCAACAATGCGCCCGCGCCGGGGCAAAAACCAGGCGGAAATCGAGAAAAGCGGATAACCGAGGCTCCCGCTCGCCCGGGGCCTTTGTTCGCCCGCGGGGAATCCGCTTGCCGCTCGCCAAGGAAGACTATCAAAGGGCCCAAGAGGAAAAAGAGGCCCGGCGCACGCGTCACGAGAGCAATGGCTCCGTCGCGCGGATTATATCGGCCGGCCGGATTACGCGGCTGCAATTGCGTTAGCGCTCGCGGAACGTCCATTTGCACGCGGATTGAAATTCCCGCAGTAGCGACGAGGCGCCACTCAATTAGGGGGCTCGCGGCAGTCGAGCCTCGCTCTCCCAAGCGCCAGACCGTGTCAATGGGATTCTTCCCGCGCGATCGCTCCGCCACTCAAAGCCCCGCTAATTCGGCCGAGTCTCCCCTCCCCCCACCCCCCCCCGGATTACGCGACACTTTTCTTCTTTATCCGGCGGCGGGCAGGTCGTGCTCGTACCGACCCGCGGTATAATCGATTCGGAGCAATAAATTTCCCGCGGCGAATGACGGGTTTGATAATGGCCGAGGAGGAGGCGAGTGCCGCCGCTCGGCTCCCGCCTGCCACTTGCCGGGCCCGCGCCCCCCGCCATAACAATAATGCCCGCTCGGCAGGGGCTCCGGCCCGTCAACCGATCCGATTGCCCGCGCGCAGCCGCGCATTAGTGGCTGCCGCGCCAGCGCCGAATAATCGGCTGCAGAGGCGTTACGGGCGCCGCGACGCTCCCCCGGCGCCCGGGGCCCACACCGCGGCTCCCACCCATTTGATGGGAGCGGACGCGCCAAGGGCCGGATGCGCATCGGGGGAGCGCGTACCTGCGGCCTGCACCCGACGCACCTTCCGGCCGGCCCACCCGTAATTCCCCGGTGTTAGCCGCGGCGCCGACGGCGGCTAATCGCAGGAGCCGCGCGGGACGATAAGCGCCGGCGGATACCTTGGGACACAGGCGGATATCGGCCGGCGCTCGAGGACACGGGGCATCTTCCGGGGAGCTTTGTCTCGGGGCGGGCCGCGAAAAGCCGGCGGCCGGTCCATTGTCTCCCGCGGGGGCTTTGTGCGCGGCGGGCAGTTAAAGCGTGGCGGAAGCGGCGCATGATCGATGAGACAGTCGGGCGGGGCATTCCTGGTACGCGGCGGCGATGGCCCGGGGCCGGGTTTACGAGGGGCCGGCGCTGCCCTCGCGCCGCCTGGGAACGCGAAAATTCGAGGCGGCCCGCGAGGATCGATCGCGCCGGGGGGGCCGGGCCAATAAAAACCGGCGGCCGCCCTTGAGTCCTTGGGTCTGCCCGGCGTCCTTACTCATCCGCGACCGGGAATTTTCTCCCCTCGGCGCAGTATAAACACGGGGCCGGAGGAAAAAGCCGAATGTATAACAATGTCGAGGCCGGTGATTTACTATCCGGCGCGACTGGAGCGCGGGCCCGAGCCGCGGGGGCTTTTGTACAAGCGCGCCCTTGACGGGGCCCCGAGCGCGCGAGCCTCGACGCACCTTACGCCCGGCAAAAACCCGAGGCTTCTTTTCTCCTCTCTCGCCCCTTTTACACTTGCACTTTATATAAGTTATTACTTTGGCTTTGAAGGGCCAATAATTTTTACTGCCCCTCCGCCGACGCGGCGCTTCCGGGCTTTTTCCCGGCCGCTTCCCCGGCCTACCGCCAGCGCCGCATTAACCAAGGACGCGCTCAAGACGCTCCCTTTGCCCGCGGCCGGACAAAGCCGAATAAATTCCTCGAGTTTCCCTCTCGCCCCCGATACGCCCGGCTAATTGACAATTCCCGGATAATTTATATTAACGATCACTCGGTTGGGCCCGCTCTCGCGCCCGATCCGCCCCGATCGGCCGCGGCCCTCGGGATTTACGGCTCCGCGAGCTTTCGAGGCCGCTCAAAAATGCACCCAGAGGCCACCGAGGCGCGCGGCCTCCGCGGCTTTCCCATGCCCGCCAATTTTTCCCCGGCCTTGGTGCGCCGGCCGAACCGTAAGCCCGTGCGTGCCTCCGACGCGGCCCTTCCGTTTCCGTGACGCTCTATTAGCCCCGGGATTACCCTCCTCTCTCTCTCTCTCCCGCTCGTTCCCCCGCTCCGTCTGCCTCCTCGGGCAAAGGACTCCTCCTTCGTCCGCGCGTAATGGCGTTGTTTTAGCGACAGCGGCTTTCCGCTTCCTTGCGACTCCTGCCGGCTCTCCTCGACGACGCAATTAACGAATTACCCTCGAGCAGCTGCAATTTCCCCGGATTACGGGAATTATCTTATATATAGTGGGGCTCTTAATGCCTGAAATCGACTCGCTTTCTCGCTACCGGGGCCCGCCAATTGTTTTCTCGCTTCCTTTTCCCTGGGCGCTCGCGGGTTCAAGGCGCTCCCGCTGCCGCTCGCTAGGCAAGGGCTCCGCGCGCCACCGCCGATAAATAAGCCCCCGCGGATTCCTCTTGATGAAAAACTTTTACGCCCAGCCGGCTGTAAATAAATAAATATCCCCGGGAAAATCGGAGGGCCGCAACGGCTGGACAAACTGTCGCGTTGTAAAATCGCTACTCGGTCCCTTTTCCAATTACTCCGCGGGTTTAATCACCGCGGCAGCGCTCGGCCCGGCGGGAGCGACAATAACGGCCGGCGCGGGGCGAGCGAGGGCGCGGAGCTTTCGATCGGCCGGGCCGCCGGGGGCAAGGAGCGCCCGGGCGCGCTCCCCTAAAAACCCGGCTGTTACTACTTGGCCGAGAGCGGCGCTACCGCCGGCGCGGGCATTTATGCGCCGCGATAGGGCGACCGGTGCCGGTCAGCCAGCGGCCAGCCGGCAAATAAATCCCGCGGGCGCGCGAGCAAATTGAGGGGCATTGTTCTCGGGGAGAGAGGCCAGTCACCGAGGCGTCCGAAAAGCGCGCACCGTGGCGACATTAACATGCGCGCGCGGCCCAGGCCCCCGGCGGCGGCGGCGGCGGCGCTGTTCCGGCCCGGCTCGCCGGCTAATGCGCCGGCGACGTCGCCGCCGAGGCTTCGCGCTCTCTGCCTTATATAATGCGCGCCCGCGGCCTGCCCTAATCGGACGCGCTCATCTGGGCCCCCCGGGCGCTCCCCGAGGTCGTCGGCTGCTCCGCCGCCTCCGAACCGCCCCGCCCCGCCCGGGAAAACCCCCCGGCTCCGGCCCTCCACCCCTGGCTCCGCGCGCTCCTGCCTCCTCGCGGCCCCGGGCTTTTGTTCCCGGCCGCGCTCGCGCACACTTCCCCCCGCGCGCAATTATTCAAAGAGCTCCGCAATCTTCCATTCAACGCGAAACTGTAAAGCCGCGCACACTGTGCATTACGCATAACACGTGTAGCGACCTCTTCAATTAACTCCCTGGCATCGCGTCGCGCTCTCTCGCTCCTCCGCGCGCTAAGCCTCGGCCTCTCCCTCCGCCGCGCAAAAAGTGTTACGGCTCGGCATAAACGAGCGACGAAAAGTGCTCGCATCATCTCCCCCCAGCCCCTCGCCGGGGTGCATCGACCCTTTTAATTGCCCCCCGAGTGTCTCTCTCGCCCGTCGCCCGCCGCCCGCCCCGGCAGGAAAAGCGCCATCGACGCTCCCGACTCCCGACTCCCCCCACCCGCTGCGACGGAAAAAACGCCAGCGGGAAAAAATCGCCCCGCCTGCCAGGGAAAATAAGGGCCTGGCGTTTATTAATCCGCTCCTCGCGGCCGACAACCTTCCTTGGCTATACCCATTCCCTCCACTTGGCGACGTTGATGTAAATAACGAGCGGACCCCACTCAAAAGAAAAGTCTCCTTCGAGTCTGCCCTCGGTCTGTGAATAGATTTTATTAAAACTTTTCAATAATATCCCTTTGTACACTCGGTCACAGTCAGACTTTTTCCCAATGGACCCATTTATAGATTATCATTTTCCACTCATTCGTTACACGCTTCGATAGATTATTTATCTATACTCGAGGAATGCGCCATTTTTCCACGTTTCATCATACATTTTTACTCGAGTATAGAACTCAAAGCAATACAAATATACATCGTCAATTAATTATAATTCATTATACATTTCTTTATGTGCACATCAAAATTAAATTATTATTATAAAATTATTATTTACGTTAGAAATTCTTCAAAATGATTTACTGCATTTTCATAGCCTTTTATACATTCCAAGAAACCTTTGGTTTATTATTATTCTAAATATATATTATACGTTCTTAAAACAATCTTTTATAGCTCATGCATTAAAATGCATTTAAAATGAAACATAAATAGTTGTATTTCTAGCTAAATTTTGTGTTATCAAAATCAAGTATGTCCAAATTAACTTCAAAATATAAAAAAATAGTTATAAACTGCATTATGTGTTGAAAAACTATTTATGTGAATATTTAATCAAAAAAACATTACAAATAACATATACAAGCATCAAAACGTCCAGCCACATATCAAATCAGAAAACAAATAATTAAATTTAAAATTTTTTAATTTAACCAACTTGATTTTTTCAATTTTTCAATTTCAGTTCATTTTTATACGATACATTCAACAAATTGTGTTCAGTACATTGGTCATTTCTTTTAATTTGTTTGCAAATCTCAATAGTACTACAGAATTGGTAGTCTTTTGATCATTAATTTCATTTCCGGTTCTGGAATATCAGGAAGTAAAGGTTGTCCATCCATAGAAAACATTTCTAAATATTTTTTAATTGCTACTGTTTTAAAACCAGCTCTTTCGGCTAGACTTTGAGAACATCTATTTGTAAAAACTGCATATGTCCATTCTATTCCATATTTTTTCCCTATTTTATTTCTAAAAATTTCATATTTAATTCGAAATTTAATTATTATCCGTTTATTTGAATTTTAAGATAGTATTGTTTACCTGCTTTCGAGCATTTTTAATCCCAATTTTTGACCTTGATACGTGCGTTTAACGGATAATCCGAAACTGCTAAGGCTTTTATTTATATTTTTAAAAATATCAAGATTATCTTTCATTTGTGCAACTATTTGAAAATAAGTAATTATGCGATCTGATTGTAATGATTCCTAAAAATAAATTTGTTTGTCCTAATTGTAATTATTGAAGGCACACGTAAATATAAAAAATATTTGTGGGTACTACAGGTTATCTTAAGATTATGAATTAAAAATGATGTTTCAATATTTACCAATAAATGTGTAAATGCTATTGTTTCATCATATTTTGTTATAACATAAAGAAGATTAACAGCTACGAGTTCCGATATAAGACCATTCGAATCAATTAAATACGCAGCCTGTACCATTCCTTGTTGCAAGCAATAAGTCCATAACTGATAATGATCATGAATAATTTTTAAATCATTGATTGCCCCTGTTAGAAACATGAAACTTGTATATTTTTCAATTATTTCGATTTACATTGCGTTTAGATAGACTCACTGAAACACTTGCTAACTATTTCATCTACTAGAAAGTTTTTCTCCATAAATTCTAATATTTCTTCTTGTCTGTCCTCGGGTACATCTTGAATTGAAAATTTAACAGAACGTATTGTGCCATCTTCCAGTTTTTGTACTCCATCGACAATATCCCAAACGATAGGTGGACCCGGAGGACGCATCCAGCGGCTCTTACCACTTAATACTTCCTCAATGCTCATAGCTCCTCTTAACAGATCGTAAAGTACAGTATTCAGATGTTGTCAGAACAAGGTACCTTAGATATTGAGATAACACGAATTACTAATACGATACACCGCCAGTAAAAAATTTAATGCACGCACGAATTCGATCGATGCATAATATCGATGCGAGCGTGTAACGCATTATATAGTCGTATTTATAGAGATGCGCCGTATGTATATGCAGACATACAAAATGTACGTGAGCCTTCTTGTTACACTAGCACTTGTTGGCAATCAGAATATTCCTCATTACATTACAAGATCGTGTATTTAATATTAGCAAGATTATATTAGTAGAACTATTAATCAAATAATTAATTTGAAATTAAAAACTATTAATCAATTAAAACTATCTATTCTAAACTTGTACGGTAATTGAATTATTATTGCTTAAATCATGCTATTTATTTACGTTTTCATTTATATTTGACTTATCTATGCAGCTTTATAAATCTATTTTGGTCATAAAGTATCTAATCGCAATTTATCAAGAAGGCTAGTTGTAAAAAATTTCTGTTAAAGGTTAGTAATATACTCGATCAACTAATAATTAATATTAAAATAGCAAAAAAATTAATTACACAAATTATAAAACTCAATTTAGATGTTGTAATTTTGCGTATACTCAATGAGTTTATTATGGAGGGAAAATAAAATTATAAATCGAAAATATTAATTTTCGAGTTTTGCGATCTCAAGTTGTTTCTTTTGATGAAATAAAATATATTTATATATTGCTGATACGAGAGAAGAGTCGACCGATAAACGAGGTCTTAAATTTAATCTCAAATTGCGTAGGACGTTGATCGATATGTCCAACGATTTTAACACAATACTTGTACTTGAAAAAATACTATTACCCTATTTTATTCTGTGTGCTTTGTTCCAAATTTCGTGACAACTTTTTACTTTGATTTGGTTGAAAAAGCACTACACTGGTAAAGTTGTACAACTTCTGGAGAACTACTCTGGAAATCCGCCAAGCGCAGTGGAAAACAACGTGTAATTGAGAAAGATTTGTATATAGAAAGATGACGAGTTGAGATAAGAGTTGAGCGCATCCGAATGTGTATCAGCGACCTCTAACTAAAAGATAATATGTAGGATGCGTCATGATATCTGGCAGCTCGAGTCAGTTTCAAGCGCGAAATACGAACGCGTGAATGCCATCACAGCGGAAGAAAATCAATTCCTAGCTTGCAAGACATCTAGCAATCTTATATATATAATAAGATTGTTTGAAACTTTTAATTCTTTCCCATTAAAATTTATTTATATATTAATAAACATTTTTAGTGTGTATGTAAATACGCAAGCTGAAAAATGTATTACTCGACATTCCTGTTAGTTGGATTTTATGTACGGATTGAATTAAAAATGTTTACTGCTTTGAAGCTTGTACTTATATTTTGGTTTGAATTTAAAAAATTTGAATATATTAAAATAACTGCGCCTAAAGCGTGCCTCGACTCTCAGATTAGAATCTTACGCATTGGTTTATTAGCCTTATGCGCTTAGATTTATAAAAAATGTTTAGTGTACGTGAAATGAACTCGGGCGCACGATCCCCGAGGAGGGAGGGAGTACACTAGCAGGTTTGACGAACACTCTGTGCGCGCCTCCTGGGAAGGCCGATTTTGGACAGGGCTTAAACAAGACCCAAGCGTAGCTCTGGGTCTGCGAGGAGCAAGGGAAGCTTGGGAAAGGGGAGGCGGGTGGAGGTCGTTGGAGGTTTGCTGGAGGCCTAATCAGGGTAGGGCTTCCGCGGTAGTTTCCTCGGAATAGAGAGCTTCCGCGGCCGGCGATAACCCATAATAGAATTAGCATGGGATGATGCGGTGGGGCGCGTGCATATCGTTGGCGCTTCCGCACGATCGGCTGGCAATGCCCGGGCAGATGGAGCGCGGCCGGTCGGGCCGCGGTAAAAGTGCGCGGGCCCGGCGCTGCTGCACCGTCACGTCCAGCTCCGTCACCAATTATTCCGGGCGCTTTTTTTCCCCCGAGGGGATTTCTATTTTAATTACGGGCAAGCTGCTGGCTCACGGCGGCGGTCCATCAAGCGCCCGCGACAAGCAATCGCGCGCCGGGACAAAAGGCCCCGCTTACGGTAAAGATTACGCAAGCGACGCGGACGACACCGCCAGTCGGCATAACGCAACGCTAAAAAGGCAAAGCCGGGCGATCGGCGCGGCCATTAGGCAACCGGGCCGGCGGCGACAGCTGCGCCGCGGCCGGCGAAAGGTCACCCGCTCGCTCGCGCGCCCCCCGCCCTCCGGTCGCACGCGAGCTGCCCGCGGTCACGTGCGCGCCGCGCGACCGTTACCGGCAAAAACTCGGGCGGACACTCGGGCCGAGGCCGCCGGGCGCTTAGATCTAACGGGCCGGGGCTAATGAGACAGGTCTATTCCATTGGCACCCGGCCGAGCGCCTCTAATTCGCGCGCCCCGAGTCCCGGCCGCCTCCCAGGTGATAATAACATTATGTATGCGGGGACGCCGGCGTAATAACGAATTTACATTTAGAACGGGACGGGGCCCGGGCGACAGGGCCCAGCCGGAAGTCCTTGGGCGCCGCGCGCGCGGCCTCATCGGGCCCGTTCCTTTTTCCTCCCCCAGGGCCGGCCGGCGCCTCGGCCGGAAAAGCCCCGGGCCTATCGGCCGGGGGATCCCCCGCGCGATTTGTATTATTCGATCGCGGCGGGCGTATCGCGCGGCCCATCGGCCGGGTCAAATCGGCTCGGGCGCGGGAAGGCGATCCCCGGCGGCCGATAGGCGACACCTCCGGAAATGTGTCGCGGGGCGCGCGCGCCGGAAGGCTTAATGGACGGCCGGCCGCGCTATCCGGCCCGCGATCGCCGGCGATCCGCGCGGGCTTCTTTTCCCGCGGCGGCATCGCGATACCCCGGCGCTATCCCGGCGCTATCCCGGCGCTATCCCGGCCGGCGATCGCGTACCTGCGCGCTGTAGGTGTCCGCGGCCCGCGGCCGGCGTAATGGCCGAGGGCCGCCGGCCCGTTACCCTACCAAATGCACACGCGGCTCTTTGTGCGCCCAGCGGGATAATTACTCGCGCGGCGCTCGATGCGCGGCCGGTTATCATTGGCCACTTTGCCGGCGGCCGATCGCCGGCGCGCCCCACTGTCGCCCGCCCCTCCCCCCCGCGCGCGATAAACCTCCCGGGGTAACGGGCCGTCCTCCATAGGGACAGCCGGCCGACCCGCCGACGGCAATCTCCGCTTCCCAGAAGATTCGGCGCGCGGGGATTTTAATTCCCCGAATTATTCCGGGAAAATTGTGCATTATGCGGCTCTCGTGATGCGCTGGCTTTTCCCATAAGCACTATAAAGACTCGGCGGCGGCGGCGGCGGCGGACGGGCCGCTACGTCCTCACCGCAGCGTCGGCGGCGGAGGCGCAGCCCGCGGTTTTTCCACTCTGCCAGGTGCGCGCGCTTACGCTCCTCGCGTTTCCCTTTCGCGCGCTTTTCACCGGGGCCTTCGACGCGTAAACGGCGCAAAGGTCATGTTCACACGAGACCTCTGCCGGCGGTACCTCTATTAATTCCTCTCATTCTTATTAATATTCATGGGCGCGCGCGCGCGCGGCGCGACTACTCCTCTCCTTTTTTTCGTCCCGCGCGCGGTCTTGCTCCCAGCGGCATCGGCGCCCGCCGCGGGGAGAACAATGCTCGCGGGGATCGTCCCGTGTCCTTATGGCTCTGCCCGCGCCCGCGGCCCCGTACGCGGCTATACGAATTTCCCGAGTCGGTTAGAGTTACACGACGGGAGGCCGCCGCGTCTCGGCTCGTTTGCACATTCATGACGCTTACCCGTGCATTTGCCTATCTACCCGCTCGTACAAATTAATTCGTCTCTAAGTGTATTTCGCGTCTCTCGGCTCGGCGCATAAAAACCTAGGATATACCACTGATTTTAATATTAACAGGCCTCTTGATCTCCCGATGCTTATCCCCCACTCGAGCCTTATTATTCCAATATTTATACATACGCGCGCAATTATCTCTTTGAAACAATTTACGACTCGCCCTGGTAAAATAAGAGAAGGTTACGGTATCAAAAGCATCTACAGTACGTATACGCGCAAATGAGCAATGCGAGGTAAAATGAGAAACACGCAGGGAGCCGGGGAGCCGGGGAGCCGGGGAGCGTGTGTGGCCGAGCGATCGCTTTTCGAGGAATGCGCTACGCTTGGGCCACGCACCGGCTGCGCGACCGGGGAAAGCGCGGGGAAAAGCCGCGCCGGGGCAGGAAAAGGGCAGGGAGAGGGCGAGGAAAAGCGTCCGAGGAGGAGCAGGGAGCCGAGCGTCAATTACGCAGCTGCCTCGGCGTACACGGGCATCAATCTATGCGGGGATCTCGGGAGCGGCGGCGGCGGCCTGCCCGGCTCTGCCCGGCTCCCCTGCACACGACCTTTCGATCGGCGCGTACATCCCGGCGCGGCGCGCGGAAGCCGCGGGCAATATCTCCCCCTGGCGATCGGCCTGGAAAATTCAAGCGGCAACGGGACCGTCCGCGCTCGGCACGACTCGCTCGGCGTACACGTCGGCGGCGCGGGCCCGCGTGCTCGCTTCATTAGCGGGGTGGGCGCGGGGAATCCCCGGGAATCGGCAGTGATTGTGCGGCCGAGGGCCCGGGCGATTTATCGGGCGCGTCGCGCGCCCGCTCGCACGCGAGGCGCGGGCGAGTCCGCGTGAGAATGCGACCGGCGGCCGGGCCGCGCATAAATAATCCGCGGGGCGCGAACGCGGCCCGTTAGCCGCGCCGGCGACGCCGCCTCGTTATCGATCGGCCCGCGGCCACGTCCGCGCCCCGGAATCAAGACGGATTCGGCGGCCGGGCGTCGCGCGGCCCTCGTTACGCGTCCCCCGGCTGACGGGAGAATGGGCGAAAAGCCCCGAGCCCGCGGCCGTGTCACGACTACGCGGAAGTGCGTCCGCTGCCTCTGCATCTGGCCGCTCGTGGGAAACGGTTTATGGAACGGTTTAACGATCCCTCCCGCGGATCCCCCCGCGTCCCCTCGCCCAAGGGGCTTCACGCCGACTCCCGAGGAGCCTTACCCCTTTGCCCTCCACTTCGTCAGCCTCGTTACTCGCTTCCTCCCCGGCCCTCGCTCCCACTTTGGCTTCGCTGCGCAAACACCGCTCGGTCCGAGCTGGACCCTCGAGGTCCGCCACTTACCGCGCCCTTTTACTCGGTTACAATTCATCATATTCTGCCGAAACGCGTTCGCTGTATGACTAGGGAGTTACGTTCCGCAAACGTATAAGAGCAGTCTGGCTGAATCTGCCGGAGATGCGCTCGTTCCATCCAAAATGTGAACAACTACTCTGTGCATTTTGCATTAACTAATTAAATCATTTCTAATTGCAAGATAAAAGCATTCTCGTTCATTATCGATATTGCGGAAAATATGGGGAAAATCATCGTTACTTTGCAGGTGACGCACACTATGATTTACGGTACTATATTATACTTTTAACATTACACTTGTACCGTTTAATGTTGATATTTCTTTGTCCAGACGTATCGCTTGGTTATCTTTTTTTTCCCATACATTGCGTTCTACCTTGGATCTGCCCGTTAAACATGTTAGAGAGACAAAGCCGTAATATCTTCGGGCATGGAAAATCACGTGTTATAAAAATTACTTATCTATTTGTCTATCAAGGCGTATAGTACAAAGTTCAGGACTCCTATATCTCATGCTTACATACCATCTTCAGTGAGTGCTACACTGTTGCGGTACTGAAAACTACGCGAAACAAGGTACGAACCGAGGTACGACCGCGCTCCCCCTTGATAAGTAGTTTGTTCCACTATTTCCTACCCACTCCTGACTTTTATTAATGCCCTGCCGCCAAATTCGTGGAATTCTGTCTAGCACATTTGTTTACATTCCAAAGTTTATTGGAAAGAACGGTTCGTAATCAAAGTTTATTGCCGGATGTTTAGCTGAGCGTTCTACACCGCAATTTTCATTACATTGTTTTATTTGGGCTGGAATGAAGAGAGCTAGAGCAGAGACTCTGAATTATTAGGACTCCCATAGCCTAGATTGATTAGAAACGCGCAAAGGCTCGCTCCATCCCATATTTCGTCATTGTCATTGTTCTAGAGAGAGTGATCCGAGATAGCCAGCCGGTCGGAAAGTTGCGGGTGTGTGCGCTCTCGCAGGGGAAGCCACTGGGTGCTCGCGAGATCGCCCTCCTCTCCCGTGGCGTGCCCGGGAAAGGGCACTTCGGAAAGCGAAACCTCGGCGCGACGCCCGGCAATTCGGTTAATCGCCCGGCTTTTCCCCGATCGCGTGCCCCGGGATCGTTTACTCGGCCGCGGCTGATTTCTTCATTGCCGTCGGCGGGTTATCGCGATGGGGGCGCGCTCCGCGGGCACTTCCTACCTCGCGAGCCTGGGCTATCGGTCCGCCGAAAGATTTGGCGCGGCGGCCGCGTCTGATTTACCGCCGCGCGATTGCGGGCGCGGGCGCACTTGGTCGGCGGGCCCTATCGGCGCCGCGCGCAATTAAGGGGAAAAAAGCGCGTGAGTTAGAGCGTCGGTGGGGCCGCGCCCGAGATAGCGGCCGATTGTCGGGCCGAGCGCCCGCCGGGCCAATCCGTCGATTTATAATCCGCGGGGAGGAGGGATTGGCCTAACGGCCGCCGCCCGCAACAAAAGCCCTCGCCCGTCTCCCTCTCCCGGCCGGTTGCGCAAGCGAGAAAGCTCCGTTGCAAAAGTGTCGTGGATTAAGTTGCACTATTATGCCGGGCCTTGGCACGCGCCCGCCGGACCATCGCCCCGGCGAAGAAAGTGCGCCGGATAAATTATCGCTCCAACTGCCTCTTGGATAAATGTGTCTCCGGGTGACGCGCGCGCGCCCGCGCCGTATAAAGCACGCCAATTGAACCTTAATCGCGGCGAATAAAGCCCCGGGTAATGTCCCTATCAATAGGAGCCCGCAGCCGGGGGAAGGGGGCGGAGCCCCTGCAATCCTGCACAAATATCGCGGCGCGCTGCACCCATCGCGAGATGGAATGGACCGATCGATCCTTGATTTATCCGGCGACACTCCCTATTATTCTCCTCGTCATTCCTCGTGCAAAGAGCCCCGAGAGTGTAAGGCAGACGCGCCGCCAAGCCGCTTCCCTTGTGTTTGCCGATATTTCAATTCGTGCATTTCATCGGCTTGGCACTTTTATTACTTTCTCCTTTTAAATTTATTACGCGCGCGACTCTGCAGAAAAGAATTTTTTTCCTCATTGTGAACAAAATTTCCATATGAACGAATCAAAAGTGCTAGAGAGAACGATTCAGCACTTCTCTTTGCTCCATTCGACCGAGCTGAATAAAGTCAATTTCATTCCTGCGAATCTCTAAGATTTCTACCTTACCATTGCCTACTCAAACCTCGATAAATTATGCACCTTTATTTGTTCGCCTTTGTCACTTGTGTATCTCTGCATATGTATCTGCTGCATAAACGCGACGGCTATTTTAAGAATAACAACGAAAATAGACTCTTTCAAAATCGGCTTTCTCGATTAATCAAAGTTCAGCTTCAATCTTTAATAACCCTTTAATTTAATTTTTCCTTCAACTTCATTCCAAACAACATTCTCACATTAAATACTTTGAAAAAAAAATACAATTTCGTTTATCTTTTCTCTTTGTTTATGTAAGCTAGCGCTTTGAAGCATGGGTAGATATGTACGTGAAAAAGCGCGCAGAGAAAAGAATAAATTGTAACAAGAGAGCTTTTATCATCCCGCAGACTCTGATTTTGAAGGTATGATTGTGCTACGGTATTACTAATTCAGAAAAAATATCTCGTTTTACTCAAAGGAATTTAATATTACATAGAAGTTTAACGAAGATGTCATGCCTACATAATATATGTACTGGAAGCATTAATTTTAAAGGTACCGTAGATTTTATAACTAGTGTACTGTTCAAACTACAGTTATGTTTTTACAAGAATTAGAAATATTTAAGCATTGCTAGTTGGAATTGTAATATGCATGTAACTATCTACTACTTTGTACGATCTCTTTGAGGGAACTGAGTCTCTACTCTGACAGTTCCCAGCGCTTGGTAACGAAGTCAACTAAAAGCCTCTTTGCTGGCTTCCCTCTAAGAACTTGGCGATATTTGGTACATATGAATTCGCGTCATTTCTTGAAATTGACACTTGATGCTATGTCGTATTAGAATACTTGGAATTCTAACAGGTCAAATTATAAATAGCTGTTTGATCCCTAACAATATATGTAACGATATATTAAGAACCATCTTAAAAATTATTTCTACGATACAAATATATTTTGTACCATCATAACTCGATTAATTTTACTACTATTTGTGTTTTGAAATAAACTAATTATCCGTTTATTGTTTTGTTTTTAATGTATCCTAATTTTCATTTTTTAGTTCCGCTTGAATTGTTATTGAGCTCAGAAGGCAATAATTATGAATATCAGATGGCCATCGTTAACTGCTTAGTTTGCCAAACTGCTTGAGTTGGAGTAATCCTCTAGTATCAGCAGTCCACTGAGCTGTCTATTAAAAAGTTTTCCGACAGTAAAAGGGGCAATCGGAATAATCAAGCGGTGATACAACAAATAAAAAGCTGGGTAGTAGCCAAATGATGGAGAGAAAAAGTCTTTTCAGCTTCGTTAATAATTTTTAATAACTTTTTAAAGTAATTATAATTAAAAAATAGTTGTATATTATGCATCGTTAGCAACGTTTTCTACTAAGCTTTATTATACAGATATTTAAAATTATTATTTAAAAAAATCTTGTTGCGTGTTATTTCACAAAGGAATTTATAAATTCGCGTTGGTATAAAGTTAACATTTTTGGAAATATATTCTTTAGTTTTATTAAAAATGTTATGGAAATAATTATTTAAATTTTAAGTTAATATTATATGTATATATATATTGGACAATGTTGGTAAATGGATTTTCATATAAAGACGTAAAACGTCAAATATTCAAATTCAACATAGTCGACAATGAATAACGCAGTAAATCGTTGGCTTACCTCACTCATCTTTTTCTACTGTATACCCCATATTGAATTTCTGTCTGTAGCAATAATAGATTCATGCTCCTATTCGGTTATTTTGAAAGACAGTTTTTATCAATGAAATATTTAAATTTTTTTATAATATTCATAATCTGATTTTATTCAAAAGCATCTCTATTCAAAGAGTTGAAACATATTATTGTTTGAGCTCTCTTGTTATTAATTCGATTTAAAAATATAAAGTAAACTGGAATACTTAACGAACAATGGCAAAGTGTCTGCAAGAGAAACATACAAAATGAAACTAATGGCTTCAGAGCGAAACGTAGTACAAACTGAAATTGTTTCGAAAAATGAATATTGTAATCTGCGAGCATTGATAAAGGATAAAGAATCCTGACAGGACTTTCTCTGACATGTGAGTAAAGCGACCGTGGAGTCCTTCAGAGAAAAACTTGAAGCAAACCATTGCAATGGCATTTGCTGGAGAATATAAGCGCGGGAAGGGAGAAAATATCGTTCGAGTTAAGGTTTTTTGGTGCTCATTTGTTGCACTCGCGGCGCATGATTTACGCGAGGTAAAATCTCAATACAATGGGGGTATATCTGCAGACGGAGCCATGCACGAGTTCCCATCCCGTCTTCCCTCTCCGCCTGTACACACGAGCAGCGCGTATCCTCGCACGCCGCAGCGGAAAAACCGCGAAGCTCAGAAAGCGCAGACGCGCGCACGCGCGCGAAACGGATCCGGAAGGAACAAAAGGGCCGAGGAGGAGTGATCTAATGCATGTATAGGGGGAGTCGGGCGCACGTGTAATAGGGAGCTCGAAGATGAGGAGCCGCGGCTTGGGCGCACGGGTATAGGATGACACGCCGAGTTTCTGTGCCCGCTTGCCTCGAGCTCGCGCGACTCTCCGGCTCCGCACGGTCCTTCTTTATTTACTTTTCCCCGTGCTCGCTCGGACGCGCATCTGTCTCCCGGGCTTTTTACTAAGCCCCTCTTAACTCCTTCACTGTCTATGATCCCGTGGCGAGGTGCAGCGCCGCCTCCTCCCGGCTCTCCCTGCCCTATTCGTTAAATTGCTCGGCTACGGCGTCTCTGCCTCGGTTTACGTGTACGCGTATACACGTATATGCAGGCGCACAGAAATGGAATACCTCGAAGTAATAATTAAGTTTATCGCCGCGCGCTCGATGGATTTTTGAGGTTATGGCATCGCTGCGGATTCGAGAAGGAGTCGATGCTAATGTTTGTCTACTTCAATTTGATGATGCAGCTACGCTGAATTCCACAATGTGCTGAATTCAAAGCGTATTCAGCAATCGTTATTCCGCTGCGATGCCTGTACGAGTAAGTATCCATTTTTACAGCGAGGCTTTAATATTGTGCCAGAGTTTCTTGATATTATAGCTTATATACGAAAACTGCCTGTAAAAAGGTAAAAATGTGGGTAGTTTGGCCTTCTCCCTCCTTTATGGAACTCGTAACATATAGTGGCAAAGCAGTACAAAAAGTATTTTGCTTTTAGCACTCTTGCATAATATAACCCTTATAAATATGTTAGAATTCCAAATATAAAACTGATCGCTTCAAAGCAGGTACGGGTTAAATTAGCATACGACGGTTTCAACCCAATTCCTGAATCCCTCCCCTGGAAATAAATAGTCGAGGAGTGGCCTTTTTACGATCGGTACACTTAGCGATCCGAGTTTAAAAAAAATAAGTCCATTTCCTCACGAGCAATTTTTTAACATCCAGCACGTAACTGGACAAGGAGTGACGAAAGGGCTAGGAGCGATCCGTCGGGCTTTTCCTAATTATAAAAGGGAGAATTGCAAATAGAGGGGGCGCGGTTTGACCGGATCGAGTGGCGGGGCGAGCGCGGGCGTCCCCCGGGGGCTGCGTCTTTTTCCCCTCGATCGATCAGTGACTCGTACAAACGAGCCGGTCCAACGGGAGAATCGGCCGAGGCCCGGCTATCGGCGGCAAGCGGTCAAAATATCGGCAAGGTCCAGCTCGGGGAAAGCGTGGGGAAAGGGTCGGGAGTGGGCGCGGGCCGGGGGTCGGCCTCGGGTCGGCTCGGGGCTGCGGGCGGGTAAGAAGCGGCCGCGCGGCGTCTCGGGGCACAATGCGCTGAATAAACTGGGCAATAAACGCGAGTAAGAATAAGGAAAAGGCAGCCGGGCGATAAGATCGGCTCGGGGGCCCTCGAGGTGCACGAGCGCCGGCTCGGGGGCGCTCGGCCGGCCCCTCGGCGCCCGCTCGGCCGGCCTCGGGGGCCCTCGGCCGGGCTCGGCTCGGCTCGCGACCTTGAACGGGCCCCGCATGCTCTATGCCACTGACACGGACCAAGGACGTCGCGGCGCGCTCCCTCTCTCCGGCGGCGGCGTCGCTTCTTGCAGCGCGAGCGCGCCGAGGCTGCAGCGCCGGCGCACCGCTGCAGGCGTCCTCTTCTCCCGAAATGCGCTCGTCGAGCTAGCCGCGGAAAGCGCGAGCCGCCGCCGAGTCTTTTTCGTGCGCCGGCGCCGGCGAGGGCAGGGCCGTAGCCCGAGGGCGGCGGGCCCCGGGCTTTCGGGGGCAGCTTTCGCTTTCGCCGGGCCCCGGACGGACGCGGGCACTGCTACCCGGGCCCGCTCGAGGATGCGCGGGGCCGTGTAACAAAGCCGAAGGGCCTTCCTCGAAGAAAGCGGCGAGTGCAGTTATCCCCGGGATGCGGGCGCGGAGAAAAATGGTTTGGCGCGGTATTGGGGGATCGGGAGGCGCGGCGAGCGCAGGCTCGAGGCGGAAACGAGGCTCCCGAGGCGCACCGGGCCGCGTCAAAAGATTGGACTAAAAGCAGGCCGTGTCGAATGGGTTTAATGGTTACAATGTTCCTCCCGGGAGATAAGCCGGGCGCGCGTCTTGTACTTGGCGCGCGCGGTACACCGAGCCACTCGAGGCCCCGCGCCCGGGACTTTTCCGTATTAGATGAAAAGTAACGGGTCGCCCGATTGAAACATCCGCGGCGAGCTTCCTGATGCATTATTCAGGAGGCCCCTCGGCGCGTTTGACGCGCGGGCGGCGCTGCGCCCGAGGCGCGCCGCAGCCGGGGCCCAAAAGCCCCGGCTCCCATTAGCGTTTAACGGGCCGCGAGCCCCCGGAACCGAGCGCCGCGGGGACCGTTAGTCACCCGCGCCCGGGGATTCGACGGGCGGCCGGGGCGTCCTACCCGGAAAGCAAAGCAGGCCGCGGCCGGCTCGCGAAAAGCCGCTCGGCAGCCGACTCCCCGGCTCTATTGATAAGTCAATTTGCGGAATCGGCGACAGGGGGCCGGGCCATTAGGAAACATAGTCCTCCCGGGGCCGGGGGCAGGGCCGAGGAGTGATGGGCCCAGTTGGGCCGGGCGGGCCCTCGCGCCTCCGCGGCGCCCGAGTGGTCAGACACGTTCCGGAGCGGACGCGCCACTTTTCCACTTCCCGGCGGCCGCTGCGTCCCCGTGTTCTACACGCCGGACAAGGCCCGGCCCGGCGATTCGCCCCCGACCGACTCGCCGGCCTCGTCGCGCCGGATATAACCCCCCCGGCCGCCCCAACCCGAGCGCCTACCCGTCAAACCCGACGTCTCAATTGCCTCCGCGGCCGATTCGCTCCTTGCCGATACTCGCATCCTTAATAATTTACTTCTGTTTTCTTCTCTGATACTACTCGTGACAAAAGACTTGGCAGTTCCTTTCAAACTTGCAGAGGTCAATTTGTAATTTATAGAAAAACCTCTCTTATATCTTGTTATGTGTGTGTACGTTGAATGTAAGGCAACTGTTGCTAGCTCGCTTGGACAAATTCTTGATACCTATATTTCATTTCAAAGATGCAGGCATTGGGCGGGATTGGAATTTTATTTGGGAATAAAGCCTCCACAGAACTAGTAGAGTCAAAAAGAAAAAATATCTCTTTTTACGAAAAGCTACCGAATCCTAGTCGAATAAAGCGATTTCTTGCCGACGACTGGCGCACAGCTCAGTCTAGTCTTTTCCAAGGACTAACTCTGTTCATAATTTTAAGATAACTTGGCTTGCACCCTCGCGGATGAACCGCCTGCAGATAACAAGATAACGGAACGATGCGATCACTGCACGCGCACGAGCAATCGGAGAGCATCGAGGAGCGATGGGGCTCGTTGCCTCGGGTCCCGGGCGCGGGCCCGAGGGCAGCGCAGCCGGGCCGCTTCCCCGGCGCAGAGGGCCGAAAAGCCTCGGCCTGGGAGCGCGATGTCGAGCGATTGAAGGGAGGCTCCGCGCGCCTCGGCGGCGCAGCCGCGCGCTCGCGAGCAACGAACCGGGCGCGCTCGAAAAAAAAAAAAAGGCGCGCCGGGAGAGGGGGACGTCCTTGCGCGCGCCCTCGCGCCACCGCCGCGCGCCGGAGAGAGGCCGAGCGCGGCCGCGCGAGCCGCGCGCCGTTTCGGCCCCCGAGCGGCCAGAGCCCTTTTTTTTTCCTCCCCCCGTGCCGAGTGGGCCCTCTCGGCTCGGTCGGTATTTCGCCGGGGTAAATGGGCCGCCGCGGGCGCAGGAGGCCCCGCGAGGACCCGCCGCCTCCCCCCCGTAACGGTACACGCAAAGTGCGCCCGCGGAGCTCGCGAGTCGCGCGGCCCATCCTCGCCGCTTCCTCGAATCCCCGTAAATCTGCGCTCGCGAGCGCGGCCCCCGCGAGCTTTTCCACGAGCCGCCTATAAAACTAAGTCGGGGAAAAAAAGGACCATTTGTCACTGATTAAGCGGCCGAGTGCGGCCGCGGCCCTCGCTGTCCGGCCCGCGCTTTCGCTATCCTGTCCACCTCCTATCTAATGGAGCCGCTCGTAAAACACCTCCCGGAATCGGCCATTACCGACCGGCGGGGCCCAGCGCCTAGTCGATCCGTGTAAAGCCGATCGCGATATCCCCCGCGCCCTCCCTCCCCTCCGCTCCCCCTTCAATGTGCTGCGAAAAGGATTTTGACCGAGGGACGACGCGTCTCTGTCCGCCAGTGCACGCGCTCCTCTGCTGAAAAATCCAAGGAGCAGCGGCCGCACAGCCTCTCTTCCACCGACTCGCGGCTTGGCTCCTTTCGACAATTTACAAATTTGCTGCATTTTTGTCCGGGCGAGGCGTCCTCTTAAAAACCTCGGAGGCGCGCCGTCGAGGGGCTCGGCCGAGGACCGCAGAAGGTTCGTCGCCCCTCTCGGTTAATTACCGCGAATTAGCCGCAAGGGTGCAATTGGCAGGAGACGATGCTGCCGGCATCGGCGGCCTTTCCCAAAAGCCGCCAATTTTCGAAAAACATTTAGTCCCGCGGCCGCACCGCTTAAACGCAGCTCGCGCGCGCGCGCCGGCATTTTTTTACCCCCGGCACGGACGCGCCGGGGGCTTTAATGCCCCAACCTCGGGCCCCGGCGCTTTTACAGCCGCGGGGCGGAGGAGCGCCGCTCGCGTTACACCCTCCGCCGACTTCTGCATGCTGTTTCACCTTGGGTAAAAAAAATGCCGGCCGCCGGGGAGGAGGCGGACAAGGGGTCAGTGTATGTGTAATAGGCTTTTCAAGGCAAGGCTGCACGCGAGTAGCGGCCCGGGGAGACCACCGAAAAGCCCTAGAGGCCCCTCCGAGCCTCTGACGCTCCGAGACGATCCTCTCTCTCTCTTCTTTGAAATTATCTCTCGCCGACCGGCAATTATCTTGGGCCGACAGTGTATATCTATAAAGGACGCTGGGGCGTCCGGTCAGAAATTGACGCTCGCCGACCGCCCGGCACAATACGCTTTTCTATTGAATTCAATTAGCCGTCTTTCTCAAAAATCCCGAGTGTGTAGTGTCGACGGATTCCTTTTTTACCGAGCTCTTGTCGATCATCAGAAACGTGGGAGAAGAAAGCCTAATTTGCGCTTCAAAATATATATATATATATATGGACAAATGAATCGTTACACTCGCGCGTGTTATTTGTCAATCCACGCAGTCTGAGCCCTCCTCTCCTCGGCCGGAATGCTTATTTGCCAAATACTTGTTTCTTCTGTTTTACTTTAAACGACCTCAGCTCGTTTTTGCGCCGCCTACTTTAAAAGTTGCATATATGCCCACCCCTTGTTTCTGTAAGATTCCTAGAACAGCGCCTTTAATGCGCTACAAAATTTTTAAACACAAAAAGACTTTCTATTTTTTTGAGAAAATTCTAATTTTATTGGCCCTGATTCTTAAATATTCATGAGATAAATATCCTAACAATCCCTAGCGCTAGTCTTCTTCAAATGAACAGAATTGGTAAAATAAACAATATTCTTAATTACTTTTAATCAAGTTTCAGGACATTTCTGTCAACTCACCAGCTTGCAATAACATTTACTGTAGACATTCATCGATTGAACTAATATAATTTTATTTGCGAGACTATTGATCTCTGACAAACTTTCAATTTGATCGACATCGACTTGTTGGTCAAAAAAGTTAATATATTTGCTTTTTCCGATAGTGCTTGTCGTTAGATCCAGAACTTCCCGACGAACGGAGCGCAGTATGTCTCTGATCATTTGAATAATTTTTCCGGCGACCCTCTATAGGCAAACTTTTACTCTTATATTCATCAATGAAATATCTGCTATCATCCGTGCGAATTGTTCTTATTACTTGGGCATAGACGACGTTATTTTATCGATGAAATAAAGAAAATAGCAGATTTATATATGCGTAGTACATAAAAAATTAAACATAATATGAAATAAATAATTATCTAATACTAATACAAATAGAATACGAAAGAAACAGAAAATAGCAGATGTAATCGACGTGTAAGTCTAAATATGTACGTCGTGTCTGTTAGCAAGCTGTAAACTGCTTAATTCTTTAGTAAGGAAAAAACGAGATACAAGTTCAGACACAAATGTACGTAATCTACTTAAAGGCATCTTTTACTACTGATTCAGTATATGCACACATGTAGTGCGGGTCGGTTTCCGTGTACCGCGCGCGCGTCTCTTCTTGGACTTGTTATTTGGCGGGCGGGCGCGCGGCGTGAATACACAAGCCGAGCGCGGATTCGGATAAACAAACGGGGCGCCCGCGGAGAGATCATTGCGCAACTATCCCCGGGTCCCGTTAGCTGCCGGCCTTGGCCCCGCTGGCGATGCTCCGAGCGACACGGACCGTGGCTCCGAGGCCCAAAACCCATTGTCCGGGCCCGCGCGATAAATCGCCCGCGTAAGCCGGGCTTAATCTGATAGGCGGGCGAGAGGCCCGCGCGTGTCTTTGACCTCCCGGCGCAGCGGCCCATTAATCAGCGGCGCGGCGCCCGGGAGAGGTTTTCGAGGATGCGCCGTCGGCGGGGCGCAGAACCGGAAATTCCTGCCCGGGCGCCGCGCCGCGGAAGGCCCGCGGCCTTTTCGCGCAGTGGCCTCTTTGTCCCCGAGGCAGCGACCCCGCGAGGAGCAACGATTATTAGATAGGCGCCGAGGACTGGGGCTGGTGGTCCTTTTGGGACGCGGGCGACCCCGACGCTGATCGATCGTGCCTTCGAGCCCCGGGGAAAAACTGTGCAAATCCACGGGCGAACGCGCCTCTAGCGCACTGCCACGTCTGGGCTGCGCCTCGCGCTCCTTGGTCCTCTTTCAGCCTCGGCCTCCTTTTGCCTTTTCACGCTCGTGATTAAGTCGTGGCGTTATACGACCGATTGCCTCGGCTAACTACACTCGAATAAGACGTCCCCGTCACTTCTACTTAACATTATATACTAAAACGGAAAGTACTCGCAGGAGGGAGATGGGAGCTCGGGCTTATATACAGTTTTTATCAAGCGCTCGGGAAGATCTACTGGTCCGCGGCTCTCGAAAATATTTGTAAACAACATATCCGATAGCGTATCTAGCATTTGGCGGGGATTTTGCTCGACAGGCGTAAAGGGAAGTCTTGGACGGCAAATTCAAAAGGACTCGGATGCCTTGAGTAATGACCATAGTCGCGGAGCCGCCATTTTTATTTGTACCAATAGTCCGAGGTCTCGTTCGGCCTCGAGTAGTTTTCTTGTAATAAATAACGAGTCAGAATCACTAAGAGGCCTGAAGAGCCATCAAGATTCAAAGTGAATTTGTTACATGATCTTGAGTACAGGTACTCGGATACCGTATAGCCTCTAATGACCGCGGCTCTCGTCAAATTCCAGCCGTCAGTCGAATTTAGCGAGCGACTTATCTTGATTGGCTCGGTATCGGGTTGAATTAGCGGCCCCCGGGGCGATTGTCCATTACTCGGCGAGTCATTTTTTTCTCCTCCTCCAAGGGACGGGGGGCTTGGGCAAGAGCCGTTGCGGATTTTTCCGAGGGAGCGTTTCGCGGGCCTGGGGCTCGCGGACTCGCGGAGCGAGGTCACACTCGGTGGGTAACGGGTCGATTCTCCCGGAGGCGGCGGCGCTCGCCAGACGCCAGTCGAACGAGCCACGAGCCGAGTGTAATTATGCGCGCCGCGGACGGGGAATGACTTGACGCGGCTGGCTTCTTTCTAACGCGCGGGTCGCCTGATGGATCGATGGCTCGGCAATAAACCGAGGCGGCGCGCCGCCGGCGGAAGGTCCTCGCACTCGGTACACATATTAGCCGCGGCGGCCCGCCGGGTCAAAGGAGAGCGCCGAGAGGCGCGGGCCGCGTGTAAAGAAGGAAAGTAGTCTGAGGCGATTTACCGTTCGGCCGGGCGCACAGGGCCGGCTTTGAGGCGCTCTGGGATTACTCACTTGTTGTCGCTCGCAGGAGCTTGGCCCTGCAACAGAAAGCATACGAATTTGTTGAGCACACGGCCGCTTTGTCCCGGTGGCGCGAGGAGCCGCGAGGAGCCGCGAGGAGCGAGGGGCCAATTAGCACATTAGCGCGCTCTCCGCTCCCCGGAGGCTAGCAGCCGCCTTGAGGTTTCCCTCCCCCCGGCTCGCGGGCAAAAATCGATCTCGTCCCCTTCCTTTTTTTTTCCTCATCGCAAACAACGTCCATTCGCAAACACATTAAAGGGGCGTGCAATGAGCGCGAGCGAGGGAACTCGCTGGCTCAATGGGGAACACAAAGCGGGCTTTGCTCTCGGGCGGAATTCACTTTTACGGCCTTTTTCAATGGGCGGCGGCCGGGCAAAAAAAAATGCAACATAGTAAAGGGAAGGACGGCGGCGGCGGCGGCGGCGGCGGCGCGCGGTAACAATGCTATTGTCGATTAGTTCCTCGGCTCGGGACGCAAAGTGACTCGCGAGATTGACAGCTGCCTTCTGCAGCCGGCCGTTTCGCAAAGCCCGCGCGCGCGCGCAAATTAATGAGAAAGCGTGTCGGCCGGCTCGGGGGCTCGGGGGCTCGGGTCCCCGGCGCGGCTCTCGGCCCGCCGGTCGATCGGCGGCCGCACGCGGCTCCGGCGACTTTGTCGCTCCGCGCCCGGTCAACTATATCGGCTCTTAACTGCAAACCGAGGCCCGTCTCTCGCCCAACGGGATGACTTTCCAGAATCCGCTTGTCATTTACCTAATAAGGCTTTTTCAGTCGAATCTTCAGCGCTCGCAGTCGAACAGTTTAATGCGATTGCCTCCGACTTGCCGGCTATTTACCTTACTTTTTCCTTTAATCTTTATGGCCTGTTCAATTAATTTTGATATACTGCCAGTTGGCCTTGCCGCCCCGCGGACCCCTACAAGCTTTCTCGTGCAATCTGTCACAATAGATTGTGTGCATCCACGGAACCAGGGACACTTGTAAGTCTTCCGACCCCGTCTACTGCAGCGCTACAGTCTCAAAGGTACTTTAAAGGATTTTATCTGGTATAAAAACGTAAACGGGGACTTGAGATTCCATTAATTGACTCAATTATTAGTTTCTACTTGTATACTTTACTTTGCTTGGTAAGGCTTATTGCCTTTTACTGTGATTGTTGTCTAACTAGTAATTGCCTTACTTATCTTACTTCACCGATAACTCGCAATTATTACTTACTATTATACTCAAGGTTACATTTTATATTTACTTTTCTATTTATTTTCGTCTTACTTTATTATGCATAACACTAAAGTGTACTCTCGGATGCACGGCAAGACGTTACATTAGCACGTTTACTTGTCCATTTAGCAGGCACTCTATACAGAGCACCGTACTTCTCACTTGTCAATACAAAGATACAATACTTGTATGGGCACGGTATCAATACCAAATGAAAATAGTACAGTTGAACCACCGTCAATTGAAATTTGAAACTGGGGGCGTGCGGAGAAGCGCGGGCAATAAACTTCGCTTTCGAGGGGCTTTTGAAAAGAACGTCAAAATTCCTTGTCGGGGGAGGGCCAATGGAAAAATTGACAAACTCGAGAAAGACGGCGGATCCAGCACAAGGGCTGTGGGGAAGAAGCCGCGCGTCGTCGGCGCAATCTCGGAAATAAAAGCGAGTGGTTTTTTAAATACAAAGTGTGTTCGGTTCCCGGAAAGCCATTATCCGAAGGCGAGGAGCGTGTCTCGGATTTATCATTCGACGCTGAATAATTAAAGCGGCGAGTGGGTTTTTCAGCTCCCCGGCGGCCGGGGCGCCCCCCTCCTCCGAATGGGGCCCCGGTGAGTCACCGCGGGTGCATCTCGGGCGGCGCGCGAGCGCCGATAAACCCGCCGCGGAGGTCCGGGAGGCAGCGGGAAAAAAGGAAGGAGGAGCCGCGCAACAATGTTGCCCCGGCTAAGTGCTACCTTATCGAAATCGAAAGGAGGAGCCGCGGGCCGCGGGCGCGAGTGCCGACGGCAAGAGCGGGAGTCGGCTCCCTTGTACTGTTAATTACGCGCGATATGACGCCACTAAGCGCGTCCATCCGTTATCCGTATCGCGGCCGCGTGCATATGTGTTCATAGAGGGAGGCGGTGGGCCGGGCGATATCGACCGCCGGGGCCCGCGGGAACAGAGAAACCGGAAAATCCGGCAAAGTCATTGGTTAGTCGGCGGGCGGCGGCGGCGTCGATTATTATGCCGTCGGGCCCGCGGCCGACAATCGCCCGACGTCCGACGGCCGGGCCGGGGATTTTTCCCGCGGGGCCTGCCTCGATGCCCGAGGAAGAATAGCCGCGGCGCCCGAGGCGGCCGAGGCGGCCCGAGCCTCGGGGCTCGCGGCTTTTTTCGCATTAGCCAAAGGGGCAATTAACAAGCCGGTCGGGCGGCTCGCGGAGGCGGAAGAGCGCCCGCGCCGCCTGTCACCCTTGATTACGCGTGCGCTTTTTACAGGCCGCATCTCTAATTAGATGGGATTTTAAAAGCCGACGGCGTCCGGGAGCCGGGGCCGCCCGAGGTCGATAAAGACGGAGGCCTACTTGTCCGGCCCGGCGGGCGCGCCCCGGGTTTCCGCGGCTTTCCCTCGGGGAGACGGCGCAAGAAAGGACATGAAATGTATAAACGCGCGCGCGCGCGCCGGGGCTCGCGGGGATGGCTAATGGCCCGGGAGGGGATATCCTTCGGCGGAGGAAGCGGGCAATTACGGGAGCCGCGGGTCTTTCACGAGGCGCAGCGCCTCGCCCGGGGAACGCGTAAACCCCGCGGCCCGCGACAAAGCCGCCCCCCGGCTTCGGGGTCCCGGATGCGCCCCGGCTAATTGGCTTGGCGCCTCGGCAATTAGCCTTTTCGAGGGGCGCGCGCAAAAAGGCTTTAATTGTATTTGGCCGGGGGGCCGGGGGGCCGGGCCCCCATTAGCCGGCCACCGCCGCGGACGTAAACCGCGAGGCCCCGGGCGCACCTGGCCCGGTCGGGCCGCGCGGCCAACAGGTTGCGCCGCCTGTCTATGTGGGACAAAGCCGGGGCCTTTCCCCCTGCGCCCTCCGCACCTTCTGCCGCCGAGGAGCGGCAAATTATTCCGGGCTAATCACCGGCACGGCCGCCGCGAGTCTTTTCCACGCGGAGCCATACGCGGCCGCGAGCGTTCCGGGGGAAGTGGGTTGATCGTAAACCTTGAGGCGCGCGCACCGGGACACGCGGCCTGATTGCACCCGTCGGCCCAAGGACGATCTCCCCCGAGCCGGGGCTTTTTTTTCCCGCCCGCCAATTTATGCTTTCCCGGGGAAGGGGCCTTTTTAGCGGGCGGGCGGCGGAGGTTAGCGCGCGCCCTGCCCCATGAATATGTAATGCGCGCCGGCCGCGGCTCTGGCCCGCGGGAGCCTGGGAAGCCGCCCGAGATTTATCGGCGGATTTGGCCCCGCGCGCGCGCCCCGAGGAATTTATCGGGCGGGCGCGTCCGTCTCGCAGCGGGGAAAAGCCCCGGGGAGGCGGGTGGCCCGGGGCGCGGCCCCGCGGGCCTTTGCCTACTTGATTCTTCGGAGCCGGCGCCTGAGTGGCAATCGTGCCGCGGGCCGTCCCGGGCCCCGAGCGTTTGCAAAATAAGCGCCAAGCACGAGGGGGTGGGGGCGGGCCGCCGCGAGAATGCGACCGGCCCTTAAAAAGCCCCTTATCTTTTGTTAATAGTCTTGAAACCCACTCGGGCGAGCGCTCGCCGGGGATTAATTCGCCATATCGCGTTTCGAGGGAAGGGCCGCGGCGGGTTGTAATGCGCCGCGGCGCAGAAAGAACCCGGCCCTCGCTCCCCCCACGCGCAAAAAGATATTTATAATTTCGCATTAATATTCATTAATATGAAATTCAAGGAAAAATCAGCATCGCGAGCAGCCGGCGACCCTCTCCTTATAATTAACGCGGGGGGCACAATTTATTGTTGTTATTATTCACGGGGCCGGCTGGCGGTTAAAAAGAAAAGGACCAAATTTCGCGCGCGCCGGCGGGGAGGGCCGGAGGCCCGGGGAAAAATGAGCGGCACCGCGAGAGGAGCTGCCGGCGCCGGCTGCGCACCTTTTTTTTCTCCCCCCCCCCCCCCCTTTTTCCGAGCCGCTTATTACAAGTTGACCGGCATAATGCGCCCGCGCGGCCGTTTAGCCCTTGTAAAGTCGCGCGCGCGCGGGGACCGAGATGCCTATCTCGCGTGTCCGATACGCGCCGGCCGGCTCACTTTTGCCCCTGCCTATATGTACATATTTTTAGGCCGCGCGCTCCGGCCTGTAATTAATTGCGGGCGCGAAGCTCGGTTTCCCGGCTCGGGGCCCCGGCCCGAGCTCGGCTCCTTTTTCCAGCGACCTTCGCAGCCGCCCCGCCGCCGCAGCCGCCGCCGCCGCAGCCGCTTCTTTCTCCACTCGGCCGCGCTGCTCGCGAGTCCGACCGGTTTTCGGCTCTGAGACGCGCCTTCGCGCACTCTCGATTATTCGCGATTCATAAATTACACAATGCCGCGCGGCTGCAGCCCCGCGCCAACGGGGGGAGCCAGTGTGCAAATACTCGATCAACGCATGTGACAGCTGCTTAAAAGTAATTTAATAAGCCCATCCGACGCGGTGACATTGAAATTTATTCTTCTTTTATTTATCCAATGATTATTGATTTATATTTAAGTCCTGGGTATTAACTTTGATAAAGAAGCCCCGTTTGGCATAGGATACTACCAGCTTATAAGGAATTAGATTTATAAAATAAGACCTCCTTCCTCTTATTTTAATATATTGATACGCCTTTGGTTTTTCTTATTTGGCCGCGATATAAAAGTAAAAGTAAAGCCTGTTAAAACTAATCGCGTAACATCATTTTTAGCATTTAATATATTATAATATCGGCTGTAAATGTTAAATATCCGAGACTTATGCACAGCATTCGAATAATAATTTCAAAAAAATACGCGTATAATGTTGAACAGAAATGAATTGCTCGCAATCAGTTTATTTTTAGAAGGCAGTTGTGACTGATTACACATGGATTAATATTTTTTCATTCCCTGCTCAAAACGTGCTGGACTTTTTGCATTAATTTTAAACGAGCGCTGCACAATATCCGTTGTGCCGCAGTTTCTCCTGCGCGCGGATGGAAAAGCGAGCAACAAAACCGTTGAGCGGGAATATTTTCCAACGAGCTGAAAGGTCATTTTTGTTGCCAAAGCTTTAAATGTTGGTAACTCTTTACGATACATATGCGCAGATGTATATATGGCTGCGTGTACGTTTGAAAGTAATGTATCAAGATAATAAGTGCATCCATATATTATTCCGCAAGACACTTTAATTAAACGAAGCAAACAACACAAAGTATCCAATATTTTTCCAAGGCGCTGGTATCTGTTACACGCGATTTTCGCATAGATAGGGAGATTTTTCGCCTCGGCGGGAGGGGCCGCGGGGAGGGCCAAGTGCGCCTAGCGCGGCCGCGGGCGCGAGCTTCTGCGCGCGAGGCGGGGGAAGGAAGACGGCTCAAAATGCACGGCGGCGGCGGCGGCGGCGGCGCGCGCGCGCGAGCACCAGACCGGCGTCGTGCTCGGTAAGCTATGACGGAGGTTGGCCCTATCTCCCGGCGGCCATCTGCCTCCTCCCCCGCGGGCTTATCTGCCCGGCGCCGGCGTTGCGCGGGCTTTTTTCCATGTCGCCGGGCACATTGTCATTTTCGCGGGATGCCCCGCGCGTGTTTAACAATTTGCGCCTCTAATTGCGCCCGCGCGCCTATCAATTCCTTATCCCCTAAGTCGCCGGAGAGGAGATAAGGCGAGCTTGGCTGCGGCGGCGGCGGCGGCGGCCGCGAGGCTCGCGCGCAGCCTCGGCGCGCCGCCTCGAGCGCGAGGGTTAGCCTAGGCAGAACCGGTATTTAAGGTCTCGGGGAGACGCGCGAGCCCGAGGAGCGAGGGAGAGAGAGACCGAGCTTGGCTTTGGTGTTTCTCCGGAATGCGACCATTTCAGTCTGCTGCTATTTTAAAGCCTCCTGGCGACTTTAACGATTTTTTAATGACGGATATTGTTTTTACAAATGGAAAGGATTATAATTTGCGAGCGCGGAGTCTAAACAGATGCTCGCCTCCCTACTAAAATAATAGCGAGCTAAATCACACGCTTATACTAAATATGTGTATTTAACTACTTACGGATAAGGGACCTTTGGTCTAGTAGATCATTATCGTAAATTTCTTGGATTATACAGTAATTTGCCATCAGGTAGTCGCGGCTTTTCATTGTAATATAAAAAGGGCTTCCGCGAAAAAGATTTCTCACTGGGATAGAAACAATGCTGCGCTCTTGCCGGTGGATATATACCTTATCCCCGAGAATCGAGATAATGTTATTAAAAGGAAACAAATTTCCTCTTGTACGCGGCAATCTCGAGCCTCCTAAACTTGCCACCCCAAATAAAATATGTTTCCTGTTTGCGCCGTAAAAAATCCTCCCCCCGCGAGTGCAGAGGGGCCCGCGGCCGGCGCTCTTCCGTCCGTGCGCGTACGCGATGCGATAAACCGACTGTCCTAATCCAGCGCATCCACTCTCCTAGGGCTCCCCGGCCCCGCGCATTCAATTGTGCGGGCGGCTAATTGCCGCGACCGAGCCTCGCGCTTTTTAACCAGTGACACAATGCTCGTTAATTACGCGCCGGCCGTGAAATAAGACCGAACGCCTCGCCGGCGGCGCTTTTAACGAGACCTCACGCGGCGAGCGATAGGATCCAGGGAAACGGTGGATTAAGTCGGCTAAGCGCCCGCCTTGATTTATCGCGGCCGAGGCGGAAGCCCGCGCGGAACACCCGACCTGTCACCTGCGGCCCTGCGCGACCGACTGAGCCCCCCCCCCGAGGCTTTCCCCGACGGCGACTCGAGGACCTCCGCCGACGCCTGCACTGCAATGGGGATTTTCCGCAGACTGGGAAGCGAGCGGTGAAACCGCGGAGACGCGTACCACTGGCCGGCGGTGGGACGAGGGAAAAAAGGGAGGAGGAGGCGCCGAGACCGAGGCGACGGCGGCCCTCCTCCTAAGCGCCGGGATTAAAAGCCCAGCAGGAGCAAAGGGAGGAAAAATCACATATAATAACTCGTCCCCGCGCGCGCCGGCCGCGTAATTCGATTTATTATGATAATAACGCCGGGCTGCCGCGCTACGCGGAGCTCGGGCGGGCTCGGGGGCCCTCGGGGGGGCTCGGGCGCCCTCGGCCCCTGCCGCTCCTCGGGGCCCCTCCCCACCCCGGGCCGCGGCGGCCCTATAAATAAAATTGCGCTCTATAAATAGACGGCCGCGGCGGCCGGCTGCCCTCTCGCGAGTCCTCCTCCTCCTCCTCCTCCTCCTCCTCCCCCCTCCTCCGCGCCCCGCTCATTCTCCCGCGCACAATTATTCCTTAATAGCTTAAGCCGCTCTCCGCGAGACTGGAACAGCGTATGCTTTGCATAACATTACACAGCGGCGGGCGCAGGTTACGCGCGGCAGCGGCTACACCCGCTGCTGCCCGGCCGGGGCTTTCTTCCGAGAAAGCGCCGAAGCGCGGGTGATTAATCGAGGCGGCGGCGGGCCGGGCTTATCGAGGGCCTCCTCGCCCCGCCGCGCCTTTATCAATGGCCCGCGCCCTCGCACGCCCGCGCGTATAATAAGGACGCCGCGTAATTAATGCCCCGACGCCCGCGTGTCTCCGCGTCCCGCCCGGGAGAGTTATGCTCGGGTCCAGCCGCGCGCAGCCTCCGCCGCTCATATCCCGGGGGAAAATGAAGACGCGGCGGCGCCCGGGCTCTACCTCGAGCGGCGAGCCTGGCGGCTGTGTGCAGCCGGCCGGGGCCTAATGCCCCCCCGCGTCCCGGGGCGCGGCTATAAATTGCCCGGCGCCATCGGGATTCAATTATTCCGCCGTTGGCGCAACGGGCGCCGGTCAGCGGGCGTATTCCTAGGCGAGGCCCCGCGCGGCTCGCCGCCGCGCTTTTCCGCCAATTTGTCCCTTTGGATTTTTTCCCCGATTACTCGGGCGTATGGGCACTTAATCGTTAAATGCCGGCACGAGCGGCTATTTGCGGGGCTTTTATCTAGGTTACGGCGTCATTAGCCTGACTCTGCACAGGCCTTTAAACGCGATTCTTTGACAAAGGTGGGTAATTTTCCAGGGCGGCCCAATCGCTCGAAATACCCGTGTGATTCGCGAGGCTTTCCGAGAAAGCCGGCAGTTTACTCGTGATTCTATCGATGAACAACGCCGCGGGTAGCCTTGTGTGCGCGCGATCCCGAGAAGTCGTTACCTTTATATACCCGCACAATTATGTATCAACTTGTTGCTTAGCCACACGAGCTAGCGAATTCGGGGGTGAGGAAAGAACGCGTGCGTACATCCTCGGGCGCGCGGGGTAAGTGAGCGCCGTGATGAGCTCCTTTTCGACCTTTTTGCGCTCGGGCTGTAGTTACTTTCGCGCGCTTTTATAAACTCGGCCATAAATTATAGCGCGTTCAACTACGAGTTTTACGGTCAAAGTGTCATTATCGTAGCGACCTTTTTCTCTCCCTCCCCCCGTTACGGCTAAGTTAATGACGAAGGCTTCGGCTCCGGCTTCGGCTAGCCTAAGCTCGCGGATTATCCCCCCAGCGAGGAGGGGCTAAAGTACGCGCAATTTTCACCGCGCGACGGCATAT
Organism: Sycophaga agraensis; assembly: GCA_018906755.1. Classification (NCBI taxonomy): domain Eukaryota; kingdom Metazoa; phylum Arthropoda; class Insecta; order Hymenoptera; family Pteromalidae; genus Sycophaga; species Sycophaga agraensis. The sequence continues at coordinate 5,726,330 of JACCIE010000002.1, read as the reverse complement.
CCCCCGCGGGGTAAAAAAGCCCGCACGGCTCGAGGAGCCTCGGGAGGTTTACGAGTTCGTCGTTGTTGTTAACAATGTATTAGCCGGCGCAGGCAAATGAGTTTTACGAGGGGGATTAGCCTCGTGTGCTTTGATGTAATGGAGATGACGATCGATTTGCGGGGCCGGGACCGGGGTAAAAAACGAGCCACCCAGGGGCAATTTAGTGCTTAGGGGCACGCGGCTGCCGCGCAATCAAAATTCAGCGATGCCTCGAAGAATGACTTTGTTACGGCACGGGACAGTTATAAAATTAGAGCGGGGGCCGCGGCGGATCCTCCGGGCGGGCCGGGCCCGAGGCGCTCCTGCGATTTTCCCCGGGCGATAAAAAGATAATTTACCGGCCGCGGAATATTGAAAACAGCCTCGCGGTAATTCGATCCTAATGGCCGTAATTGGTCGTCGCGGAGCCGCTCGGACCTGTCACTGGGCTCAATGGCTTCCAGTTATCGCCGTTAAAGTCGTGCGCGGCTCGCCCGGAGCGAAAGCCAGCCGCGGGCGGAGGTGCACCTTTGTCCCGGGGACAAAAAAAAAAAAAAGGAGCGGGCCGAGGGAATGAAAAGGCAGCCGTGCGACTTGGCCCGGCGCCCGGCGCGCAGTTTTCATTAGGCCGCGCTGAATAATCGGCCGCGGGCTTTTTCCAGAACAATCGCGATGCTCCGGGGGGGGGCGCGAGCACGCGAGCACTGATTGGGCCCCCGGGACCGCGGCTCTCCCAACGAGTCGCCGGCTGCACGCACGCGGCTCGTGGGCGTGCGCGCGCGCGTGGGAGGAGGCAGAGCCCTCTGTGTGTATCGGCCGTCGGCGCGCCTAATTACAAATTACGAGCTACCGCGGCCCTTCTTCCGCCGGTCCATCATCCTTTCGCCCGCCGGGACTCGCCATCTGTTTTTTGGGCGCCGCACCGCCCGGGGATTTATCGGACAGGTGGAGGCGCGTGCGCCCCGGGAAAAAGGAGCCGCGCTCTCGTAGGGCTACGTGCGCGATTATGTGCTTAGGGGGGCATCGTTAGAGGCTTAATTGGCCATTGCTATTGGTGGCACGCGATAAACCAGCCGGGAGATCTATCGGCCGGCCCGATATCCTGCAATGATACATTGTTCTCGTTAGTCTCGCTTGATCGGTCGAGCTTTTTCCAGGGGCATGAATCTTGGGGGCGCGCAATCACGGCCGGCCCTGGATTTTGCAAATGCGTTAAAGGTTCGAGGCGGAGACGCGGCGCTGGCCGCGCGAGGCTTTTTTCCGCCGGGCTTCTCGCTTCGAAGCCTCGTCTGCCACTTTGCGAATAAACTGCGCGCGCGAGTCCCGCGGCAAAAAGCATCGGCGGTATTTTTTTCGCATTCCTCGGTTGGGAAACGAGGAGCGAGCGATACGCCGGCTCTCGGAGGAACAAACAAAGAAAACAAAGCCGCGGGGAATTTGGCCGAAATCGCATTTGCGAAATGAAGTGCGTTTGAGGATAATATATAGTCGAATAGCATTGGGGTTACCACACATTGCTGTAAATTATACGTATTTCTTGCCACATGTTCCCCCTGGCTCTTATCGGGTAAAAAATTCCCTATACTTTGTCCAAGTGACGATGTTAAAGTAGCTCTCGAGCTACCTTTACCTCGGTCGCTGCAGCCTTATATAGAAGAAAGCCGGTGCTGCGGGCGAGATGTACGATCGCACGTCGTTTTAAAAAATTCGCACAAATAAAAGGCACCGAATCGAATCCCGAGGGAATTCCGAAAGTGCTGTATATCTCTGAAACCAATTACTTTTCGATCGGATAGGGCAAAAGTTTCAATCTATAGTATAACTTTTGTACCGTTTGACTTGGCGGCTGGCGAATGGCTTTGGATTTAAAGCAGATATCTCGCTCGATAGAAGAAGCCGATGGCATTATTTCTCCCCCTATCGCCCTCGGCTTTAACTAACATTGTATTTCGAGGTTTTCCCACGATAACTCGCTTGGCGAACATAAAGATCCGCAGGATCTAGCGGGCATAAAAGTCTTAAACTCGCGCGAGGAGCCGTCGGGCCGTGCGAGACTCGGTGCGAGTTCGCACGGGGAAGGAGCCGCCGCGGCGGACCGCGCGAGCGCCAAGCCGAGTCTCACGGCGAGGGCCGGGACGACAAAGCCCCCGAAGATTTAGAGCGGCCAAAGTTTTGAGCCCCGGCCGTCGGGTCCGGTGGGGCGCGAGCCTCGCGGCCCGCCGGCTAATTAAAGAAGCCGGCCGCTCGTATTAACCGGCAGCCGACCTCGCGGCATTTGTTTCGAGAGCCCGCTTAATAAGTGAGAGTGCCGCCGGGGGAAGAGGCACGGGCGCGCGTGTGTACGCCTCGCCCCGGGAGACGTAGAGGGCGCGCGGGGCGAAAGTGACATTAAAGCCCGCGTTATTGCGCCGCCGGCCCGCGTACACGTACACGCGGCGCCCGCTCCCATAATTCAGAGCTTTAAAAGCGGAGTGACGAGGTGCGCCGGCGGGCCGAGGCGCTCGCGGCCCTCGGCCCCCTATACGTGCCGGGGCGGGTTACGAGGAGTTTGGCCCCGGCCCGCGGCCGACCTCCCGGCCGGGACTGTTTAGCGCGCGAGCGATAAGCCGCGGGGGCGCTAATCAGTCGGGGCATCGTCGGGGAGGCCCGGCGGCGCCCGGGGAATAAACTATGTTTACCGCGTCCCCGGCGTTATTATGCAAAGCCGGCATTAGAAGCCGCGGGATTTATCGCGGCGGCTTCCCCCGATGGATCCCCCGGGCCGCGCGGCGTAACACAATTGGACGCGTAATGCGTCGGCGGGCCCCGGCGACGCGATAAATCTCCGGGCCAGGGCCAATAATAATAAGCGTTAGGAACGGGCCCGCGGCCCGAGCCCAGGCCTATACACCACTGGGGAATTAGTCAAAGCGTTAATCCCGGGGCCCGGGATGATGGATACGCCGGCGGGCCCCGGCGGCCCCCTAATTGGCCCCCCGAGCCGACCTCTCGCCGCGGCGGAGATTTATCGCCGAAAAACCTAGTCCCCGGGAGCGATTAGCGCGCGACGAAACAAGCCCCCGGGGCCGACAAAGGCCCGGGCGCCCGAGCTCGCGGGGCCTTTGACCCCCGGCCGCGGCGACAGCGCCGCCCCCCGTCGATCGCCCGGGCCCGCGAGCCGCGCCCGCGCGCCCCGTTACGCCCGAGCGCCCCGGGAGGAAAACACGCTTTCGCGCTCGAGGAAAACAAACTTGGGTACACGGTGCTCGGGCCGCGCGGACTTTGATGGTATAAATTAAACACTTTTAATCTCATTAGCTTTGGCGCAACTTCATAATGAGCCGTATTTTTCCCTCATAAGGAATAAGTTTAAAACTACTTGGAAAGCTTTATACGACTCCTCTTTCCCGCGGAATTTTAAACAAATTGCCTCCAGCTTCATAATTACCCGGGGGCCGGAATCATTGTACGTGCAATTCTTTGGGAATCTTTGCGTGAATCTTTGCGAAATAACTCGGGGCGGTAAATCTGGCAAAGCCGCGAGCTACTCAGTTTATATCGCGCGCGCGGGAGTAAAAATGCGGCGGATCCTCTATAAGCGTATTAACCGGCACTTGGCTTCAGTATGGCCCCGCGAGATAAAGTCTCCCTTATGCCGGGCAGGGAAGTGCGGGTGGGGGCTGACTTTGCGCCGACGTTATCATTCAATTAACGCGGGAAAGTAGCGGCTGCGCCTCGGGCAACAAGCCGCAAGTGTCGGCGAATCGCCGGCCGAGCTTACGCGCGTGTTTACGGGGATATTATTCGGCCGGGAGACAAGGGTCGGCTCGAGGGTCAACGGCTACCGCCACCCAAGGCCGCGCGGCTCTAAAAACCCGGGGCCGGGGAGGTTCGCGGAACGACGAGCCTCGTACAACGGACGAGTTAACGCGGGGGCGCGGGGAGGGGGGCCGAGGGCCGCGCGCCTCCTAAGCCCCGGCTGCTCCGGGATATGCCCCGGGTAAGCCCGCCTCGCGGAGGCTTAAGCCGCGTCGAATGGGCTTTGGCCCGGGGCGGCCCACGCGTCGGTTTTGTCCGAGGAGACGAAACTTTGCCCATCCCCCGGCGGCGCGCTCGATACCACCTGCGGCCCGCCCCGACAATAACGACGCGCAATTACGCCCGGTTTTTTTTTTTACCCCGGACCCGCCGCCCGGGCGCAGTGCGTAAATTTAACGGCCCGGCTGGCAGCCGACCGGTGAAATACGACCCCCCGCCCGATTTAATTACGCAAACTTAACCCGCGTTTAATTGAACGGGCCGATGCGGGCGACGCGCGGCCGATTGATCCGCGAGGGCCGCGGCTCGCGCGGCACTCGGTCCGCGATGGGTTTCCGCGTAGGGACGCCCGACTGCGGAGTAAGTAGCCCCGGCCGGGCGCCGTTAGCCCGGCTGAACGAGGAGATAATCCGGGGCCCCGGCCCCGGTAGTCACGTGTAATTTGACAAACTACCGGCGCGCGGGGTGCGAGCGGCCTCGCGCGGGGCGCAAATACTACGGCCGCGGCTTTTTTTTTTCGGCTCGGCGCAGGCCTGCAATTAGGACTAGTGATTGCAATCGTAAATGTTTTCACGGTGTGAATATAATTGTACATTAGATCGGAGGCAGGCAATGATTACCGCGGCCATTAGGCGCGCGGCTCCTTTTCGCGGAAGCGCCCGCCCACTTCCCACGTATCAATATCGGTAATGGAGGGCGCGGATGTCGGCGGGGATGCGCCGCGACTTTCGGCTCGCCGATTGCATTCCCCCGCGGCGCCGCGGGATCACTGGCTCGTAAAGGCCTATCGCTGAGGGGATATCTCGGGGCTTGGGCAATCTGCCGAGCGGCCAAGGGGAGAAAGGACGCCTCGTAAAGAGCAATCGGTCGCGACATCTGGGGAGGGTGGCGGCGACATCGGGGGGGCCGCTTGCGCAACGCCTGCCCCCAAAGCCGATCGCGCGCTCGTGTCCGCGGCCGCGCCCCGGCGCTTTTGTTTGCCCGGCCCCCTCGCGCCGCCGCGAGACAAATGGGTCAAGCCGCGGCCGCGGCGCACGCGATCGCGCCCATTAATTGCTTATACAATATTTGCGGGAGCCGCGGCGGCGGGCGCGCTCGGCTAATAATCGCGGCCTCGCGCGGCCCGGGGAAAAAATCCCGCTCGAAACCTGTTGCCGGGGGATAGGTGCGTGCGCGGGAGCGGGGTTGCGTAAGCCCGGGTTGCGGAAAGCCGCTCGGATCGATCGCGCCCGGGCCGCGGCCCATCTCGGCCGCCGGCGGAAAACACGTGGCCGGGCTATGGCGGCCGAGGCGCGCTTTGCCTTGAGCCTCACTTTCCACGGGCGGCCCGCGCGCCGGAGAGATCGGTAACAAGAAAGACCGCGAGGGATCGGATGCCCCCTCCCCCCCCCGGGGCCGGGGCGCCGCGAGCCGGCGCTTTCTTGCGGGGCCGCGCGCGCCTCGCCGGCTCCCGCGCCGCGGGGGAAGCCGCTCCCCCGTCATTTTCTCCCCCGTCATCGGCTATTTCCTGGCCCCTTTTTACGAGAATCAATTCGCTCGAGAATTGCGTAATTTATTACGTCGCGGGGCGGGAGCCGGCCGAGCGGATCCCTCTCCCGCGGCACCCGCGCCCGCAGCCGCGAACCCAATTTCAAGCGCTGCCCGTCACTTCCTGCGCGCCCTGCCCGCAATTAAATCATTTTTGCGATTGCGCAAGCCGTCGCGGGGATTCGCGACGGCCCCGCGCCCGCCGCCCGCCGCTTGCCCAATCCCGCGGCTTTCTAAAGCGCGCGATCCGCTGGGAGCGCCGCGATCATTCTTTACGCCGGTCGCCCGCGATTTGCCCATCTCACTCCGGCGAATTTATGAGCCGCCCGACCGAGTACACTCATTACCGATTCCGCTGAGTCAATGCGCCGCTCCTGGCATCTACCCTGATTTCGTTAGCCCAAACTCCCATTTCCTTTGAGACGTCATTTCCCCCCCTAGTTTGTCGCAAGAGCGTACAGTTTCAAAGACTATACAAGTAACGACCAACGGATCGTGCGAGCGCCTTTTCAAACATCAATAAAAAGCATACTTTTATTTATCAATTTGTTAGTATTTATATATACGAATCATCATTCTAGACGTGTGGTTCGTGTACGATTTCAGTAATAGTTCGATAATTCGATAATTATGTAGAGGAGAAGAAAGACGGTGAAGAAAGTGGTAAGGAAAAAGGACCTTTGTAGCAGCGTAAAAGGCGGACATGCGTGTAACGACACGCCGATGGATAGCGGTAGGCGGTACGAGTGTCAACCGGAGAATTGCGGCAATTGCGAGGCTTGTTGTTGGCCCTCGCCGGCGTGTCGGCTTATTAAGCCGGACGAAAGCGCGCGGGCTGGCGCAACAGTTGACCGCATCAATAATCCGAGAGGCGTGACCCAGTTCGGGGCGGCGATACCTCGTTCGGAATTATTTTTCAATTGCTGAAAAGTAGGTGCGCGCGGCTTTGCGTTGGCCAACAGCAGCCGGCTTTGCGGGCGTCGCCGCGTTATCGGCCGCTTGCGCAAGCGCTGATTTATTCGACGGCCGGCCGCGGGCCGCTCGGCAACAATGCGATCGGACGCCCGGCGATCGTTACCGGCTCGCGAGCGCGCCCACGCCGCCTTTCCCCTCGCGCGTCCTCCCCGCGGAATCGGCGGCGATTAGGCCCGGTCGCGGCCGGGGGCTGCTCCTCGGGAGAGGCGTCGGACGGCCCTCCGACGCCCCCTCGCGCCCTCGTTAATTGGCCCGGGGCGCCGATCGTTTTCGCCTCGGCGATTGGCGCCCGTGGGCTGATCGACCGGCGCCGGCGGATGCCGCGCGAGCGCCCCGCTAATCGCTTCATTTCCCGGGTGCCCCGTCGCTCGCAGGACGACGGCGCCGAGGACGACGGCCGGGGAGCGCCGCGCCGACGCACTCGCTCGTTAGGCCCGCGGTAAAAAGGAAGCCCGGGGCAATGAAGGTCAGTGTGCCGCGGCGCCGGGGGCAATTAGCGGCCGGGTGGCAAGGTGCGAGGCGCCAAGTGGACGAGGGGCGCGGCTGCATCGATGCCGCGGAGGAGGGGCGTCCGCCGCCGCGGCGCGCATTATAACCCCCCCGAGGGCGAGCGGCTCCCCGGCGGGGCGCCCCGGGCGTTAATGGGCCTCCAACGACCGCGCGGGGAATTGAAGGCGAGCGCGCGCGGAGACTGATTTCCGCGGGCTCCTCGTTATCTCCCCCGGGGCGCGCTCGGCCCGCGGCACCGCGGCGATGCATCTCGCGGGCGGCCGGCGCGCCCTAGAGCCGCCGGAAAAGCCCTTTATCGCGCGGTCGAACCGATTTATCCGCGGGCCGGTGCCGGGGGAGCGCGGGGCCGCGTTAGCATAATGCTAATTATATGAATTTAAGCGATTAGCCGGTTTTGCATTTCCATTCGCGGGCCGCTCGGCGGGGCGCGCGCGTACAAGCGCCCCGGGAGGAATCCACGTCCCGAGGGCCGCTAATTAGTTTCGCGCATTCGCGGACATTTGAATAGGAAAAGTCGATATCTCGGGGGGATCTGGCCGCGGCGCCGAGCCGAGCGAGGCTCCCGCGAGGCCAGGTGCAAAGCGAACACGCGTAAACGCTGCTCCGAGTAACGAGTGCTTCCGCCTCCTCGAGCCCAAAGCCTTCCCTCGCGCGGCCCCGCCGATCGAGCCTCGAGCGCCCTCGCGCGGCCCCGGCCTCCGATCGCCCGCTGCCTCTTCCCCTGCCCGACTGCTCCTCTTATCACGGGGATTACAATGAGAGCGATTGCCGGGCCGGCTCGAGGGCGGCGATTGTTTGCCCGAGCCCCGCGGAGACAATGGGGGGGCCGACTCGCCGAAAAGCGGCGAGCCGCTAGTCCCCCGGGGGCTCCGACTCCCCGCGCCGGGATGCCGACGGCAAGCCCCGCGCCCTCCCCGACGCTGAGTTATGCCGCGGGCTCCGGATATTAATGGGGGCGTTCTCAGGTCTCGCCGAGCGCCTCAATGGGACTTTGTCTCGGCGGACGCCTCGTCATTTGCCTAACCTTTTCTAAGCGCCGGCTTCCTAAGAGCCGCGGGCGCATCCTCGATGCTCCGACTCACTCACCTCTAATCGTCCCGTTTTAAAGATGATTTAACGCTCGCTCGGCTGACTTACCTGGAAAAAACAAAGAGAGAACGATGATTACAAGGGGCTAGTCTCGCTTATATTTATACATATAGATGCGCATGCAGGGGGTAAAGTGGCCTCGAAAAAACCGCCGGCTGTTCATTATAAAACACCTGGGGCTTAATCAGGATTGGGCCGCGGGCCCGGCGTTTTATTTTGCCCCGAGCCCAGTGCAATAAACAGCCTCGGCGGCCGCTCGCCGGGCCCGCGGCCTATAATGTTTATAACTACAGAGTAAAGCGATATCGGGCCGTAAACACCTCGGGGCCCGGGAGCGGACATTTAATTCGAGCAATTAAGAGGGGCCTCGTAAAGCGTCGATGAGAGGCCAATATCCCGGGCCGCGCGCCCCGCGTAATATCACCGAGACGCGCGGGTATAATAACGCCGCGCGGCGATCCCCGGATTCCCGGGCGTAAACAAGCCCTGAGATGTCTCGCGAAAGTACACCGCGGGCCCCGCGCGCCAATGGCTGCGAGCCGCTCAAATTCCCCGCGGGCGCCTAACAGCCCGGGCCGGGGGCCGCATACATGTATGCATGCGGCCCGCCCGGGGCAGCTGCAGCCTCTCAATTAATCTCCCCGCGGGATTGCCGGCGGACTTTTAGGAGGGGCGGGGGCCGCGCGCCCGTCTTGCAATTAGGGCCCGCGCGCGGAAAATGCAAATGGGCCAATTTGCCGGGGCGAGGGCGTCGGCGAGTGGGCGCGGTGGGCAACCCACCCCCTCCATCGGGGCCCGGTTAATCAGCCGGGGCCGGGCCAGGCCCGAGCCGAGTCGTTAACGCCCCTCCGCCGCGGCGCCCGGGGAAAAGCAATCTCGAGATTACGCATCGGGGGCTCGCCCGGGAGCCGGCGACGCACCGGGAACAATCGGCCATCCTGGGGGGGAAATGGAAGCGGCGGGGGCCTTCCGATCGCGAGTCCCCGCGGCGGGACGGCCGATAAGCGCAATTAGACCCGCGGGAAATCTAAATGGAGCGCGGGGCGTGGCGGGCCGGATCGGCCGATAGGGCCGATACAGGGCCCGCGGCGCATCGGCTTCTCACGCGGCGACCGGCGGCGCTCGGGCCCTATCTCGCGGCCCCATCTCCCGCGTCGATAAACAAAGCCGGCCGGCTTCCGATTCCCAGGGGTCGCGCGGGGCGCGGCCCGCGGGCCGGAAGGCCCAATTAGCCGGGGCTCCTGCCCCCCGCGGGGCCGCGCCATCGGCGTGACGATCGGGGAGGAAGCGGCTGGTTAGCGAGGGGCTGCGCCAGCCCCCTCCGGGCCCAGTGGGAAGCGCCCCGTTCCGCGCGAGCGCCGAGGGGAGCCCCGGGCACGGCTCGTCCGCCCGCAGCCGGCGCCGGAAGCCCGACTACTCCCCCGCGCGGGCGGCCGGGGGAGGCTGGGCGAGTGGGGAGGGAGGGGGCCGGCCGCCGGCTTTACATCATCTCCGCCGGGGCTGATCCTCGTTTGCGCGCTTATCGCCGAGTCTATTAGCATTCGGCGCGGGGATCGGCGCGTAAATCAGTATCCCCGGCTCGAGATCGAGGAGCAAACAAAAGAGCCCGAGCGCCGATAGACCAATAGAAGGCTCATTAGCCCTCGTTCGAGCGGGAGGCGGTAATTAGTCACGGGGCGGCTCGGGCCCGGGCTCCCGGCGCTCCCGGCGCTCCCGGCGATTAGGCCCACTCGCCGGGGGCGGGGCTCGGGGTTACAAATGACGGGCCGGCCCCGTGACACCGCCCTGAATATGGATGCCGGCGGCCCGCAGCCCGATTAATCGGACAATTAATTAAGCCCTCGCCGAGCGGAAGCCGTTTCCTAGGTAATTAGCTGGGGCCCGCGCCGAATCCGCCTCGGCCCAGAGGGGAGCGCGTAATGGCCGAGCGGCCGAGCGAGGCCTCCTCTAAGCGCTAATCGGCCCCCCTCGCGATCCCTCAGTCGGCGCGCCGCCCGGCGAGGGATGTGTAGCATTAGCGGAACCGAGGGACCGCGGGAGGCCGAGCCGCGCCGATAGACGCAGCCCAGGCTCTTATTAAAATAACCGGGCGGATTTTTCCCCGAGGGCCGGCTATCTCGGATCAAATCACGGGTCTGCCGGATGAAAAACCGCGGGGCGCCCGCCCGTGAGAGTCCCAGAGGGCCGGCTCTAAACAACGACTCTATCGATTGCGAGGGGCGCCCCCGAGTACTTGGCTGATAACCGCCCCGGAAGGAGACCGCGCCAGAGATAATTGTCCTACGCGCGCTCCCACCTGCCGCCTCCTTCGCGCCGGCTCCCTCCCACCAGATACCTACTGCAACTATTCCCCCGCAAATAAGATTAGTATCCTACCTTGCAAACTCCGTTGCCGCTCCTCTGTTTTTCTGCCCATTTCGCCTTACGACTGCAGAGGTTAATAAGTTAACAAGGGGCTAGGGAGTCCTGGGTAATCTCGCTATCGACCTACGCAAACACTATCATCGTAAGTAAGCCCCATCTGATCGACCAAGCGGAGCCCAACTTCCGCGTCATCAAAGACTACAATATTCATGAGAGAACACCAAGATATATAACAATGCTCCAACATGCAGAATAGATGGGCTGTGCTACCGAGCAAATTACCAACCAATTGCTCACTTGTGCCAACTTTCTAGGTCAGTGGGTCTTCAGATCTCAAGATTTCAATTGTCAAGAGATCAAAAAGACTGCTATAACGTATTGCACGAGGCAAAATGAGACGGCTTTTTCTCTTCATAAAAGTGCATGCCTCGCGAGTCTGCCCACTGACATACATAATATAAAGATAATCAAGATTCGTACGGAGGCTCCTAATGTATTAAGCCTCCAAAGAATGCCGACACTTTTATCATCGCGGCCCACGAGACACTCCCTGCGCGTCCACTGGAACACTATGTGAAAGGTACATTGGTCAGATTCCGCGCGGGGGTTACCAAAGTGCCGATACTCCTTATACCATTGGCACAGGGCTATACTTTCCGATATCTCCAAGACCTGTAATTTTGGTAGACCGTACTTTTTCCCATCAAGGTAAACTAACAGAACCATCGTACAGTGAAACGAATGGCACCCATAACCGCAATCTATCAAGTAACATCAAGGGGCACCAGGCTGCAGCCGTAGCCGTGGGTCAAATTCAAAAATGAGCGAGAAAGGAGGAAGCAATAGGGATCGCGAGGCCGAGGCAGCTCGATAAAATGGAGAATTTTGTTGGAGGGGTCAGTGAATCACAACGCGGGCATCGCCCCGGCGCGAGTGCGCCATCGTTTGTCTTTGAGCTTGTGTTTCGGAGAAAAATCACGCGAATTATGATTGAGCGTGCGCGACTCGTTTGATTTATATGCGAGTCAGTAGCCAATGGCTCATGCGGTGCACGCACTCCGTTTAAAAGTGATTTATCCAACGTTATCAACAGTATAAAAGTGTATAAGCGCACCTGCTCAAAATAAATACACTGGTAATAAATAAGAATTGTTTATTTAACAGGCTTAAAAGGAGGTTCATTTATTATGCAGGTAAGAATCGTTAGGCCGGTAGAAAAAGCCTCGGCGCTCGCCGCTCGTTATAAATTATATGGGGCGAATTGAATTTTCAGAGCGGCGTACGAGCAGCCGGGCACAACTCGATCAATATACGAAGGTGCACTATGGGCAGATAAAAGGAGGAGATAAAGGGCTCCCGAAGCGCGGGGAGCACAACTATTATTCAATCGATCCGTCATCCAATATTCAATATTGACTGAAACAAGCGGCCGGGGAAAAAAGGGCAGTTGCGTTGCCGGCTATCGAATTGGCGTAATTGAATAGAATACAATCGGCCATTTGAAGGCAGCTCGGGCCGCGTCGCCGGCTCGTGACTCGCTAGACAAAGCGGCCGCGGCGCACACCTCCGAAGACACATCCGCATAACGAAGCCTCCGTGGCTCCTCCGACCCCCGCCTCTCTCTTTCCCCCTGGGCCGGCGAGAGGAAGCGGCGGCGGCTGCGGCGGCGGCGGCGTGTGTGCACAGGCGTCGGGGACTGCGGTGCGCGCGCAATTTAACGGGACGCGCGGTGCGGGGAATTATAGATTCAGCGGCGTCGTCGGCGGCGGCGCTGCTCCTTTGCAAGCCGGCGGCGAGGGCGAGAGCCGCGATAAGAGAATTCGCGCAACAATGCCGGGAGGGGGGCGGCGGCGGCGGCTTCCTGTCGGGGCGACCGATCGCGCATACTGAGCGCCGCGCGCTGCCGTTACGCTCGCGGGCGCCTAGGCCACCTTGGCCGGCTCCTCTGCCCGCCGCGACTCTATTACCGCCGGCAACAATGGCTCCCGGCCCGCGGCTGGGCCCCCGCCCTGGTTTAGTACGTAAACCAGACGAGGCGCGCGTTGCAGGGGTTCTCGGGGGGGGCAGGCGGGGGCCGCTTATCGGGCCGCGGCTGCCCCCGGGCATACGTATGCACTGCGCGCGGCCGGCGCGCGGGGCTTTTCGGTAAAAAGCCGGAGCTATCGGCCGATCGGCGAGGGGCGCTTGCCGCGGGAGTCCCATTCAATAACGGCGGGCGCTATCGCCGGGGCGACAGGTTGCGCAGATAGCCGGGGGAATCCCCCGAGTGGCCCCGGCGCGGCTAATAGATCGGCGGCCGGCGCGGCAACTCGATCGCCGACTAATGAGCCGCGAAGCTCGCGGACCCGCGCGAAAGCCGCTCCATCCACGCCCCTTATCCGCGGGAAAAAGGGACAAGCGGCGCGCTTATACGCGCCGGACCGGATAAATCTGCGGCGGGCGGGAGGGGGGCGCCCGGGGCTGCCCGAGGCCTGGCCGCACATGATAAAGCCCAACGCGGAAGGTATTGATCCGGCAAAGCCGATCGGCGATTCGCTTATCGGGCCGCCTTAAATTCTAGTCGCGCGGCTGCTCCCACGTCCCATAATGCCTCGGGGCTTATCTGCGCGGCTGTACGCGCGTCCCTGCGCATTTCTCGGACTCCTTTTCCGGCGGCGCGCGGCTTCCATTAGAGCCGCGGCAAGGGGGCGGATCGCGCGGGCCCGATAAGGGATATTCCTTGTTTCCGCGTACGTCCCGCATCATTCGCCGGGCCATCGACAAGCCGCCGCGCCGTCATAAATCACCGGGGCCCCGGCCTCGGCCCTTCCCGCCATTGTGCCTCCCGAGGACTTATGGTTACTTTGTACGCGGATCTCGGGGGATTTTTAGGCGCCGCCGCCGCCGTCGCCGGAGCCAAGCCGATTGATTTATTCGCGCGCGAGGGCCGCGCGATCCAACGAGCGGATGATTGAAAATCCGCGAAGCAGAGCCCGCCTCCGTCAGCCGGCCGCTTCGCCGATCGCGCGGACCTCGTTGACGAGCGGGGGAGGAAGGCGAAGCCCCGGGGATGAGGCGGAGGCTGCGCCGGCCCGCTCCTCCCGGCGGCCTGGCCCCGGCGCCCCCGCGGCGCTTGCGCAACCGCCGCGCCGACGAGTCGAAAGTCGGCGGCGTGCCCCTCGATAGAAAGCTCCTCGCGGCTCCGAGTGCGCAGAGCCGCGGGCCGCGATTCGTCCCGGCTCGTCCTCGCGCGCGCGTTGCGCCATCCCCGGGTGGCGCAACGCGCGCCGAATCCGCGCGGCTCCCGTCCCCGCGGTCATAATTAAAAGGACGCGCGCGGTGCGCGGGTAATCGATGATCTCCTCGGGATCGGCGCAGCCGAGCGAGTGGCCTTTCTCCCTCATTGTTCGGCGGCGCGGGAGGGCCGCATGCAAATCGCGATCCATCGCGCGCCGGAGGATAGCGGCCATAAAACACTCTCCCCCGCCGGGGGCCCGTGACGCAAGCCTCGTGCGCGCGCGGGGACAGGTGCAGGCCCCGACAAGTGCGCGGTATTGTTTATCGCGAGCGACGCCGGGATCCTGCTCCCCGGCGCTCGTTTGTTTCCACCCGCGGCCCCTCGTGCACGCGCCGACGACGGTCGCCCAACCGAGCCGCGGGCGGAACGACGCCGCTCGCGCCGGTATCGAGAGCGGGTTGTACCGTTAACCTGCTAACGACCACCGGGTTTACGCGCGCGCCGGGGCAGTGCACTAGGCTGGCAGGGGCGCCGAAATGCAGCCCGCGGGCATCGGCCTCCCCACCCGTCCATTAGGCCGGATCCGGCGAAAATCTCGGGGGTGCGCGGCGCGTCTCTCGGGGCCCCTTGGGCGACGTATCCGCGGGAGCCATCTCGCGCGCGCCCGGCAAATATTCATGCGATGCATCGCACGAGGTGTACGGGGGCCGCATTTAAATGCCGGGGACTGGTCGCGCGGCGCGCCGCGGGAAGCCCTCTCCGCTTCATTACCCGGGGCCCGCGCGCGCCCGATCGATCTCCGCGGCGCGCCGTCGCTCCCGGGGCCCGCGCGCAGGTGCGCCCGAGCCCCGGTGAAAGGGGAGATCATCGGCCCGATTAGATGCGCCCTGGGATTTGGGCCCTCCCCGCGCCCCGGGGACGCCGCGCTCCTCGGGTTACGCGCGCCCCCGCAATTAAGCCGCGCGGCCCCCTTTGCGCCGATTCATCATAAGCGCCGCGCTTATAATCGTCATTGTTCGCCGGACGGGGGAGGGGGGGGGGGGCATCTGTCTTGTCCTTTCTTCTGCGGAGGGGCCCGCGCTCGCGAGGGGCTTACACGCGCGACCGCGGGCCCCGAGGTTGCCTCACGACTCTCCGTTCGGCGCCTCGAACACGCTCGCCCCGCGGCGCAGGCGCACCCGACTCCCCGGCTTTTTTTTATAAACAAAAGGCAGTCACGTCGCGCGCGGAGAGGAAAAAAAGGAGAAGAGGAGAACCAAAACAAATTTGCCGCAGTCACCCGCGAGCGGGGCCGCGGCCGGCGGAGAGCCGCCCGAGGAGGAGGCAAGAGGAGCCGAGCCGAGCCGACGCTCGCGTTGCGGCCGAGGTGATCGTCGGGGGTCACGCGAGGAGTAGGGCCCGGCTTCGACCCACCCACCCGCCCATCTACACCTATACATGCCTTCACGAGAAGCACGGCGGCGCTCTTCTATCGCATGCTGCATTCTTACTTGTCGAGGATGCGTCCCCTCTCTATCCGCACTCCCTCTTTGTTTGCCGCAGCCAATATATACCTCCTGCGCTCTTTCCTATTTCGACCACGAGCTCCGATGATTTGAATCAACAAGTTCGCAAAATTAAAATTTGTATTTTGTACCTCTATCGCAGAGCAATGTGTATTAAAGCAAACTTGCACAACCACATTTAGAGGAAAAATGAAAAGTCTTCCGAGTAAAACAAGACCAACATTTCTATTTAACGCCGGTCTAGCTTTACAAACTTTTCACCAGCTTTCTTGGGGCTAATCGATGACGGAATCGTGCTACGTGTGACAATCAAAGTACTAAATTTCGAGAATCTTACGTCAGCTGTGAAACGAAATTCGAGCCCGACACTCTAGCAACGGGGCCACCGCAGGTATCAAAAGTTTCATTTAGTCTTATTATACAGGTTATGTATATATAATCTCTTGGTATGGTATTACAAGAAGGTAAAAATTGACGTTTTATAATACTTTTCACCATAAATTGTGAATATGTTCTTGCAGGCATTTCACAGTACATATTCTTTACCATAGTTTTAGTTTATTAAGATATTTTTCGGCGGAGAGCTTATTAAGTTACAACCACGCAATCAGACCGCGACTGAATTTCCTTATCCGCGGCGCTCGCATGCATCACTAGATGCATTATTACTTTCTAACGTGTTTTGGTGCGCAGTAATAGGATGAATTGGACGTTGAATCTCGAAATGTATCTCCATTGTAAGTCGTATAATGCCCGAACTTGCTGCAAGTTTTCAGTGGTGTGCCAAGGCAGCTATTCACCGAAAGCACAGGAGAATACCTATAGGTGCGCCCGTGATAGCCGTATTGTGCCTGCATCATCCGGTGAAATTGTGATTTCGCGCCATTTGTATGGAATCGGCCGTTACTCTCTACGCCGGCCAAATGAAAAAATATCGTGGGAAAAAGGTGGAAATGCCGGGGTGACCGGAGGGTCCGTTAGACCGGCCTCGCCGCCCGGCGCATCGCAGAGAGGTGCAATTTTTCAAGCCGCCGGATTCAATAGGTTGCGGCAGCGGAGCGGGTAAAAATGACCGGGTCGCCGCAATCAGCGAGTGTATCAGTCGCCGCGCGCGCGCGCACATCTCCGCTTCCAGGCGGACGGACGCATAATGCCTCGCGGACGCACGCATTCAACGAAATTTTCCATACAATGCGCGGGAGGGAATATGCGCAGGGGGAGGAGGCAAGAGGAGGAGTAAGTGGCCGATTGCGAGAAGCACGAGAGACGCGCAGCCTTGCGTCTCGCCCCGGCTGCGCGGGAGTCCCTCGCTCCTCGCGAGAACGACGCGCTTGACGAATGCAGTAACTACATTTACGCGCCGCGGAGTCACAAAGGGCCCAACTTTCGATTATCCTTAACCAAGTTTTTTTTTTTTTTGTTTGATAAATAAGCACCAGCGAGTACGGCGCACTGGCTGTTTGAGAGCATTCGTTGCCTCGCGGGGCGCATATAAAAGTGGCGCGTCACAAAAATACTGTTCCTTTTACGGGCGGAAAAGGTGAAAGAGGCGACCGCTGGTGAAATACGGCTTTATTAAAATCCCCGCGAAAAAATCCGATATACTTCCTAGTCAATAACTTACTCCGGCTTTTAACTGCGCTCCCATCAAAATTACAAGCCGGCTCGAGAGCGTATACAGCCCGATACTCGTCCCCTAGGCTCCGCTACGCGACGCAAAAAAAGAAACAAGGGGGTGCGGCAAAAAAAAAGAGGGAAAAAGGGACGAGATACGCTGAGGATCCGTAACTAATACTAGCCCTCGAGTCTGTCGTCCTCCCCGGTAGGTGTAAAATTTTACTGCGCGTACGTTACGACAGTTTACGGGCAGCTCGCGCCTCGGGCGCGACAATCATTGGAGGCGCGACCCTCGGGACTGGGATTCCCAAAACGCGGGGCTGAGCCGTTCCCCCGACGGCTCCCCACGGCTCCCGACGGCTCCCGGCGGGCTATATACATGGGGGCGCCAGTGCGCAATCAATGCCGTAAACGAGCTGCGGCGCGGGTGGCTCCCGCCGAGACATTCCACGGCGCGTCAAGCGGACTCCAAGGGCGCGACTCCGACGTCATTATCGCGATTTGATGCGCCGCCCGATAGTAGTATATACGTATATACGGTCGGGCGCGGGCCCCCCGTCGCGAGCCGTAACTACGGGCTCTATTGATTCGTCTTCGTTACAGGGCGGCTTGGGCCGCGCGGATTTCGAGTCGGCGCGCGCGAAAAATTGCCCCATGCAAATCGGCCCCGATACAGCCGCCCGGGCGCCGGGGATTTTCCCGCGGGGCGATTGTCGACTCGTCCTTCACCCCTCCGGGCTCCCCGCGCATTTTTCACCCGTCGACAGCGCAATTCCAAATGCCGCCCCGCATAAAATGAGCCCGGGCTCTTTTTACTCCTGCCTCCCGCCGATCGTCGAAGCGTAAAACGCGCGCGGCTACGACGATACATTGGGCCGGGAGGGCGGGGTGGACCGTAGGCCAGCGGGGGAGGGGCCACGTCGCCTCTCGAGCGCCGAGTCATCGTCTCGGCCACGTCCCATCGGTCTTGAGGGACCTGTCCCCCGGCCCCGTGAGAGCAAGATAAACACGGTGGTCCGCGCGGAGGTGTAGACAAAGGCGCGGCCGGGACACGCGGCCTACGGGCCGAATGGAAGGGTCGAGTGGAAGAGGGCGCCGATGGGCGGCGGATGGGCGGCGGATGGGCGGCGGATGGGCTGCGGATGGGCAACCCGATGGCAGATAGGGGAAATTAGCCGC
Organism: Sycophaga agraensis; assembly: GCA_018906755.1. Classification (NCBI taxonomy): domain Eukaryota; kingdom Metazoa; phylum Arthropoda; class Insecta; order Hymenoptera; family Pteromalidae; genus Sycophaga; species Sycophaga agraensis. Next base: position 5,708,309 of record JACCIE010000002.1, on the reverse strand, counting down.
TCGGCGGGAACAGTTAGGCGGGAGGTACACAGGCCGCCTGGCTTCCGATTAGCCGCCGCGGCGAGTATGCGGCATTGTTCGCGCACTCGGCGAGTCGGCGAGTCGGCGGCCGGGCGACGGGCCGCCGGGGCTATTTGTCTGGCGGTCGGTCGCAGGGCCGCCTAATGCCTCGGGCGCTCCCCCTTTTGCCCGGGGCGCCGCGCTCCAAATATCTTTCGGCGACGTCCCGCCGACGTCCGGGGGATAAAAGGACGAGGTCGCCCGCTCTCGGCTCGCCCGAGATGGAATTTTCCGCGGGCGCGCGGGCATTCGACCGTCCCCGGGGCTTCCTCCCCCCCTCCCCGCCTCGCGAATCAATTCTTCCGAGGGCTGCGGATAGCTCGGGGGGCTCTTACGCAAAAAGCCTCGGGAGGCAAAGGCCGTGTACGAGCCGCCGGGCTCCTCGGGCGCTCGGCTCGTGCGGTCTGCGCAATCTGCGGGATCGATCGGCCGCTCGGCGGACCCGCCAGACGCCCGCCTACTGATTAATTACGCGGGCCCGCGGCTACACGGGGCCCGGGCCCTTTTTCCCAACAAAACGGGGAATCCCCCCAAAGCGGACAATGGCGGGGCCGGGGGATGGCCTTGGCCGGGGCCCGGCGATCGGGGCCGATTAGCGGGCCCACCGGTGACGGATCGCGCGGGCCCCGGGCGCCGGCTCCTCCTCCCGGGGATTTGTCGCGCCCGGGCAAATTGAAACTGGCCGCTTCCCGGAAGCGGGCGCTCGGCCGGATATTGTTGTACCGGGCGCGCGCTTATCGCCGGCGCGGATCCGCCCGGGCGTTACTCGCCAAAATCTCGGGCGGAATTTCCCCGGCGGAGGTAATTTACGATTGTTCGGCCGGCGAATGTGGGCCGGCGCCTTGGGAAACTGATACGCGGCGAGGAGGTCAGCGGGGGCAGCCGGCGCTCGGGCGCAGGCCCGTTACTCGGCACGAGGAGCAGCATGACTCGGTTAGGCGCTCCCTGCGTGCCGGGGACGCGCCCGGAGCGGAGCCGCGGCCCGAGCTCCCACCTGCGCGGCCACCGGGGGCCCCTGATTGAATTTTATAAGGCGCGGCTGGCCGCTGGCTGGCCGCTGGCTGCCCCCCGGCCTCCCGGCCCATATCCCCGCGGCGCTCCTCGACAATGGGAGCGCTCGGAAGGGGCGCACGTGCGCGGGGAAAGTCGATTGGGCGGCTCCTTAGCGGTGCGCGTGCCCCTTGCCGCCGCGGGCCCCGATAACAGGGCCGCCCTTCGGCAAGTGGCCTTCTAACTGTACCGAAGCGGCGTCGTAAATCGCCCCCGAACAATTAGATATGCGGAGGAGGTCCGCGCGAGGGCCGATGCGCAATTAGCATTAATGCATCAGGGACGGGGGCGCGCGGGCCCATTTGCATAATGCGTTATTCAAAGAAGAAACTGTTTACGCGAAAATTGCCATCGGCCGCGAATAAAACGTTAATTGCCGGCAGCGGCCGCTAGCGGGCCGGGCCCAGGTTTTCCTAAAGCAGCGCAATTACACCGCGAGTATTTTGCGAAATTTAACGGCAAGCCGAGGCCGCGGAACGATCCCCATCCCATAAAACTCGCGAGCCGGCAAAATTTATACGCGCCCGCGGACACGCGCCCCGACACCACAGCGGAGGGGGAGGAGCCGCCGCCGACGCCGCCGCCGCCGCCGCCGCGCCAAGGAGCAAAAAGCCGCGGCCCGCGCGGACAGGCCGCCTCCCCGCCGATAATTCCCACGACTCTCCCGTGTTCTCCTTAGTAGGGTACGAGGGGGTTAAGAGTCGCCCATTAAACGGGAGGTAACGGTACACCGGCCGTCGCCGGCGCCGCCGCCGCCGCCGCGTTTTTCTTTGTCGCGGCTTATCGGCGCTCGGGACGCGCCCCATTAAGAATTCAAATAAATCGCTAATCGCCGGGCGTTACTTATCCGGGCTTTTTCGCGCGCGGCGCCGCCGACTTCATCCCGGCGCGCGGCTCGGATTCCCGCCGCTCCTCCGCGGCTTTACGAGCCGCGATCGCGGGGGGAGATTTATACCGAGGCGCGGGCCGAGGCGCGTCGCTCCACCCCCGCCCGTAATGAGTTCTTTAAATGCCCGTTCAATTAGAGGCGCGCCGCGCCGCGCCCGGCGACGTCCCTCGCGGATACCTGGCCAACGGTTACTCGCGGCGGCGGCGGCGGCGGCGCGCGGCTTTACGGCTGCGAACTTTGTTGCTTGATAGCGATCGTGTTTGCGCGAGGGCTGGGGCTTATACGGCCGGCGAGCGCCGAGGATGATTTGCGCCCCGGAGCGGGATTTCGGCTCGCATGATGCACGGCCGCCGCGGCTCGGCAACTGTAAACCGATCCCCGCGGGCAAAAATCCCCCCGCGGATCGGCACTCGCGGTGAAATGTGGACGCGCCGGCCCCGGGACTTTTCCCCGCGCGGTCCCACGCCCGGGCCCGCGCTTTTCCAGCCGGCCACCGGGCCACCGCGAGCGGGGACAATAAGGGCTAACGGTCCGCCCGAGTGATAAGATCGATTTCCCGATCGGCGGCCGGCTTTGGGCCCTGGGCGCGTCCGCGGCAGGCCAAGTGGCCCAGGCCAAATAAGCCCGGCAATCAACATCGGAGATAGGATCTCGGGCCGCGGAGGCGTCCGCGCGAAAAAGCCCCGCCGACAGCGAAACAATCAGGCAGAGTCACGTCGGCGGCGAGTGCGCCGAGGCTGCCCGCGACCCCGATGTATCCCGCGGGCATCGGCCGGCCGATCTATCCGGCGGTCGCGCCCCGAGCACGAGGAGCTCCCGACAAATTCCGCCGGGCGGCCCGTTATATGCAGCTCGGCGCGTCGCCTCCAAGCGCCCGCCGCCGGGAGGGGGAGAAAAACCGCCGCGCGCAATAATGGGCCGGAGGGGAGGGGGAGCCGATTGACCCTTGCGGTACCGCCGGGGAAAAAGAGCGGGAGGGACTCACGAGGCGCTCGCACGCGCCCGCGGGCCCGGCCCCGCCGGGGTCATATTCTCATCGGAGGTGAGCGCGGGAGAGTCGATGCTCCCGCGGGGCCCAGCCCCAATTCGCGGGCTCCAGACAGCTTCCCGGTGCAGCCGCCCTCCCCGCAATCAGGCCGCGAGCCGCGCGCCTCGCCGATGTCATCGCGCCCTCTTGGCTCGAGCCTTTGACCCGCCGCCCGCCAATTTTTCCCCGGCTTTTTCGGTGCGCGCGCCGTCAAAGGTCCGAGCGACGTCGTCTCGCGTTAACGAGCCGTCTGCGGAAACAAGCGGCCGCGGCATCATCCACGGGCAACCATATTTTTCAAAGGTGTGCATCCGGCTGCAGACAAACGTAATAACCTCTTAACTCGGAAAAGTTTCACAGCCAAATGAAAACAAGAGAAACTGGCTTTCATTAACTTTTCCGAGAATTAAACAGTCGGAATTTCCTCCAAGGGTACATGTTAGTTTAAAATAGTTTGGCTCGGCATAAGTTTCCCTGAATTTTCGGGCTCGCCTTCAAACTACAACATAACTCCCTGCATAATTCATGTTCTTTTAATTTTGGAACTAGTAAATCAAACCTTGTCCTCGCTGGCGCCGCCACCGAGGCTCGGCTTCTTATTTTAAAATGCTAAGTAGGACTTTGGCGAGTCGGATCGATAAACAATTATCTCGGAATATTCCCCCCGATTCCCGGAGTAATTTGCACGAGACTCGGAACGAAGGTCGGGCCCCCCCCCCTCCTCCCGAGCCGACAGCGGCCACCTTCAATTATTGTCAAAAACACTCGGGGAAATTGGCGGCTAATAATCCAGAACCGCGGGGGCGCGGTCACCAAAGTTTCCTCGTTAGCCCGGGAGCCCTGGGCGCACCTCGAGGGCCCGTCGAAGCCTGCCCTAGGCCACGCGACGAGGCCCCCCGCGCGGTTAAAAATCGACCCGCGGCGCTGACCCGGGAAAGCCGCGAGCCGCGGACGAGTGACCGATGCGGGCCGCCGGGCGAGGCTGCCCCCGCGCGAGCCTGCGCGCACGTCGATTCGCGGCGCGGCGCCTCGAGGGCAATTGTCGCCGACGAGGACTGCGGCCCGCCCCGGGAAAAACGGCCGAATGACAGAGGCCGGCCTGTACCGTAAGCGATCGCGCGGACGACGCCTTTGTCCGCCGGCGCTCGGGTTACGGGGCCGCGGCGGCGCGCGACTCGTCTCCCGCCTGAAACTCGAATCGCGGCGGGGGAGGAAAGAACGAGAGCGGTTTTTGCGCGCCGCCGCGTGTGGCCCCAGCCTCCCGGGCCGCCGGCCCCGAGCCACTTGCTCCTCCGCCGTCCTCTCCCTTTATTTATCTCCCATTGTTCGCCCCGCCCCTGCCCGCCGCCCCCTCCCCGACCCTCGCACTTGAATATTAATTATCGACGTCTATAAGCCTGTCACGACAGATCTCCTTTTTTCCACGAGCCAATTCTTTCTCCTTTTTATTGCGTGTTTCCTTCGTCCGGATCAATGAATACCAAACAACTTTTTAAGTGCCCCTATCGAATGCTTCCAAATGGGAATGAATAGATTCGGAATAATTTAACAGGCTTTTTGCCCTATTAAGTCAACCGGGGACGGATTCCCCCAAAACGTCGACGGCAATAGACGGCAGAGGGGAAAAAATTGCCATTTCTATGTACACGGCAAACCTCCTTTTTTTCCCGCGAAAATCAACTGCAAATTGATTTGGTGCTATACGGCATAAAATGTTATAATGCCGAAATCTCGTTGATCCATGGGCCTAATAAACTAATTAATCGGGCAATATGCTGCAGCGGTAGCCGATTAATCAGTAGCAGCTGGGAGAGCTTTACCGAGTCAATGAGCGGGGATTTCACCGTTTCGAATGCGAAAATAGCATGGAGCGGCGCGTATAACTCGATGTAAATGATCGAATAATGAAGGTTCGATTGGAAAGGTATTTAGCCGGGGATTGACTAGCGGCGGACGAGCGTCAAGTAGGCTCGTCGGGCATATCCACGTGACAAACGGCCATTAGTCGGCACGGCAAGTTTATGCGCGCGGCGCGTAACTGTACTCGCCTCGAATTCGCTTTTAATTTTATCCCGCGGCGAGGCGCGCTTCGCAGCTGGGACTTTACGACTGGCCGCGGCAACTCGGTAGCCGGATCCTCGGCATGGCTCGGCGACAAAAACGCGAGGGGGGAGAGAAGCCCGCGGGGAACTCACCGATGGGCTCGCTGCTCCCGGTGCCCTCCTCCGTCCCGCGGCCGGGGCGGCGCCTCGCTCCTGGCGCCGACGCCGGCGGCTCCTCCACCTGCAACCACACGATCGACAGGGTCAGCTCTCCCGATAGGATGCGACCTCGGGTGCCCCCCCCCAGCCGAGGGGACGGGCGCGCGCCTCGGGGGGTCGGCCGGTCCACGCTAAGTTGATTAACGAGGGCCCCGCGGGCTCCTCCGCGGCCGCCGCCGCCGGGCCATTGTTGCCGCTGCGGCGCCGCTCGCGGCCATCGGCGGGGGGGGTGGGGGGAGGAGGAGCCCGGGGCCCGAGGGTCTCTTCGTCAAGGCTCGTTAGGGCCCGAGCGTCGTGACGCGGAGGAGGGGCTCCGCAGTCGCGACTCGTTGAGGAGCAAGTCGCTCGAAACCAGCCCGAGTGTCCCCGAGTCCTCGGCTCGACTTTCTGCTCGATTTGCCAGGGGCGACGCTGCCGGGGCGCCCGCTACCGCGGCGCACAGCCTCCCGACCGGACGTTAATCACCGCTGCTCTCGCGCGCGAGGCCCGTCTCTCCCCCTCCCCGACCCTGCGCGCCTATATACGCGCGCACATCTGTATATATAGCGCTTTGTAAATAGCCTGATAAATGCCCGGGGATGCGCCCCAAGAGTTTTACTGCTCGCTCCAGCCAGGCCGATTTGTCCGGCGCTTTGGAAAGCCGAGTATATAAAGACGCTCGGCAAACTAGTCTATTCCCGTCGGCGATCCATTCACTGTTTCGAGTACCTAATTGCGCCGGCTCCGAGGCTTCCCATCGAGTGCCTCGTCATTGAACCGGTTAACTCCGCTACATATCGATGATACTTGAAAAACGAATAGATCGGCCGGGACCACGAGAGAATGTCATTGCCTCGGTCATTGTCCAGCGTCCCGCGGGAACGAGTGCCGGGCTCGGAGCTCGGGCCGCGGGGCCGCGGGGCCGCGGGGAAAAAACCCTGGTGCAAACTACCGGCCGTTAGCCACGCTTCAAGGCGCCTATCACAACAATGCACCGGCCGCTTTATACAAGCCGCAGCAACCTGTGCGATTATTCAATCATCATTATATCTTGATTCATCGGCCGCGAAAGGATGGGAAAGAAAAAACGGACAAAATGAAAGAAAAGGAGCGGGAAAAAGGGCGCCGGTAGCGCCGCGGCACAATGAGCCGGCGCCCCTCCCCTCCAATCATCAACTGGCAAGCCCTCCTCCTAACCCCGGCGCCAGCGCCCGGCCCGCGTACGCCCTCCCCCCGCGAATTTCCCCGTCATCAGGAGACCAATCAATCAGCGGGGCGCCCCGGCAAAAAAGACGGGGCCCGCCGCGCCCCGCACAAAAGCCGGGCCCGCGGAGGAAGACGGCCGCGAGGTGCGCGGCGCAACAGCTTTTTCGAGAGCCGCCACGGGATATAAAAGGCGATACCGGTCCGCCCATGCGCGCGTCCCTCGGGCGCCCGCCGGCGGACAAAGAGCCTGCCGGGGACGCCGCCACCGACGCTTGGCCCGGCCTTTTCTTTCACCGGCCCATTAATACCCGCCGCCCCCAACTGCTAACACGGACGAGTGGGGTTTTCGCACAGGCTCGCCCGCGCCCCCATCTCTCCCGGGCTTTCTCGCGCCCGCGGCCCCCCGGCTTTGTTGTTCGCGCGACCTGCGAATTTTACGGTCATTAATGCAGAGGGAGACCGGGACACTCGGAGGGAACGGGGCCGTTTCATTATCGCGCGCCGCGCGGAATTAACATCGCCCGCGATTCGAGAGCGCCGCTCGTTTATAAACCACCTGCAGTTCATAAATAATGCAGACGAGGAGCGAAAAAAAAAAAGGAAAAAGGAATTATTGTTCCCCTTGGAGTGTTACCTCGCGGGCCACCGATGAAACGCCTCTTCGTAAAAAGCAGCCGGTTAATGCAGCGCAGCCGCGGTAAAAGGGAGGCCCCCTCGGCAACCCGCCGGCACCACTCGGGGGAGCGGAGGATTCTATTTTATTCAAATTTGGCGCAGCGCGCGGCCGGCCTTAAGCTTGCACCTGCCTCTGGGCCGCGGCGGCCGTAAATCCCGGGCACATATTTCCCTCTTAATTCGCCTAATTGGGCCGCGAAGCCGACTCGGAGAAGCTAGCGGCAGGAGGGAAAAAACTGGCTCGCGATAGAGAATCCCCCGCACAATGACTCATAGAGGCTCCTCAAAGCCGATGGGAAAGACGCGCATAGACAAGGCAAAGTTTGTTCCGCGCAGCGGGCCGGGCTTATCGCCGGCTCCCCGAGGCAGACGACCTCGCCTACAATAACCCAATTAACCGACATAGCGGTGTCTGCGCCGGCGGCGGCCCTCCGGGAGGGGCCGGCGAGGGGCGCGCGACCCCGATACCTTCGGCCGCGGCGCCGAGGCGAAACGCGCGGAATTCCTGGGCGGCCGACCCAGCCGAAGAGGGCCGCTGCCGGCGGGCGGGGCGCCCACGCGGCCCATTGTCTCCTTATCGGCCCGCGCCGCCGCCGGTTTCCCTTTCCCGCGGCTCCCATATTCCGCGGGGCTGGCGTCCCCCGGCTTTTGGGAGTGCGCCTGCGCCGCCCGCGAGCGGGAGCCGATCGAGCCATCGGCCGAAGAGCCGAGGCTTGATAACTCGCCGGCCCCGCCAAACATCGCCGATGCTCGTCGGCGAAAATTCCCTCCTTCCCCGAAGCTCCTCTTGGGCCGCGGCGGAGTCACGCCCCCGAGGTATGCCGCCCGGGGATATTAGCCGGGCCGCGTCCGGCCAGCTGCCCGCCAAGGCCGTCCGGATGCGCGTTTACGCGAATCAACTTCGGTGGCTGCCGGCTTCTCCCCTTGCAGCGCGCCTCGGCTCGAGAAAGGAAAGGAACGTTTTACTGGCCGAGAAATCGCCGCGGCGGCGAGGCGGCGATTACACCCAAAGTACAAGGAGGAGCGGTTTTTGCGCCCCGCCGGGCGGCCCCCCGAACCCCCCCTCCGGCCCCTGCCCCCCTGCCCCCGGCCGGGTTTCCCTCTCGATGGAGCCTAGTCGCCGCCTAGGCGCACGCGCCTCGCGCTCCCGTCCTTTTCGACGAGGCCTTCTTTATCCCCCGAGGATTTTTACGCCCGCGGCCCGAGCCCCGAGCCATCAAGGGACTCACCTGATTGCGCGGATTGAGTTACACCGACACGCGCCTTTTTTGCGCATCCCGCCCCATATACATGTGTATACACACACATAGATCTATGTGTGTGTGTGTGTGTGTATTTCTTTTTGCCCCCCCCCCTCCCCCCGCCCCTCTTTTGCAAGCGTAATCACGGGGGCCGCCGGTGTAAAAGTGCCCGCGGCCAATCGTTATGGTGCCAGCGGGGGAAAATTTACGTCGGCTCGGCGGAGCCCTAGGACTCGCGGTGGAAAGCTCGCGTGCGCGGGGGGCAATAGGCCGGCGACTCGCGAGGACGCGCATAAATCCGCGCGGAGGGGCAAGTTATTGAAAGACTCGGCTTTTATTAAAGACCTTCCCGCGGCGAGGGCGAGCGATATTTTTAGCGGGGCGATAACTCACGATAACGCGCCGGGGATCGTTGCATTGTTCGACAATGTTAGGCCTTTCATAAATTCCTGGGCCGGGGCGTTGGGGGGCCCTCGGCCCTGTCGCCTCGCCCGCCGCGGCCAATCAGAAGCCGTAAAGCATTTCCGAAACAATTTATGTCGACTAAGTGCGGGGCGGAGGACTCGGGGCGGAATTAAACCGAGAGCCGCGGCGCTAATTCCCCATAAACTTGTCAAAGCCGCGGTAGAGCGGCGTCGCGTTAGCCGCGGATAAATCCCGATTAACCGGCCTGGCCCAGGGGACCGGGGCGCCGAGCGCGACAAAAAGCCCCCGGGGCGGCGAAAGCGCCGCGGAAAAGTACCCGCGCGGCCCCAGTCGGTTTACGGCCGCCGCCGCGCAGGTTCACCCCCAAACAATTTGCAATTGTGTCCGGGGCCCCGACCGCCTCGCCGGCCGATCGTTAAATAAATCGCCGACTAAGTAGTCGCTCTCGCGCGTACTCGCGCGGGAAACCACCGGAAAAATAAATAAACGCAGGCTTAGGTATAAATATGGGCAGGGGTACGGGCCCCTGGCGGGGGGATTCGCAATCGCCGCCGCGGGCAAAATGAACTCGGGCCTCGGCGACAATTATTGCCCCATAAATAATGCCGCGCGCGGGCAGGAGGGAGAGAGGGAGAGCGAGTGCGCGCACGCGGCCGAATGACCGCCGCGCAGCCCCGTCCCTCTCTCCCTCTCTCTCTCTCTCTCTCTCTCTTTCTCGCGCGGCGGCGGACTGACCGCGCGCATCGCGCCTGTGACGCGGAGCAAAAGTCCCGGGCGCCGCTGCGAGGGCCCACTGCGTCTTTATCCTGTAATCCGATTCGCACGCGCACTTCCACTCGACCCGGCATGCATTTCAAGCATTGCGTAAGCCAACCCCGGCATAACGGCATAAATGATTACTCTTTCAATCGGAAAATGCGACATTTCCCTCCGATCGAGCGAAAAGTGAGCCAGTGTGCTTATGCTCTTGATGTCACAGTAATCGAATCACCTATTAAGGAGTGAGTTCGACCCGTTAATTTATGGATTCGGTCAATATCACATAAAAATCATCGATATTTTTTACTCCCTAGTAATGCATTTTAATGTCAAACGTAAAAGTAACGGAGTCATAAGAAAAAGTATGTAAAATAAATATGTACTTGTTCATGTCACCTTTCGTAACTTGTACATCATATGTCGACCAATGCTTCTAAGACGATCACGTGTTGGATTGGAAAATAAACAATCTCTATAAAAATTAAGTAATCTTTCGCAAATCTTAGTTGGACAATACGAATATGACCATTCGGTTAATAAAGCCTCGGAGGATTTAGGAGGATGTACTCGAGGATGCAGCCGAGTTTGCAGCAGGTGCCTTGGCATATAGGATATATATCCTGACGTTCAACTTTTGTTCCTGCTCCTAATCTCTCGCACTGCACATTGCCAGACTATATACAGCGGATAGCAAATTCGTAACTATTCGGACTATACGTGAAATGTCTGACTTTTAATAAGCATAACATAAAATATTATACATTTCTATTTTTTGCTTTTCGACCCTCAGTTAGAAGCTATATTTGTGTCGGATCTGGAATAAAATGCGCAACAAAGGTCAAATTAATTAAATTTAGCAAACGATTCGTGTCGGCTTCTATTAACCTCAATTTAACTATATGCAGTCTGTGTCCAAAAAGTCGGCGAATTTCTCCTGTGCGCTAGCCATTAAAGCATGCTATACCTACTAAAGCCAGCTAATGACTGAAACAGGTAATTTTCGCCTTAAAAGTCCACTGACTGACTCTGAGCCTAATTAAAGTAAAATCTCCTTGTTTCAAATGCATAAAGCACAAGGCTTTGAAGGTCTATACTCAAGCACGTCTCAATCTGTTATCTCCCGCAGACTGTGTAGCGCACCGAGCGAACGAGGCAGGGTGGAAAATCAGCCCAAATGGAAGGACCAAGTCCCTGCGAAGGCACTTGAATTTCAGGAAAGTGAAGCTACTTTGGGGCTGCGCGGACGTCACTTTTCCGAGGGTCGGCTTCGTTAGCCGTTTTAATTTATGTGCGCGCAGCAGCAGCAGCTTCTCCTCCCGCCGCCCCCCGCCCGGGCGCCCCCAGTCGCCGAGGAGCTATATAGCTCGCGGGGAAAAAGGTCCGGGTCCGGGAGCCGGGGGAGCCGGGGGAGCCGGGGGGGTGGCCGGGGGGCCCGAGGGGGGGAAGGGGAGCGGGACACAGGAGCTGCTTAGCGATGCAGGCACGTCGCGCGCGGGAGAGCAGATTCGATCGGCGAGATTACTTTCCAGTAGTAAAATGAAAGAGCACGTTTTTCCCTGCTAATTAGACATCCGCGCGCCAAGAACTCGTCCGTTTCTCTTATTTTCGTCCCCCCTCCGCCGCCGCCCCGCCGCCTTCCCGTCGGCGCGGCCGGGAGGCGCCGCTCGCTCAAGGTCGAGTTGCGCCCGCGAGAGCACATTGTGCATATGCATGCGGCAGCTTGGCTAAGTGGCCGCGGCCGGTCAAATTAAGCGGGAGGACGGCCCGAGTAGCCGGCTTACACGACTCGGCTCGCGACTCGGCGCAATAATCAACGCTGTCGATTCAATTCCCCCGAGGTTTGTTGTTTTTCTGCCTCTGTAGGCGCGCGCTTGAATGGCTTTGTTATTCATAGCTATGCCACTGGCAAACGCTCGCCTTTCTCGAGGGTTGACGCACAATAGTTGAGCCGAGAATAATCGAGCCGGCCGAGCTTAACTCCGGTAGGATCTCGGGGACAGAATCCCGCGGTGGGGATATCCTCCCTTTCGGCCAGGACCAAAGCGCCAAAGCGATGTAAGAGCCTCGAGCCGCGGCGTGGGCCCAGGCCGGGCGCTTAGACGCAGGATGTCGTGGGTTTGTCAGCGGCGGGCCGAGTGCGCGCGTGTGCGGGCGTAGGCACGGAGGCACGTGCTCGTGTACGTAGGATATAGGTGAAGCGCATGGTTAACCGAGAGTGACCGGCTTGGGCTGGCCCGTGACCTTTGGGCGCGCGGGGCGTAAGGAGGCGAGGCGAGTCACGCATGCGCGCCGAGAGCCGCAATCATGGGACTGGCCGGCGCGCTCGGCTCGCCCCGTAATGAGGCACGTTTCCATTCCGACCTATCACTCGCGCGCCCCGGGAAGACACGAGCCTCCATTTTTCTCCCCCGCGGCGCTCCTTTATTTATCGGGGCCGCGCAATTATCATCGTCCAGCGGCGGGCCGCGACTCTATTACGGGCGAGCGCCCGAGGGCACGGGGTCCGCGCGCGCGGGCTTATGGGACCGGGGCTCCGGCCGGCATCGATCGGCCGCGGCCGGTCCCAGGCGGCTTGCGACACCGCCGCGGCCGCTCGTATTTTTCGCGAGCCTCCGGCTCTGTCCCGGGACGTCTTAATCGGGATCAGAGGCATAAAGCACCGGGGCTAAAAATGCCCCGGGCGCCCTCACATCTGCATTCCGCGCTCTTGGCCGCGTTATGCGCCGCGGCGCGCGGCTGCACGCGCCGACTGCATTCCTAAAAGCGTGCGTCAGCGGCGCAGGGGGGGGAGGAGGCCTACCCACGTATCGGCCTTTCAGCCGGCCCGCGGCGGAAAGCTCGCAAAGCTCGGGAGCCCCGGGGGACGCGGGGCCGAGGCAAGTATTTCGGCCGGCGGCCCCGTTCCCGGCGCACCGGCCCTCGGGATCCGGGCGACCTTCGGCCCCGAGGCTTCAGAGTCCTCCTCCCGCGGCGCTTGAGCCACGCAGGCGCTCGCCCGACAACACGCAACGGCCCATTAGGCCTCGTCGCGCGGCGGCGGCGGCGCTCCCGCCGATAGCATTACACATTTCTCTAATGCACCCCCGAGAGCGGCTTTTGTTACGAGGCCGCGTGCACTGACACAGGAAAGTCCCCGGTAATTGGTCGTGGCGGGGGGCTCCAGCGAAATCCCGTCGCGGCAGGCCTCGATGCCCCCCGCCTTCAAAAACACTCGGGGCTTCCGCCGCCGCGGGCAGGCAATTACCCGGCTGTTCCCCGGGCGGAGAGGTCGATTTTCACGCGGCTCGCTGCCGGCGACGCGCGCCTCGATGACGGTTCAATTCCGCCGAGGCTAATGCCGGCCCTAATGAGGCGCGCCTCACGAGGTGAGAAGCCTGCCCGGCGACCCGGATTCGGCCCTCGGCCGCGGCCGCCAGACCGCTAGACCCGGCCGGGTTATGAGCCGAGCGCGGCTCGCGTCGCGGCTCCCACGCGAGGCGCCCGAGGAGGCAGCCCCGTTCCCAGGGGCCGGCCCCCATTACCCGGGAGCCCCTTGAAAATCCGCGACAGCTAATAAAGCCCGGCTAATGAACTAATAGCGGCGCCCGGGGGGAGCGGCTGCACGCGCCCGCGCCGCTGCCGAACCCCCGCCCCGCAATTACCCGCACGGAAACAAGGCCGCGCGGGAGGCGCGCGTGCCGCTAGCCCCCGAAGGTCGCCGGGGTCGCGCCGCCCCACGAGGTCGCGACCCACATAGGAGGCGGCCGGCCCGCGCAACCCGAGCCCTAATGGAATTAAGAGGTGCGTGCGGGCGCGCGGGTGCGCCCTGGGCGCGGCCTTTGTCTGGCGGGGGGAGGGGGAGGGGGGACAGCTCTCGCGCCCCGCCGGGCCGGCGCATACATCGCCGATCGACTCTGATCGCGCTTTCACCCTGATTGCCCGCGGAAAAATCGCCTCGGGCCAAGGGCCGGGGAAGCCCCATCGGCGTTCGATGAATTCTTCTATGCTTTCGAGGAAATTGCCCGGCGCGTTTGGCGCAATGCACACTCGGGGGGACGGCGCCCTCCTGGCGTGCTCGGCTTCAATAAGCTTACCGGAAAATTCGGCTCGAGGGGCACTGCGCGCCCACGGGGCCGGCATAAATATTCGAGATAAGGCCGACAAAAGGATAAGCTAACCAGTGCACCGGGCGATATCGAGGCGCCGTAAACGCTTCAACGGCCCGCCCAATCACCCGAGCATCTACGGGCATTAGCATGATTTCCCGATCGACTTCCCGATCGACTTCCCGATCGGATCAGCGGCGCGCGCCCGAGCCCCGGCGATCTGCATAAGCCCCGGCCGATCGCCCCTCCCCCCCCCCCCGACAAACGGAAATCGGGAAAATCAATAAGCCCTGGCGCCGATCGACAAGCCCTCGCGGGCGTCTTCCACGCGCCGACGGCGATCCGGACCCCGGGGCAGGGAGCGCCCGCGCGCTCCGCGATCGCCGGGAATATTATAATCGATGGAGCGCCGGGCGATAAGCAAGTGCCGGGGAGCGGCTATCGCTGCCCGGGCATCGCCCCCCCCCCCTAGCCCACGGCCCCGGGAGTCCAAAAACTCCCGGCAAAATAAAAAGCGCCAATTAAGCCGGGAGTTTCGGGAGGTGCAGCCTCGGCGTTTTCGTGCGCCCTTAGAGGGAGCTTTCAAGCTCGGATCCAGCGAGCCGCCGGCCGCCGCGGGCATAATGGGCCGCGTCGTTAAAAAGCGCGAGGGATGCACGTCCCGCACCGTTAGCTCGAGGGCCGCGTCCGCTTTTTCAAAGCTCCCCGGGAACGCGGCTCTCTCTCTCACCGGGGGCTTAACGACCCACGAAGGCGCAGGTGAAAAAACCCGCCGCCGAAAAGCACGAGGAGGAGGCGCAATCTCGCGGGGGGCCCGACCCCCGTAAATCCTCCGCTGTGCACGTGTGCGACCGGCCGCGCGGCTATTATATCTACACCCGCGGTATGTACGTGTATAGCTCTCGGGTCACGAACTTCGCTCCGGCGGCCCGCGGTATTTCAGCCGCGGGCACGACGACGTCCAGGGCGACTCGCCGCTTATCTCCATTCCACTTTCTTCTTCTTTCGGACGGCCGGAACTCGTCCAGTTCCTCCAACCCCCAGCCCCCGCTCCCCCTTCCTCCCTCGTCCCGAGCAAGGAAGCCTTTCTCGACTAATCAGCCTCACATTCGAACCTCTACAATACGGGGTTAAGTAACAGGTATTTCACCGTCCTGTTACGTTCTGACAAACTGATTCTCTACCTCGAGGAAAATTTCGTGATTTATTTATGTTGTTTGACATAATTACTGATAAATTACCATTGAGATGTTTTGCCACTTTTTACCATTTTGTACCATTACAATTTTTAAACAATTACTCTCGATTTTTTGCCATTGAGTAATTCAAATAAATTAGTTACAAAGAAAACTGCAAATTTTTCAGCAGGGCAAACAATAAGAAGTAGTTTCGCTTAGAACACCTATTATATAAATATGTGGAAGTTAACTGTTTATATCGCAGGAGAATGTTTTCACGAACATTTTACAGTAGCGCTCGAATCCGCAGTATAGTATCTATAGAAGTCACTGGCAAAAACGAGGCATACCAGGTGGGATTATTTGACCGTACTGGTAAATAGTCGAGTATGTAAAAAGTTCTTCCAGCTAATTTGAACTATATTATTTATTATACGTAATCTGTTTTTATTAAAGCATAACTCTCATACTCGTCGATATTATTAAATATCATACTTGAATCTTAGTTTAATAACAATAAGAGAGAAACTTTGTCTGATTCGTACACAAATCTCTTTGATTTCTTTATAACCAGGCTTTAAAAATTAAAATTCGTTACTAGGTGGTATCGTTACCAAGTGGTAATAGATTTCGCATCGACTAATAAGACGTCGAATGCGCAGTCTCTGAAATAACAAATAGTAAATACCGAGAGTTGCTGAAAATGCTCGGATAACCTTTTGCCTGGGGTTTTGCAGTGCTCTGCGCGCGGTCGGGTAAATCGGCGGGCATCTTATCGGGGGATTCCCGGAATATCTTTGAGGACGGCGGCGCAATATTTGGAATCGCGCATATTGAGCAGGAGGGGGGGGGGTGGGGGCGGGAGGCGCGGGCGGCGCGCCGCAGTCCCGTTTCCTCCTTCCGCAACGGCATCGCCACTGGAATCTAACCTATCGAAACTAAAACAAGCAAAGCCTCTTAAAGAGAGCGCGGGCGCGGGGTTTTTGCGGGGCAGCCGGGCTAGCGGTCCCGCGGCGCGATACAGAATCTACAGTGTCGCTCGCTCGCGGGGCCCGAGGGGGGAGGGGAAAGGGGCAAGCACGCGAGAACAGCTCCTCCTACGTGCACGGCGGCTCGGCGGGGCCCTTTTCGGCCGAGCGGACGTGTGTGGGTGCCCGGAGGAGCGGAGGCCCAAGTCTCCGGGCCCGTGGCTCCCCCCCGCGCCTCCCGAGATTTCGAGCCATAATTGGCCGAGATATATCCCCGGGCGCACGAGGGAGGCGCGCAGCTCGTTTATGGTGAGAAGTGAAATAAATTCGCCTCTCGCGGGTCCCGGCAGATGCGATTGTAAGGAAATCTCGAGCGGATAAGCGGGTGGGGTGGTGGGGGGGTCCGTGCCAAGCCCGCGCCTCCAGGCTCCGCGAGCGAGAGGGAACAGTTTCATTGAATTAGATACTGTTTGCTGCTCTCCCGCGGCTCGCGGCCGCTTTTTCTCTCCTTGCCGCGAATTGGCTTTGATATAAAAGCCCCTTTAGAGGCACGTTTCACCTGAGTTATTGCGCTTTTCGAGCAAACAATTATCGATTGTGCTGCCTTTAAAAAGTAATACATTTCGCCGGGGCGCGCGAGGGCCTCTATCGATATTTTAATCACTCTTAGGCGTTCCTCCGGGCCAAGACATCTTTATGAACCGTTAGATGTATATTTAAGGATTTATCGGCGCGTTTCCCTCGGCCGGCTGCTCCGCGGCTCCGCGGCTCCCCCCGCCGCCCGTTTATTTATACACGAATGAATAATCCATTTGTAGATCTTGTTTCATGTTTCACGTGCATGCACGCGCTAATGCGCTATAATGACACGTAATGCAGATAGTCGGGGTGACTGATGGCCGGCATTTTTCCGCCATTTTTCCCATAGTTATTATCCCGATCGGGATAAACGAGGCGCATAAATAAAAGCCAACGAGCCGTCAATTCCTTTTATCGGCTTATCGGCTTGTTTGCCAATATTTACAATTGGGATATTCAATTATGAGGGAATAAAAAAGCCCCCTAACGACCGGCGGGGGAATCGGCGCTCACCGCAGACGGGTAAAAACAACCGTTTCTCATAGAGCAGCGGCGCACAAAGCCAGCGCGAACTAGGCTCAAAAAGTACAAAGCGAGAAAGGGGAGGCGGCCGAGGAGGCGGCCGGGGATCGACGGGTTGCCGGCGGTGCAACCGTGGGCCGCGTCCCGCGACAGAGCTACGAGATAGAGACTACTTAAACCGTATAAAGCGGAGCGAACGAGCGGTACGAGCGGTCAGCCGGTGGCGGCCGTATACCGGTGTGCCCGAGCTAACAAAGCGCCAGCGACAGTGTGCACGACAGGGGCTTTGTCGCGGCATAATGAGACGCCTTTTTCCGCCTCGGGCCGCCTCGGCGCGGGCGGCCGATTTGTTTCGCGGCGCGCGAGGATTATTACCGTTATTACCGGGCCCCGGGCTCGGCCTCGCGCGCCGCCCCCCGCCACGGCTAATTAAGGTCACTCGCGGCGCCGCGGCCCTGCGTGCGCCGCGGCCCGCCTGACGAGCTTTTAACTGCCCGCGCGGCCCGCCGGCTTTTTCCCCCCGCCCGGGGAGGCCCGGCAAAAACCGCCGCAGCCGCCGCCGCCGCGATGGACCGCTGCCTAATGCCCCGGCCGGCGGGATAATGAGCGTAATAAAGGCGCGGGGCCCCGGCGGCACGCGACCGCGCGACCGAGCCCCCTGACCCCCGCCCCCGCCGAGAGGCAATTACGGGCCGGGACGCCCGCGGCGCCTCCGGAGCGCCCGGGGGAAAAATCCCCGGCCCCCCGAGATCGAGGTCGTCGATCAGCCGGGCTTCGTTAGTCCCATCCGAGTCCATTAGCCCGAGCCTCGGATTTATGCGCGCCGAGGCTTTGGGCGGCGTTAATTAGTTGCACTTCTCACTCTGGGGCGCAGCCGCGGCCAATTGCCGGAGCGGCGGTCCCGCAGCGCCGTGCCGCGCGCCTCCCGGCCGATTTGTCAAATCGGTAGGAATTTTAATACGGGCCGCTTTGGGCGGCGCGCGCATCGCCGGGAGCCCGAGGCCGCGCGCGCGCGCCCGATTAATTAAAACGGATGCCTTCTTGTTAGGAGGCCCTCGGAGGATGCGGCCTCGGCGCAGATGAGCCCGATATTTCAGGGCCCGATTAGAAAGATTAAACTGGTTTAAATGGATTCGGATAAATGGCCCGCAATTACGGGGTGCGTTTTGTCACATTCGCGCCTAATCGCGGGCGCCGCCGGCCAGCGGGGAGATACGTCGGGCCGACACATTAGGGGCCGGCTCGCGTGCGCCCGCGGCCCTCGCGGGCCCCAACAAAAACCGGCTGCCGCGCCGCCCGACTCCCCGATCGCGGGCAAATTAACGATCCCTATCGGTCAGGCCTCGCCGCGGCGCTCGAGCTAATCCGCCCTCGGCCCGCTATCGGCGCACTCCTCTTAATTAAAGCGCGCCGCGGCCGGGGCTTCAATTGAATTGGCGCGCGCGTACGGACGTCGCGGCGGCGCACGTGCGAGAGGTCGTTAGCCGGGCGAGGGCGTGCGAGTAACGGCCCCTCGGCGACATTGGCGCGCGCGCGCCCGCACATAACCTAGATCGCGCGGGGCCAGCTGTCGGGGCGCGCGGCGGCCATTGCCAGGCGGGCCCCCCCATTTTTCCCGGGGGCGCCGATGCCACGCGCCGGCCGCGCCATCTCGCATCCGCGCCGCCTTACGCGGCAGCCTCGCGGCACCGGCCCGAATGACTGATTGCGACTTACGAGCGCGCGCCGCCGATTAGTCGGGACGACGCTCCGACGCGCGAACAGCCGCCGTCGTAAATTAGCCGCGCGCGTAACTCGCGGCCTGCAGCGCCGCCCCGGCTCGGACGTTTGCCCCGGCGCCCAAGGCATTTTTCCGAGCCCCGGTCTATTAGGCGAGCAACGCGAGCGCGCGCCTCTCCCCTCGGGAGCCCGGCGGATTTTCCTCCGAGTTGCTCAATTCGAGCGCTGCGAGATCCGCGCTAACTTGGTATGCCAGCCCTCGCGCTACGCCGGCCAACTTTGCATAATTTTAATGAAAAAAATCATGGCTCGTGTGCACACTCTTTGTGATTGCAACATTGTAGAGAAACTTTTGAAATTCGCTCT
Organism: Sycophaga agraensis; assembly: GCA_018906755.1. NCBI lineage: Eukaryota > Metazoa > Arthropoda > Insecta > Hymenoptera > Pteromalidae > Sycophaga > Sycophaga agraensis. The sequence goes on along the minus strand of JACCIE010000002.1, from coordinate 5,689,319 downwards.
GTAAAGTCTGTGCGCCGATGCTACGACTTTTTATTCGCTTTATTCTCCTTTTAAAGGCTTTTAATTGAAAAAGCACGACATGTACCTCGAGTGACTCCTCGTGCAATCTTTACGTCATAGAAACATATTAGGGCACAGCCTGTACAAACACGCCGACTCTGCTCATCCGCACCTTTGATGGAATATGCACAAAAAAAAGTTGGCTCGTTCATCCGCGGGAGGCGGAATCTCGACGCGCGACGACTGCGAGGAGGATTGCGCGGGAGTAGCGCGGCAGCCTCGGAGAAAGCCCCGGGGAAAGAGCTTTCTCCCTGCGCGCCGGCCGGCCGGCGTTTCGACCAAGGCTCCCGCGGCGCGTTCAAGGTCGCTCTCTCGCCGGCGCAACTAGAACGGCCCTGAGCGTCGCGGATGCGCCCGCACCGTCTCGCCCGGTGCGCCGGCTAAGCGCGCGTCAAGGCGCAGCCGTCGGTATACAAGCCTTGAGCGGCCCTCCCGCGCTCGGGGAGACGCGGCTCATCTGCCCCACCTCCGACGAGTCCGCGCCCCATCATTCCCGCATTGTACATAGAGTATTACTCGTGCTGTATTGTAATGACCGTGGGCTAGGGTCGCTCGGCCGTTTCCGCGCTCCTCGAGTCAGGCGCAGCCGGGCTCTTTGCTCGCTGTACACAGGTAGCCTTCCTGTTGTTCTCTTTATTACGCCTGCCGTTTCGAGCAAAGACGAATATTCGGAGGGGCAGTCATGCACGCCTCCGAGTGGTTTACCTTTCCGTCTACCTGCCCACCTGCACTCTCTACAAAATGCAGCTTAGGAGCGTGAGATGCTTTCCTTTTTACCCGGCGAGCATTAAACATTTTCTCCATTGTGCGGACGGCCGTGCATTAACCCCGCGCCGCGCGAGGAGAAAAAAACGGCCGTTTAGCGTGAAAAAATGTTGCAATGCCGGGCGGTAGTTGGTATTTGCTTAAACCGCGCCGCGAGCGTAAGTCCGCAGTGGGCTGGCGTGCGGAAGAGCCCAATTAGGTCGGCTTCTCGGCCATCGGTGCCCGCGACTCCGGCGGAATTCGACTCGGTCCTTTACGAGCCTTATAGCGCGCGCGCGCGCGCGGCTAAAAGGAAAAAAAAAAGAAACGAGCGCAGGCGAAGACAAGAGAAACGGCCCGGCGGAGCAGCGGCACTCGGCTCCGGGTGCGCGAGTTATCAGCGGCCCGGGCTTGCGTAACGATCCGCGCGGGCAGAGGACCCAATTAGAGGCACACCTGCGCGCGCTGACATAACGGCCGCGGCGTGGCGGCGCGCGCTCGCGGCAAACGCTCGAATCTGGCGATCGGGCCGCGCGCGCTCACGCACCGGCCATTAGCGGCGGGCGCCGCGGCCCCGGTCACGTTCCCCGAGCGCGCGAAAACTCGCGCCGCGGGCAATGAGCGATCCGCGCGCCGGATAGCCGCACTCGTGCGCCGCTTCTGCAAACATTATGCAAAGGGGGCTGGGGGCCCCGGTGAATTGGATCAGGCCGCGCGCCTTCCGGACGGGCCCCCCCTTTGGGGCGGCGGCCGCTGCTCCGCCGGGGGGGCATATCAATTCCGCGGGCCTGCGCCCCGGAGGCCGGCGGCCGCACAATGCCCGGGCAATCGATGCGCCGGCGGTACCGTTCGCCCGGCGAGCAGCCGGCTTTAATCATCGGCGCAACCTTGTTCGGCTTAATGCGCCCTCGGCGCGCGGCCAGCGCGATAAAGCCCCTTAATTATTTTCCTCAAAACTTACGGGCGACGGGGGAAGATCCCGGGGAAGATTTAGCGACGATCGCCTCGATAACTCACCTGGAACAAAAGAAAGCGTCCAATTAGACGGGTGATGTATGTACGCACGCGGGCCCGGAGGCCGGGGGCCGGGGGCCGGGGCTCATCTCCGCCCGGGATTAAACCACTCGCCGAGTAATTAACATTTTCGCATTATATTACGCCAAATTTCGATACCTTGATTGTCTCCCCCGCCGATCTGCGCCTCCCCGCCGGGGCAACCCGTTATTAAAACCTCGTAAATTACCATTTGCCCGAGTAATTGTGCAGGCGCGCGAGCTACTCGGCTCGCTTAGGCGCGCCGCGCTTCCCAAAAGGAGAAAAGCCCGTAATGCCACGGTGCGCGTCGCGAAAACAGCCCAGCGGCGGCGTCTCATCGGGTACACTGTGCGCTGCGCCCCTCCCCGTGTGACCGCGCGCTGCGTACACACGCCTATCCCTACGTATAATATGCCAGGGTATATTATTCACGTGCATCGTCTCGCATGTACGCGTAGATGCGGCGTGCGCGGGATCGTAACTCCTCCGGCGAGAGGAGTCGCGTCCCCGGCTGCCCGCGAGGGCGCGTGTACCCGTAATAAGCACTTATTTCCCGCGCGCGCTCTCGCCGCGTGCATAAATTCGTGGCTCCCATAATAGTTGTTTGGGGGACGGGGGCAGCCGGGGCCCAACTACATAATCACGGGGCAATCGGCGGGAGGACGCCGGGCCCCGGAGCCGCGGCGCGCGATTTAGGCCGCCAAATTGCCGATACCAAGCACCTCGCTAACGGAGCCCCGCTGCCCGCCAGCTCATCGGCCCCGGGGACGTCAGCGCGGAGGATGATTTACGAGCCGATCCCGGTCAATCGGGCCGCGCAAACGTCCTCCGCGAGTCCTGGGCCGCCAGGCCCCGATGATCCTTCCCCCATCCCGCCCATTGACCCCCGCGAGGGGCGCCCTTTTTCTCCCTTTTTTTTCGCGGCTTTACGAGATCGTTACGTCCAACGAGGCTTTCCAAATGACTCTTGTTATCCGCGGCCCAGGCCTCGGCTCCCAGCTCCGCCCGTGTATACGACCGCGCGGGGGAATAAAAAAAGCCCGGCTAGGCAAAAATATCGGAACGATATGCATTAGCGAGCGATAAATTCCGCGCGCTATACGAGCTTTAATAACAATGATATACAAGTACAATAATTCCTCGGATTACATGGGCGGCTGCGAAGGCGAAACAAGTGCAAAAGGTGGGACGCGCGCTCGTAACTGCGATACGGAGCGCCATTCAATTGGCCGCAACCGAGCGAACCCACTTGGCACTTTACGTAAGCAATCGGACCCCGGACCCGGGATATTCCCCTCCATTAAACAGCCGCGCGCACGCGTAATCTGGCAAAACCAATCAAATTACAACCTGCGCGCGAGCCGCCGGGATAAATACGCGGCTCTCCCAACTGCGAGATAAGGAGACGCGCCCAGGAAGCGCACCCATCACGCAAGGACAGTCCAAAACCGGCCGAGAACCGCCCGATTGCCCGGACGTGACTCGCTCGTCCTTTGCGACCCTCCCTTTCCGAAAACATCCGTAGGGCGAAAGGTCGCGCCCATCCTCCTCCGCCATGTCGATGATTCGTGCACTTTTTCTTTTGTATACTTTTTCAAGGTATTCGTAGTTGCTCGTTCTATCAATTCCGAGTGCCTCTGATAATTATGCCATGTTAAAAATTCAAATAATTACAGATACTGTAATTTTCTATTCTAAGAACGATGCATTTCATTTTCCTCGAATGATTGCATTGAAAAGTACTCTTTCTTTATGCTTTTGGCGCCTCTGCAGAAATATACGTTGTTACTTTAGTCGCCCCTTAAATAGACCTCCAATAAAAACGTGTTGACGAAATGTGTTGGGAAATCAATAATAACCTTTCTAGTTTTATATAGCGTTTTTAATATGCAGCTAATTTAAATTTAAAATAATAAGTATATAAAAATACTCGTATGGTTGGATTGATAAACGGCTACTTAGTATTCCAGCTACGAATATTACGTCGTGTTACGAATGTTGTACAGCGTTTTATTTTTCACAAGAAAAATCTTATCTGTTATTTAATTTCTGTCTGCTGAGCAAATATATTATATGTAAACATTAGAATTGATATTTTAGCCATAAAATAGCTACAAACAAATTAGCGTTAGAGCTACAGTTATTTTAATGCTGTATGCAAAAATAATAAAGTTTTATCATATATACCTATTAAATTTAACGAAAGTACATATTGTTAGTGGTGCAGTGTAGCCGCATACAAATAATACATTAATTCAACCTAGCGGTCTATCTAGAGAGGGTTATAGGGGCACAGATCGTCGCCGCGCACCTTTTTGCAGTTCCTCGGTCAACTTAGCATTTCAAATAGTACGGGGCAGGAAAAAGCCCAAGTGTGTTACGGGCGCATGCGCGCGCCATTATCGAGGTTCGTGCGGATCGACGCGCCCCTTTTTCCGCGGCCTCGTTATATTCACGACCTGGAAATTAGCGAGGGCTCGGGCCGCGCATTTGATCCGGTGAAAAGTGAGCATTGTTTACCCAGATCCATAACGGATCGGCTGCCCCCTCGGCTCTCCCCGCGGTTTTCCCGGCGTCAGTAAGAGGCGAGTGCGTCCAGCGGTGGGGCGCGACGGCTCGTCCGCTCGACTACTCACCGGGCTAATGGCTCCTTAAAAGAGCGCTTAGAGCGCGAGGTTAGAAAGTCGGCCTACTATCTCAAATCCCGCGCACTGGTCCAAATTGCGTAATTGCGGGAGCTTTGGGAGAGAAGTTTGCCGGTGGCGCGGTGGAAGAAAACCCGGGGCCAATCGGAGGAGCCACGGGCTTGCTTACGCAAGGCGCCCGCGAAAGCTCGCGCTTTTACTTTTGCCGAAGCGCCGCGCGCCGAGCCGGCGGGAATAAATCTCGACGGGTGCGCGCGCGCGCGCGCGGCTCGCCTTATGTAAACGAGCAATGAAAATTAGCTTAAGGATCCATAAGCGGCCGTGTAACGGGGCCGGCTCGCGAGTTCGGGAGCGCCGCGGCCGGCCACGAGTCCGCGGCTCGACTGTGCGTCTCGCGTGGCCGGCATCTGCCGCGGAAACGGCCCCGATTACTCGCGGAGCCGCGTCGCCGCGATAATAAATCCCGCGGATTGTCGGGAAACTCCTCCCGGCGAGGAGCGGCGCACGCAGCCGGTACAATTAACCCGGGCTTTCAGCCGGCTTTCTCCGCCGCGGCTTGGCTTTACGGCCGTTCCGGGAACATCCGGGCGGGTCCCTCGCCGGGAAATCACCTGGCCGCCGGGAGCGCGCAGTGGCCCTTGTTGTTAGCGCGGATGCTGCAGGGGCAGCCGCGGCGCCAAGAAAGCGGAGCGGAGGATTCGACGCGTCCTCCTTTCCGGGGCGCGTGCCCAAAGGGGCAACGGTATATACGGCGCTGGGCCGAGTCGTCCGCCCGAGAGCCGCTTACCGATCGCCGTGTATAACGATACGTCGGCCGGCTTCCATTTTCCTCCCGCCCCCCCGCGGAGGGACGCACGCACTGAAAAGAGCCGGGCGCTTTGCGCAATTGATTCGTTGCGAAAGCCCGGGCAATGCTGTCTGCCGGCGGGGCGCGCACTCGATCCCGCGGCCAAACTTTTTCCCCGGCCGCGCCCCGTGGACCAGTAACCTATTAATTTCTTGCCGCGGATCGCAAAGCCCGGGAAAACTACGCGCGGGCAATTGGCGGAGTCGCGGGTGCGCGCACGCGCTGGACCTTGCGCAACGGCGCGCGCCGCGCGAATGTGTATCCCACTGCCGGGGGATAATTCGAATGTTTACACAATGACTCGAGCGGGCCGCCGGCGCTCGGGAGCGCTAAGAGCGGGAGCAAATTACCGGCGCGGACGCGGCCCTAACAAAGAAATTGCCCACTTTCGTCCTCCTCGGCTCGGGGCCAACGAGCAGGGAAAGGAGGCTGCGCCGATCGACGCAGGCATCGTCCACCCGAGGGCGCGGATGGGGGGTCAGCCGGCGCGTAACGGAGGCCCTAAGGGGGTCACAGCGCGCCGCTGGTCAGCTGGCGGCCGGCTATGTGTGCCGAGCGCTTTACGATCCGGGGGCTAGGGCTGCTGGGGGCTAGGCGTCGCTCGGTCGCTCTCTCATTGACCGACTTTCCTCGCGAGCCGGCAGCGCTTCTTTCGCGCGCGCAGTCGTCATTCCCGGGGAGATGCCGTATCTGGGATCAGTTAAGAGGCGGGGAGCCGCGGCGGCGGCGGCAGCAGGCAAGTGGTTGGGCGGGGGGAGCCCCGGAGAACAATGCGCGCGAGGAGGCCGGTTTACAGGATCCCCGGGAGATAGGGGGCGGGTGGCCCGGGCGAGGGCCGATAAACTAATTGCTCCGCGGCGTCGGCGGCGGCCGGTTTGCCTATCGTCCCCGGCGATCGGCCGCTACCGTGCGCCGCCCATCCCGCGCTTTGTCCCGGCGTTATTACGGCCGGGAGCCCGGCGAATTTACGAGCGCCCGCGGGCCGATAAACGAGCCGCGCGAGGAGCGAGGCTCGCGCGACCGTTAAAATTTATTTGCTCTTCGACTTATTGCGCGGCACGCGAGCCTCGCGCCCGGCCCCGCTAATCCCCCGCATAAATAAGCCGCGGACCCGCGATAAGCCGGGGATACGGGGGCGTCTTTATACGCGCCCACTCGTTAAATCGTCACGGGCCCCGGCTCGGCCGGATTTACGGCGGCCCGGGCCCACTCGCCGGGACCTTTCCACTCGTCCGATTCGCCGGGCTAGCCGGAGGACCCCTCGGGCCCGGTAAAAGCCGGCGCACCTGGCCCCGCAGTGCGCCTCTCCCTCTCCCCCCGATCACGTGCCCTCGTGCCAAGCCGAAGGTCCTTTTTCCCCGGCGCCGCGCAGGAGCCGAGGCGTTGGCTAATGGGCGAATCCGCCCCGCGGTCCGTGGCTCGGTTTTCAAGTAGAACGGAACGGCCGCGCTCGCCGAGCCGGAGCCGGGCAGCCGGGAAGACGCGCGGAGAGACGGGACCCGGAGAAAGTCCAGCCGTCCCGCGGCGAATCCGGGAAAAGTTGGCCGCGGTGTCGCGTGCCCTGCGTTGCCGGCCCGCGTAACGAGGCCCTCGGAGGGCCGCGCACGCGAGCCCGCCGATCGGCCCCGAGCGGGCTATTAGTCCGCGGGACCGCCGAGCGCCCCCGTGGCTCGCCGAAGCCGGCTTGAAAGGAAAAAGCCCTCGGCGCGCGCCGTTTCTTTGGCTGCGGGGACGCGGGGCGCTCTATAATCAGAGGCGCTCGCGCAATCTAAATAATCGCCAGCTCTCCGCGCGATTAAAATCGTAAATTAGCCTCTAGTCAGGCTAGGCAGGCCCGCGCAATCCGCCGAGGCGAGGGAGCCGCCGCGGCAATAATACGCGCCCCCCGCGTCCCCTTAATACGCATTTTCCGCGGGCCGCAATCTCCGGCTCGCTCCCCCCCGGGGGCCCAGGCCACCGCGAGCCTGCAATCGGCGCGGTCCAGCCGCGGTAATCGATCCGCGCCCGGGTAAAAATTTGCATGGCGCATAAGTGCACATCTTTCGACATCCATGTAAACAAGATCGATCGGGCGGGCAGCGGCCGAGGCGCTCGGCCTTATCGGCGCTACATCGGTTGACAACTAGTTCCCGCCGGCCATTACACGCGCCCGCGGCTCGATCGATTCCAATTACAGTGCGAGAAAGACCGCCAAGGCTACGTGCGAGGCCTCCTCAATTTCCTCCGCGGCGGCCCCGAGGATCCTGGAAAGCCAAGCGCCTCCCGGCTTGCGGCAACCCCGCGCGGCCAAACTCCGACGGACTGCACCCACAGGGCGCGAGCCGAGGCCAGCAGGTGTCGGGAGCCCAGGAGCCGCCCCAAAGACACCAAGCACCGAGGAAGCCCTTGTTGTCGCCCGGCAAGTGCGCCTCGGCCCGATTGTCGCCGAAAACGGGGGATCGCGGCCGAGAGCGAGAGCGAGCGGAGAAACCGGTCGGGGGGAGGCGGCCAAATAAAAAGCGAGAGCTGCGCCCGGCAGGCTTAGGGGCCGATCCGCGCCGAGGCTCCTTTTACCGTTCGCCCGGGCCCCGCCGGAATTCGCGCCCCTCCCGATCCGCGTGTCGTAACTCCTGGCCAAAGCGAGGACGCGGAGCCGGACAAGACCCGCGGCGGACGCGGCCCCGAGGATTCCCCGGCCCACTTACGCTGCCGATCTCCCGGCCGATCGGCATCCCGCCCAATCGCCGCTGCGCTCGCCGTTGCGCAACCGCCGCCACTGCATACCTGCATCCGGATTCCTGCCGGGCCAATCCCATCGGGCCCCGCCGGAAATGCAGGGGATTCTTTTGTCAAGTGTCAACTGTGCATGTTTATTGTTAATGTAGGCAGGACTGAATATTTCTTAAAAGAAAGCTTAGGTAGTTTTACACTCTCACTCTTTATACCAACTAAACTGGGCTATTGAGAGTACCATTTTTGTATATTTTTGCCATCCTTTGATGGAAAAACAATATTCACTGTCCAACGTTAACTGTGGGCGACTAAAATTACTGCTCAAGGTTTATTTGAGCTAAGCGCGGGCAAGTAAAGTTAAGAATCAGCTAATATTCCTGCGGCGGGGCAATTATCGGACAGTGGGGGAAAGGAGAGCAGGCCGTAAAAGGCGCGGGCGATCGCCGGCGGATTCTTTCCCCGGCCTGCGGCGGCGAGCCTCCAAATTCGCCGATCGATTAAACCGCGCGCGCAGTTGGGCCGGCGCGGATGCGAAAAATCCTTCGACATTACCCGGGTGATTTAAAGGCTCGGGTGGGTCAAGCGCACGCCCCTCGGGCCCCTCGGGCTCCCCCGGGACCCCCGAGTTCAGTGAACTGCAGGGGCCCGTGTTTTCGCCGGCCGGCCGGCCGGCAATTGGCCCCCGGCCCGATCGCCGAGATACGCGCAATTTCTCGGCCCTCCTCCTCGGGGGGCTTTTTTAATTAAGCCGCTCGTTAGGCCGCGCCGCCCCCCGAAACCGCGGCGCGGGTTCGACGGCCCCGGGCCGCTCCCAGGGCATTTGCATAGGCGCGCGCCCGCCCGATTATTGCTGCGCGTCCTCCGCCGAGGCTAACGTCCCCCCTCCGACGAATCGCGAGCGCGATGTAGACGAGTCTCGCTGCATTATCGCCTCGCGCCGAGCGGCCCCCAATCCCACGGCGGTATTACATTCTGCCGGGGGGTTTTTTCCCAGATTTCGCGGCGCTCGTAAAAGTTGGGAGGATATCGAAACGGATATCGAGTTATGCGCGCGCGCGCGCTCGCGGCCGACTATTCGGACCGGCTGAATGGAGCCGATTTTTCATAATTTATGCGAATTCCATATACGCCGGGGTATAGAGCCGAGCCGCTCGCCGCCAAGGAATTGCCCCTGCGTAGGCATTCGAGCGTGATTTTTTATCCCCCGCCGAGCCGCGCTGGATTTGCCGCGGCGCTCGATCGCCCCGTCTCTCTTTTTTTTTTCTTTGCCTTTTACGAGAGGCGAGCGCGCGACGCAAAAAACTTCCGCGTTATAAGTCACGATCAGGAAATCGAGCCGGGGATTCGCGTCGCCGGCTAAGTCGGAGATAATGTAGCCCACCGGTAATTTAAAGAGCACCGGTCCCATTATTCCTTTGGAGAGTCCTCGGTGCCCCATTACCCACGCCCAGGTACCCCGATTGCGGTCGGGACCGCTTGTACATACGCGACTCCGTGCGCTTATCCGATTTAGAAACTAATCCTACTCTCTTCATCATCTTACCCGAATATCGCCACTTACGGCATGGCACTATCCGTTGAAAGGACGTTTCTCCAGAGCAGAAACTGAATCCGCCGCTCTGACTAGGTTTCACGAACCTCCTCGCACCCGCTTATCTCGCTCAACATAATTGCGCTTTAGCACCATAACAGTTATAATTATATCAGTAACTTAAGCCTTTTATAAATCAGCTCTAATGCAGTTACACTTGTCATTTTAGCCAGCAACAATTCGCCTGCAATATCACGGATTGAGCTTCCGAGACTCGTTTGCTTCTGCAAGATTGATGCAAGCCAAGGAATTTTTTAATTTTTCTCGAAATACATCCGTCGTCAATTTTCTCAACAATTTCACTTTTTTATTCCAATCATTCTCAGACGCAATGCTTACGTTTGCGCTTCCTTTAAAATTAATCCGAGGGATGGAGATGAAATTTATCACCGGGGCGCGGCTTAACAAAGAGATTAACGAGGGTCCTTCAATCCCTCAGTTTGTGCATTTGGGAAAGGCGAGCCACTACGTATTATGCTAATGAAGCACTTTAGGACAGGCTTGGCAGACTTCCGAGAGACGGGGGAAAAAGTGACGGTCAGCGGAAGGAGAAAAAGTGGCGAGAGTCGCTCTGGCCCTAGAGGCGCATCCCTTGGCGACGCGCCGAGCGTCTCGGCGATGACACGAGCCGGATACTCTCCGGGCGACGCGGTCATGTTATCCATACATTTTAAGTGGGGTCCGACCTCGAGCGCTCCTCCCCCCCCCCTCCTCGCCTTTTCCCCCTGGGAGGAGGCAGATGGGGCCGCGTGCCCTATCATCAGCGAGGGACGAAAAAGCGAACCGGGCCGCAGGACTGGCCGCGGGTGCAAAAACCTCGGGGCCGATCGCGTGCGCGCATGCGCTCCTCTCGTTCGTGCGCTCGCGCCGGCCCGGCCGTATCGTATAAATATCGTATTCCAGTGTAAACTCGCGCGCGGACCGCCTCGTGCCTATTCACCGAAAAAAGAAAAGGAGAAAAAAAAAACAACGAGGAGGAACTGACTCAGTGGGATCGGCGTATCAAGGGCGCCTATCATGCATATTTATGGGCGAGCCCGGCGGGACCTTCCGCGGCGCTTGCGCAACGCCTTGAATAATTGAGACGTCGCGAGTGCCGCGACGGGAAAAAGGACGCGGCTTATCTTGGGGAAAAGCCCGCGGGCGAACAATGCGGCCTTCCCGTGGCCGAGCGCCCCCCCCCCTTCGGGCACTATAATGGCTAATTGATGCGGCGCTCGTTATAGCAACCGGCCCGGTAAACACGTCGCGGCGGCTCGAGCGATTGCCCGGTATAATCGAGCTGGCTCGGGCAAACTGGCCAAACTTTGCCCCGGATCGATTGCCGATCGGCCTGAGCGCGTATCCCTTACCCTCCGAGCAAGTTTCGCTTACTGGGGGATTAAGCAGGGCAGGAGTCGGCCGCCTCGGCCCCTTTTGTTTCCCCCGGGTCCGCGGGTTTATCGGGTGCGGATCGCGCGCTGTCATCGTCCTTTAAGAGCGCGTCTTCGATTGGGAAGGCGTTATATAGGCGAGCGGTGCCCCGTCCTTCGCCGACTCGACGTGTGTTATATACGCACGGCCGGGGGGCGAGTGCGCCGGTTTTAATGAGGCCCGGGCCAACTCCGGAGGAGAGCCGCCTCGATTAGGAAGTCCTCTCCTAATTCCCCGGCACTAAATTATGCTCGTCGAGTGCGGCTCTAGCGCGGAAGCGGGCGCGGAACGAGCGCGTGGGAGCTTGAATTATTCCGAGGGACGCTTTCGGAGCGGCGCCGCCGGGATTTAGAGGAGACGATACGCGTCGAATATTCCTACGCTTTCGTGAATATCTACTTTTAGTCTTGACCTAACAAGACCGAGGAACTGCGTCTTCTCGCCCCGGCACTATTTCATCCCAGCCCGACGCCTATAACGATTACACAAATTGGAAATCTAATAGAAAGAGCCCCCCCGGCAAGAAATATCCCCGGGCCGCGGAGGTTTTAAAGCCGCGGGGCCCCGCGGACATTGTGAGGCGGCCCGAGGCGGCGCGCATTGGCCAAGTGCCAATAAAAAGCCCCACTATGGACGAATCGGCCTCGCGGCTCCTCCATTTTCCCCTCGATTTTCTCCCTTTCGGTCAAAGTAAATCCCGAGAAATCGCGAAATCCATAAAACAAAGTCAAACAAAGCCCCTGACCGCGCGTTATATACGGCGTCCGGAGGCGAGAAAAGCCGCTGGCGGGACAAAAAGGGGGAAGCAAGCCGCCGTCTCGGCACTCCGTAAAAACTCAAGCGCCCAGGCCAAAGGATAAGGCGCCCGCGCGCGCTCCACGCTCCGGGAGGTGGATTTATCGCGAGCCACGCCCAGGGCCGCGCTCATCCCCGCGGATCACAGGCCCAATTCCCTCGCGGGTCCGCGCGACCTTGGCCCTCTCCGTCGGCGAGGCTCGCGAGGCGCGGCGGACGCCTCCGTTTTCACGGGCGCGGCGCCTCGCTCGGCTTGGGCAACGCGCGCGAGCCTCGTTAGCGGGCTTTTGCAACCTCCCGAAAGGATCCGCCGCGGCTCGGCGTGACGCAACGGACGACACCGGGGGGCACCGGCTGGCTGCGGTGTGCGCCGATCGGCACGGACTCGGCCCCGCGAGCCGTAATTGCGCGCCGGGACGAGCCGGGACGAGCCGGGACGAGCCGGGACAATGGGAGCCGGCGTCGGCCGCCACGCGGCGTTAGAGACTTTGTCGCGGGGGACGGTTCCGCAAAGGGGCCGCAGCGGCGCGCGGCGACGCGGCCACCGCCGGTCCGACTGGATTCACGTTACGTAAGGGACAACAAGTGGGCCGCGCGCGTAAACCTGCCGCGGCCCCCGCGCCATCGAGATAAGCCCGGGATCCCCATCGGCTCGCCCGCCGAATCCGAGTATCCCGCGCGAGTGATTAGCCGCGCGGCCGTTAAGTAATGCGCGGCTCGCGGCGCGCCTCTAACGGACTCGCGGAATCGCGGAGAACTGCGCCCCGACACTGTCACGCGTATAAATAACGCGCATAAACCCGGGGATCCGAGGCGGGGGAAAGGCCGCGGCGCCGGGAGGCCAACTTTGCCGAGCGCCTATAAATACAGGCCCGGCCAAAATATCCGCGCGGAAAAGCGGCCGAGCGCCCGGGGACGGGTCCGCGCGAGACAGGGCCGCCGCCCCTGGAAATAGACGCGCCGGCGGAACGGGTTTTTACCGTACGGAAAAGGCGGCGTAATTGTCCCCGAGGGCGGCCGAGCCACGTGGAGCCCGGGGCTCGTCCCCCGGAGCCAAGGTCGGCCGGCTCGTCCCCGGGCTCGCGCCCATTGTCCCGCGGAGAACAATGCGCGCGCGGGGCTGAATCGGCCGGAGGCATGCGAGCCGGGGCCGCCCGGCGGTCACGCGATTTTGCGTACGGCCCCGGCTATCGGCGGCCGATCGCCGCGCGCTGCACCCGCGCCCTTCGGCCCAATCGCCCGTCTAATCTGCTTGGCGTCTCCATCGCCGCCGCCGAATGCCCGGGCTTCCCTCCCCCGCTTGATTTCGTGGATAATTCTCCTGATGGTTCAATTAAGCAGCGGCTCTTCCGGCTCGAGGGGGCCCCTTTCAGTCACGCCTCGCACGATTTCCTCCTACCGAACGGCCGCCCCGCCACCGGCACGTCTCGCTTAGGCCTTTTCATCTCCCTCTTTCCTCCTCTTTACACGAGATTCGCCTTCTATTATATCACCTGCTTATGAATTCTATCTATCCATCTAAATGAACGACTAGTCGACTAGCGATTCCTTATTAAAAGCCTACTGCTATAGACCAACTTCCTATGTGTATAATTATGTAATCAAAACAGATGAACGTACCTAGCGCTTTCCTAATATTGACTCTTAAATAGCGTAAAAATCGTTTTAAATTATCATCCAGATCAAATAGCCGTTTACCAGCCTAGGTGCTCTCTACTGACTAATTATATTGATATATACAGAAACTTACTTTAAATGCCGAGTGAAAAGTCAAAAGCGGTTTAGCTATGAAATCCTATAGGCTGTAATTACACGTAGAAAATAGCCATATTAGATTAATAATATTAAACGTTCTCTTAATAATGTTTATATAACATGCTAATGTATTTGAACTAATTTTACAACTAATACCAATATTTATCTCGAATATACTAATATCGGTTAAAGCTAGCTAGCTAGCAGCACGTGCTTAGCACTAGCTTTGCAATTATATTCGGTTTTTCCACTACAGCAATAGGATATACGTATAAAAGCTATAATTAATTAGGAAAATCAATATTGTGTGTAGTTATACAGTGTTACGGAGGAGGTGGACCGGCGGCCAATGAGCGGCCAATGATCGACCAACGATCGGCCAACGAGCGGCCAACGAGCGGCCAACGAGCGGCCAACGAGCAGCCAAGAAGCGTCCACACGCATCCACGCGATAAGAGCCTCGGGTTACTAAAAAGCCAAACGGTTACGTATAAAGTCGGCGGTGGGATTAGCTCGCGGGCGAGCGGAGCGTCCGCCCCGGAGTGGAAGAAAGCCGGTTCGATCGCCGGCGCAATCAAACCTGCGCGCCGCTCGGCCTGCCTCCTTCGCGCCTAGAGCAACAATCGAAGGGGAAGGGGAGGGGGGCGGGTAAAAAATAAGGAATAGTCCTCGTAAACGTCGCATTACGGGTTCAGCGACCCCGCGGCGGCCGTCAATCGGGCTGCGGGGCGAGTTCTCGGAATTGCCCGAGCTCGCACCGAAAAGGGAGCGCGCACCTGCGAAAGCCGCGGGTCGCGGCGGGCATACGGGCGCAGGTGCTTCGCGGCTAGTTTGGCGAAAAAGAGCCGCATCGTAACGAGCTCGAGCGGCCGCGTGCGAAAATCGGCGAGCCGGGGGACTCGGGCCGCGCGTAATGCAATCGGCGGCTCGGCCGGCTCGGCGCGCATGGCCCGATACGGGCACGTGGAGTGCGCGCGCCGCTCACCGGCCCGTGCGGTTTTCCCGGCTTTTTCCCCCGGCCGCTCATTATCGCGCAGATGCGCTGCCCGCGAGCTTTCCCCCGCGCTATAAATTTGGCCGGCCGCGGGAAAAGCCGGCGGAGCCGAGGATCGCGGGAGTATCCTCGAGGGGGGCGTGACGCGCCCCCGGCCTTTTCCCGGGAGCCCGGGTGCCTTGGGAGAGGCTGCGCACGCGACCATCCTGGGAAATGGAGAACGAGCGGGGCAGGTGGCTTTGCGCAAATGGTATTCCGCTTTTTTAATTGCCGCGCGGTTGGATTTCGTGTAATTGGTATTCGCGGCCTCCCCGGGGAGCGAGCGCGGGAAGAAAAGGTTTACGCCGCGGGGCCGGCGGTCGCGCGGCGCACTTTATGCAAAGCCCATGGGAATTATCCGGACCTTATCTCCGGCGGTAATGACGCGAGGAAAGTAGCGTTAAGCCGCGCGGGCGAATTCGAGTGGTCGGGCGGGGCCGGCGCCGCGGAGCCCTCGCACGGCCAAGGTCAGCGGATCCCCGGCTGCGCGGCTCGGCTCGCCGGCGGAAACCCGGGGAAACGCTTACACGGGCGCGCGCGCGCGCGCTCGCCTCGGGGGGACGTAACGTGTGCGCGGGAGAGAGAAAAAGTGCCTTGAACCCAGGCCGGCTCGAGCCGGCTCTCGCGGCTCCGTGGTATTGACCTGGAGCGCCGGGCGAGCGGCGGCGGCGGCGGCGGCGGCCGGCCGCGGCTCACCCACGGCCCCGGGCCGCCCGCTCGCCGTACGCACCGGGAACACCCCCCCCGAGCGGCCATTAGGCCGATCCCGGGCCAGGGACAAGCGGCCGACGGCTCCGCCGGTTTTTCCCCCCGAGCGCCGCGGCATTCCGCCGCGCAATCGGCAGGATAGAGAGATTCCCACCCGCGATGCGGCACGCGATGCCCGAGGCGCGGCGAACGAGCCCGAGGCCCCCGGCCCCGGGGCCCGGGAAAAAAGCCCCGGTGCGACGGCGCGGTGACGAATTGCCCGATTGTCCGCGATCGCCGCCCCGGAATGCCCCTCCCCGGCCCCCCCCCCCCCCGCTAATGGCCGCCCGCTCTTTTTCGCCCGCGGCAGCCCCCCCGTCCCCCGAGAGTCGGCGGGCCGCGCCTCCGCCGGCCTGCCCGAGCCCACTTGGAATTTCATCGATTGCTCAATGCCAATCGGGGAGATTTATCCGAGGGGCCTTTTTCCGCGGCCCGTCCGCGGCGACGCTCGCTCCCCGCGCGCTTCTCGGAAGCGCCCGGCTCCCGGGAACGCGTCTCGGCCCGGGATGGCCCCGTGTCAGAGGTGCGCGCCGAGCGGCCCGTTCCTCCGCCTGGCCCCGCGCCCAAACTCTGTCCACTCCAGGAGGGCGGCAAAGGCGTTTTCCACGGGTGCCCGAGGCCCACGCGCCGCCGCCCGCCAAGGCCCCGCGGCGCTCCGGGAGGCCGTATGCTAATCGCGCCTGAGCAAATATTTGTAATGAGCCGGCGCTGGGCCCGGGCCCCCCGGACGACCCGCCGCGATAATCGCATCCGAGAGCCGCCTGCAATTTGCATATTTTAGGCGCCGAGGGCAGCCGCCCGCTGCGTGTTTTCGTTCGGCCGGCGCTCAAAGTGCCGGTCAAAGTGCCCCGCTCGGCGCATCGCCAAACGCGATCCTCTGCCGGCCGAAGCCGCCTTTTTCCCAGGATCCTTTGGCTTAACCTCTCCCCGGAAGACCCTGACGCCTCCTCGACCCACCGAGCGCAAAGCTCAATTAACGACCGCGCGCGTGTATACGCGGAGCATTGGCTAGGCGGCATTTTTACCCGTGCGCCTGTCTGCAGCGCCGCTATGCGCGCGTCCCAACGTCTTCCGATAATGTTGAACCTCTTCTAATTGATATATAGTAAGAATATTCCTATGAGTTTTGTAATAGATAGCCGTGTTCGGCGTCGCCTTTCGACGCTCGACTGCCGGAAAGGTTTTTAAGTAATAACGACATTCTCCACTCGGGCCTCGGGGGATATTATCCGAGCCGTTCTTTTTTTCCCCGCCGCCGCCTCTCCCGTCCCGCCGCGCAGAAATTCGATGCATTTCGAATGGAGGAGTTTCTGTTTCTTGGATTAAGATTCTTAACGAGACGAACATCCTCTCTCATCTCTCTACTCCTCCTTTATTCTTTTTGTATGTATGCAGAATTAATTGTATGCGTGTGAAACGAAGCGAGCCAAGAATAAGAAGTGGAATGAATAGATGCCTGTGCGAAGGAAATAATCAAATAATCCCTTTCCAAGGATATAGTCTATTTATATACAAATTAATTTTGTTTGCCTTGGCCGTCGCCGTCTATTCTTTTTCTCATCCGCTTTTTTAATCATCTTAACCGCTGCGGCAGAAAAAATCGCAGGAAAAAAGAGTCGGAAACTTAAACGATAAGCAGCCATTGCCAGTACGGATAATAATGATTCACGTAATTATTTGTACTGTAAAGTAGCATTTTCTAATTGAAAGTTCGCACACTCCTATCCATTAAAGGTTATGAAGCCTTCAGGAGACCAGCGAGTAGGACTTTCGAATTAAACATTCATAGCAGTGGCGTCTATTAATATTTAACAGCAGTTGGAGGCAAAGCAAAAATACCATTTCCCAGTAAAAGATATTAATAAGCGGCTGCGGGAGAGGCGGAGAAAAACGGTACTCGGGCACCGGGCAGCCCGCGGTTGCACGGGGAGTGGAAGCCGGCCGGCCATGCATCACGAGCCCCCGGCGCGGGCGCGGGCGGGGAGCCGATCGGCCGCGGGGAGCGGGGCGCCGACGCGCCGGGTACTCCTCCGGGGCCGGGCACCTACCGCTGGCCCGGGGCCTACGCCGGCGCAAGTAGACCGTGGACTCGGGAGAGACCCGCGGCTCTCGCGGCCGCGCCGCTGCCCGCTGACCCGAAACTCGTCAACTCACTTTCTGCGCCGATGCCCCGCGCCCCGCCGATCCACTGGAGACAAGACTCGCCGAGGAAATCGGCCGGCACGCCGATTTCGTGACCCACTGGCGGACGCGCTGGGATGGACGGGAGCGAGCGAGCGGCCGATTTCAGTAACGATTACCGGCTAATTGGGGTGGCTCGCTCCGCTCGAGGGCGCCGACCCGCGGACAGCCCGCGGACAGGGAAAAGGAGGGTGAAAAAAGGCCCGCGGGCGCGCGCGCGCGCCCGAGCGACAATATCGGGCCGCGATCGGCCGTACGCGCACCCAAAGCCCCCGCGGTGAAAGGATACGGCGCGGGCGCCGCCGCCGGAGATTTATGCGCTCGGCGAGCCGGCCGATTGTTGTCGCTCGGCCGCTCGACGCCCCGCTTCCAGCCGATTTTCCGAGCGACCGGCCCGGAGCGGCTCCTTCGTCCGGGGGACACGGCGCGCCGTCCGTTGCACCACCGCGGGATCGCCGATCCGTCCGCCGATCGCTCCGTCAAGATCGAGCCGAGGAAAATCGGCGAGATTCTGCTGGTCGGGCGGTGGGGGCAATTGGTCTTAGCGATCAATCTGCGCGGGCCACAATAGCCGAGATCCCATCGCGGAGAGGCCGAGCGGGCCTCGGCGGGTGAGACCAAAGTGGCGTGCTCTCCGCGCTCTCACGGACAAGCACTCGAGCGAATTCCCGCGCGAATTGGCTCGGGGCCGCGAGCGGCTACCGAATCGATTCGCAGCTGCCGTCCGGCATAATCCTCCAATTGCGATGCCACTGGGGAGTCTGTCGGCGCGCTACCTTCGGCGCGTCCGGGCGATAGGCGGAAGCGCGGCTCGCTCGCCGCGGGGCGACAAGGCCGAGTCGGTCTAGGCGCGTTGGGCAACCGCGCGCCGGCTTTCACCGCGCCGGCTCGTCGCCCACGCACCGCCGGATTCCGCGCGGCCGCCGGCGACACCGGGGCCCCGGAATGCGCGGCCGTCGCCATCGGGCCGATTCGCCGGGCGCGCGAACCCCGGGCGCCGTCGGGCCACGCGGCCCGGGGCGCGCGGACCCCTACCCCCGGCCGGGGCTTTTCACCGCCGGCTTATAAATAGCCGTCCCATAACTAATCCGCGGCGTAATAGGCTTACGTCCGAGGCTGCCAGGTACGCGGGCGCGCGCGTACCTTGTCGGCGCGAGTCGGCGGATGAGCCGCGCCCACGCCGCTGCCCCGGGCTACTTTCCCTCTCGCCGGGGCCTGGCTTCGTTAGGATTCGGTACCCGCGGCCGCTTGGCCCTGAGGTTGCCTTCTTAGCCTTACCGGCCACTCGGTCCGATCTAATAATTGCGCAAGCGGCCTCTCCTTCGAGTGCGCTTGACTATCGCTTGATTAATCGGCGCGTGCGCTTATTCAGGTTTTCTCCCCGACGCGTTGCTGCCGCGCCGGGAGCGGTTTCCACCGAATAAGCTTGGAATACGTAATGGCGCAATGGGTGCGTGCGCCAGTAACGAGCCGCGGAGGATAAAAAAGCCGAGGAAAGGGGGGAAAAGGGCGGGCGGGGCGTTGGCGCGGGAGCTTCGGCCCTCCGAGCGAGCTCTCGTGCGCGGCGAGCCGGCGAGGGACGCCGGCCCTCGCGCGGTGCACTCGTAAATCGCTCGGGCCGCGGCGAAAGCATCGGCCGCGCACAAATCACGCGGGTCGCGCTTGGCCCCGCGGCCGAGGAGGGAAGCCCGGCTAATTGGCCTCCGTCGCGGTGACACCCCGGCGGCCGGGCGGCCGGGCGGCCGCCTCCGGATCCGGGCCCCGGGCGGCGCACGTGTGCGCCCGCGCTAATCGGCGGCTCGGGCGCGCAACGCGGCCTCCTCGCGCGTTACACCCGAGGCGCGCTCTTAACGGAGCGGAAACTACGGGGGCTATCTCTAATGACTTTCTCCGCGAGCGGCGCTCGGCGTTACGTGTGTGCGCGCGCCGCGCGGACGCAACCGCATAACCCACTTCCTGCCGGGGCTTTCGTTGCGCGGCACGCGCTCCTCCTCGTTAGGCCCGCGCGGGTTTTCGCTGGGGCCGCCGACTCTCTCCCGGTCGGTGCACTTGGCCTTGCCGCTCCCGGCCTTGAACCACTTGTCCACTTTTCGTCATCTCCCCTCGAGCGGCGGAGCCGCGCCGCTTTCCGCCCATTCACGCCTCGATTCGCCGCCGGAGATTGGGATCCTCGCGCCCCCCTCGAGTTCCGCCGGTGCTTCCTCGGCCGGCGCGCGCGCGCTCTCGCCTCGCGCGTCACGGGGCTTTTCGATCTCGCGCGCGCCTCCGCTAGCGAGAGGTCGATTAGTCGGCCGATTCGAGCTTGGGGACGGGGGGGGTTCCGTTGGGGGGCTCGGGCCGCGGCGCAAAAATCAATGGGCTCGCGCGTAACTGCTATCGAGCCTCCTCTCCGGCCCCCGGCTCCGACTCGGCCCAGCCAAGGTGATCTGGTGCGAAAATAATACGATAATAATCCCTCCGCGGCCACGATAATGAGAGGTTAAACGTTCCATTAAATTCGTCGAGGCATGCAAGTATAATGCGATCGAGAGCCCGAGTCCGCGCAGACTCGCCGGGGGAAAAAAGGGGGATCCAAGTATTATTCAACGCGAGTCTTTTATCGGGCCGACAAACCAGGCTCCGCTTGAAAATCCGAGATGGAAAGCCGCGCGCGAGAGGTATTATCTGGCCGCGCGCGCCGCCGGCCGGACAATTGCCAGGGCTCGCGAGAATTTGCAAAATATCCGAGGGAGCTCGGGGCGGCAAGGGGCTTAAATTAAACCCCATTCCCAATCGATTCGCCGGCGAGATAAGCAGAGTGACGCAGGTCCGAGGCGAAAAAGAGGCGAGCGGGAAATAAGGGCGGGCGGGCCGATGCCGCCGATAGGGGAGGCGCGGGTGATCGGCCGATGCGTCCCGCCGCCGCCCCTTCCCCCCTCCAGACTCCCCATTCGAGTCTATTTTAGAGAGCGGCCAGAGCCTGTGCGGCTACCGGCTGCACTTTGTTGCCTGCGTCTCCCGGCGCGGGCCGGCGGACGCGGAAGGGGTACGCGCCTCCCCCGCCGCCGCGCCAAATCCCTTTGTGCCCGAGGCGAACAATGACTGGCAAGAGCGCGCCGGCATTGTCGCTCCGGATCGATCTGCCCCGCGGGCCCTTCCCCCGTACATCTCCTGCTGTCCCCGCGGCCGAGTCAAACGCGCAACCCGGCGCGATCGATACCCCGCGACGCTGGCCCGGAGCACCGCGCGCCGTCTAATTAGGGCCTAATTTCCCAGGCGGCGGCCGAGTCGTCCGCCGGCGGAAGGGGCATCGGTCGCGCGCGGTCCGTCTCGCGGCGGCCGGACCAGTTGCGCGCCCCGCCGGCCAAAAAATCCCCGGGGTCTCGCGGCGCGCAATTGATGACGGCCCATTTGTAAGCCGGCCGCGTTCAATTACGCCTGGGCGCCGAGGGCCGCTGCGCCGCGCATTCAATTAAGCGCGTTAGGGCCCCGAGAGCGACTATTAAGTTAGCAGGGGGGGCAAATTGCCCATCGCGGCCAATCTAGCCCCGATCCATAATCATTTCCTCAAATCAATTAAACAAAGGCATCCATCAGGGCATCGGCGCCTAATGGCCCCCTGGGAAATCGGCCCCGGCTCCCGCGGCGGAAAATTCCCCCCGGCACATCCGATGTGTGGCGCACCGATATCGCCTCCCTCGAACAGGCTGGCCCTCGGCCAACGCGCCCGCGATCGCTCCTCCGGGGACCTTTCCTTTTCCCTTTTTTCTTCTTCCTTCCTTCAACTTTTCCGCTCCCGGGACCGGGTTTCCCAAAGCCCCGCTGGCGGCAGCTTGCGCGCGAGAGCGAGTTATTAAGACGCGTCGGCGCTCGTTCCCTCGCGGTTGGGCCACAACCGATTTTCCGCCGCGGCGAGGCACGCGAGGCGGCCTCGCTTTCGCAAGCGGACGAGATGAGCCGGGGATACGCTCGGGCGGCCTCCTCGCCCGCTCGCCGACCTTCCGCGCGCGCCTGGGACAATGGGGAAAAGCGGCCGCGGCTTTTTCCAAATTGCCGGGACCCCGTAAACCCGCGGTTTCTGTGTCAACCCGACCTTTTTTTTTCCTCTCAATAGCGCGGAAAATCGGGTCGCGCCAGGACCCCCGGGCCTAATTGCCGGCAATTTTTCGAGGTGTTAATAACGCCGGGAAAATGAGAGCCGGCCGAGAGGAAAAGTACCGGGAATCGGGGACACGCCAAGTGCGGATAAATTACGTCCCTCGTCGCAGCCGATCGCAAGGCCGCGAGCTCTTAAAATAGTTCCTTTTTTCCCGCCCGGTAATTGCCACGGGCAATCCAAGCGCTTTTCGTTAAAACCCGTAATTGTAGACGTCGATAACGAATAGAAAACAGGGGCAGAGTTTCGCGCGGCCGGTGGGGGCCGCCTCGGAACGAGTCCTCGTTAAAGCCGCCGGCCGCGGCTACGAAACCGCCTCCTGCAAGCCCCGGCCAAATTATGACATTCTTCCCCGGCGAGAGGCCGGCCCCCCTCGTTCGAGCGCGACTCGCGGAAAATTCTATTAGTCTAATTGATTGGAAGAGTGGGCCGCCGCCGCCGCCGGCCGCGATCGTTAGACGGATAAGCGCGAGCACCAAAGTCCAGGCGAACGAGATGCCAGATGGGCCGATAAGGCGCGGCTAAATCACACCCGGGGCCCGGGGGCCGGCGCGCCTCTAATAAAACTACAGGCATATCGCGGGGGGCTAATTAAACGCGGGGGCATTATAAAATCAACAGGGCCCTCGACAAGCGAATTAACCGACAAGGAGCTCATCAACTCTCTCTCTCTCTCTCTCTCTCTGAGGCGGGGGCGCACACGCAACGCCGCGAGGCACGCGATACGCGCGCGATTTGCATAAGACAACAGACGGACGGGCGGACAACAATGGCAGCGCGAGCGCGAGCGAGCCTCCCGCCTCCTCCCGTGCAACAACAACAAAGCCGAGGAAAGGCGCGCGTCACGCGGGCTAATTTCCATCGCGGTTCGACGGGCCATTTCCCCCCGGATCCCGGGGATCCCCCGGACCGGGGCCGAGGGGCGCCCCCTCCAATTACCGGCCCATTAAATTCAACGTCGGCGCGGCGCGGCTACCGCCGACAATCGCCGCGCCGCCGAACAATGCCCGGTTTCCCCGAGCCGCGGAAAAGCCCCGGGCGCGACGGCGCCGGCGACAGTCGGGCCGCCCGCGGGACGGAGCGCCGCCGAGAGGGAAATTCGAAGAGCCGCTGCCGCCGCGGCTCCGCTCGCGCTGCTCAGGGGAATTCAATCGCGCTTGTTACCGGTGCGGGGCTCCATCGGGAGGCTACCGGCGGCCAGCCTGCCCGCGATTTCCTCTCGCGCTTTACAGCTCTTGTAAATTACAAGCCCGCGCGGCCCAATAGTAATTTCGCCCGGGAGATTGTTGGAGACCTCGTAAATTAGCGAAAAGCGCGCGATAAATCGATCGCCGGTAGTCCTAATCAGATCTCACGTCTGTTGGCGCTCCGATTAAGCCTTGTACCCGGGGCTAATAGAAAAAGCGGCATTTTTCCGCCGGGGCGCCTATCGGCCGCGTTCAATTGGAAAAATAATTTATGGGCCGCGGCGGTCCGCCGTGGCGGCCGGCAGCCCGGCTCATTTACCAATAATCATGCTCATTATCGCGGACCTTTTCCCGCGCCCCGGCCAAACCGTAGACATTGTACGAGCCGAGCTATCCCGCGCGCCCCGTCCGACGCAGGCCGCGCTTTATCTCGGACAATAGCTTTGTATCGGACCGAGTCACGGCTTCATTTAAATGATTCACGATAATGCGCCGCGAGGCCGCGCGCCGACTCGCCGCGTCAAAGGGCCCCCCCCCCCCCGTTTTTCCTTCGGCTCGGGCGAGGCCGACGCGCGGATACTCGCCCGGGAATTCGGCGAGCGGAGGTCCGAGGCGTCGCGCGCGCGCGCCAAGTGGGGCGGCGTCGGGGCGCGCTGCTCGCCGCCGCCACGGAAATTTCCCTTTAATCAATCTCGCGCTCGCGCGGTTACGAGCGCCCGTTACCCGGCAAAAACTCGCTCGGCCCATCTCCGCTGTGTATTAAAATAGTGATTTAAGCCCGGCCGCGGCGCGCCGAGGCCTCGGGGGCGACCCGAGCGCCCAGGCCCGATCGCCCCTTATCGATTTTTCCCCCGCGGAGCAATTCCGCGCCAAATGAAATATTGTTTCGCCGCGGCGCCGCTGGCGCTGCGGGCCCTTGCAAGCTAAATTGCTAATTTTATACCGACGATGGGGTAATGAGGCCGTAATGCAAATATTTCCTTATTCCCCCCACCCCCCCCGAGAGCCAGGGCCGTCCGCCCATTATGATGCCCGTAACCCAGTTCGCGCGCGCGCGCGCGCGCCTCCTCTTTTCATCCGCGCGCTAAATTGAATATAAGCTCCCGCGCGCGGGGGCAACTTTTCGTCACGCGGGGCAATTTTTCCTCTCGGCTTTGGCGCAGCCAACGGTGATAATCGCATTCTGTACTCACGCTCGGCGCGTAATGAGGGCTCGCGATGCGAGGCAATTCCGCAGCTCAAACTCACCTGAAACACAAAGAAAATGTTACGTTCAGTAAGCGTTTGAAAAAGTTATAAGTGGAAAAGGAGTCGATCCGACGGAGAGCTACAGGCGCGCGATTGGTTAGTTGGGTATACGGAAAAATTATTGACGCAACCTTAGAAAAAAGCCACTCGCCGGGAAGAAAAAAAGAAACGAGCCTCGGAAAAAGGTAGTCTATAATAAAGTTTCTATAATGCTCGCAGTAAAAGTTTCCTTTCGGCCATTGCGACACGAGGAGCGCATTATAAGATTCATCCCATCTCGGCAAGGAGGCTGCGAGCAAGGCCTAAGTGGTCCGAAAGAAGAAGTTTCTCGAAACTCGAGGCGAGAGATCGGGCGGGCGTGGGGGGAGCGCGCGGAGGCCGGGTAATAATACGCGCTCGCCGGCCTGTTTTGTCTCGCAGCGGGCGACACTCGCCGGAGGTTAATATCTCAATCTGCATGAGGTCCCGGGCAATCTCGGGCGGCGCGGCCGCGCTCATTTTCCCGGCGCAACGCTTGTACAGTTAGCCGCGGGGGGCCGGGGGGGGCGGCGGCCCCGGGTACACGTATACGCGCGGGACGCGGTCGCTTTTCACGGCGACCGCATCCGCCGCGGCCGACAGCCGCGATTCCGATCGACGCCTCCTATAACACGCGGCCCAGCAGCCGCCGGGGACGCGTCGACTCGCGCGATACGGATCGATTTTCTCCCGGCGCGCCGACATCGCTCAGCCAAATGAAACTCGTGTCCGCGCGCTTGATTTAGAGGCGTGACTCGGCCGCGCGGGGCCGCGCCGAGCATAGCCCGGGCGCGCGGCGCTTGCCCGCCAACGCCCCGAGCGATCGGCGCCCGGGGCCGCGGCCGACACTACCGCTACGGGCGACCCGCGCGACCCGCGCCTCTAACGCCCGCCCGATAACCCCGCGCCCGCCGCTCCCGGGCGATCGACCGGCCGGGAATGCCGCGAGGAGGGCGCCCGCCCGAATTTTAATCAAATTCCCCGGGCGTCGCTCGGCCGGGCCCAATTAGCCCGAGCCGAGCCCGCGTCCTCACCTGCAGCGCCGCCCCTCCCCGGCGCGCGCGAGACAAAGCGCCTCCCGCGCCCGGCCCCCGAGAGAAAGTCAGAGGCTCGAATCCGTTCAAGGCTGCGGAAGGTCGAGCGCCTCGCGAGAAGGGCTGCGGCCCGCGGACAATGCGCCGCGCGGGTCAATTTTAATTGGCGCCCGGCCGCCGGGGCAAGGGAGAGAGAGAGCCGCCCGCGCGCGATAACTGCCCCTCGATAAGCCCCTGGCCCCGGGCCCATGCGGACGCGGGCGCCCGGGGGGATGCCCGCGGGGATAGGGATCGATGCTTCCCCTCCTCCTTCCGAGTTCCGAGAAACGGAAAGTTGCCCGCGGCCTCCCGCCTCCCGGCGCACGCCGCCCTGCACTGGGTCGCCCACCCGGCCGCCCGGCCGCCCGGCTCCAACTGCGCGGCACGCGATATCCCATCCGAGCCGACCCGACTATTGGGACCTGACACGGGGCGGAGTCAATATATATGGACCTCTCCTATTATCATCCCGATCGCCTCCACTCTGCCGGGTCCGTCCTATATTTGAATAGCCAGTCTTTACCTTTCTTTTCCAAAATCATATTTATAAGCCCACCTCGTAATTGGACCGATAATAACCCTTTCCAACCCAAATTTATTATAGATTCATGCGTTTACCAGGCACGTTATAAAATACGTGATAATAATCCCTATTAACCCTATTTTCAAACAGATCGATAATCTCAGAATTGACTTAAATGCACCTAATTTGTATAATATTTATAGTTTGTAAACAACATTCAAGAATCTTGAAAACTTTCAGTAGTATCTTTATAAAATATTGCTTTAATCTACACGACTTAATAACCTGGTAGAAAATTAAACTCCCATTTTAAGAATGTGTACGAAAGATTTAGCTATATTCAGTAGCTAAGGATCAGCTCAAGGATCAGCTATTCAAAATTCAAACAATATAGATGCATTATATATTCCTATAGTTACTCGAAAAAAGTTATAAACTTGTCCTTTAAACGTAAGTTATATCCTATGTATTCTAAAGTATTTTCTTTTCAAACATAGTCCTTTATGTAGATCATGTATATTTTCAGTTCGAGCTATAGTGGGCCACGAGTCCTTTTCCTTTAAATTAATAAAATTTACGTAAAATAAATGTGCGTTAAGAATATATATATATGTATGTCTGCAGTTTTTCGTTTAATTGACAGTACTATTGTAACGCTTACACATTATATAGCATTTAAATTTACGGCCTGCACTATTAAACACAAGAAAATTACGAGAAAATTAGTTAAGGAGTGCTTAATACTTTTACAACAATCTCACTCTACAATTTGAAACATAATTCTTGAGATTATTTTATTCTATAAAACATTAATGAGTATATTTTGTATTTCCTTGACAACGCTTGGCACACTAATCAAGGCAATGCACACAGTATCCCTGCTTGAAGGCCTCTACGCAGGCTGATGTCAGATTGCCATAGAGCACTGGCGGTCGCGTGATCCGGACGGTCCGTACCAAATGTCGAGGTCGGAAAAACACACGAGCCTGGAGCAGCGGTACCGGGGCAGAACCGCTGGCGGGCGCGAGCCTGCAGATAAGAGCGGGGTCCGCTCGGCACAAAAGGCGGGGACGTCAACGGCGTAAAAAGCCCCGTATCAGCGGCGGCCGGGATACGCCCCGGCTCGAGGGCCGGCGCGGCGCAGCCTAACGGAAGCGCCCGCGAGCGACATGTGGTGGGCGCGCGGTGGCGCACCGGCTGCGCATCCCCTCATTAACGGGCGCCGCGGCATTGTTCCGATTGCCCGGCAAAGTGGCCCGCGGCCAGGCGCTAATTGACCGGACACACAAACTTGGCCGCGACAGGACAAAGAACAAAGGCGCGGTCTCCAGGCTCCCCTCCGACGGTGGCCGTGTACCCGTCAACGTCCGCGCCGCCTCCTGGCCATCCCCGGGCGCTCCGGTTAGGCGGGGACCTGGCCGCGCCCTGGCTGCAACGCCCAAAGAAGGAGCCACACCCCGAGTGATTACATGCGCGGCGCAGACACACGATAATATCTGATCCCGTTCCGGGCGCGTGCGCCTCGACAAAAATCCCCCTCTAAAAGACAGCGGCGCGCGCGCGATTTACACCGGCTCTTTTCATCCGCGGACGTTATATTGTTGGAGTTATCGGGCGGCGCGGGCGCTCCCTCCGACCACTCGGCCTAATGCACGCGTGCCGCGCCCCGGCGGCCTCGGCGCCTATCGCGCCGTGCCCTTGAAAGAGGACCCCCGGCGGACCCCCGGCGGACCCCCGGGGAAAAGAAAGCCGGGTCGGGGCGGCGGGGCGCATAATAGCCGTTTCCGCGGCGGCGTCTCGCGCGAACAATCGGCGGGCGGCGCTATCGGGTCTCATTGTTATCGAGTTGCGGGCGCGCGGCCGAATTGGGTGGCGGGCGCCTCGGGCGGCTCCGGGCGCGGACGCGGGCGAGGGTATCTCGGGCCGGCGGCGGCTCATTGTCGCCGCGGGCAGCTGTCGGCCGCGGCCAATTTCTCCCGCTTGACGTGTTCATTGTCTTTCGGTCTCGGGCCCGCGTTTCGGCCCCGCGGCCTCGTGACCCCGCGATCCCCGTTATTGATCCGCGCGCGCATTGTGTGACTAGAGAAATCGCGCCCGCCCGGGGAAATCGGAGCGTGTAATCTCTCGCGCCCGAGCGTCCCAACGCGCTCGCCGGGAAGCGTCGCCGCCGACCGATGACGATGAATAAGGAACTTTCTCAGCCGCGGCCTGTAACGAGGCCGGCCCAACGGCTTTCATCTCCGAGCCAATAAAATTTACAGACCTGTTAACAAAAGCCCCTTGCCCAACTCCCGCCAATCCTCCCACTTTTCGATCCTTCCCTCGATCCGGGGCCCGATCCGGGACCCGATCCGGCCCCCCCAAAGCCCCCCCCCCCATAGCCCCGTCTTTCCTTTTTGCCTCCTTTCCCCCTTCGACTCTTCCCGCTGACACTGCATTCAAATTGTCACGCTTCTACAGCTCTCCGCTCGGATGATTCATTCATTTCGAGGATTCATCAAACTGAATTCTGTCAAATTTATGTAGGATAGCATTGAAGGAAGATTTACGAGGCACGCTTCTAAATGCAATAAAAGCCATCAGTCAAAACAATATTCGCAGTGCGCTCTTTTTGCACTTGGATTGACATAACCTTCAATCAAACTTGATGGTTAGCTTAGTATTATTGTTTTTTTATTTTATAACTTATAAATCCTTAAATATAATATGCCACTAAAATGTTAGAGGAAAGAAACTCCTTTAACCAACGCGAATTAAATTTAAGCGCGTATATAAGGATAAACTTTGATTACCAAGGTTTCGTAGCAGTAAGTCTCCAGAATATAAACAAATGCACTGGAGGGAGTTTCTAGAATTTGGCAGCCAGGCAATACTAAAACGTAAAAGTACGAGGGGAATACAAAGTGGAGGCCAACTGCTTATCAAGGGGAAGCGCGTTCGTACCTTGTTTAAGGTAGCTCTTAGTACCGCACTAGTGTTGGAACCGGTAGGACCCAAGGGAGCAGACGGGGGTGAGATATAGTCGTACAAGTACCAGACAAGTCTATTTCTTCTCGATTTCGTCAGACTCTCTCTAGATAGACCAATCGCTAGACGAATTGATACAAGTGCTATGTCATTATAAATTATTTACACACGCGCGCTATATTACGTTATTATCACATTCGAGATAAATCTGTGAAAGCCTTACTGAAAAGTGTAATCGACATATCTCAATAAAACGGCTATTAGATTGGACTTTTCAAAATCAACAAATTTCTGTCGTCTGGAATATGGAGTTAATTAAACCAAAACTTAAATCTCTAAAGAAACGCTACTACGTGTTGAAGCATAATTTAATGTATTTTTCATTCTTACACCAATAAAAATAATCTCTAGATAGTACGGCTTTAGCATATACATTCTAATAATAATAAACTAACCAGAAAATGCTCTACCAGGGTTTGATAACATAACTAAATCTGCTTGTATCGTCCAGTGTTGTCAAATACATAAAAAGCTAATATCCATATGGATATGACATGAACATCATAAATTGAATGTCATAAACTGCAAAAGTGAACCTTGTTAATACTTTCTACGATGACAAAAGATATTTTTGTAAGCAATCATTTTTAACTGATTTAAATCCCAAATTCAAAGGAAAACAAGCATACCGCGCGCAGAACTGAAAAGAAAAGTAACCAAATTGAATGGCTTAATAAAAGACTGGAGTAATAAAAGCGTACGGAGAATAGGGATCAAGAAACATAAAGTGATATTTACCGACAAGCATTCCGAGCGTTATGCATCGATTCCACTGGCATCAAATGCATTCCAAAGTACGCTTCCGCCCGATTACCCCACACGCCTCCATACAATCGCGAGTCTTCTCCAATTGATCTCTCAAACTTTCACTCGTCCGCAGCGGATGAAGCGCGATTTTCTCCCGCGCGCGGGCGCCGAGGGATCGGAGGGAAGGGGCTCGGAGCCGGCGCGGCGTCGTGACAGGCATAGCGCTCTCTAAAATCGCCGGGGCTCTTTGCGCGTAAAGTGCAAAGTGTAAATATTAATCAAGGGGCGCGCGGCCGAGCGTTAAATTCGCGTATAATCAATCGGGGCGCGTCTGGCTCGGCCATTTCCGGGACACGTCGCGCAGCTTCTTCCACGCGCGTAAATGCACTGGGGCGCGAGCGGCCCGATGATTAATACGCCGGACGAGTTGGCGGCGGCGGCGGCGGCGGCGGCGGCGATCCCATCGGGAAATTGCCATTGTAATTATCGTAATTGGCCGGCTCCCCGAGAGCCCGCCGCCTGCCCTGGCAGCTTTATGCCCCGGTGCGAAGAAAGGGTTTTCCTGGTTACGCGTTCGCGGCGCACCGGCGCGCGGATTGGAGTCACGAACGGCGCGCCACAGCCGCACGCCGGCCTTTTTTCCGCCCGGCCCCCGCCAATTCGAGGGCACGCGTGCGGTTCCCCTATCGCCGGGGATCGATCTTGCGCAACCGCCACAGAGAGCGGGCTATCGGCCCGGCCGGCTCAACCCCCGGGATCTCGATCGGGCCGACGGATTAACGACGCGCCGGCCCAATTGGCTCGCGCGGCACTCGCCCCGGCCATATATGCCGCGTTCGCGGAACAAGCCGCGTTTTAATGCACTTCCCGATACGCCCAATGATCATTCCCGCCACTTGTGCGAAAGCCTCGGGCGCTCGCGCGGACAAATTATATTCTAATGCTAGTTAAGCCCGCGGGCGCGCAGCCTCTGCCGGCCGCTAGCCAGCCGCTAGCCAGCCGCTAGCCGGCCGCGGGTATAATGGACACAATCGTTCGGCGATTAGAGCGCGCTCGTAATCGGAACCAGCCCCGCGAGCGCGCGCGCGCGCGCTTTTCATGCGCCGATGCCGCTTTAACGATCGTTGCGCGAAAAAAAACCGGGGTATAAAATAAACAAGCGTAATCCCTTAATTACGCAGGCGGCGGGGAGCCGCTATAATAATGCCATATTGTCGGCGGGCTACTGGCCATCGGCCCGGCCCGCGCGCCAGCCGCGTTTCCGCGAAGCGCCCGCTCATTTCCGCTAATTTAATGAAAATTTACGGGCGGCTCTCGCACGCTCGCCCGTAATTCGTGCGAGATAGCCGAGGGCCGCGCGGTTCTAATCACAAGTCCGCTGACGGCCCGAAAGCGCCCCGCGCTTAATAAGCCCGCGTATAATCCCGCCCGTGTAGTCGCTCTATGGGGAAAAAAGCCCCCGTATCGGCGAATCGGCCCGCGGGGGCTTTCCGCTTATTATGGAGCCGGGGGTAGGGGGGGGGGGCGGTGGGGGGTGGAGGTGGCGGTCGATTAGTACGGCGACTTTACGCGAGCGATAACTATGCCGCCGGCGCGGCAGTGTGTGCGCGGAGGTCCGCTCCGGCGGCAGCGAGCTTTGGAAAGAGGGCCGCGCGCGCACGCATGAGGGACGGTTTTCCCGGCTCGCGGAAGCCGCCGCCGACGCCAATTCTATCTCGCATCTTCCGTATACGTGTGCGTATAAAGTGGGCTCCCGGCGTACTTACGACTCCCTGATAATCTGCCGCAGCCAGGGCGATATTTACGCGCGGGGCTTATCTCGCGGCGCGCAGGTACACGCCGAGTCGATGCCCTTATCGACCCTAAATTTAATTAAGATCCTCCTCCCCCCCAGGAAGGAGCGAAGGCATCGACGCCGTGGGTGGCGAGCCGCGGATTTTTCCCCAGCGGTCCCGTAAGCCGCCGCGGCGGCGGGACATCTCCTCGCGGGTAGCGGTAACAGCGTCGCGCCGACACTCCGTTTTGCCTGGACAAGGCGCAACGAGCTATTGCCTGACAATGGAAATGGCGAGAGAGTGAGTGGGTATATCGGGCCCCCGTTTTCGCGGGGCTAACCGAGCATTGCGCGCGCGGACACGCGTCGGCTCACGGCCACAATGTGCGGGAGATTGTAATGCTGTGTGGAATTCTCCCCTCCCCCTGCCCCGGAGCGCGCGAGCGAGCGCCGCGGAGCGCCGAATCGGCGATCGCGGCGGCGAGAGCCCCGCGGCCCATTTCCCTTATCGCCGCTTGGTTAGCCGAGCAATTTCGGAGCTGACAATGAACTTGGCCGCGCGCGCCGGGATTACGGCTCGCGAGGACGCTGTAATCGCCTTGGCGATCGGCCGGCCCGGCCTACGTGCACTAAAGCGGCGCTATGAAAAATCACTTAACCGCAAGGCGCATTTGGCCGATGTGCAAATAAAGAGCTTTGTAGGCGAAAGATCGTAAAAGGCTGCCGGCGCACCGGCGCGGCGTCGCGATAAAAACCCGCGGCGCTCGAGGGGCGGCTCGAGGCGGAGCCTTGGAGACCGGGCCCGCCGCGCTTTGGAAAACTCGGGCTTCTTGCTTCGGGCGGAGGAGAGCCGAGCGCGTCCGGGGAGACTATCTGCCCGGGGCGCGCTCCAAATCGACCGCGGAGCGCGCTTGCGAAAGGGGCCCGCGCGGTAAAAAGCCGCCGGGCGGGGGGAGTTTCGCAAGAGAAATCGGCCGCGCGCTACCTACGCGCGAGGATAATCGATCGGCGAAGCGCGCGATAGCGATCGGCGCGATCTCGCGCGCCCCGCGCGACTAGTCCAAGATCGCGACTAATGGATCGGCGATCGGTAATCGCGCTTGGACTTTCGAGGGCCGGGGCCGCGGCGACAAGGCCGGCGGCGCGCCTGCGATCTGCCGGTCCGCCCCCCACCCCGCCGACCTCCTTGCGCGCCCGCTAATTTTCCGTTTAGAGGCGCGCGCGGCCGCCGAGTGGCGTTTTGTTATGCGGCGCAACGGTAGCGATAGCGGGGGGCGCATCGGGGCCAGCCCAGGCATCGCGCGCGCGATCCTTATCTCCCGGGAGTTTTCACCCGGCGATCTTATCGGCTAATGCCGCTCGACGCGCGAGGCCTCGCGCGCCCCGCATGAATATTGATGGCCGGCCCACTCCGGGGGCGCCTTTTCCACGCCTCGTGGGAAGCGCGCTCGGAAAAATTTCGGCCGCGATCCAGTTAGGGGGACGGCCGCCGGGTAATCCCGTCCCGTGGCCTCGGCCTCGCCTGCCCGGGGACTTTTTCGCTGACAATGCCGCGCGGCTCCGACAGCCCCACCGGCGTACGGTACATTTCAATAATTCAACCGAGACAGCCGCGGTAAAAATGATGGCTCGCCCGCTAAACGGCCGCGTACGCCAACCGATAATTGCAAAATTACCACGTGTTTTACAAGCGTTGCATAAGCTTTTATCATATTTTTGAAGGATTGAAAAGGCGGATACGCGCGTGGCCGGCGGGGGGCGGAGGGGAGAGAAACAATTAATTTTACTGCCGCGGCCAATACAAGCGCGATCGGCTTCGCCTTGTGCCCGATCGGCCGGCGCGCGGAAAGCCAGGACTTTAACGATAGGACGGGGGAAGCGGAGGATCTCTCTCGATTTATCGGCCGCGGCGCGCCGCGAACGTGAAATCACTTTGAGCGCATTAAGCTGGGCTTTTTTCCCGATTAGCCTGTCATCAGTAACCTCATCTAAATAAAGCGCGTGCACGCGCCTCGGCGTAATTGCCAGCCTCGGGCAAGGACTCGCGGCGCAGCGGTCGCTCGGCTCGCTCGGCGCGCCTCTCCGCGTGCGACGCGTCCCTCGGCGCGGCGATCGGTAAGGCGGTCCCCCGCCGGCCGTCCTCCCGGTCTTTTCGGCTCGGGTGACACCGGGCCGCCCGCACCCTCGATTCGAGGCGGCGGCTCAACCGCAGGAGCCGCGCGCTTAACGAGCGAGGCCTCGGCGGGCCGCGCGCGCCTGCGTGAGTCAGCGCCCAGTTGCGCTAATCATGACTGATTTAACGGCCGGCGCGGCGCGCGCAATACCGCGAGCGCGGCCCGCTTATCTGCCCGCGCCGCCGAATGATCCGCCGCGAGACTTTTGCGCAAGCCCGAATATCCGCGGCGGACCGAGTCGGCGGCGCGAGCCGCCTTTTGCCAAACCGTCCAGTTGTGGCGCGTTTCAGAAAAGCAAAGCCGTCGGCGCGCTTAACCTTCGCGGCGGTTGCCCAACGGCTGCTCCGATCGCCGCGGCGCAGGCGCACTGTGCGCCCCACCAAGCCGGGGGAGTCCCCCGAAACCCCCACCCCGTTCCCTCGTGCCCTCGAGGACGAGCTTGAGACGATCGAGGGATATAGGACAATTTCAAAGGGACGTTGTACATGCAGGGATTAATACTGGGCGCCCGAGTTTAAGTGGGGCTTGTATGTACCGTCTCGAAATAATGCTGGCCGAGGCAGCGCGTGTACACACAGAGTATCAACAAATTAATGCAAAGCACATACTTTGGCGGATGATGCCGGGGCGCGGAGCTGCGGGAGCGCCGCGCGCACAATATTATAATGCGGAGAAGTCGGAGCGCGGACCTTTTGAGAGTGATCGAGGGCCGGGGCAGAGGTGTACACGTGTACGAGCCATCGAGATAGGAGGAAAAGCGAGCTGAAAGCTCGCCGAGTGATTAACAAGGTTTCTCGATTTAATTGAAACTATTACCGGGCGAAATTCCAGGCGCAGCGCGGCTTTGGCGCTGATAATTGAAACTGGCGTACGCAGTCTAATCGGGATGATTAAGCGACTTGTACGCGGTGCACTGTAGCGCCCCCCGCGCCGCACCCCTAATCTAATGAAATTATTACGCGGCCGCGCGGCGCCGCGCCGCTGGAAAAAAAGCCAGCGCGCCGGAAGAAACAGACCCCGGCGGCGGCGGCGGCGGCGGCTGCGTCGTTTTTCGCCCGCGCGGCCCTCGCCGGCGATTTATGCGAGCCGGTTGCCAGGCCGCCGGCCGGAAGCGGGGGGAAAAATCCGGCCCACCACCACCCCCCGGCCGCCTCGCAAATTAGCCATTACGATAACGAGCCGCGGGCCGCCGGGGGATGCCGGCCGGGCTCCTCCGCGCCCGATCATTTCAATTACCGGGCCCCCGCGGCGGCGCTTTTCGCCGCCGGCCTTGAACTCGAGGGGCCCGCGGGCTGCTTTTCCCCCCACGGCCCTATCGGATGGGCGCGCGCGCGCGCCCGACGCCGCCCGAGATGGAGGATGCGCGCGCGAGAATTTATGGGCGATCCGCGAGCGCGCGCAGCTGATTCCCTTTGTGCGATAGGGCCGAGGCGGCCGAGCCCAAGGGCTGACCCCGAGGCCAACTGCCGCGCGCGGCCGCCTCGTAAACGCCCAATTGCAATGTATCCGCGCGGCCCCGAGCGCAGCGCCCCTCGTAAACCCCGGCCGAGTTTGCACAGAAGCGCGAGCCGAATCGCAATTAAAACCCGCTCGCTCGCCGGCACTTATCTAATTACGGAATAATCCACAAGGCCCCGCGAGCCGCCCGGGGGGACTGTTCTGCCCCCGAGGCCGGACCGAGAGAGACTCGGGCCGCGCGCGCCGTTGCGCAAGGCCGAAATTTTCTAGCCGGCTTTATTATGCCCTGCGAAATTACGCGAGTCGCCGGTCTACATAATGCGCGCCGCGCTCTCGCCGCGCTCTCGGCGAAGCGTTACCCGAGTGAAAAGTTGAAGGAAATTTGACACCGTTAGCGAAAGCAATCAGCCGACTGGCGAAACTCACGATCCCCCTCGGCTCCTTTGCTCTATCAATTTTCAGCGGGGATATTGATCCATTATGCTGCCCGGCTTAGCCTCCTTTACCTATTTATACCTCAATTCTGCACGCGCGATATTCCCTGCACGACCGAGCTCTGCCTATCTCGAGGGACGACCGAGCAATTAAAATAAACTGCGCCCGCGAATGTGAGCCGCGTTTCTTCCGAGCTGATTTTGATTTACCCGCATCGTAAACGCCACGGGATTAATAAAGTTTCAACCATAAACAATTGGAGGCGATACACTCGCTCTCTTTTAAACTGAAAAGTATTACGGCTGCAGCTGCAACAAAAACATCGTTAAAAAGTAGGCGCGAGTAAATCTATTCGATACCCGATCTGACACACTGGTTCGATATTTACGAGAGAGAGAGAGAGAGAGAGAGAGATCCATGGTAAACAATCTATCAAGTACGGTTAAAACGTGAGTAATTTGTGCTAATCTAACCTTATAGCGGCCATTTCGAACGATTACAATAAATTGAATCTAGCTCCGGACTAATCCTGCCTTTACTATTACTGCAACAATATATCCAGAGTATTATAACGTTAATACTATTAATTATTATGATGCATTCAATATACTGCTAGCAGCTCCATTGGATTAGATATAATTGTATTAGAAGCGCGAACATTGCAGCTAACGGCACGATAACGATTCAAAAGTACGGATGATTAGTAAGCCTGCTAAACACCCATCTAAACTAATTCGAGCGTCATTAAAATCGGCCTGCCTTTACTCGGCAACAACTGCACAAAGAGCCTTGTTTTTCCTTCCTCCTCGTAAATCGAAAACTCCCCCCCCCCCCCCGTCAAACAACGACTGTTCTCCTCTCCTTTTTTTTCTCGAGTACACCGAGCCTCCGGTACTCGGCGGTCAGCGAGTAAACACTCGATCCAATTATTACCGATCCTGACCCTTATTACCCTTTTTTTCCACCTCCCACGCGATGCGCGTATATGCACACGACAATGGAGCGCTGACGCTCGGCAGAGTGTTTTTTGTCTCCTCCTAGCGCCGCGCGCGCCGCATAATAAGCCGGGGTCGGGCGCAATAAAAGCGAATAATTGATAGTTTTGCGGGCGAGCGAAGGAGATGGAGCTACGCGGGGCGCAGGAGCCGAAAGAAACGTTAGTAATTAATAAGCAGTAAAGCCGAGTCGCTGTTGCAAAATGCGGAGAATTCGCGATTCGCGTTTCGTCATCTCGAGCGGGGCGGCCGCGGCGGCAGGCGCTCGTGTTGCTGCACAGCTCGTTGCTGATAGCAGAATGCGACGATTGGAGAAATCATTTACCCGGCGTGCGGCTACCGCGCTTACGCGAATCACCTCCACACGACTCTCTTTTTCCCTTTGTTTCTGCTCCGAGCGCGCGACAAGCCCTTCCTATAATCTTATCCTAATCCTTTTTTCCTCTCCTCGGTTTATGACTCGTCGCGTATTTTTTTTACGCGTCGCAACGCTGCTTTTCCTATTGGGTGGCAAAAAGATACGAGAAAGCCTGACGAATCGCTAACTATCCTAATGATATTAGTTTAATAAGAAAATTATAGGAAAAGTTGATTTTCAAGCACGGCGGTCTCAAAGATTTATTTTTCAACATTAGTTTATACGTCGGATGGGCAAAATCCGAAGCAAAATCCTGCTCGTGATGCGCATAAATTAATATGCCTATATACGGGTAATCTTTGTTCGCTTTGGTAACCAAGTCTAATTCGCGGCTATACTTTTTGAAAGGATTAAGCGATTCCTCGATTACAAGGGCGATTCGAGACGCGAAGCGGTAAGAGCCGCGGAAAAAAACTATGGGAGCTGCGTGCGAGGTGCAACGTCCGAGAACGATGTGGAAAGCGATCATCGCTGTAGCAACAATTTTTTGCAGATGCCTCAATAAAACGGAGGAAAAAAGGATCATCTCTGTCATAAACAATCCTTCCTTTCGAATGCTTATAATAACCCGACAAAGGAAACATTGGCCGTGTAGAATAAAGAAAGAGTACACAACCTTGGTCGATTTAAAATTCACGCTTCACAATACTCTTTAACAAATGAATGCATTAAGCAGTGCATTGTACGC
Source organism: Sycophaga agraensis (assembly GCA_018906755.1). NCBI lineage: Eukaryota > Metazoa > Arthropoda > Insecta > Hymenoptera > Pteromalidae > Sycophaga > Sycophaga agraensis. Next base: position 5,651,861 of record JACCIE010000002.1, on the reverse strand, counting down.
GGTAACGCGATAAGGAGAAAAAAAAATCAAAGTTCCAGGAGACAAAGGGTTGGAGATGAGCCTCTCCCCTTTCGCGGTCGCATTCCACAAACTCAAACCTCGTCATTAATCCATCAGGCCGGGCAATCAGCCGGCCGGATCCCCGAATCTGGCCGCTAATAGAAAATCATCCCGTGCATTGGGAGGTCGAGACAAAAGGCCCCCGTCGAAAGCAGAGGAAGGCCCATGGGGGGAAAAAAAAAGCAACGGCGGCAGTCGAGGCGAGGCCGCGGCGGACACACTCTAGGCTAATGCGCCCGAGGATCCCCGGGCCCATTTTTCACAGAGGGGATCGGCCGGTGCGGCTCTCGGGGCGCGCGCCGCTGATCGATGTGGGCGAAAATAACAGGCTGCCCGCGCGCGTCCTCCGAAGGCCTCCGCTGCAGACTCAGCGGCGCTCCCGCCCACGAGATTCGGCCGCCTCCCCGCGGATGGCTTCATCGCGGGAGGGAGAGAGGGGGAGGGGCCCTCGACCGAGTCGCGCGGCGGCAGGCAGTTCGGCGGGGCCCGGGGCCCGGCAAAGTCCTCCTCGGGGGATTCGGCCGGGGCCGCGTGGGCCGGCTGACGACCTCGACAGATGCTGCGGCGATACTGCCCATTTCACTTGCTAATTCGCCCCCGCCCGGCGGAGAGGGAGAGAGCCTTCGCGAGAGCGATTAAATTATGTAAGGTCCGCTGATCTAGATCTTGACCGACGATTCGCCTCGACGCAAGTACATCATCTCTCTCGGCTCGGCTCGGCTCTATTTGCCTCGCATTATTCCCCCATACATGATTAATTAAAATAATGCACTTACACGCGCGCGCCCATCTTATTATCAATCCATGTTTTATGCATTCACTCTGATTTTCTTTCAGTTGCAGATTTCACTTTACCTGCCTGCGTAATTGTGAAAATATTTTCTATTTTCTGCTGGGATTTCTCAGCTCGTATCGACATTGAAAATTGCCAGAAATTTGCGTGCAGAATAATTGAGGCCAAGGCAAAAATATTATTCAATAGAATTTAAATGGCCAACGGAGCAATATTTACGTTGGCAGGGCTCGCATTCTAGGTATAGTGCAGGGTCTCAAGGCCGCGACGCGTCGGCCGGCCCACGTAAACAAAGCGAGCCAGCCGGTGGCAGTTTCGTGGTAAAACAACATGTAGTCGCTCCGGAAAAATGCGATTTAAAAGCCTACGCACATTTCCATGCCTTAAATGGCAAATTAAAAGCCCTGCGCTAAATATCAATTATACCGCAATCTTTATGTGAATCAATTATATGTATATTTAAGATTTTATTGTTGTTATTCAAAAGCACCAAAGTGCCTTATGACTATCGCGTCCGAGGCGAATGCGAAGATATCCCCGCTGTAAAAATTGACGAATATAAAAATACCCGGGTTCTGCGTCCAAGGCCAACCTTGACGTTGTACGCAATCTCTTGCAGGGGCGGTTCTATTGGTTATGGACTTGGCGAGTACGGCATCGATTAATCGCTTCCGAGGCCACTTTGGACAATTTCGAGGGAGGTCAGTAAATGCCACCCGCCATTTTTGCTATTCGCGGAAAGGGGGTAGGGCGTGCTTTAGCCCGAAAACCGCAGATTCCGCGAAGAAGCGCGAAGGAAAGTTGGAAAGGGGCCTGCCGAAGGCTCTCGAAAAAGCGCGAAGGTGACCGTGCGACCGCGGATCCCCTTAGTAACAGGGAGAAGCGATGGTAATCGAAAGCCGAAGCGGGGTGTGCAAGTGGTCGAGAAGCTGGGGACGATGGAGCAATAACTTTTGCTGCCCAAACAGAAAGCTGAAACTGATAAATTTTTGTAATTTGTTTTCATTGAGCTTCATACTGTCTAATAAATCATTTATACGTGCGTCAACTCCTCGACACATGCGTCTACAAGCGTAAGCTGCGCTACAATAGTTTCAATAAAAATACTCTCTCCTGTGTAAAAGATAATTTACGCGGGACTCGGTCTATAGGAGTTACGATTGATTAAAATGTTAATTACTAATTATAATTAGTTGAGACTCATTATTTCACTGAAACAATAATTATGATTGAAAGATTTTAATTAAATTGATGCAACACTAAACAGGTGTAATAATGTATGTGTCTCATTGTTACAGGTTGAACCCCAGGATAATTGAAATCAAGCACGAGACATTTTCTTGTATAGCGTAATTTTCATATGCACTTTTTGTTACTAATTAAAACGTGAACATAATGGTGTACATCTGCGAAAAAAAACAAAAAGTACGTTTTATGCCTCTATAAAAAATACTATAAAACAGAATAAATTGAAGAGAATTTTCCAAAGATTACGAAAATGAGTATCGGACAATTACTCTCGTATAATTACTTTTATTAATTATTTTATATTTCATAAATTATAAATTGATTCATTTGGAATTTTCGATTAAAATTTTATATTTGTTCCTATTGATAAAATGTGACGAATTCACATATTAACCTTAATCCCGAGCTTAATCCTGTGTAGCAATCTAATCTCTTTTTATATAAATATTCAAAACATTGCGTGGTAGCAATAAAAGAATATTTGAAAGATGAAATATTTTTTCCTGTATCACCTGGGCGCAAGTATACGAGTCTCAGTCCTATTCCTCACACTTGGCTCGGGCAGTTTTTCATTTTTCGCGCGCTTAATCTATGCTAAAAATAAATATGGCTTTAACTCGAATTTACATACATTTAAAATAACCGGTTCGTCCGTAACTATCAACTCTCATCACTAAGTGCAGAGAGAGAGAGGGGGGGGGGAGAGTGAGGAGAGAGAGAGAGAGAGAGAGAGAGAGAGAGAGAAAGAGAAAGAAAGAAAGAGAGAGAGGGAGCCAGCATAACCCTAAATTACATTATCGCGAAAACTTCAAGCGACTTCTCGCGGAGCCCATAAAATCCAACAATTTCCCGAGATGCACTCGATACGGCGCGGCGACCGCCGCCATCGTCAACCTCTCCCCCACCGAACTCTTGCCACTCGGGACATTATCAACGGCGAGGCGGCGAAAAAGGGAGCGAGGAGAGCGAGAGGAGGAGGCGCGCGCTCTCGAGGTGCAGTGCAGGGCATACATAGGATAGGCGCGAAGCCGCGAGCACTCGCGAAAAAGCCGCACACTCGTCCGCCGCGACTGGGAGGTGCGAACGAACTCTTCTGCGAGCCTTCTCTCTCCTTCAATGTCGCGGGGTCAACGTATCGTACAGTAGGCGGGCAGGCTTACGCACACGCATAGGCCAGAGCCCCGCGAGAGCAGCGCGAGGTGCGCGGGATTTGGTCCTCCCCCTCCCCCGGGCGGCCCGGGCCCCGGGGCGCCCACTCCAATTTCCCGCGGCCCCCGCGGCCCTTGGGGCTTTTCGACGAGCTCCTCCGGGCCGGGGAGGGTGGGGGGGGGAACTGGGGGCGCGCGCGCCGGGCTCTATTAGAATCCCACTCGGCTGCAACCAGTTCCGCAGGCGAAAAATGCGAGGCAGGCGCAACCAGGATCCGGTCGCCGCGGCGCTCGCGCGCGCCAGCCGCACAGGCGCAGGAGAGTCGCGAGGCCGAGCGCGGCCGCGCGGCCCCGGTCCAAAAGCCCGAGCTCGCCAGGCCCGGAGCCCCGGCGGAGGCGGCCAGCCCCCGTGCGAGCGGGCGAGCCCGGCGCGCGGCCCCGCCGATCTCGCTCCGATTTTGAGGTTATCTCGCGCGGCGGCGATCGGCGGGCCGGCGCCCGCGCTCGGCAAGGGCCGCCGGGGGCGCGCGGGCCAACATCGCCACCGGCCAGGGACAAGCGGCTGGCCTTGGGCCCTTTTCACCCGCGCGACTCACTGGTATCGGGGCTTTCGTCATCCGCGGCGAACGCGCGCGCGCCTTTGTCCGCGTGCGGGGCGCGAGGAGGGCGCTGGGGCCCGGGGCGAGTACTCACCGAAGGCCGCGGCTGTCGGAGGGCCGCTGGGGTCCGCTGGGCTGCGCTGGGCCGCGGTGGGCCGCGGTGGGCCGCGCTGGGCTCCGCTCGGGGCCGGCGCTGGGCCCGGCGCTCGGGCCGGCGCTCCGCTCGGGGCCGGGCACTGGGGCGGCGAGGGCCGCGGCCGGCCACTGGACACGCACTCAAGCACTGCGCGGATGCGGGCCTCCCCCGGCGGGAGGGTGCGGGGCGGCTGGGGCAGTGCGGCTCGGAGCGGCTCCGAGGGTCCGGCGCGGCCGGGAGCGGACTGGTGCGGGCGGCGACTGGCGCGATACTGGCGCGTCGGCGACGGCGGCGGCGGCCCGAGCCCGACTCGGCATGGGCTCGCGGCGCTCGGCTCGCTCCCTCTCGCTCGCGCGGCTTTCCTGTCCGGGCCCCCGCCGCCCGCCTCCCGCCGCCCGCGCCGCGCTGGTGGGGGCCGCGGGCTGCGGCGGTGGCGGCGGCATCGCGCGGAGCATCTGGCGGGCGACTCGGGCGACAACCGGCTCGCGATGCGCGCCCTCGGCAGGCTCCGCCGGCCCTCGGCTCCCTTCGCCCCCGCCCCGCCCCGGGGGAGCCGGCGCGCAGTAGGTGGACCGGCCCCGCGCGCGCCGCCCGCTCCCACGCGTTTTCGACCCCGCCGATAAGGAGGAGAGCGCCGGCCGGGGGCGCCCTGACGCCCAGGCGATTGAACCCTTTCACTGGTGCGCGAGGAGCCTTTGACCGCTCGGGCGCTCGGCCGCGCCGCGGGCGCGACTCCCCCCCCCCCCCGGTAACAATGGTCTCCCGTGGACGCGGGCCCGCGAGTCCCCGTTTGCCAAATGGAGTGGCCGCGCGGCGAAAGAAAACACGGGGCTGTTTGCAGTGGCGAGTGCCGCTGGACAAATAAACTCCCGGGCTGCTTGGCCGCGGCGCCGCGCCGCCGAGCCCCTCGGCCGAGCGGACAGTTCGATTGAACCGGTTGAGCGGACGTAATACCTAATGCGCGAGCCGCGCTCCCCTCGGTGCGCGCGCGCCTCTGCGCCTGGCCTGGGCGCCCGAGAGCGCCTGTAATGGTAATCGCCGATTACGACAGCGCCCGCGACTTCTGCTCCAGTGAAGATCATCGCCGAGCGGCCGAAGCCACCGGCGCGCTGACGATGCGGAATCGGCCGCCGCCGCCGCCGCCGCCGATTTCGATCCCCGCGGGCCCCAACGAGCCGGCGGCAAAAAATCGCCGGCTCCCCGAGCCCCAGAGCCCCCGGATCGCCCGGCGCCTTTTACGGCCCGGCGAAAAAGTTGCTCCTCGGGAGCGCGCGCGCGCCCAATCCGCCGCGGGGAATCGAGTCAAGTTCAAGCGTCGGCTGCCAAGTGCGAGACCCGCGCCAAACTGCAGGCCGCCTGTAGAAATAGAGTTGCGCTAATCGGCCGGGCACGCGAGGCTGACCTAAAAGGGACAAGGCGCCCGAAGAAAGTTGCCCGCCGCTCCTCGGCCGAGCCGGGCTTCCGATCTAATTGAAGGCGCGCGCGCGCGCGGACCCGCGGCCCCGTCGACGGCGTGGCGCAATGACGATTCGAGCCGCGTTAATGTACTTGCACGCGATAAGGCTTTTTTGCGAGGGGAACGGTTAGGAATTTTGGATTCCAGGTGCCTCGATGTCGGGCGTTATTCATAACAGTTCGGAGGGTATATTTCACGTTCAGCACTCGGGTATATTCAACGGTGAATTATGTAATTATCATTGTGCGGCGATGAATTATTTAAGAAAAAGCGTTAATGCCCCCGCCGCAAATAAATTAGCCTCCAGTTGTATCGAGCACGGCAATTTATCTTCCTCTTAACGCAATCGCACAATTCTCGCATTCGTTCGGGCCGTTTTGATTTTTCTCCCGGATAGCTTTTCTGCACCTGCGCGCCGACCTTTGAAATCGGATGAAGCAATTAGCACGATTATTGATATATCGATAATTTATATCTAACGCGAGGCTCGGTGCGGTCCTTGTTTGCGTTGGCTCGCGGCTGCGGGGGTATAAATACAAATGTTATACGAGTTACAATTTCATAAAATTGAAGTAGAGAGCGATTTAGGTATAAGTAAGCGTAGTTAGGAAAGCGATAAAAAGAAATATCTAAAATAATATGCATCGGGAGATATAATTTAGCTTGGAGTGAATCCAGCGGTAGTTTGCAGGGAAGCGAGGTGGCGGGGCGAGGGAGAGGGCTTTGCCCACAAGTTGTGAGAATCGGCTGAATCGCGGCAAGGAGTACTCTGTTACACAGAGAAAGTACATTGATCGGCAGGAGCGGAGTCGGCGGCCTGGCGAGCCTCGGCCCTCGGGCCGCGAGCCAACGGCCGGGCCCTCCCCGGCCGGGGATTCTCGCACGCGCGCGCACCGCCGGCAATTGGAGCAGCGGCGATAAAGCCCGAGGCTCCCGGAGGCTCCCGGAGGCTCCCGGAGGCTCCCGGGGCCTCCCCTGTTCCTCCCGCGGCGCGGCCCGACGCCGGTAATCGGCGCTCGGCTACCGTTCGCCGCTCCCCGGACTCGCGGGCCCCGGGACCCGGCGCATCGCCGCGGCGCACATAATAAAACGCGGGCGGCGCGGAGAACCGGCCCGGGCCGATAATGCCCCTGCGGGCCCTCCCCTCCCCTCTAACGGGACGCCATACGCGCGCGTTACCGCGGAATGTGGAAAAGCGCGCGGGGCTGGGGCGCGCGGGCGCCCGGCCGGGGGACCGACTCCCGGTGCGCCACCTGCCCCCGGCTAACGGCCCGCCCCCGCCATTGTGCGCCGCCGCGCCCGGGAATATAACCGGCGGAAATTGGCGATTACTCCCGCGGCGCACCGCCCACCCCCACTCTTGCTTTATTTCCCTTCGTTTCCGATGCGCCGAGCCGCGGGTCTTTCCGCTCCCCGGCGGGAATTACGCCGAGGGCCGGCATTACGCCTTCGGCGGGGGGCGCTCGCCACTTTTCACGGAACCTCCTCCGGAGGCCCTCGCGCGGCTTTTCCCCTTGCCCCCGGGCGGGGAGCCCGCGCGCGGACGATCACAATTCATCGGCCCTTCCCGATTGATCGAGTGAGCCGTTGGCGCGATAGATGGCCTATCGCGACCACGCCTATCGAAACAATAGGTGTCGCCGATACGCAACCTCCGACTTCTGCCCGACGTTTATTCTTCTGCGCGCAACCATCTCAAACTTTTGCTCCTTTACAGCGTGGGAATGTAAAAACTCAGTTAGAAGATGAGTTCCATCGGCCTCGTTTATACTTTACGTCTATTAGAAATTGCCAGGCGTCTTCTATCCAGAATGCTGGGCTCGAATGTTGGAGTCCTTAGAGCGAGCAGCATGGAATTAAATTAATGTCAATAATCGAGATGACTCGAAAATTCCCTCGCTGCTGATTACGAGAGCGCTGTTTTCTTTCTCGTCGAGGCTCGTTTACTGGACAGTTCCTGTTTACGACTCGTATAACACCATTTGAATAATCGCCCATTAATAAGCGGTAATTTAATCTAATTCCTCGGCGGCGCCAGGACCTGGAGACGGAAGATCCGCCGGCGTCGCGTGCACCTCTAGCCTCCATGACCGATGCGATTTCATTTGTTGCCGGGCGGATTAGCGTCCCAGCGCCCGCGAGCCCGAGAGGAAGCCTCCGATCGGGGCGCCATGAGCCAGTCGCGGGGCAGGCACAAAATCCCACGTATGCCGGGGCTTTTCAATTACACTGGCCCGCGCCGAGCAACTGTGCAAACACGGACGGAGCAAGAGGAGCCAGCAGCCGCCCGGCGATAAAGCCAGCCTCGGCTGTCGCCGAGCTCGTTAATCACCCAAAGTGCAAAGTTTATTAACGCGCCGGCTCGTGAATCCCCGGCGGAGGCCCCCGCGATCGCGTCAAAGCCGCGGGCCTCGGCAACTCGCGGCCTCCGGGTGTCGGTGCGCGAGGCAGCCCCAGGCCGGCAGGCGGATACATTGTCCCGACTCGGGATTGGGCATAAACGCTCGAAACCCTATAGCCTGCAGCGGGGGATTAGGATCCTCGGCGACGCGTCCGGGTCGCGGCGCTCGTGTCGATATTGGGTTTCATCCCCCCGGGCCATGGCCCTTCCGACGGCGCCGTCCGGTTCTCGGGCCGATGCCCCGGGGCGCGTCGCTCGGGGATCGCCCGGAGGCTCGCGACGCACTGGAAACCCGATCGGCGCGAGATCGATCGAGCTCGGGAGGCGCGGCGATGTGCGTGCGAAGGAGGGCCGCCGCGGGGCCGTCACTCGGCGGAACGCCCGGCCCTGGCATTAGATTCCTGGCCGAGCCGCCCGGGCTTTCCGGGAATCGGCCGGGGAACAGGAGCAGCCCATGTGCCAGGGCACGCGCGTCCGGTGTCTCCTCCGTTTTTTCCTTCGCCGAAAGCTCGGCGCGTCCCCCGCGGAACGTTTAATCATGCCGAGTGCAGCGCTTCCGCCGGGGAAAAGCGGAGGCGCGCGCAGGTGCGCGGTAAAAATAGGCCGCGGGCGACTAATGGTCCCGGGCGGGGCGCACCCCGGGAGCACGCGATGCGGCCCCCGTGCGCGGCTAACAGTACCGCCAAGGCCGCGCTCGCGAGGGACGCCCTGGAGACGCCGGCGCGCGGACGACGGTCCTGCACCCGTGCGCCGCCGCGAATAATCGGTTCCGCGGACTCGGGCCAATTAGCGCTCGGCGCCCGTATGGCTAATCCGCCGTTCCGCGAAAAATTACTCGTAATAGATTCCATTTGCTCCTAGCCAGTGATTAAAGCCTCTTACGGATTATTAATAATGCAAACCGCTAATTGCCGCGACGACCGCTTCTGCGCATGCGGACTCCCAATTTTTTCCTCCCCTCCTCGCGAGCCGTACGCGTGACAGCCATTAGCGCGAGAACGTATCATCAGGGGATTTAGTTCAAGTGCACCGGGCGCTCGCGTGATCCGCCGCGGCTTAATGCACCCGCGGCATTCTCGACCAATTTTTTTCCCGATCCCCTCCCTGTATAATAATCCCGGCAATTGGACGAATTACGCGCGGCGGTCGTTAAAGCCGGCGCGAGTCGCCGCCCCGAGTTCTAAATCGAACGCGGCTCGTAAAGAAAGGGGCCCCGATCGCCCCGGGACCCGCGGCCCCAAAACCGAGGGCCGCGTCAAGCCCGGGCCGTCGTCGCGGCCGCGGCGGCGCGACTCGCCCGTGAAATAGGGGCCGCCGCCCGGCCCGATAAACCAGGCCGATAAGTGCCCGGCCTGCGCATAAAGTGCCGCGCGGGCAACAATTGCGTAAATCCCGGCAGCCGAGTCGTGCCCGCGCGATCGCCGCCTCGATCATATCGAGGGCTCGCGGCCGCCCATCGGCCAGCGCGTTACACGCTATCATTTGGGCACGTTATGCACACAGGCACGCCCTCGTAAAGCTCCCCCCGACTCCCCCCATCCGACCCCCCCCCCCCGCCGCCGCCGCCGTCTCGCCCGCCTCCGCGGCTCCTCCGCCTCCTCGTCCCCATCCTCCGCGCGCTCCTCCTCATCCTCCGCCTCGCCCGCCCCAGCCCCCGAGCTTCGACGAACTCTGACTCGCTCTCTCTCCGAGATACGTGTATAATTAAATTATTTAAAAGGCCGCCCGGGGCGCCGCTATAAATCCCCCCGCGAGCCAAGCCGCGATGCTTTATTCCGGGCTCCGCTGCACGCTCGCGATTCTACACGCCGAGCCATTAAATTATTATCTCCCTCTCTCTCTCTCTCTCTCTCTCCCTGCATCCTTCTCTCTTTACTCCCCCGGCTTAGTCCCAGCATCTCTTTCGCGCGGGCATGCGGTGTCATTAAGTATGGAGACGCGCGGCTGGTCTACGCGAACGATGATTCGAGGGGGAACTTTTCGGCCGGGTGCACTGCTCCGCTGGTTCGATACGAGCTTTTAAGCGCCCCTCCAACCGTGTGTACACTGTACAGCCCGATATCGTCCTTCCTTTGAGAAAGTTATTATGCTCGAGTATGTAGCGAGGCAGGCTATTGTCCAGTTCGGCCTAATGATTTATCGTCAGGCTCGTGCATTCGGAATTTGAAAAATGATGGCATCCCCTTTTTTAATCGAATCGGGTAACGAATGGTGCGCGCCAAAGAGAAATTCCTGATCATCATTTTTTACCAATGTCCCTTCGAGTCATTGACACTTGGAGACTACGTTACTTTGACACTCTTTTAAAATCATTATCCTTCATAAATTGGTTTCTACTTCTGTAAGTTTATTTAACATTACTAGCTCGCTGCGATCAAAAGATACCATCAATACCGAGATGATTTTGCATAAAAAGTCTTACGATTATATAAAAAGGATGCAATCACACGAGTTTATTTCAGTCCTCATGTCGTAACAACAGCTTTAAATGATAAATCATTCATAAATATATGACCTTTTGAAATTATAATAATTATCTCGTGTATTTTTAATGACCTTCACGTGCACTTTTAATACCGTTTTCCAACACTTTTCAACACTTTATACTCTTTACAGAGCGTTGAGAGTGAGTGGCCGCTCGAAATATATCTTTTGGGTCTCGTGCAGTCATTAGCCCTTGCATTCATCGTACATTATACTGCAAGCACGTGTCCACGACGCTCGATCATCCAATCTGCTAAGAAAAATCGATTCGTTAAAACGTGCTACAACGCAACAGACGCGCGCACTCTTTTATGATAAACCTTTGTCAATATTGACACCTTAGCTTCATAAGAATAATTTGTGTGAGTGTAATGCTTGCCAGATCCTCCTTCTTTTTCGTGCACGAGCTCGTGCATGTCAAGCAAGTTTAAAGGGACTTAAGACTAATGCTCTTTGAACGAGTGTAAAGTGATCACTTTCCTCCGTACATATATGACAAAAATATGGTGTGTTCCTAGGACTTGCTGAGCCTTCCCCTCATCGCGTGTTTGCAGTATTCGTCTTCGGATCGTAATGGCACTCGTATTTGGTTTGTCCTTACCCGCTTTGACACGTTCTGTAAACTGAAACGTGGAAGAATAAAGATTATATTCACCTTATAGGTAGGCAATACTTTACCTCTATCCATAAAATAAATTGTTAAATGAGATGTATTAAGTAAGTATTTAAAATTCGAAACTTAACGATTGAAATTCTTTTCTAAAAATATATCATGAATGAACTTGACGTTCCATCTATACCGGTAAACATATAAATCCTTTATATCAGGCTCTAAAAATTCGTGCATATAATTCACAGTGATATTAAATAAATTTTAAGAATAAAAAATTTATTGTATTCTGCTTCTTAAAATGCAATAAATCAATTTTATTCAGCAACGATTTTTTATATATATAATATAAAGAGCAGATAGTCGAGCACATATTATTAATTTTAATATAAAAAATCTACACTGGAACAAAAATAATGCAAGAGTACTATAGCCAGTAGAGAAAAATTAAATGATCGTTCTTTTAAACACTATAGATATATTAGAAAAACAGTAAATTTATATATATTACCAATACAATGATTTCTTTTTCATCAACTTATTTAAAGTAACATCGATAATTATCAGTCGTTAGTAATTACATGATTGCAATTTTTTTCATTATAGCAATTTCATACTTTATAGTAATACTGCAATTATCATTTAATAATAGGTATATTTATAGACATGTACGATTAACGTTACTTATTGTTATTAGAAAATAGTCGTACTAACGAAACATTTATACATTAAATATAAATTAAATACAATTATATATTATTTAATTAAAATATCGATTATCGACTTACAAGATTCGGCACTTGAAAAATAAATAGCAACAGTCACACTTTTAGAGATGCATAATAATTTTGTTTTAAAGACGAACAAAGTTTTTATAGATGTAGCTTAAAATTCGTATAATATTTATATCGAATAAAGAGATATGTAAAATATGAATTAATATAAAAAAATATATATCTATTATTATTGGAGGTGTGTTGCCCACCAAGGAATTTATTCAACAACGCTGCATATGAATGATTAATCAAACTTTATTTCAGTTACCATATGATATTCAAATTTTCTTTTTAGCTGGTATTTTTCGTTGAACCTCATTTATGTTTTATAAATGTAAAATGAATCTAAATCTATATTTTGTACTTTTATTATATTTCATTTATAATATATGTAGTAAAATAATGAACTTCACACGTACTCGCTTTCAACTAACACAACAAAATTACACCTGGACGGTAAAATATATTTCTTGCATACACAATACTATTCTCAGTATGCTATTCTTCCTCGGTCAGGACGGCGTTAAATTGACCATGAATAGGTACATTGTTAGCTGGACCATCCACCAGAAAAGCATAAAAACCTGCCTCTTCACAATCAAAAACTCGAAAAAAATGAAAAAAAGTAATACGAAAATAGGTTATAAAGCATTAGCACGCGAAACTGTATAAAATCGATCGAGTAGCTTAAAAGATAATTATAAGGAAAAGAAATATTTGAAGGCGAAAAAATAGTTAAAAGTGGGAGGCCTCTTATTTACTCATAAAGCGTTTTGCATATAATTTTGTCGATTTGAAAATTAAGGATTTAATTTGCGAATATTATAATTTAGAAAATAATAGGATGCGTTGTTATAACGTGGCTTAGTATTATAGTAATGATAGATCGTTTGGTGGAATCCAGTTTATTTGAATGACATTGGATAAAAAGGAGAAGGAAATTAATCCAAATGAACAAACAGAATAATAATCTATTAGATAGGGGTGCAGGAGCGCATTCATTTCCTAAAATTGGAGCGGCAGATGATTAGAGTGCAGACTCCTCCGTATAACGGGCGCGCGAAATGACTTGGCTGGCTAAAGTACATAAAACGAGGTGACTGGCGAGGGGTCCACGTCCTTTGCACAGCACTTCCGAGTAGAGGCGCCCGCGCATCCGCTGCCGCGCGCGCACGTATGCAGGCAAGTTCGGGAATAGCGGGCGGCCGCGGCGAGGCCTGGGAGATAAAGCGCCGGCCTCGGGCCTCGCGCCGCGCGGCAAAGAATTCCGCCCGGGGAGGATCCGGGAACGGTACTTGGCTTATAGCGCGGCGAGACGCCGGCGCGTGCATACACAGACGCGCGGCTCGGCTCGCCGCATTTGGAGCCATGCGACCCGGCGGAATGCCGCGCTGACTCACCCGGGCGCCGCGCTCCCGTCCGCCCCGGGCCCCCAGGAGGCGGCGCGCCCAATTAGCGGGCCCGGGCAGCGAACGGAGCGGCCGCGCCGCGGGGGCCCCGGAGCCAGCCCGAGGCGGAGTTTTTCGCGGCGGGGCCGGTCAACGGGAAAAGTCCCAGGCCGAATCCGGCATTAAATACAATAATTGCCCGTGGCGGGGCGCTCGCGCGCGGCCCCGTGTTTATGGGACGGGATGGATGATGCGCGCGTACACCGGCAGCCGGCATAATCAAGATATCTATGAGTCCCATAAAAGGAGACGCGGTGCGCGCGCAAACGACATAATTAAGGGCCGGTTTTTCGCGCGTGGCGCGCGCACCTCTTCTTCGAAGGCTTATCCCCGCGGCGGATGGCGCGCGGACTAACGGTCCCCCGCGAATAAATATACCGATAACGCCCGGCCGCGGCCAGTTCCGCGAGCCGCCATTTTTCCGCGGGGGGTTAAAGGGAAAAATGCTTAAGTGTGCGCCGGGCGTTCTTCTCCGGCCGCCAGATTTATACGAGATTATGCACGCAGCCGCGGGCTTTTTTTGCGTCGCCCGCGCGCCCGATGATGCGCGCGAGCCTCCCGCCCTCCCGCAGTTACGGGTTCATGCGATACCTATGCGATTATTCCCCGGCAATAATGAATAATAATGGCCCTGCGGGGAATAATTGGCGGCTTTCGGGTGTCAAAAACCTCCGTCCGCTGGTCGCTCTTCGATCGTCGCTGCCCGCATAAGATCCCATTTGTTTTTGCAAATAAACTATACGGCTCGCGGTATCCGTATCTCTCTATCCCGCGGAATGGCCGGCCGGCTTCTAAACTTCCGATCGGCCGTATATACATATGCAAATGCGCCCCTCGCTCCCCCGGCAAAAAATCCTGCAATGTTAAGTCAACGGTTATAAGAGCATCCGCGGAGGAAGGAAAAAAAGAGCCGCGCAATAAGAAGCCTCGCGGTTTTATTACTCGAGACGCGCGCGTACGTATGTATATCGAGGGCCGGGGGAATAAACATTCGTCCGATTTCCCGGCGCGGCTTTCTTATCGGCCTGCCGCGCGAGGGCCGAGGCGCGCTTTCTAATTAGCGCATTATGCGCATGCAGGGCCGCTCGGGGCTCGGGCCTCCCGCGCAACGATGACGGCGATCGATCGCGAGGCCGCTATTAATTAGTCCTTGGGAGCCGAGGCGGCCCGCAACACCGGTAGCGCTTTCATGAGGCGGCGGCGGCGGCGCGCGCGCGCCAAAGCTCATTACCGCGGGCATGCCCGCGACGGAGGGGGGAAAAAAGAGGAGGCGCGTACGCATGCCGCGCGAGGCGCAGAGGTCGCCTTAACGATCGGAGATCAAAGTGTGTCGTGCCCGCGAGCGCGCGCGCGCGGTACCGCTAGGCGCGCGTAACCCAGTGCGCGCCGCGCGAGAGGCGGCCCAGCCTCCGGCGGCCCGCGCATCTGCATCCGCGCGCGAGTCCTTCGCGCCCGAGCCACTTTTTCTCCCGGCCCCTTCAATTTTATCCCATTGTTCGGCGCCCGGGGAGCCGCCGCTTACGCGGGTCGTTGACTCCGAGGCAGCTCCTCGCCGAGTCCCCGGCGCCTTGTATCCCTTTTTCTCCGCGCGCCGCGCTCCGAGTCTCCGGGCTTAGGTCCCGTGTAGTGTTACGCGCGCCTGACACTCGGCTTCGGCTCCTTTGCCCGATGCGCTTTTGTTATCACAACTGCCAGGCCATCTTTAAGCCTTTTAAACATCCTTTATGCCAGGCCTATACGCTCCTTTGTACTGTTATTCCCATCTCGTGTAGCACCGAGACTCGGTTAACTCGCGTTATCAAAGGTCAAATGAAATCCCGAGGACGAGTGGAAAAACGCCATTAAATAATAATATATCTAAATTACGAGAGAGATTTACACATTTAACATACGGAAATTGAATTGAAATAGATATAAGTAAAATTACCCACCTATACCGTTTAGACGGAGACGCTAGATGGGCGCACTTTACTGCAGCCTGCACGCGGCTGCCTACACCTTCAGCGAGTCTTCAACTTCTCGGAAACATCCATCTAAAGTCAAGGCGTAATTACATCGGTAACATAAACGCATTACAACTACTTTTTTATACATGGAATCTGTTATACTCTCTGGATTTTTTTCTTCTTTCGAAAGCGAAGAAAGAAGAAAAAATATATTTTTGATTTTGACATTGTCCAATGTATGTCGTAATCTAACGATCGAGGAATTTATCATACCACGACCGATTGGCAGTCAAATTATCGATTAGGATTGACAGTCATTGTGAAATCCGTGGCAGCTGTGCCGGTATGTACATAAAACTTTAGCATAATCGTTTTGAAAAAATAACTTATATAAGGTTTAATGCATTATAAATGATTTGATCGTCTTGTT
Organism: Sycophaga agraensis; assembly: GCA_018906755.1. Lineage (NCBI taxonomy): Eukaryota > Metazoa > Arthropoda > Insecta > Hymenoptera > Pteromalidae > Sycophaga > Sycophaga agraensis. The sequence continues at coordinate 5,636,326 of JACCIE010000002.1, read as the reverse complement.
TTTTTTGTAACTATCATTTTTTTTTCGATATGTTGAGCAACACTATCGGACTTATTCTAAATTTTAATTTATGTCAGATCCGTAGTTCCTTGATTCTTGTCTTCTTTGTGTTTGTAGCAAAGCTAAAGATTACGAAAATTCTTTTAGAGTTATTAGTTCCAAAGCACGTGTCAAAATAGGACATCTTTCTATTATACAAGATTGTTGCTTTGAAATATTTTTATTTGCCAACTATTTGAATTTTTACCTAAACTTACTATAACTGAAAATTTGTTTCAAGTATTTTCTAAAGTATTTGAAATCCTTTTATGAGTGGCAAAGTAAAATTGGAATTTATTTGATTTCTTGTGAAAGGAAAGCTAGTTCTTTATCTGCCTCTACGTGCACTATCAGTAATAGTACAGATCAATGAACTTGCAGTGTTCTTATCGGTCGCAATTACGTTGCAAATTTAATCAATTATGCATGAAATATTCAAGGGACGTATAGGATGAGGACTATCAAACTATATCTGAAGAAAAGTAAATAACTAAATGCGCGCGAAGAGTGCGCGCATTAGAAGGAGAGTGAAGCCGTATTCAAATAAGCAAAGCATAAAGCGTGTTTGATGGAAGTAATTTTACAGCTTAATTACGAGGTGGGCACGCGTAACCACATTCTTTGCACTTGGGATCGCTCGAGTTGTTTTATCCTCCCTGGGCGTTAGAGGCCGCGAGGCGGGCGGCGACAAAAAGGCCCTCGAATCCGTTTCATTCAATCAGCCGCGGCTGAATCATACACATTTTCCTCGGCGCAATCAAGCGGGCCGTAGGCATTAAGCCCCGCGCGATTAGCGCCCGCTGATTGAAAATAAGCCCGCGCGATCCGCCGGCGGCCAGAGCCCCGCGCTCGAATTTAATAAAGGGCCGCTGGGGGGGGGCAAAAAAAAAGGGGGGCGCGATGAGCCGCGGCGTCGCGCGTAATACCGGAACCGCGCTTCCTCCGCTCGCACATACAGGCACCTGCGCCACGGGGAGGGGGGAGGCGCCGGCACCGGCGTCCACGGGCTAATGCGCGCTCGGGCCCGATATGGCGAGGGCCGGGCGGGCAGAGCCCCGCAGCGCCTATTCCGCGCGACGCCGCGAGCCGCACGTGCCCGGCATCCCGAGCCGAGTCGGCGGATGGCTCCGCCGCATGAAAAATGCCTCCTCCCCCCGGGCCCGGTGGAATGACCTCCGCGCCGCCGCGAGAACCGTGTCATTTTCCCCCGCGGCGGGAAAAGCCCCCGATCGCCGGCGGCATTGATAACCCCGAGAGGTTGATTGAATTACGCGGCCCCCTCCCAAGTAAATTTGGGTCAGCGTGGAAAAGCGGCCGAGCTCCTTGCCCAAGGACCCGACGCGTATAAAGTACAATTTGAAAGAATATACGGCCCTCTTATCCTGGCGAGTCCGTAAATTACTAGGGCATTAAACTAGATGGGCTAAGCCCGCAGACGGACGCTAACCGAGCCGCTGATAATTTTCCACGCGGTAGATATACGCTGTCGAGATAAAAGAGCCGTAATTTGGAGGGCTCGGGCTACCGAGCCACTTCCCGGCGAGCGCCTGACTTTTCGTTACGCGCGGCATGCGTGCGCGAGGCCGAAGACTCGGAATCAACGTCGGCCGGCGCGATGAAAGCCGGGACGAGACCTCGCGGGGCAGCTCCCATCCGAGATGTATGTAGCGGCCATCGAATCGTAAAGGAGGAGGACTTGGCCGGGCGGGGTAAGAGGCGATCGTAACCGTAAACGGCATAGCTGGCGGTTAGGGGCATTAGCGCCGGCCGGCGAGTGGCCCTCTTAATTTGGCCGGGGCTGCGGTTACACAATGCCGCGGCTTGGGAACCGCTCGGGAAAAATCCGCCCGGCCGAGGAGGCTATCCCGGGGGGCGCGTACAAAGGAGCCCCGGTAATTACAGTGATCGAGGAGGACTCGGTATCGACGGGCGCATCGCGCCTCGGCGCCCGGGCCTAGGGTAAAAATTCAATTTTCATCCGGGCCCGCGCGGCCTACTGCGCGGCCTGTATCAAAAATCTCAATTAAAATAGCGTTAGCCGCGTGCGCGCGGCCGGCCCTCCCACGTCACGACTTCATCTCGAGGCGCGCGGGGCCCGCAATTGAAAATTGCCCCTTTACGTCTCATTCGCGAGGGGCCGGGGGAGGCTTAATCCTTTACGAGCCGATGCGCGATAGGGCCGCGAGGGCCGATCACAAAGCCCCGCTGCTGGCTGCCCACCGGCCCGCGGGATTTTTCGCCGCGCCCCCCAACCCCACCCCCCCGGGCCCGAGTGCGCGGCCGCTCCCGCACGACGGCTAATTACAAATGAGCGTAATTGCGGACCTCTCGCCCGGTCACGGCTGCGCCCACGGCCTCGGAGGGACGCGGGGTTGCGCGCTCCCAGGGGCCCCGTTACCCGGGGGGCCCCCTCCGAACTGCCCGTTTTTTCCCCCCGGGCCCCGGAGCGCCCGACTCCGCCCGCGAGCCCTCGTTCGATTAGGCGAGAGAGAGAGAGAGAGCCTCGGCCGCTCCGAGGACGGCTAGCCTCTCCACTGCGTGATTTCGATTCGAATCCGAGATAAATGCGCGGCTGCCTCGAATCTATAAATATGTCCGGATAAAAAATTGTTTTCCTCCGCGCATAGGTGCACCTTGCACTGTTTTGTACGGCCGTCTAATCGCGCTAATGTGAGCTCCCGCAAACATCTCTTGATTACTTTTAAATCTACGGGCATTCGTATATATTTCCACTTTGGACTTTTTACTCGGCCTCATTGCTTGGATTAATCACCCAAAGTAAAACTGATTTACTACGAGGAATTCGCGCTGGCCTGTTCATTTTTTAAAACTCCGAGTATTACACGGAGACGGTAACAAATTTCTAAACTCACTTCCTTCGACTAGTTTTATTGAGCAGTAGAACGAGTAGCAGAAAGAAAAACAATAACTCTGCGGCCGGGTTGCCTGTAAACTGTGGCTCGTTACTTTCGTTTAACGATATTTTTTGCGCCGATTCATCGAAAATGTTAATACACCTTTTATTAAATAAACCAGGCTTTCAAGTATGTAGATAAACACCAGGTTGGAGAACTTTTCTCAATTTTTCAAGTATACGTGTGGCGCTCAATAAACTGCCTTACCGACAATAAACTCTGCACACAGTTCTAGTTTATCACCGACGAATTTAAGAGTAGACATTTTTTTCCCCAATTTAATCGCCCAAAACTTTCAATTAGATACGCATGTGCAGGAACAAATACCTTTTATAATTGTCGAGTCTAACGTTAATATTACTCGGTTACGTAGCCATTAATCAAAGGACATTTTACGCGCAATAATATTTTCTTATAACAGGTATAAAGACTCGAATATGTTTGCATAAGGAAAAAGGAAGAAAAAATAGTTGTTAACACTCAAAATTGCGTCCCCCGGTTAACTGTAAACTGAGTATATACCCGCGCGACTACCTGGCTATGAGCTAAGAATTATACCATGTTCTGACAAAAAGATCGCCCGAGATTAAATACATTTGGCCGATAAGAATGAAAAACGCCGAAACATGTTTCCATCGTCTCATTAATCCCCTTATCTCGTTTAGTATTTTGAATAACCGTAGCGCGGCGGAAAGTATTAGCATAAATTTCGTTAAGAATAAAATAAAGTATCTCGCGCAATTAATCCGCGCGGGTACGTGCAATATTCATAAAGGAAATCGCTCGTTGCATCCCCGTCACAAACTGCTAAACTCCGTGAGGAATCGCGGAGCCGCCGCGCTGGGCACCTGGGCGTGAAATGAAAAACTAAGCAGCTGCATCCTTTTTATATCGCTCGCGCGGCAATTAGCGAGAGTGAAACCGCTCGGAGAGCCGCCCGTAAGCTTTGCATAGGGCGCGCCGGCGCGCGACGACGCCGCGGCCGCCCCCAGCCCGCCTCCCACTTTATAGTCATTTCATTCGCGCGCCGGGAAGATAATAAATCGGGCGATTACGCGAATAAACCGATGGCTCCCCCCCGCCCTTTCCGCGGGCATCAATATGCAGCCGAGCGTTTTGTCCAAATCGAAACACGCGAACGGCGCTGCCTGCGCACTTATTCACACGTCGATATTTTAACGTTTGGCTTTTATCGTCCCAGCGACTAATGCGGACTCGAGGACCTCAACAGCCTAAACTGCGGGCGCATCCGCGCAAGCGCACGCCGTTTTTCCCGCGAGGCCCGAGCGCGCAACCGGCTTTTAAACACGGGGATCGTGCCTCGGCACCCGCGGAATATGTATCTTACTCTACGCGAATAACGCTTGTTCAAATTGACATAGTATATTGTAGAGAGGCGCGCGCGTATCGCGCGTGTGTATATATTTAGAATAAGTAGCGGCGGCCGGGAGCTAGGCGGGCGGGAGGCGCGAGGGAGCGCGAGAAAGGGGGGGGGGGGCGACGAGGGGAGGGGGCGCGGAGACCGAGAGCGAGAGAGCACAGTAATCCTAATGGTTTCTGTCATTATGCGAGCTACAATTATCGCGGAGATTGATGGAGCAGCGCGGATTATTAAGTGGTGCGGCGATACTCTCCGCCGGGGCCGGAACGAGCCAAAGCCCGAGAGGGAGGAAGAAAAAGAGAGAGCGCGCCGGGCCGAGAGCTGGCCCTGGAGTCGCATCCGCGAGGGTATATATAACAACGGACAATAAGAGGAGCTTCCTCCGAAGAGACAACAAATGAAATACCGACCGTTAAACGCGAGTTGGGCCTGCGCGCGATCCCCTCGCAGGAGGAAGGATGTCGGAACAGGTAGAGGCCGCCGCCGCCGCCGCAGCCGCCGCCGCAGCCCTCCGATGAAATGCTATTTTAAACTTTGCGCGCGCCTCCTTTATTTGCCCCGCGAGGGCAAAAAAATCCCTGGCGCTCGTGCCCCGAGCTGGAGCGAGAGAGACAGCGCGCGATAGATCGGGAGCCGAGGGGGGGAAAAAAAGGAGCGCGCGCGCCTATTAATAGCGGCGGGCGCCCGAGCTGAAAAAGATCTCGCGCGCGCCCGCGGATTCTTTCCCTTCGCGATAAACCGGTGTAATCAAGGGGGAAATTGTGAATTATGTGGACCGCGCGAGCGATGACGTGCCCGCCGAATGATTTAACTTCGATTCGACCTATTGAAGCGGCCCTCCTCGCGCCCAAAGCCCCCCTGTCTCCGCCTACGCTAATCTCCGCGAGGAAATCTCCGCGGGCGTCAATCAATCGCTTTCGATCAAGATCGCGGCCAATATTCGTCTGATCGTATTATTAACCTAATTGGTGCCCTCCGCGCCTCCCGAGGCCCGACCTCCTATTTTCATATCCTCCTTTTAATCTGTAACCTATTTTTTCGACGGTTATGCGCTATCATGTCACGCGGAATAAATGAATACGTTACAGAATCACGTGTGTCCTCACTGTCTTGATCGGAGAGTGAGCTGCACTTCTGCGCAAACACGCGTATAACTATAGATCGAGGAATAATTAATCCGATTATTCCGAGTGGGCCTTCCAACATCCAGGCCGCAAATGTTTATTAGAACGCGGCATCAGCGATAGACAGCCTTAATTCCCTTCTATGCGGCTAACGACCGAAAGCCGACGGGGCTTAAAATACCCCAATCCGAAGACGAGTTATCGCGTGCTATTATTATATCGTGTATTGATTAGGCACATCACGCGTACACTTGTTCGCCATAAACGCCTCGTTAACAGGACAATAGAATAATGAATGCGCAAAAAAGGAAGAGACAAAGAAAGAAAAGACTGCGCGAGCAATCCATTGTAAGGAGTTGCAATGGCGCAAAAAAGCCATGGCGCTCGCGCTCTCCTTTTATAATGGCCGGCTGCAGCACCCCGTGAACCCAGATGTCCCCTTGGCGACAATTGCCGGGAAAACACAATAATAACGCGGCTCCGCTCGGTGATATTCCTATGAGCGCGTCGCAATTGTCGCCGTTGTTGTATTATACGCATTCGTGACTGGAAAGGCGCATAATGGGCCCGCGGGCGCGCGCCCGACGCTCTGTACATTCATTTAATTGCACGCTTCGGCGCTGTCGTAAACTCGACTTTTCCCCGGGGATAATAAGGCGCGAGGCGCGCGGCGCTATGCGCGGTTTCCCCGTCCGTTTTCTCGCGGACGTTTTATTATACGACACTGCGTAAACCTCGTTTCGAACACCCAGAGCCGCGATGATGGCAGCTTTCTCGTACCGAGTCTCGCGATAGCTCCGAGTTGCGAGTCGGTAACTCGCGCATCTCCGACCTCGTCTCCGACCGTGCGACGGAAGGAACCTCGCCGCTGCGTGAATAGCCCGCGTAAACCGACTGATAAGTCACCTCCGCTGCATTCGCCCACTTATTTGCAGAGCCGCATTCTCATACAGCTCCCAGATTCGAGACCAGATTTTTCTTTATCGGGCTCAAGGGAACTTATCTTTCCGAGTATGCTGACATCTATATGGATATACTTAAGGTGCTGGATAAAACTGTACATACGCATGAAATTAGCGTTTATTGTACAATATAAGTGTAGAAGGATGTTTGGGAGCTACGAAAAGTTAATCGAGATTCATATAATGATGTTTATGGTGCTACAAGTAGAAAAAGGACTTTTAATACCTTTGATATTGCTATATATATTATACAGAACATTGAAAGATGAAACTCGTTCAAGTATTTGTATTCATTAGAGTAACATTCTGATCAGGCATCCAAGTGTTAATTAGGTCCGTGTACCCACGTGTACTCCTCTAATTCGCTCGAGTGCGCGAATTGTGCACACTAGTGCCCCGAGGCTACAACAGGCTAAAGTAGACAAACCGAATGTTGAAAGTAAAAAATGCTACCTCATTATGCAAAAAGTTTCGAAAGTTGGGCAATTAGGGGCCCGGCGGACGGTCGAATTTTTCCGGCGGACGCAGTTCCGAGGCCCGCTTCGGGCCCAAAGCGAGTCTCTGGTTTTTTGTCCACGCGGCCGCGGCGCCGGCGGCGCATACGACGTACAGACGCAATTTGGCCGGCGGGAAAGCCAGGTGGGCGGCGGCGCAGCGCCGCAGCCTCGCATATCATTTGCGCGGGTGAAAAAGGCCGGGAGGGGAGGGGGGGCGAGGCAGCGGAACCGTTAGCGGGTGGTCGCTCGGCGAGCCGCGGCGATCCGGCGAGCGCGTGACGCGAAGGGAGCGGCGGGGCAACCTTGAACCGCGAAAGGTCAGTGCCGCGCGCGGCTGAATTAGCCCCGCGCGGGGGAGCCAGTGTCGGCGCGGTCGGCCTATCGATGGCGCCATCGATCACAATCTGTAATCGATTCCGCGTGCCAGCGCCACGCGCGGCCTTTAATGCAAATACCTCGGGCCCGCGGCGCGCCTGCGAGCAGAGACGGTCCATTGTCCGCTGAGCGGGAAGAGAGGATGATGACGTCGCGCCGAACGTCCGGCCAGCTGTCACACATCTCAGGGGATAAGCCCGCCGATCCGGCTGTGCGCCCGCGAGATCGATCCTCGCTGGCCCGAGCCCAGGCCATCCGAAGCCGACATTCAATATTCTAATAAACGCTTTTCCTACCTCGCGCCGATCTTAAATCTCTTATATTAAAGGATTCTCCTCGCCTCCTTTGGCCCGAGCTTTGGCCCTTTTTCAACTGCATAAATCCCCCCTGCAATTCCGACAATAAATCAGTAAGGCTAGCTCACGTTTACGTGTGACGATGTCACTTGTATGAAAAAGATAGAAAGAGAGAGAGAGAGAGACGGCAAGAGAGCGAGTGTGAGACAGCTGCTGACCAACTTCTACGTGCTTACGCGAGGCGCGACAGAGGCAAGGAACACGGGGAGAGTAGGGGAGAGCAGAGATATGGCAAGAGCGCAAAGAGCCGGCGTCCCCGCTGACACAAGTGTCCGACCCAGGCATCGCCAATCCCCTTGTTAATGTGCACTACGCCCTTTAATATTCCGAATGACACCACTGATATAATTGTGTCTGAAAACAGAGACAGTGAAAGTGGTTGGCCCCATGTGCAGATATATATGTAATAAGTGACGCTGCTTTGCCAGCCATAAGTCGACAGAAACGCCTGCAGGAATATACAGGAAATTTGCTTATAAACCTCCTATCGGCGACTTCACACGAAGGCGACATCATCTATCAAATTGCTGCGTATGCCTACTCAATAGCCTCACCAATATGCGTAAGTTTATTGTCATCCACCCTCCTGTCGCTTTAGTTAGTGGTTTGGTGGTTGTGCGTCCTGTCATGATTCATCACAACCTTATATCATCCATAACTCAAAAAGAGGATAGGGTGCTTCTATCAAATATGTCACCCTGCATTGCGGAGTCCTTGGTATCCGAAAACATCAGTGCCACAGTTCTGAATTCCGTAATTTAGAACTACGCTGTCTCACAAGCCCTCCTAGGCTTGGTGGGCAACGACTTGAACCGTACAATTAATACGTCGCTTTATTTGAAGGGATGCTTTCTTGCATTGCAGCAAGCAAGAGTGTAAGAGACAGGAATGCCTATCGTCTATGCTCCGTATGATCCTGACACCCCCGTTAATAACTTGAATCTAAGGAATGACCAGGTCGCGATCATTGGTCCCACGTAAGCCACGAGTAGTGGCACGTACACGTTACTTCACAAGGTAGAGTACGAAGACGTAGATCTACCCTACATCTTTTGACTTGCCTCAGGTGGGTGCAGGATTACCCCAGGTACAGGCCAGGGATCCGCACTAGCCCAAAATTCCATTCTTAATACTCAAACGCGACGAAGTTATGATAGCTGCCCCACCCGTAGGAGGTATCGAACCACAGAGAATGTTTTATATACTCTCCAAAATGGCTGAGAGGCGAGATGAGAGGGAGTATTTCGTCACAGGACTGCATGAAACATCCCTCTTAGTTTTCGGAGCCTTTCATGACGTAGTAGTAGGTGCTCCACTAGCGAAGGAAGCTGTGGCTTGGCCCGATACTAACCCAGCCCTCGAAGCATTGGAAAGAGCAGAAATACCCCAGCCGCTGGTATCCAAAACATTTCAGAGGTGGCTAAAGATAACAAGAACGACAGCCAACTATGCTAATCGAGCAGCATTAGCATTTTATTTGGATCCCATTGCCCATATTATCGGGAATTGTGCATCTTATGCATACCTGATTGCCGTAATGACTACGACTGTGCCAGACTCCTTTAACAGGTACGGGACTGTGTTGCAGCGAGCGATCGTGAACAACGTCTATAATGGTTATGCCTGCTATGTGATGCGCACATTGTGCATGAACGAGAAGAGAACGTACGCTAAGCGTACTATATTATTGAAATTAGTACAATATCTACTGTATCGACACTTTGAAGCCACGATCTTTACCGGACACTATATGGCTTCCCGAAGCTGGAATAAAAGACAAGGTGGGGATTTACCTGGTCCTGCAGCTGCACCGGGCGCTTCACTTATGGAGTGCCCTTAACGCAGTTAGCTTTATGATCACTTTCCAATCAGAATGGGGAATAGTGGAGGCGGGTGCAAAAGTATCCCTCGACTTGGAAATCATATAATTGGATTGCTTACTTAGGAGACAAAAAGTAAGGGGCCACCCATGAAGTGAGGCATCCTGCGCGTTTATTACATATGGCCTTCTGATAGTCAATACTGGCCTTCGACCAGTCATCTTTCAAGCAGAGCAAGTACACCAAAGCGCGGCACGGGCGGCTTTCCCAGGCGATCGGTGCGCGAGGCCCAGGTGCAACAGAGTATAATAGACTCGGCGGAAGTTTTGCGAGAGCGCGCGAGTTATTAAGCGGGCGCAGTACGCACGGGGGCAATAATTTAGGCGGTCGCCGCGCTCGGCAAGCCCTCAATTAGCTCTGGCCGCGCGAACTGACGGCTAAATTCCGCGAGTGCGCCGCCGCCGCGGCAATTAGCCGCGCATCCCCGCGCGGCTCGGGCTAATTCCCCGTGGCCGGCCGGCTCGGCCGGCTCGGCCGATAAAGCACAATTAAACGGGGGCGCGGCGCTCGGGGCTTTTTGCCCGCGCAAAACCTAATTCATGCGGGCATTGTTGGGCGGCGCGCGACCCTCGGCGGCCAACGGTACAGATCATCTGAGCTCCGGCGGGGCGCACACGTGCATTAACCGGGCCCGGGCGGCATCGGACGGACAGGGCTTTCTCAATACATCAACGTCGAGGCTAATGGGCGCGCGGCGGCCCCCGGCTATCTGCGCCGCGCGCATTCCAGGGGCGGCCTTTTTTCGGCGGCACTTTTCCGGGCTCCCCCGCGATATCTTGATTAATATACTAATTTCCGCCGGGGCCGGGACGGGGAATATTGGGAGAGTCTCGTTAGTCACGCGATACACTCGGAGGCGCTCGGAGGCTCGCGGCCCGCGCATGATTTATGCGGCCCGGCGGAGCCGCGCGAGCGCGACGATTCATCAGATCCGAATCGCGGGGCCGCGGCGACGCCGGGCGTCTTTATGAGCGGCGCCAAGCGCGCGGGACGGGCGTAGGTGCGATTTTGATCGATTCCTCGGGCCCCATTAGATTTATCGGGCGCGGCGCGCGCCCCCAGCCGACCTATTAATCTCCCGGGCGTTTAGCGCCTGACGAATCGTCCCCGCCGAATCCTCGCCCGGACCCACCCGCCAAGGCCCCGCCCTCTTCCCAGGCGTCCGCGCGAAACCGGCCGCCCCGGCCGCCCCGGCCGCGCCGACCGCTTGAGAATGTTAATAGCCGCCGCGAGTGCCGAGCCGCGCGCGAACGCCTCTAATGACGGATGCGCCCCGAGCGCCACTCGCTTTCCCGGCCCTCGGCCCCCGGCTCTCCGGTGCATGCGATGCCAAAAGGACAATCGCACTCGCGGAGAAAAACAAAGTGCTGAGGACAATCAAGCGGATCTTCCTATAAGCAAAATTGATTTCCTTTGCAAAGCTTATTACGCGCTAATTCTTTAATCTACGATAAATATATTTCTAGGAGCAAACGTAGTCTTGTTAGAAAATCCAATTTTTTTTTCAAATATATATCAACAGAAGTATTGTTGAAAAGGATCAACATCAAAAGATCAGAGATTTATACATCTATATATTTTTATTTAATTTGTTGAAACTGCAGGCTTTGAATTTAGCCTTGTCCACAACAAATATTACTCCATTGAATGAAAATTATTCTTATGTTGTCCGAATCTTTTATAGCATACAATTCGCTAATTGCAGGTAAATTTAGATTGTATTAAAGTGTAAATATAGGCGTATGCCATGACATATATTATAATAGTTTTAAAAATGACATAGGTATAAGCAACTTTCACGTAATCAAACAACAAAAAACTTGAATTGGTACCTTGAAATTTTTTCTCGCGTCGAATAAACTAAAAATTGTCTTTAAAATCCTTTATTTTGACATTGGATTTTTTATAAACTCATTATCTTTATGACAAGTTGCAATAGGATGACTTTGTTGCCATTGAAGCATTTATACATAATATGCAGCGTGGCTACGAGTAAATTTTTATACAAGTATCTTAAACATTCTTTGCAATTAAAGGATACTTCTCTCAGCATGTGCACACGATAAGAAAATATAAGTACAAATAATTATATCATTAAATGTAACAAACGGGCGGGTTGTCTCAGTCGATAGAGGTTATGAGTCATATACACTAAAATTAGGTAATACCTATCAATCAAGCAAAAATAAATTTCCCGCTTATGAGAAAGATAGGCGGAAAACCATAATATATGAATTTCAAATAAATCACAGCAAAGTCCAACATAAATAAGAAAATATCTTAAAATTGGTTGTATCAGTCAGTGTTAGAGAAAGTTTGGCACTAAAATGTAGACGGTGAGCTAGTACCCGGTACGTAGTTGAAAATGGCAGCTCTGATGCTTTCAAAAGCTTCCTTGATCAGGGATTCTGTATTCCTTTGAAAAGGCCGCTATATCACTATATGTATACTGTACTTTTGGAGATAAAAATATTATACGTGCAGTACACATTGAACGAGAATAATTGATAGAGAGCGAGAAGTGGAGCAGTTGGTAGAACAAAAATGCACTTTTTGATGGTAAAAGTAGACGATCCGACAGTGAGCATACATTTTCGAAGAAAACGAGGACTGATGTAATACGTAATACCCGGGGCGTTGAACGTAGAGAACAGATCGTTTCCTACACACGGCCCTACAGGAATTGAACGAGGTTTTTCCATGCTTTAACAGAGGTGGAAAAAAGCCGAGGCCGCGCACGACGTACAATCAGGGAGTATCACTGAAAGCCGATTCACCGCTTATCGAGAAATATATATGTATACGCAGAGAGGAATAATGCCGCGGCGCGGCTCGAATGTAAAGCAGCGGCCCTGGGCAGGGTGGGCCGCGCGCACTGCACCTTTCAATGAGCGCTTTCATCGTCCCGCGGCGCGGGCCAGAATAAAATGTTGAACAAACGAGCGGTTGGGCCGCGATAGCTCGCGCTGAATCCCCACCTGGCGTTTTAATCCATTTTTCCGGAGGAGCCGAGTCGCGGGCCGCTCTCGGGGGAGCCATTTGCATATCGCCGCGCGGCCGGAAAAGCCCCCGCGGGATAAAGAGCGGGAAAGCGCGGCATTATGCGCGCGCGGGCATAAAGAGCCGCGGGAGCGCGCGAATCTATATCGGTTTATCTCGCGGCGGCGGCGGCGGCGGCGGCCCGGGGACGCGAGCCGCGGGATGGCCCCGCAGAGCGCCGGGCATGAGCCGCGTAGGTGCAGGCGCCCCCGGCTCTCTCCGCGCGGCGGCCCCGTTCTTTTGGCCCCGGGGCGCCGGGCGGGGCCGCGCGCTTTTTCAATCGCGCCCCGAGAGCCGCGCTTTCGGTTTCTCCGCCGCGCGCTCTACTCTCGCCCGGCTTTTTGCCCCGGGCTTTGCGCGCCCTGCACCTCCTAAAACCGCCAACTGAATAATGCAAACGCCCGAGGAATGCCAGGGCCCCCGGCTAAATGCAGTCCAATTAACGGCCTCATAACTCAGCCCCGAAAAAGTGGCAAAGCAGTGCACCCGCGCGGCCCGCGGGGAGTATGCTAATGTCCAGGGCCCTCCGATAACCCATCTATTTCCTTAAATTTCGAACCTTCTATTATTGCAAACTGCGTGCGCGAGCTGCGCAAGGCCTTTATATTTATGCCTTTGTAAATATACGTGCGCCTATGTACACAAATAGACAGCTGAAAAAATCCCTTTTTCTAAACCATTCAATTTCGTTCACTCGAAAGCTTTTACGAATATTAAAGTTACCTTTTACCCTTCTATCGGGAAATTTCCACTATATACCTCTAATACTTTTATTTTTATACGGGAAAATCAATTTCTATTATCGGCGATTGCTTCGCGTAATCTATAAGACCTAATTAAAACTCCAGTATCGCATTCAATCGTTCCCGGCTGCAAATCCTTTCAATCAAAATAGACTCTATATATAAAGTACTAACTGGACTTATTTTAAATGTATAAATCATTCAAATTGAATAATTGAACTACATGCATCAAATAATCAGATTATATCTACTGTATAATTTCATTACTTCAAAACGTCATGTCTCAATTTATTCCAATAAAGCAACAATCCTTAAATTTGTAACGAACTTTGCGAAGCAGATACGGTATGAATACATACTTTGATTTTCTGCCCAGCTAAGCTAAATACGTTACAGAAATATAAATACGTTCTATATACCACATCTCTATAAAAAAGGACGTTACACTTTTTCATCTATTTTTATTTAATTTTGCCAGAATAACATTTTAAGCATTTGGAAATGAATATTCAATATCGTGGAAAGTAAATAAACTTCACCGAGAGTATACTGTATAATGGAGTAACGCACACTCCTTTCCAAGTTTTGTGTCTATATATACACGGCTACGGATTAACGTGACTAACGAATAAGCGCAGGTCGAACTTCTGTGTTCCAGTTTGAAAAAACGCTCGAAAAAACGCTTGAAAAAACGTTCCGAGCTTAAAATCTGAATACTCTAATACACCTGGCTATATATATCTACATTGTACCACGATTGACTGTTGAGGATTTATTTCCGTAATTACTTTAAAACTATTTATTCGTTCTCTCCGAGTGAATAATATATTGATTTCGTTTTAAAATACTGATTCGGTAAAAAATTGAAGAAAATTAAGGATAAAATTAAATTATCTGAAATTTAAAACCATCATAATGGGCTATTCATTCAATTAAATTATTAATTAAATTTAATGCCTAGTTCTTAAAAATGCATGTAATGTTGTATTCTAGTCGCATCACATCCTTCCTTTACACTGATAAGAAATATTCAATGCGTGCATAGTATACAATCTTTTGAAAATAAACAAACTCAACTACATTTTCTGCCATCTAAATGTTATAATAAAGTTAATATCTAAATTGATTCTTGAGAACAATATAATTTTACGAATGTGTGCACTAATTTTAATGGATTATATATTTTGTAAATTTATTTAGATTAACTGAACTTTCTGTATAATACAATCTATTGAATTTTGTCAAACACTTGTAACTAAATTGTAGATTATAAACTGACGTTTTTTTAGCAATGCAGAGTTATTAGCTAAACGATACTTTCAAAAAATGTTCGCTTGTCGTTCGAAAAGCCTTTGTGACGATAATAAACCAACCGAGACACAATCTTTAACACTAGGGATACCATATGCAATATAATGTGTTGGAGGTCTACTCGTGTGGGCGTGTTTGTACGGGCTTCTACAAAGTACTCGGCGTTTTCTTACAAGCTTAATGGAGCGCGGCGGAATTTTTCCCATTTTCCCCAATGGCGATCAGACTAGCCGGCCTATTTTCTCGGGATATTACAAGCGCTGGGGCCCGGAATTTTTGCCTGTCCGCCTCGGCGGAATCTCGGGCGGAATCGCCAAAGATGGGGCAGGGGCTGGACGCTTGGGCGCAACCGGTTGCGCGGCATTTTCCCCGGCGTCCCCCTAGCGGCGCGGTGAAAATGCCCCGTTTTAATTCGCCGGCGGCGGGCGTGGCGCTCGTGTCGTCGGCCCCGAGCGCCTCGGGCCAATCTTCAAAAGGGCCTCGTCGCGCACCGCCACTCCCCGCGCAATAGAGAAGTTTCGCCGGCGTGGGTCGCGCGCGGCTCGATTATCCGAAGCGGAAACGGCGCCGGCCGGTAGCTCGCGTGACTCGGGATAAGGTTCATTGTTAAGGGCGGCGCCCGGGAGCCGGGGGATTATCGCGCGCGAGCGTCATTAGGCGGCGCGACGGCCGATCCCTATCGGCCCGGCCTATATAGACCGCGGAGCCGAGGGGAGAGCCGAGGCGCCGATCGCCCGGCTATCCCCGAGGGGCTGTGCGCGCCGCCCGACCTCGTATTTGTCCAAATGACTCGGTGAATAGTTGACGATTCGCCTCGCGATTAGTTACTCCCCTGGTATGTACATGTATGTGTACGTATAGCTATACGCGTGTACCTGTGCATATGCACTCGCGGAGCCGCGCCGAGCGTTTAGTGCGCACTCATGGCAGTTAATATTTGTCACGGCGCGCGCGTCTGCCTCTTGCATATACGTAGATATGTATATATATATACATGTGTAGCGCGAAAGCCCGCCGCTTACGAGGTCTTTCGACTCGCGCGCACCTCAGGCCCTTCTAAATGATTTTCCATTTTTTCCCCCTCCTCTGACCGCCGTTCGAGAAATATCTTGTCCCGCGCGGAAGGGAAAACTCGAGATTGTTATGCGCACCTCGCGGGAATGCATAATACCGAGAGGCAGAACATAGGCCGGCTCTTACGGACTCATTTCAATGATATAACTAGCCCGCGGCTCACTCCTTAAGCTTGACAATATTTTCATACTCGCCTTCTCTCTCGGCCTTCTCATTCGGCGTATTTTAGCTATATAGCCGGATGGATAGATGGACGGGTTAAAAAATATTTTTAATAGTTTTCAAAACTAAATAACACCGTTTGCTTGGAAGGAATTTTGATACAAGTCGACAGCGCAGCAGAATTAGGATCTATTGTTATGAGAGGAAAGTCTTGGCTATCCACATATAGAAGAGCCTAATCAAAGTCTTTCCAAACATATATCTCTTTAAGAGGAAAATCTTTTGATTCAGTATTAAAGCGTATCCGAGAAATAATGGGTTCCTAATGGTCATCCTTTATTCTGGCTGATATTAACAGTTTAGGGAGAAGCGATCCGCTCGCCTACACGGAATTTTATCTAATTTCACGGATTACGCTCTGAACCGAAAAGTATGCAGATCGAACCTAGAATTTTTACTTTCATAATTTTTTACTCTTCGAACAAAAACAAATATGAACGAACGTATTCTTGAGCAATATAACATGAAAGTTAAACTATTTAAACGACTTGAAATTGTACACAAAATTCTTTATACTCTAGGTTTTTTCTCCGCGCGGTAAAAAATATTCGTGAATGAATGTACCCGTAGCCCGAGCGCAGTATAATATTCCGCTACCTCGGACTTTCCTTTAAAGAGTAATATGCGAGAGGCTTGTCCCTTGTTTCGCGCACAGTAGCCGCGCCTGGGATCAAAGGCCCGCGTATAATTCCGACATTTGATTCCTCCTACGGACGCATCGCACGAGAAAAGCATGGGCCACGCGAGAAAAAAGCCCGAGGCAGCGGACGGGTGGTCGCGGGGTTTTTCCACCTATCCGCGAGGGCAGGGGCAGCCGTAAATTAATTCCCCGCTCGGTTTTCTCACAGCATCGATCACGTTCGAGGGGCTTGGGCGCGATTCCTCGCGCACCTCGAGCGCGCCGGGTGCGGGAACGCGGGGCCAGGGACAGTTCCCAGGGCGCGGGCGGGGGGCTCGCTCGAGGGCCGCGCGCGCAAAAAGGGCCGCGCATACCTCGCGCGTTTAATTTGCGCGCGGGGCAAAGGAAGAGCCGCGGCGGCGGCGGCCCTCGCGCAAAAACCGACCGCGAATACTAATTTGCCGGCGGGCGGGGGGGAAAAAAAGCCTGAATAATTCGCCGGCGCGCGCGCGCTCCCCAGGAGATCAAGAGATCAGAGCTGTCCCCCCCTCCGGCGCGCGTGCGCCTCTGGAACTGGCTGGAACCGCACCTCGGCTTCCGCACAATGAGCCGCGCAAAAAGCGGTACGCCCACGCGGGGAGGGCGCGTGGGCGTAGGTGGCCGCGCGGCCCCCGTCCCGTTAAGTCCGCCCGTTGTTTTGCGCCGGGGACACGCGGGAGGGCCGCGGGCCCGCTCGGCTCGTTAATCATGCTTCGGCTTTGAGGCCCACTGTAATCGCGTTATATACCCCCGGCCGGGTCCATCACGCTAAGTGAATCCTTGGTCTGCGCGCCTCGCCTCCGCTGCGCCTGCCTCGGCCGAATCCCTCTCGCGGCGTGCATGTATATCGCGCGAGCTCGCGCGCGCGTCCACCGATCAACCGGCCGATGAATCTAGCCGAAAGAATCTAGCGGTTTATTCCAAGTTTCGAGCGCGAATGACGCCGCGAGGCATCACTTTTATATTATGCGCCGGATTTTTCCGCGGCCG
This sequence comes from Sycophaga agraensis, assembly GCA_018906755.1. Classification (NCBI taxonomy): domain Eukaryota; kingdom Metazoa; phylum Arthropoda; class Insecta; order Hymenoptera; family Pteromalidae; genus Sycophaga; species Sycophaga agraensis. The sequence continues at coordinate 5,618,760 of JACCIE010000002.1, read as the reverse complement.
GGCAATTTACAGTTAGAGATTACAAGATTGTGCCTGGGAAAAGTATTAAAAGCTTGTATTAGAAGAGATACGAGCAGGTGGAGCTTTCGAACGGTAAAGTTAAAAGACTCGGGGATAAAAGTGATACCTGCATCACCGGCGCTGGAAACACATGCGGCATTTTTCTCCAATATCCCGATTCGCTATTACACGCATTCTTACTGACTCGTCAATCTCTACAAATGGACTTTAGCAATTCAATCGTGATTATTCCCCCGCGCGATCGATAATCAAAATAAAATATAATAATCACAGGGCGGACTTTGATCGAAAAGACAATCAATTGGCATCGGCATCATCGGGGAACATGACTCAACCGCCACTAAAAAAACCACGCCAGCTCGTGTGCCTTGCACACAGTACTCCTCTATCCGCCGGCCCGCGCGTGTGCGCATACGACCGCGTATCGCATATATATACACACTCGACCGGGCAGATAAACGATCGATTGTATTATGACACGCAACGCTCGATATCCCGCTCGTCGCGGGAGCTCAAAAATCCCACTTGCATACGCGCGCGCTTGAAAGTGGATACGTGTAGGCAATGTACCTCTACACCTCTCGGTGTGCGTGCGTACACGTGGGCACGTGTGCGGATTTGAAGCAGCAGGCGTCCGCGTGCCCACGCACAATTACACTCGCGCCGATGGGGAAAAAAGCCGGACATAATGCCGATATCGCGATCGATGCCTCGGCTCGCCGCGGCAAAGCCGAGGAGCGCCTGCATAACGGGCCCGTAGGGTTCATTAATTACGCGCCGCCTCGTTTTTCGGAGCCGCGAGCGAGCGGCCAGAGCCACATGGCCGGGGGATGACGTGCACGCAGGAATCTCGGTCTCGCGTGCGCCGCGCCGCGCCTCGCGGCCCACCGGCCAATGCCAACTATATACTCACGTGCGCCTGCACACACGTGCACGCACACTCCCGCCGAGGGGATAATCATCGACGTGAGCCTAATGTCCTGCCTAAGCGATCTGTATTTTTGTCTTTCGCTGCAATATTTCCCTCAATTATGGCTGCTCCTGGGTAATTGCCCTCGTACAAAATTAATAGCGATGATCACCCTTAAATATGTAAGCGTTAACTGTACTGTTACTAATTTCATAAGCAAATCTTCACTACCTTTTTCATAAAAATCAACATCGCACTTATATCTTTTCTTACTTTTTTTGCAGGGAATCCTTAATATCACCTGTATAACTAGAAAAATTAGTTTTTTTCCACTGTTCTGCATCTACATGAACCTCCTTAAAAAGCGACGCTGTAACAACCAAATCGTTTATACGGAATAAATAGGACTAACGGTAACAATTTTTTAAATAATATAATTATAGTTTTCAATAAAATACAATTAAATAATAAAAATTAGTGACAATTAATATGATGCATTCCTATTTATTCACATGCGATAAAATACAACAATACGTTACGTTATGACAAGCATGCAGTGTACCTGTACTTATATATTTATAACATAGCTTAAGCGTTATTTACGACATCATTAGTTAGATTATTCGATTACAATCTTGCTACATTGGTACATATTAAAGTAGGTTAATTTTATTTGCTGCAATAGAGAAAGAGTTCATAATCGGGTAAAATTTTTACCCCGATGCGGAGCAATCGAGCTCGTTTATTTTATACAGGCTTATATTGTGTATTCCTGTAACCTCGGCTTTATCATATAAGCCCCCGCACCGGGGGAATGGAAGCGCAAGCTCCCAAGCTGGCTATAAAGTTAATAACGGCGACGAGCGTAGGACAGTCGGTGCGGTCGAGGGGCGCCGTCAAAGGGCGCGGCGGTCACGGGCGCAAAAACCCGTCGCGGAAAAGCGCGCGCGGAAAAAGCCCCGGGGCAGCCGGAGAACAAAGCGCGCGGGAGGCGCTTCCCGGAAGGGGGCGCTCGACAAACATTCGAGGCGGCCGCACGGGCAATCCGTCCCGCGGCCCGGCGACGCCCGCGCGCTTTTCCGCCGCGCTCCCTGATTAAGCGGCTACACGGCCCCTCGCCGGGGGGAATTTCCGCGCTATGCGGAAACGCCGCGGCGGCGCCTCGTCAAAGGGCCTCCCTTTTTGCCCGCCTCCCGCCCGTGGGACGCGGACAGCCGCCTCGAGCCCTCGGTAATTAGCCCCGGCGAATTATCACCTCCCGCGTCTGCGTATCTTCCCATTAAGCCGCGAGGGCCGCGTGGGTCGATTGTTACCGAGCCCGCGATGTGGAATCCCCGAAGCCAGCCGCGCATACGTCGCCCGTCCTTGCCTTTTCTTCCAACGTATCCTCAAAAAACTACGAAGGCAATTTCGCTCCCTCTGGCATTGACATTTAAAACTGCTGAGAATTAGTGATCTCAATGACTTAAACGTGACAACTACCAGATATCGATGCTACATAACCTATCGATCTATCTATCTGTCCTACAAACTGCGAACGACAGATAAATGAACTAAACGTGTGCGTCTGTTGTTGTCTCAACGTTTCCTTTAATTAGTAATTAAATTTAAAAACGAATTTAATTCCATGTGTAAACCGAGCAAAAAATCTTTTTTATTTCTACCAGGAATTCATTCGTTGTGCGCGGCACAATCATTTACCTACAAATTCCGCCTATTACGTACATGTATTATTATCATCATGTCCCTCGTCATGTCCATATAATATTATATATGCTCATACGGTATTGTAATTTTTAAATTATGCCTCGAGTCCATCCATTCAAACTCTTCAAATCAACGCAGCATATAATTGATTAGTGTAAATTACTCACTTACCCATCAAGATGTGATTTGATGTCAACATTTTTTTATGAATGCAAAGGAGACACGCGCAGTACTGCTACGTGCGTTTCGCCCGCTCTAGGGCCTCGGGGCCGTCGGCCAGCAACTCTGAGAAACCTCGAGATTGTTAGGTAGCGGCCGGAAAACAGAAGGATTGTCTCAACTGCTCGCACTCAGGCGGATACTCGAATACGCGCGCAGAAAACAAGCGACGAGCGGTGCATAATCGACGAAACCACGTATTTATTCTCGCCGTGCGCAGTCTCCTTTTCCCGCCTTCCACTTCGCTTTTCCTCCGAGCCTCTTGGCGACATCCCTTATATATTATGCCGTCACTGCTGTGTACGTGCGCGCGCGTATGTGTGCACGCGATGGAATTCGTAAAGGAGCCTCGAGCATATTCATAATAGAGGACCTGCGTCCAAGCCTCTGCCTTTGTCACCGAAACATCATCTATATTATATATATATATATATATATATATATATATATAAGCTTCAGAGGGTGCGCTCTACAATATGAGAACCACTCTACAGGACCAAAGGGTAACAAATTTCATTCTGCCTTCAATATCTTCTATAAATTAAAATTTTACAAAATATATTTAATGCAACTGAAATTTAGTCAGTATAATTATCAACATATCTGTAATTTCTAACCTATAATACTATTACAAAGTTACAGGTCCTTAAGATTACGTAAAAATACCAAACACTAACATTTCAATATTTAATTTTTAAAATTAATTTACGTGTTCGTAATCCAGATAGACAGGAGCTGTAAAGAATTCTCCGGAAATTATTTTAATAAAAATAAGAAGAAAATAATCTTCAAGAGTTTTTTAAATTTTATCCACACTGTCCAAGAGCACGGTCCAAAACACGATGCACAATATTACAGTACACGTAATATTGTTTTTTTAATAATAATACAACGAAAATTAATATATTTTATTACTGCACAACCTTGCCTGGCTTATAACCAAGCACTCTTGTTCTCGTAATTAGTGATTTAAAAACAAAAAACAGGCCTTAATTCAAACAAAGATACCTGCAATTCATAGTTGTTGATAGGAACATCAATGTACAGACGCAGCACACTAACTGAAAAACAAATATTTACAACTAAACCCAATTTAATTATATGCATATTTATTTATAACTAAAAATAAACTTTATTTCTTCTTTCGTTTAATAAATCGGGAATCATTTATTTTTTTAATATTATTTTTCAAGAATATTACATTTATTATTCACAATAATTTATTATATTATTTTTCTAAATTAATAAAGTCATTCACTCTAATTATTTTATAATTATATTTTTTTTGTTACTTCATATTTTAAATTCAAAAAGTGAAGACAATAAAGTATCTAGATTTATACCTTTTATGTTTATAGCTCTGCACGAATCTCCCTAATCGCATATTCCGTGTTCCTAGTTCCTACCAAACAGTTAGGCTTCCGGCTGTGCATCGTTCTTTAGCTCTTCAAGATGGCTGACCAGGTATGAGTTCTGTTAATAATTTCAACAAAAATTAAGAAATAGATGATTTAAAAGATATTTAAAAAGTAAAAGATAGTAACATTAAATTGATGATATCAAACATAATATTTTTACATAAATCGTCTTGTGTAAATTCAAGCATTAATGTTTTAAAATGAACACATTGGCACTCACACGTGGTTATCGCGTCATAAGTACTTCATTCGCTATATCGCAATTACTTAGACGCTAATAGATATTGTTTTTAATCATAATTTACAACATTAACATATTAATTATATTATAAGCGTTATTCTTCACGTAAAACGTAGATCGGTTTCTTATTTTGTTTAATTTTTTGTAACATAACCTATTTACATCTGCCAACTATGAAACGACAAGCCTGCTTAGTTTTATAAAATAGTTAACATTTTTATTGCTTTTTAGAATGTCAAGTCATTTCAAAAGCAGCCCACCATCTTCCTTAATAGGAAAAAGGGTGTGTCGAAGCATCGTAAACCTTTGAGATACAGCCGTAATGTAGGACTTGGATTCAAGACTCCCCGTGAGGTAAATATTACTGATTAGAATTTACATCTGAAGTCTTATATTAATAGCGTTAATAATTTTAGGCTATTGAAGGAACCTACATCGATAAGAAGTGTCCTTTTACAGGAAATGTTTCGATACGAGGACGTATCTTAACAGGAGTTGTACAGAAATTAAAGATGCAACGTACAATTGTAATTCGAAGGGATTACCTTCATTACATCAGGAAATACAATCGTTTTGAAAAACGACATCGAAACATGAGTGTACATCTTAGCCCCTGTTTCAGGTAAATATTATTTAAAAAAGTATACTGCGAATTAAAAATTTTGTGATGAATATTTAATAAAACTAAATTGAAAATGATGAGATTGACGACGGTCTTCTGAATACAAATTGAAGTAAATAATTCGTCTACTGATATTTAAAACTAGTCTTTATTTGTAATTAAACATTTTTATTTAATTTAAAATTAACTAAAAAACCTTTCAAATTTTTGCAGAGATGTTGAGATTGGAGATGTGGTCACAATTGGTGAGTGCAGACCGCTCAGTAAAACTGTAAGATTCAATGTCCTTAAAGTTTCCAAAGGTACTGGAGCAAAGAAGAGCTTCAAGAAATTCTAGGTATTAAGTTGTTATTATATAATGTACTTTTATTTAAATACTTATGTTTAATTTGATTATATACATCTTCCAAATCAAATTTATGATGAGATTTACGACGGTCTTCTGAATACAAATTGAACGACAATAAGTCATACACTGAAATGATTTTCTTGATAAAATTTTATTTATTATATTAAATATTTATGTGAATACATATTATTTTGTTCTTTTAGGTTTCTCCATAAACTTCATATTCATGCACTTTACCAATGCCTAAAATTGAGTATCTGTTGGCAGTAAAAACTGATACTATGTACAGCATTATTAAACATCAAATAATGTAAGGACCATCAATTACATTAATAAACGAATTTAATTAAATCGATTTTTTTATTAAATTGTGGTTGATTTCTTTAAAAAACTAGCAAATTTATAATCTTCAATATTATAAAAGTAAATTTGTTACCCTTATATATGTTTACATTAAAAGTAATTTTTAATTCTGTTAAATTATAGATTATTGAAAAAATTTAAGCCTTTACACTACTTTTTACGTTCTAATTATTGAATAATGGTTTTTAAAAAATGGTTGACATACATGTAGCTACATAAATTTATATTTATAAAAATAAATCAATACATCCAATGGGAATTATAAATTATATTAATTTACCTTAGTTTTACATGTTTTTAATTTTGTTATTGAATGGAATATCTTATATATTCCATATTAATATAGTTATATTATGTTATTGTTACATCTTGTATAACTGAAATTTTTATAGTATACTTAATTTTAAATAAAAAATACACGATTTACAAATACTGCATTACATGCAATAATCCATAAATCTCGTGTTATTCAATAACACAATTTTTAAATATAAATATATTTAATTTAGTTACAGTCTACAGTAAATTAACATATAGCTTACATTAATTTTAGTACAGCATAAATTATTTTTACTTTATTTGGAAGTATCAGAAAAATCATTAAAATATCACGACAACACTCGGTAAGTGATCCTTTACTGCAAGGCACATTGCTATAAAATTCGTTCTGTAATATTGCGTTGTATAAATATTCAGTCAAAAGTTTAACTGATAGATTATAAAAAATAATATTTTATGTAAAATTCATGAACTCTTATTTTATTTTTATCACAATTTATCCTATAACTTCTCATAATTTAACAATAGTATTGAAACGCTAATACTATATATTTTAAAAGAGAGTTTATATATTTACATGTTATAAAATTTTCTAAAACATTCAAATACTAGCAAAAAACTTTCAATTCAGCTAGCATTAACTATTATTTAAATGATTATGTTTAGAAGATTCAGCAATAAATAAAACATAAATAATTGGTCCAGCAAACCCAAGAAGTAATGAAAAACAAAGGAGCTGAAACCATGAAAGACCCCAATCTGCTCCAGAACACTTAAATGTATTTAAAATATTACTATTAGGTTTAATTTTATTTTGGTCTAAAGGGTTTATTAACTGCGTAGTTTCGTTCCCTTCCTCAAATTGTATTGATTCATTGTTGATTTGTGACAAGGGTGTTACAGTTGAATTCAAAATAATAGTATTAATTTCTACTGTAGAAGTTAATGAAGTTGGATCTGTTAACAAATCAAACGTCTCATTTTCTTTAGCAATTGTTGGTTGACTTATGTTATTAGCTACAACATTCAAAGGAATATCGTTTTCACTGTTTTGTAAAACATTTTCAGTTAATACAGAATAAGATTGCACTGGAACTTTTATAGAATGATGAGCATGTATTTCATTATCCTTATGAATTTTATTTATCCTTTTAAGTTCACTTATCTATAAAAAATCATAAAGTGATATATTAATTACATAGTTGCTTACATAAAATGTATACATACTAAATTATAGAAACAAACTAAAGTATCTTCAAGTTACGATAAACAACTTACTGTACATCTATATCTGAGAGCTAATGCCTGCAATGTATCTTCAGATTGTACGTTTACATTTATTACTTCTATTTTACAAGGTAAAGATCTAGCATGATTCCTTTTCTTTAAAGGAATATGATCTTCATCTTCACTTTGTTCATCTTCTGAACAAAGAAATACATAATATGGTGATCCTTCTCTTTGATTTCCCCTTTGGTATACTGCTTGTCTAAAAATATTTAACGTTGCAACAACCAAAAATATATTTTAATTACTTAAATGTAAATATAAAGTATGTATTATTGTCCAATAAAAGTTTTAAGGATATTGCAAAATGTTATTGAACAATGAAAACATAACCAAAAAAGTTACACCTTCCAGATTTTTGTGATTCATTTGTACTGCTTATAGATTTCTTTCGCATTTTATTAAGCTCAGGCCATCGGCAGTTTCAAACATTAACGTACTAACGATCCAACATTTTATAGAAACTTCTAATTATCTCAGAATGTTCCACGACGCAAGTGTCACTTTGTTGCAGACTGCTGCGTACTACAGCTGTGCATGTATAATTCTATGTCTATATAAACGTATCATATATAGAGTACTTTCACTTTACAAAATTACGAGTTTTTGTTTGGTTAAATTAAATTGTTTATATTTGTGGATATAACACTATTTAGTTTTGATTTATAATATATAATGTTCTAAATTTATTCGCTAATTATATGCACGCAAACAACAATATAAAACTTTCGGAAAATATTTACGCAAAAATAATAAAACAATTTGTATCCATATCATTATGTTCAGAAATTTAAATAAACCATATGTATTTATTTTTTATGATTATTTATCAAATGCTATTACTGCGCGCTTTGCAAATTTGACAATTATCGTAATGTTATGGTTGATGTAACTGCATCTCGAACTGCATGAGATTCAGGTAGTTACCCTTACATATTTTTATATTTTCATTTTATATTCTATAAAAAATTAATATAAAATTATTAATATTATTCATAAAAATTTTATATTCTATCTATCAAATAATTATTTTATTTATTATTTATTCCTACTCAACATTATTTTAGAATAATTCAATACTTCTTTTTATCAAATTTAAATGGGAATATGGAGGATAATCCATTAAAAGTATATGAAATGCATCACTCAGTAACAATTATTGTCAATTTTGTATACTACTCCACTATTATATATTTAATTATTTTATTTATTATTTATCCCTACTCAACATTATCTTAGAATAATTCAATACTTCTTTTTATCAAATTTAAATGGAAATATAGAGGATAATCCATTAAAAGTATATGAAATGCATCACTCAATAACAAATATTGTCAATTTTGTATACTACTCCACTATTATTAATCGACCAATCATTAAATTTGCATATTCGTCGTAGATTGTATATAAAAATACAAACAAATGATAAATATGTTGACGAAACCGCCAAAGGCTTAATGCTTCAATGTGTCCTCGAGTCGAGCTCGAGAGTAAGAGAGTTCGAGACATGTGCTTGTCGACTTATGCGCTAAATGTACTGCAGACCACTGCAGACGATAGAAAGCGCTTAACCTCAATTTCATTAAAAAACATTATCACGTAATTTTATATTACAAGTAAAAATAATTGAACCTTGAAGAAGTGAATGCAGCGGAATAGCTTAATAGACATAGGATTTTCGATATTTGACTATGTTCCATCGATTTTGGGTAACAAATTATCGTAGAATTTCGGTAGGTATTCACTAGAAAGATATCACACATTTGTTAAAAAAAAACAAAATTTTTAGCATCTTTAAACTATAATCTCGGTGAAAATAAGAAATTATTTTCTTATTTTCTTATGTTTTATTTATGTAAAATTATTCAGAGAATGAAAATTACTTATTTTTTAACTGCAATAAATACCTAATATTTTAATGTTAATAATATCAATACTTAAAAGGAAAGATGAATAAAATGAAAGTGTTACAGCTATTGTCACGAGTTTGGAATGGACCACAAAATGTCTTGACAGGTAAAGAAGCAGAGCAAAAGATGGTATCTATTCTACGAGATAAATTTCCCAAAGCAAAAGTAATCGACGTGTGTGATGTATCAGGTAAGATATAAATTCATTAAATAAACATATATATTTTTACACAATGTATTTTAACTGATATTTTATTGTTATGCACAGGGGGATGCGGTGCCATGTTTGAAGTCAATGTAATAGCTCCTGAATTCGTGGGATTAAATATAGTAAAACAACATAGAATAATAAATGAAGTAGGTGGATTATAAAAGGAAAAAGTTTGTAATGTTCTTGTTATGTTGTGTTGTTGTATAAGTTAATCATTAAATGGTTTTCAGGCACTTAAACAAGAAATAAAAGACATGCATGGGATTCGAATACACACTGGCATTCCTGAATCTTAGGTAGTGCTACATTAAAATTTATTATTAGAAGTATTTCATTTTGTATAATGGTTAAGATTTGTGTACATACATCACTATAAGTATCAAAACTACTTTGGCTTTGTTTTAGTAATCATGTCTATTAACTACTAAACAATAAATACATTATTTTCTAAATGATATTTCATATTTTATATGAATGCATTCCTTATTATTATTTCCTCATTAATGCATTTTAAGTTGAAAATTCCCGCGCGATATAAAGATAGATGGCGCTGCATTACTATGCATACCACGTGGTATCCTGTAAGTCGGTTTTTTATTGAATTCATACTTTGTAACTTGAACCGAAATAATCGTTGGTAGTTGTAATTTTAATTTTTAGCTGTTAAACTATATAAAAATATTATGAATAACATTTGTGGTTCGTCGATTCATTCAAAGCTTCAAGAACTTATATCTCTTCCTAGCAGTATTACACCAGAAGTTCTTAATAAACTTTGTGATGATGACTTAGTGCAACCGTTTTTGAATTGGTTTTATAATAATATAAGTAGTGATAATGTGCTTTCAGATCGTTGCATACAATTGTAAGTATACGCTGTTACTTTAATTTAACAATATCTAAATTCTCATACATGCTTCAATATTTCAAATAGAAAAGAGCATGTACAAAAAACTGAGGTATGGCTTCAAGGCAGTGAATTAGATGCAGCACTTGTTGAAGCAACAAAAGATTGTCCAGAATTATTAAAATTAATTGACTCAGAATATTGGGATAGTAATCAATCTTTCGTTGACTTTACTACAGAAGAAGAGTTATACGAAGCAGATTTTGAATACCTTAAGTCTATTGAAGATAGTTTAAAGAAACTAGAGTAATTTTTTATCTTTAATAATAACATATAATTTTAGTAATTTAGAAGAAAAATGTTTTAAAAATTTTTTATATTTTTAGAGAATGTGAAGAACATGTAGATAATAACCTTGATAAAGAAGCTGATGCTGTAGAAAGAGAGAAAGTTAAAATGAAATTAATTTATGAAAATAGTACATCAGTATTAGAAGAGTTTGACAAATGTCATAGACAATTTTCAAATGATGTTGAAATTTTGGCAAATTTGTATGTCAATGTAATTGAAAAGGTAAAAAACCAATTATGAAAATTTTTACATACATCACTTGTTATTAATTGTAAAATTTTTTTTATATATGGAATGCATTGCATACTTAAAATGTTTAAGCATAGAAAAAACTTTAATCATAAATAAATACATTTGATCTTAAAAGAATTTTAAATGATCATAATTTATTTTTACTCAATTTATTAGAAAGAAGAACCTTGTTTTTGGATACAAATGCCAATTGAATTGTATACTAAACAATTGGAAACATATAATAATTATTTAATCCTGTATGCTAAAAGACAATTTTCAAAGTCTCAATTAGATGAAAATGAAGATAACGTAGATCATGCCAGTTTCGTAAGTGAAAGTGATGAAACTGAAAGTTTAAGAGAATTAATGTGTTGTCAAAAAAAGTAGGTATTCTTATATATTAAATAATAAAATCTTGGAAGTTTTTGTCTACTAATCAAGTTTTTATTTTTTTTTATTTTAGCTTATTTACATCTAAAATGCGTGAGATAATAACTAAAGTAGAAGAAGATGAAAGTAAAAGTTTAGTCAATTTTTTAATAGAAATATATAATAACGGTAATTTGAAGGCTCCTAGTACATCTGTAATGGCAAGGTATTTTTTTAATTATTTTTCAACTACAATAAATAATGTATGTAGTAGCTACATTTGAGTTATGGTTCTAGAGCAGAAATAGCAGATTTAACTAAAAAAAGAGATTTCTTAGAACAAAACATTAATCATTTGCATGAACATCAATTGGTTAATACAGTTGAAAAGTATGCAAAAGCAAAGGTCATTAAAGTCTTAGAAGAGGAAGCAGAAGCAAGATTAGCAAGAAGAAGACATAGGCTTTTAAGTTTAGAAAAATTGTGTGCCTTAGCTAAGGAACATGGTCATGCTTTTGCAACTTTATTGTGCATGCTCCTGGAATTACAAATTCACAGAATAAATGAAATTGTGCAATTTGTTATAGATGCCAGGCATTATCTTTCTAAAGAGTATAATTTAACATTAATAAGAAATGTAATATTAAATTAATTTTTAAATTATAATACATACAAGTAATCTGTGTATATGAAAATATTTTATAATATTCATTATCATTGATTTAGGAAAATATGCAGAAATTGCAAGATGAATATGATTCTATTATGTCATCTCCTAAGATGAAAAATGCCTTCAGTCGAATTTTCATGGAAATGACTACAATCGACAATTTACAAGATAATTTTGATTTATCTGTATCTTATTTTGACGATTTAAAAAATGATAATAATTCATATTTAAAAATATTATTAGATGAAAAGTTATTAGAAATGATTGAGAGCTCTGAATCACTGTGAGTAAAATTTTATCACGAATGATATGCATTCTTTGAAGAGTAGTTTTACCTAATTTATATGAATACTTTTCAGAGAAAAAGAGGTAATGAAGTATTACAATGAAGAAATCGGAAATAATCCAACTTTAAGTTTCAAAGCAATACCTTATCATGTTGAAAATAATATGGATGAAACTAGGGAAAAAATTAAAAGATTAGAAGAAAATATAGAAGTAATTAGGAATAAATTAAAAACCATAATAGTACGTTTCAAACTTCAGAATACTAATTAATTATTTTATGAGTCTTTTAATTATTCTATGTTTATTTTTTTTATCGCTTTTACAGAAAGAAACAAGCGTTCCAAACTTTGAAAGAGAAAAATTGTTGATCTGGCAAAAATTTTTAGCAGATCCAGTGTCTCTTAAAAATCGATACGAGGAATTAGAAGATTTAAGAAATCGTACTATTTATTAAGCTTAGAACGGAATAGCTAGAATTATTTTTACAAAGAAGAAAAAGTGATAAGTAGGGGCATTGTCTAATCCATATTTAGATAAAATCTTACAAGGATAAAAATTAGACATTCGTATTGCTTAAATAATGCCAATAACAATTCTAAAATATTTAATACACAATGTGGTTTTTCATAAAATAACTCGTGCGATCGTGGTAGGTCGACGGAACCCCACTCTAAAAAGAATAAAGAGCAATGAGATACGGAAGCGCAAGAGTGCGCTTTCATGAATGACTTCCCAAGAGTTTCATATACACACACGTGCGCACACAGAAGGGTCTCTTCGCAAAACTCGTATAAGGTAACTACGAGGCGGTTTGGATGCTACGGAGAAGGAGGGAGGGGAAAGGGCGCCGCGGGGAATTAAGAAGCGAGGCCGTACTGCACAGAGCCAGATATAGTTCCTTATAGCGTACACTCATACATATACAGGAGTCTTGGGGTGTACGTAACCTTGATCTGGCGCACGAGCCGAGGCACGAGTTCCCGGGGGCCGGGGCTCGAATCTCCCCTCCCCTCAGCCACCTTACCTCCCCCATTCAGCTCGTCCCGAGCCCGAGTCCCGTCTGCCTGTGTATATTCAAAAAATTCTGTGTGCTCTGGAAAATTCCTGGCAGCAGGTGATCATTCGAGTCATTGTGAGCGAATGCGAGGGCCTTTGTACGATGAAATCGTACTTGTATCGATAAGGCTGAAACAGCGGTTGGGCCGAAGAGGGGATATCGCATTGTTGTCAGTCGTATAGGCGGAATGCTTGGAAGGGTTTATTGATGCAATTGCCCGTGTATGTGACTAGAGAGAGAGAGAGAGAGACTGAGAGAGAGAGCGATGGAACGAGAGAGAAAGGAGAGCGAGTGAAGGAGTGTGAAAGGAAGGATAGGATTGGAAGCCGAGTCGCGCGTACATTATCGATTCGCCAAGACTCGGAGTTAACGGTTTGTTTACACGGACAGGGCCGCGGGCGAGGGGCGCAGAGAGAGGGAAGGACTGGGCCGCGAGCGCGACAGAGAGGCAAGGCAGCCAGCCCGGGGGCCGGGGCGCGCATGCGCCGCCCGACCAAAACAGTAATAACAGCGGCGGCGGCGGCGGCGGCAGCCAGCGGCGGGAGGGAGCGAGAAGGAGAGAGGAAGGTTCACGGCTGCCCGAGCCCGACGCCCGTGCGCCAGTGTCTCGCTCTCGGCCCCAGAGGAGAGGTGGACTGTCCGAGGCTCCTCTCCTGGCCCGCCGGCCCATAGTGTACGCGCGGAGAGAAAGAGAGAGACGGGAGGCGCGCGAGTTGCGAGAGCTGCGGGCGCCTCAGGGACTCGGGCTGGCCGCGGGAGCCGGGAGCACTCGGGAGCGAGGAGTTGGGACTAGGGCTCGCGGGACGAGCGGCGGCAGGCCAAGGCCCTCGACTCCTCGCGGCGGCGGCGGCGGCGGCGGCGCTCGCTTTGTTTTGGCCGTGGGAGCGCACGCGCGGCGCGCGAACTAGCGGCCAGGGGCCGGGCGTCCGCGGTGGAAGCCAGCCCGGAGGCGCGGCGGCCCAAGATGCCGAGTGCCGAGGAGACGACCTACCTGATCGAGATGATGCCCGAGGCGGCCATCAGCCAGGAGAGCTTCACCTCGCGCGACGTGGACGTGCTCGTCTCGCGCATCAAGGAGAACCTGCGGCTCTCGGGGCTCAAGTCCCGCTCGAGCCTCTCGCAGCAGAAGCTGCGCCCCTCGCCGTACCGGCTGCCGGCGCGCTCGTGGACCGAGGCGCCCGGGCCCTGCGAGCACGGCAAGAACAGCGGCTCGGCGAGCCGAGCCCGAGCAGTCGTCGCTCGAGCGGCTGCACCGCTGCCGGCGCCGGTGCCGCAAGCCCCTCGACCTCGAGGACTCGTACGACCGCTTCCAGGCCCTCCTGCGCAAGGGCCTCCTCATCAAGGAGGCCGTCAAGAGGCTGCGCACCGGCCCCGAGGACGAGGACGACGAGGGCCGGCCGACGAGCACCAGCGCCACGAGCACGACGCTCGACTCGATGGACGACGAGGAGGAGGAGGAGGACGACGACGAGGAGTTCGAGGTCGACCTCTTCTACAGGAGGAAGCCCTTCCTCTACGAGGAGGAGGACGAGCCCCTGCCGCCCGTCTTCCAGTCGCTCGACCTCTGAGGCGCCCCGAGGGACCCAGGGGACCCGGGCCAGCTCCCGGGCGAGGAGGCCGCGGAGGGCCCCGAGCCCGCCGCCCCCCCGCGAGTCGTGCGCGCGTGAGGAGCAGCGCCGAGCTGCCAGGAACGGGCGCATCTGCCCGGGAGCTCGCCTTACGTGCCGCTCCGCTGTTTGTAAATAAATCCCGCGGCTGTGTGCGTATACGTGTGCGCGAGCGCCAGTTACGCCTGGGGCTTCGGGAGACTTCGGCCGAGCTCGGCCCGCCGCGCTAACTGTGCAGTGTGTCTACGTTCTCGCGAGCGGAGGACCAGCGCACCTGTGCGCCCGTCTCTCTCGCTCCCTTGTGTGTGCGCCCGAGCCCGAGCCCCGAAGCACCGATGCTACCATACTATCACCCTCACCACATCATCATCCTTCTCATCGCAACCACAAGCGTCATCACCGACTCTACTACTAGTACTACTCTGCGCCCATATTAGGAGAATACTACTCTGCACCGATTCCCAACGCTCGAGATAATACCTCTTCTCGCTTGCAGGCGGCAAGTGCTCCGAATCTCCATAACTAGAATATAGGTGTGTACACGATACGTAACATGTACTTGAAGTTTGCAAACGAAAAATCTAATTTCTTTTATATAAAATGCTTTATCTAGCTATATTATGTTATAAAACAACACTAGACGTCATGTTTGACCCATAAAACCCTTAAAAACCACCCTTCAACAAAGTGCCGCACAGGTTAAAATTATTCTTATTTCAAGTCCTGACCAAAAATTGTATTAAATTTTTTCGAAAAAATTTTACTAAATTATTCCAAGTCCAACATGCATAGCTATATATCTATATATATCTCTCAGCTACAAATATATGTTACGAGCTATACGTGTTTTTTTCAAGTCCAATATCACTCCGGAACGTACCCTTAAGGCAGTTCGAAGGGATGAAATTTGACTTAGACATATGTCAAAGTACAACATATTTTGATTTTTAAAGATATTAAATAATATTTTTGCGCGTCTTTTTAAGATGAATTCTTGTTTGTCATGTCAAGAGTTATGTGTGATTTTTTTCAAGTCCGATATCACTCTGAAACGTACCCTTAAGGCAGTTCGAAGGGATGAAAAATTACGAACTTAAGCATAAGTTAATGTAAAACATATTTTTTTTACTGGTACTACATAAACGAATACCTTCTTCTATAGTGGAATCTTCCTAGTTATTTGACTATGTCTAGCATTTTTCTATTTTTGACGGTATAAAATAATACTTGGCTTTGCTTTTTATAAGGTGATCTTTTGTTTTGTCAAGCCCTATACGTGTGATTTGATTGGTCTTGAATATCGTCGGAATTTGTATGTTCGGAATGGGAAAACGAAAAGCAATCAAAGATCGATTGAACTTAAAAGTTAAATATTTATTTGCCTTATTGTGGAGAAAAGCTTCAACTCATACCTATTGATACATATTTTATTATGAGACAGGTACTTGTTACAATTATTATTACTATTGTATTATTAAATTTATTGTTTTTAATTTTTCGTTACAAACATGTTTAACGTTTAACAATATGTTTTTATTACTAATTACAAAAGTCTTGCTGTACAATATCTAAATTCGCAGTATTTATTTGTGATCGCTACCTTAGTGATTTATTAACCTAACAAAATGATCATTTTGAACGTCGATCAATCTAATCAGGTACATTTACGGCTGCGTATTATAAACTTTTTTATGTTTATTTACAAAATGTTACGTTGTGGTAATTGACACCGCAACAAGCATCTCTGTCTTTCCCACTGCAACGCATGCTTTTGTGCTTACAGTGATGCTTTATCCTGACAGAAATTTGGGAATAGTTACCTCAGTTATACATTAACCCGACAGAAAGATCATATCAAATGCTCAATCAGTCTGGCCTGGTTAATCTAGCGCTGGGCAATTTGCATCTTCATTCCCTTATTCTTTCCACTCTATCTCCACTTCACTCTTCTCTTTATCCTCTTAATTATACTGTTATTTCCTTTTTTATTCTTCCCTGTCTTTTCTTGATCCTCTTTAATCTTCTTGATCTTCATTCTTATTCTGTCACCTTCATTCTCTTCATGGGTCTATTCTGAATTCTCTTCATTCCTTTATGTATTCACTTCTTTGGCATCTTCTGTATCTTCATTATTCGCCATTGTATATCTTACACAGCCTACATACGAATTGAATATTTGTCGGTACTTTTCTTTGACGGTCTAGATACCTCAATGTCATCGTCGTCCGTAAATAGATAATTCTTCTCCAAACCTTGGTAATGGCATTCGTGATTGCATTCGGAGCATTTCAACCATTTCTTTTTTAAAGGAGCAAAGCACGAAATACAAGTACTCTTCATTATTTCTGATTTCCTTAGTAATTCAGTTGCTACTTCTTGTCTTAATGCAACCGCATGCAAATGTGTTATGTCGGTTTATCCAAACTGATGGCTTAGCACCTCAAACAGAAGGGAAAATGAGGTTTAGTGTCTCGAGCGATAATTTTGCTCTTGACACCAGCTCCTAGTTTAGGTCACTCGGGTGAGCGCCACGGTCAGAGCGTTGGGGAAATCAGAATATCATAGAACGATTATTTTTACATATAATGCCAAAAGGGAAGGGGGGTCTCTTTCTCATCAAATCTGTATCCTTTAAGCGGAGTTTTTAGTCTTGGAAATAGCCAAAAATCGCAGGGGGATATGTCAGAGCTGTACGGAGGCTGGCGAAACTGTACGACTTGGTGCTTTGTTAAATATTGCTGCACAATGTGCGATGAAGACGCTGGTGCATTGTCGTGGTGAAGCATTCAATCATTGTAGTGGCATTGGCGATTGCATGCGGAGTACTTCAATCATTCCTTCTTTAAAGGAGCAAAGCACGAAATACAAGTACTCTTCATTATTTCTGATTTTCTTAATAATTCAGTAGCTACTTCTTGTCTAAATGTAACCACATGCAAACGTTCTGCGAAATTGGAGTTGCTTCCTAAGCATGAAATGTAATGAATTACAAATAATCCACAATCCGTTCCATTTTGTCTGCTTTGGTATGGACGCTTTTCTACATTTTGAATTATCCAATTAATATTTGCGATGCGTTTAAAGGAACTTGAATTTGTAAATTGTAGGAAATTTTTAAACGCAGTTGTTGCTCTTTCATTATCTGCATCCGTGTCATAAGGATCTAAAATACTTAGTGTTTCAGCTTTGATATTGACGTACAGCAGCCTCCAATGTCCTTCAAATACATATGGCATGAGTATGCGGTTATGTAGTTCTTGGTTGTAATTGTTGATTCGTCGTTCTTTTGGTATTCTTCTAACGCTGTAATCGCCAAGAATAACTGCTGTCTTATCAGTAGGGACATAGCTGCAATCATTCCAATCGTGAATACAGGTCGCAGTAAAGGCGTCGATCACCATCCCATTGATCCATCTGTTTTGACGCAAAGTAATAAATTCTTTGGCTGTTAATTCAATGGTGTTGATAGACACTAGGCTTTTTGATTTGTAACTGCCCACTGTTACAGATGTCGAACTTGATTTGAAATAATACTCTGGGTCTTTGATTACACCATTGTAATATGTTTCTGTCCATCGTATTGATTGTACTGCTTTATGTTCCTCATCTGTGCTATCTGTATCCAATTTATGAATAGTAATTTGTCCATTTTTTTCATTTGAAGTCGCTGATTTCGCATAAGTTTGATTAATGTTGTGTGTTCTTTTTCTTTTCTCCATATTCTTGAGTTTATTTTCTGTTTGAACTGCATTTAGTTTCTTCTTTTTTTTTGGAGCTTCGTTACCTGAATCCTCTTCTCCAGTAGTATTTTCATTTCCTATCACTTTGCTTAATTGCTTTTGCCTTTTCCTTGATTTGCTTTTCTTTGGCTGAATCGTTGCTGCTTTTAGTGCATTCTTCTCTTGTGATATTGAATCAACGTCGCTATCTTCTGTATCCTCCAAGAAAGGTTTGATTCTTTTTAGTATCGGTGCATTCTTGTGTCCATGTTCATGATATTTGGGCTTTTTTATGTTTCTTGGGTTGTTTGGATCAATTGGCAATCGTATTCTTCCTAAAACATCCTTGTCAAAATTTTCCAACTCTCGCACTTGGTCAGCAATGCCTACCTGGCTATTATTTTTGAAAACGATTGTTTTCAAGACTCTATTCATACTTTCCACGTATGCGTTACTGAGTCTTGACAGATTCTTATCCAAAACATCCAAGTCTAATGCAGACCACATAACGACGTACAGCATCCACTGTTTTCCAACGTGCTCGATAAATCTCGGCGCGTAATAATTGTTTTCAACTTTGCTGTTGAATTCTTCTTCAATATTTAGGCTTTCCTTCGTTCGTGAAAGTAGCCCATCAAATTTGTGGAAGAATGGAGAATTAAAGTATATGCTGTCGTTTGCTCGTTTCTGGTTGTTTAAAATTTTCTCTTCTTCCGTTGATTTATCGACTTGTTCCAAGTGATTTATGTATTTCGATTGAATTTCATCTTTGTTTCTTTTTATCATTTTCGAAAGATAGCTTAAACTTCTTGCAGCTTCTTTTTCCTTCTTCGTAATTAATAAGGTGCTGAAGTGTTGAAATACTTCTTCCATCTGTGGCATTGTTCTGCACATACACAGCAAAGACATACACTCCAATATCAAGCCTTTGAAGCCATCGCATTCGGGATAGTTATCGTCAATGCTTGAAACAGATCTTGTAAGTCACTGGATTGCAATTCTGGTTTTTCGGTTTTTTTCGATTTAGCCTTATAATAAATGTGGGATGGCTGCAGATCTTGCATAAAACCATTGCCGAGAAGATCACTGTTTGTTCGTCTCCGAATTTCCGCTTCATATTCAATAACCGGTGTATGTTTAATTGCTTCCTTTACAATCATTCGTTCTTCTCCTTGAAGCCTTCTAAATATAGGCGTCTCGTTTGGTTCATTATGTTTTACAGTTATTTCCTTATTACTGCTTATGTACAGGATGCCCGTAAATTCATTTTCAAAGTGATCAATGAATTTATATCGTTGGTGATCTGTTACTTTACATTTGCGTACACTACTACGCCTGCTCTAGTTTCCCTAGGATGTCCGTAAAAACTTAGGAAACATGTGCATTTGACGTCCTCGCTCATTTTTGTTGCAATGAAAGTTCGAATTTTATCGTATCTTGTAAATCCATATGAATCCTTTATCTCCGTTAGAACAAAATGAACGGAACCAATTTCAACGGTGAATTCAGTTCTAATTGCAACACTTCTTTTTTTCGTACTAGGACTTTGTATTGCTTCAAGACAGTCACTGCACTGAAATATAGAAAAAAACGCGTAACGGCCAACGTGCCAAACGGACAATGGGTCAGAACAACGTATAGTATATCTATACATATACATTTTTTGCATTGCTGTCACATTGTGCGTCTGGCACGTTGGTCGTTACCCGGAAAAACATTTTATTGATATGTAGGTACTTACGTCCTTGTAGTATTCCGCTTTGTTCTCCAGCCGCTCTTCGACTACACTTTGAGGTACAATAATTGCTGGATCCGCTGCTTTTCCGTTCTCGCCTTCCTTTCTTACTTCCGCGGATGCCGCGGCCAAAAGTCTTGGAATTGTGGCCAAGAGCTCGGCCTCCACCTTGCTCTGGACTCGACGATTGTATTCGCTCGACATTATAAATCTAGTACAAAAATTATTGAAAATAATAAGAAATAATACAAAACATCGCTTCTCGGCCTTTTGGCTAAGATCAAATGTGTAGTATCTGTTCTTATTGTGTGCCGACTTCCTTCCCTGTATCTGCAGCCGCGTGGGAATCTCACTGACTTCACCGACAAAGGAAGCAGCTCCGACTGTCAGCTCCATGGCTGTCACATCAGACTCTGGCGCCCAAACACGAATAACACATGAGCGATTATTCATGTCATCACGGATATAAGCGGGCGCAGGATCAGCCGGGATTTCCACTCCAACTGCTCTTCCTTGTGCGTCGCGGCGGCGGACATGACGTTGGCGGACCGGTTCGTTAGCGAACTCGGACGTAAGGGAGACTGGTACGGGATCCATACAAGTCAAGCCAGACTTACTGGCATGCGCACTCCATGTGAACGACGAGATAAATGAAGGTGGTAGTCGTCCAGAAACTCGAGTCAAGACGTTACAATATGCATGAACGTCGATCTGCAGCTCATTGGCTCCGTAAACAGCTGGCCATATCTGGTCAGGATTCTGGAGAATCCAATGACCATCAACGATCTGCCAATTAGCGCCAGGAATGGAGTTCAGTTCGTGAAACTGGTCACGAAAATCAAATGGCGTCAAAGGATTAGCTAAATCTAAAATTCGTTGGCGGATATTAGTTGGATATAGGAAAAGAGCCGCCTGCTCTCCGTTCGCTGGTTCCTGCTGAAATGGAACCGAGTGCCACACGCATGAACCCTCAATCTTGCCAATGGAGGACAAGATGTTATAGGTCGATATTGGGACCTGGGTCACGGGGGCTAGAACCTGTCGGATCTCTTCTCTGAGGACGAAGGGAGCGACGGCATCGAACGAAGGCATCTCACCCTGTTCGTAGCGAGCGAGATAGAGTTTAAAATAACTCAGATATAAGCCAACCCTATAATATTGGAAGATAGTGCATATCTCGTTGATGGCTGCAAAGTTCCAAGTCGTGCACATTCGACTGTATTCAGCAACGGCTGCAAAGCCAACACCTCTGGTAGCCACGGAAACGGGGATCGCTGTCGGCTGCACAGTGACGTGCATGTCCGCTAAGGACTTCTCCAACTCGGCGCAGGAATTGTCAAACACACCTAATCTCTTCATGACTTCCTCTCGCCTTTCCTGAAGCTGCTTAGCTCCGACCTTCCGACGAAAATTGTCGGTCCTTCGTTGCCTGGCTCCTTTTCCAGGGTTCTTCTTCATGGCTCTGTTCGGCGCAGGCGGGGCTTCCGCTTGTCCGGCCTCGGGTACATCAACTACGTTGTTTTGCATTCTGAAAGAAAAGCTAAACGATGTAGAGCAAAGTTCCGTATAACTCGACACGGAAAATTGTCGAGCACCTCAGCAAACTGGTAGTGTGGGGCTTAGTAATTCTCAGGACGAATTTATTAATTCACCGCCTTGGAGACCGAGGGCTCGGGTTGCGCCGTCTGTATTGGGCACCTCAGGGTGCCTTGCCAATTCATCGGCCACTCCTCCCACTGCCAGAGGCGGTGGGGTTCATGCCCGACGCCGAATCGTCTCGGATCCACACGTGTCTCTCTCCCCCCCAGCCAGGCGAGCTACTCCACCTTGCTCGCCATCCCCGGCTGTTCAGCAACCGGGAAGCGACTCTGATGAGTTTGGCTCACCAACAGCGAGCCCCCCCGCTGACTGGGAGGGGATGGGTCCCGTTGGGTCCGGGACAGTGGAGTCGAGTGTGAACCCCTCCGAGGCAGCTTTGGCTGCCTCGCCCCGGACCAGTTCCACGCAGCTCGTCCAGAGCTCCTCTGTACATCCTGAGCCGTCTGAGGGTGTCCCTCACCCCTGCAGTTCGGTAATCCGCCAGCTCCAGAGCTCTCTGATTGCCGACCTGGAGGGAATCAACTGCTTGGCTGAGCTCGAGGCAATTATGCCAAGAGTGATAGCCTTCATAAGCAGGAGGGCTGCCCGCAGACCGGCTCAGGGCCGAGCCAGACCATCGGCTCGGCGTCAGCCAGAAGCTAGGACTGCCGGTGCGCCTGATCGAGTTAGGGAAGCCACTCGGCTTCAACACCTATTCCGCCGAAACCAAAAGCGGGCAGTCCAGGAGATTCTGGCAGACTCCACTGGGGTCTGCCAGATCGACAGCAAGACCGTCCATGAGCACTTTAGTGCCCTGGCTGCCCGCCGGGACGGCGAGGCCGAGTGGCCCCATGTATTTGATCGGGTGGAGCCGTCATTGGAGAGCGCGAGACTCCTCACCCGCCCCTTTACACCGGAAGAGGTGTTTGGTGCGCTTAAAAAGCGGTCCAATACCTCCCCCGGTCCTGATGGCCTTTCATATTCTGAGGTCAGGGCGGGTGATCCAGGAGCCTTGGTCATCTGCGCGCTCTTCAACACAGTGTTGCGGATCGAGGGGGTCCCCTCTTGTTGGCTGGACAGCAACACCGTCCTCATCCACAAGAAGGGACCTACCGATGACATCCGCAACTGGCGCCCGATAGCTTTGGGGGATACCACTCCCAAGCTATTTTCTGCACTTCTAGCTGGCAGAATTAAGCGGTGGGCGGCGGCCAACGGGGTCTTCAGCGACTCCCAGAAGGGCTTTCTGCAGTACGAGGGATGCTTCGAGCATAACTTCGTGCTTCAGGAGGCCATTAAGGGAGCCGCTGATAAAGGGGGTGAATTGGTGGTGGCATGGCTGGATATGGCCGACGCCTTCACTAGTCTCCCCCACTCCTCTATCCAACGTGCCCTGGTTGGTCATGGCCTGCCGCTTAAAATGCGCAATATCATCAGCGCGATGTACAGGGGAGCGAAGACGAAAGTCAGGACGGTGGAAGGATTCACCGATCCAATCCTCATCCAGTCGGGGGTTAAGCAGGGTTGCCCTCTCAGCCCTGACTTGTTCAACCTGACCCTGGAGGTGGTCCTGCGTGAGCTGGACCGAACAGGGGAGGGGTGGACAGTCAGTGGTAGGCGATTTACCACCTTAGCCTACGCTGATGATGTGGCGGTCCTTGCCACTTCCCCCGACGGAATGAGGAAATTATTGGAAGTGGCGTATAAAGCCACTCGCTCGGTTGGGCTATCCCTCAACCCCCTGAAATGTGCAACCTTGCACATAGATGGGCGAGGGATGGTTCAGCCGACCGTCTTTAAGATAGGTCAATCTGACCTGCACCCCCTAGCCTCGGCGGAATCCTATAAACATCTAGGACTCCCCACAGGCTATCAAGTAAGGCAAACGCCAGTTGACACCTTGGCGGGTCTCGTGAGGGACGCCAATAAGATCGGTGCGTCCCTCTTGGCGCCCTGGCAGAAGATTGAGGCAACGGCAGTTTTTCTACTGCCACGCCTCGACTTCATCATGCAGGGCGCCCACGTGGAGAAAGAGTTTTTGACTGCGGCAGACAAAGTAGCCAAACGCCTTGCAAGGCAATGGCTAAGTGTCCCTCAGCGAGCGAGCCCCGAGATCATCTTCCTCCCCCCGTCACAGGGGGGTGCGGGGCTCATTCCGCTCGGAGATCTGTACGACCTACTCACCGTGGCCCACGCTTACAAAATGTTGTATGCGCGTGACGCTGCGGTGAGCCGGGTCGCTATGGACTCACTGAGGGATACTGTCTCCCGGAGGCTGCGTAAGCCTGCCAGTTTTACTGACATGGCCCGCTACCTCTCGGGGGATCTTGAGATGCCGCGGTCAGCCTCTAAATCCACGTACTGGACCAGAGTCCGAAGCGCGGTCCTGAGGTGCAAGACCAAACTCGGACTGCGCTGGATCTGGTCTAATGAGACCGAATGCTTTAAGATAGCTTGTGGGGGGGCCTCTGCCCCTGTCGGGCCGGATCGCCGAAATTTCATCACCGGCTTGCTGCGCCGCAGTTTATTCAGGCATTACGCGGGATCACTCCTTGCCAAACCAGATCAAGGCAAGGCTTTCGAGGTCCTCCGGAGGAGTAGGCACTCCTCCTACTTTCTCCGGAGTGGTAGGAACATCCGTTTTTGCGACTGGAGATTCATCCATCGCGCACGCTTAGGCGTTCTCCCCCTTAACGCAACCAAGCGATGGGTTGTTGGGGGAGATAAGCGCTGTCGCAAATGCGGAGACCTCGAAACGATCCCGCACGTCCTGAATCACTGCGGCGTGCATTCCGCCGCCCGACAGAGGAGGCACAATGGGGTGCAGGACAGACTGGCCAAAGCAGTTAGGTGTCGCGGGACTATCCGCGCCAACCGAGTCGTTGAGGGAGCACGCGGGGGTATGTCGGCTCTAAGACCTGACATCGTCGTTCGCGACGATGTGGGCCGCTGCATTCACCTAATCGACGTAGCCATCCCCTTTGAAAACCGCATTGCGGCGTTCGAGGAGGCCCGCCGCGCCAAGGTTGAGAAATATCAACCTTTGGCTGACCAGCTTGCGGCGGACTCTGGCTACGAAGTGACGGTGGATGCCTTCCTCGTGGGCTCTCTTGGCGCGTGGGACCCTCAGAACGAGAGGGTTCTGAGGCGCCTCAAAATTAGCAGGCATTATGCTGCTATGATGAGGCGTCTCATGGTTGGCGAGGTCATCCGATGGTCCCGCGACATCTATGTGGAACACGTTTCCGGGGTCCGGCAGTATGCCGAGGAGCTCCTCGGCTCCGGGGTCTCAAGCCCGCCGCCGTGAGAGGCGATTTATATGTGTTGTTAGTGTTTCGTCTGTGTGTTGTATTGTGGGGGGGCCCAGTCACAGGGCCTCCTAGGTTTTATTATTTTTAGCAGATTGCCGCTACGGGCCCACTTCAAATATTTATTTTTCTTTTCCTTTTTCTTCTTATCCTGGACCCGTAGCGGACGAGCTGATAAGGGCCTTCCCCCCGAGTGAAGGTTCTTGGTTATATTTAATTAGCCAAAGGCCTTAGGGCTAAAACTGTGTTGAAAGTAGACCTTCCTCGGGGGGAAGTACGCTCAATTGTGACTATAATCTGTTTCTTATTGATGATTGAATCAAATAATAATTGATGGTAGCAAAAAGCATCCATCGGTTTTAGACCATATATTCATACACCGTTAATGGCTCTTCTTCAACACCAGTAATATACGCAGTAAGCCAGTTATCCGCTGAACTATGAAATCCATCCACAGATTCAATACGTTGTAATAATGTTAGGATCTTATCTGATGGATTATCACCAAATAAATAATTAACCAAAGGTTGAAAAGCAGGCAGTGATTGTGATACCTGAAGCGCGTAAGCTAAAGGTAGACACTTATCCACTAATTCGGTTGACCTCGTATCTTTATTGATATTGATTCTGGATCGCTCATTAAGGTTAAATCCACATTTTAATATTAACTCTACGATGCTATGGAAATTCTTTAAGAAGAAAACTATTACAGGAGAATAATTTTTCCTAACATTTGCGTAAAACGGTTTATCCGTAGTCTCGATCCGCTGGAAAAGCGCAAAAGTTCCTTTTTCTGGATCAAAGGGTTTGAAAACATAGACGTTCCTACCTCGAATAGTGAGTTTTCGATCGAGCATCAGTCTACTTTTAGGCTCGGAATACTCCTTTAATGCACTGGTCGAAATAGATTTTTCACTCACTACCACGGTGAAGCAAAAGTGGAGACACACATGCAAGCAGGAAAATCTGCGCTTCTCGGCCTTTTGGCTAAGATCAAATGTGTAGTGGCATGTGTTGCCGCTATATGTGGCAGCACCTGCTGCTATTGCTCTGACGGCTCCATGTGTGGAGCCGGCGCAGAAGACCCGCGCGGAGGGGAGGGATATGGTAATATTCCTCCCCATCCAAGAGGCCGAGGAGCTCTCATGCCCCCTCTGTATTAGGAGGGGGATTTACTCCGGAAAGACAAAGGTGGAGAACTTTGTTCGCCACCTTAAGCAACACCATCCTGCCAGCACCGTGAAATATCGGTGCTGGAAGTGTGGGTTCATGGCCGCTCCGGAGAAGAAATATCCCCGGAAGCTGGTCATGGCCCACACTCAGGAATGTCTTCCCGGTGTGGCTCCCCCTCCTAATCGGACAGCAGTGGAGAGGAGGGAAGGCATCCGCGAGAGGCTTGGTATAGCCGGCGGGGTCCGGGCCCCCCAGGCTCCTGGCGGCCTGAGAACTACAAGGCATAACATCGGCCTAACCCAATCCACTCCAGGGCCGAATACTTCGGCACCTCAGCAAACTGGTAGTGTGGGGCTTAGTAATTCTCAGGACGAATTTATTAATTCACCGCCTTGGAGACCGAGGGCTCGGGTTGCGCCGTCTGTATTGGGCACCTCAGGGTGCCTTGCCAATTCATCGGCCACTCCTCCCACTGCCAGAGGCGGTGGGGTTCATGCCCGACGCCGAATCGTCTCGGATCCACACGGGTCTCTCTCCCCCCCAGCCAGGCGAGCTACTCCACCTTGCTCGCCATCCCCGGCTGTTCAGCAACCGGGAAGCGACTCTGATGAGTTTGGCTCACCAACAGCGAGCCCCCCCGCTGACTGGGAGGGGATGGGTCCCGTTGGGTCCGGGACAGTGGAGTCGAGTGTGAACCCCTCCGAGGCAGCTTTGGCTGCCTCGCCCCGGACCAGTTCCACGCAGCTCGTCCAGAGCTCCTCTGTACATCCTGAGCCGTCTGAGGGTGTCCCTCACCCCTGCAGTTCGGTAATCCGCCAGCTCCAGAGCTCTCTGATTGCCGACCTGGAGGGAATCAACTGCTTGGCTGAGCTCGAGGCAATTATGCCAAGAGTGATAGCCTTCATAAGCAGGAGGGCTGCCCGCAGACCGGCTCAGGGCCGAGCCAGACCATCGGCTCGGCGTCAGCCAGAAGCTAGGACTGCCGGTGCGCCCGATCGAGTTAGGGAAGCCACTCGGCTTCAACACCTATTCCGCCGAAACCAAAAGCGGGCAGTCCAGGAGATTCTGGCAGACTCCACTGGGGTCTGCCAGATCGACAGCAAGACCGTCCATGAGCACTTTAGTGCCCTGGCTGCCCGCCGGGACGGCGAGGCCGAGTGGCCCCATGTATTTGATCGGGTGGAGCCGTCATTGGAGAGCGCGAGACTCCTCACCCGCCCCTTTACACCGGAAGAGGTGTTTGGTGCGCTTAAAAAGCGGTCCAATACCTCCCCCGGTCCTGATGGCCTTTCATATTCTGAGGTCAGGGCGGGTGATCCAGGAGCCTTGGTCATCTGCGCGCTCTTCAACACAGTGTTGCGGATCGAGGGGGTCCCCTCTTGTTGGCTGGACAGCAACACCGTCCTCATCCACAAGAAGGGACCTACCAATGACATCCGCAACTGGCGCCCGATAGCTTTGGGGGATACCACTCCCAAGCTATTTTCTGCACTTCTGGCTGGCAGAATCAAGCGGTGGGCGGCGGCCAACGGGGTCTTCAGCGACTCCCAGAAGGGCTTTCTGCAGTACGAGGGATGCTTCGAGCATAACTTCGTGCTTCAGGAGGCCATTAAGGGAGCCGCTGATAAAGGGGGTGAATTGGTGGTGGCATGGCTGGATATGGCCGACGCCTTCACTAGTCTCCCCCACTCCTCTATCCAACGTGCCCTGGTTGGTCATGGCCTGCCGCTTAAAATGCGCAATATCGTCAGCGCGATGTACAGGGGAGCGAAGACGAAAGTCAGGACGGTGGAAGGATTCACCGATCCAATCCTCATCCAGTCGGGGGTTAAGCAGGGTTGCCCTCTCAGCCCTGACTTGTTCAACCTGACCCTGGAGGTGGTCCTGCGTGAGCTGGACCGAACAGGGGAGGGGTGGACAGTCAGTGGTAGGCGATTTACCACCTTAGCCTACGCTGATGATGTGGCGGTCCTTGCCACTTCCCCCGACGGAATGAGGAAATTATTGGAAGTGGCGTATAAAGCCACTCGCTCGGTTGGGCTATCCCTCAACCCCCTGAAATGTGCAACCTTGCACATAGATGGGCGAGGGATGGTTCAGCCGACCGTCTTTAAGATAGGTCAATCTGACCTGCACCCCCTAGCCTCGGCGGAGTCCTATAAACATCTAGGACTCCCCACAGGCTATCAAGTAAGGCAAACGCCAGTTGACACCTTGGCGGGTCTCGTGAGGGACGCCAATAAGATCGGTGCGTCCCTCTTGGCGCCCTGGCAGAAGATTGAGGCAACGGCAGTTTTTCTACTGCCACGCCTCGACTTCATCATGCAGGGCGCCCACGTGGAGAAAGAGTTTTTGACTGCGGCAGACAAAGTAGCCAAACGCCTTGCAAGGCAATGGCTAAGTGTCCCTCAGCGAGCGAGCCCCGAGATCATCTTCCTCCCCCCGTCACAGGGGGGTGCGGGGCTCATTCCGCTCGGAGATCTGTACGACCTACTCACCGTGGCCCACGCTTACAAAATGTTGTATGCGCGTGACGCTGCGGTGAGCCGGGTCGCTATGGACTCACTGAGGGATACTGTCTCCCGGAGGCTGCGTAAGCCTGCCAGTTTTACTGACATGGCCCGCTACCTCTCGGGGGATCTTGAGATGCCGCGGTCAGCCTCTAAATCCACGTACTGGACCAGAGTCCGAAGCGCGGTCCTGAGGTGCAAGACCAAACTCGGACTGCGCTGGATCTGGTCTAATGAGACCGAATGCTTTAAGATAGCTTGTGGGGGGGCCTCTGCCCCTGTCGGGCCGGATCGCCGAAATTTCATCACCGGCTTGCTGCGCCGCAGTTTATTCAGGCATTACGCGGGATCACTCCTTGCCAAACCAGATCAAGGCAAGGCTTTCGAGGTCCTCCGGAGGAGTAGGCACTCCTCCTACTTTCTCCGGAGTGGTAGGAACATCCGCTTTTTGCGACTGGAGATTCATCCATCGCGCACGCTTAGGCGTTCTCCCCCTTAACGCAACCAAGCGATGGGTTGTTGGGGGAGATAAGCGCTGTCGCAAATGCGGAGACCTCGAAACGATCCCGCACGTCCTGAATCACTGCGGCGTGCATTCCGCCGCCCGACAGAGGAGGCACAATGGGGTGCAGGACAGACTGGCCAAAGCAGTTAGGTGTCGCGGGACTATCCGCGCCAACCGAGTCGTTGAGGGAGCACGCGGGGGTATGTCGGCTCTAAGACCTGACATCGTCGTTCGCGACGATGTGGGCCGCTGCATTCACCTAATCGACGTAGCCATCCCCTTTGAAAACCGCATTGCGGCGTTCGAGGAGGCCCGCCGCGCCAAGGTTGAGAAATATCAACCTTTGGCTGACCAGCTTGCGGCGGACTCTGGCTACGAAGTGACGGTGGATGCCTTCCTCGTGGGCTCTCTTGGCGCGTGGGACCCTCAGAACGAGAGGGTTCTGAGGCGCCTCAAAATTAGCAGGCATTATGCTGCTATGATGAGGCGTCTCATGGTTGGCGAGGTCATCCGATGGTCCCGCGACATCTATGTGGAACACGTTTCCGGGGTCCGGCAGTATGCCGAGGAGCTCCTCGGCTCCGGGTCTCAAGCCCGCCGGCCGTGAGAGGCGATTTATATGTGTTGATAGTGTTTCGTCTGTGTGTTTGTATTGTGGGGGGCCCAGTCACAGGGCCTCCTAGGTTTTATTATTTTTTTAGCAGATTGCCGCTACGGGCCCACTTCAAATATTTATTTTTCTTTTTCTTTTTCTTCTTATCCTGGACCCGTAGCGGACGAGCTGATAAGGGCCTTCCCCCCGAGTGAAGGTTCTTGGTTATATTTAATTAGCCAAAGGCCTTAGGGCTAAAACTGTGTTGAAAGTAGACCTTCCTCGGGGGGAAGTACGCTATACAATATTATTCTGTTCTTATCAGCTTGAGTAAACTAAATCTTTTAACGGGTTGATCTTTTAACTGAGGTTTCAATGAAAATACCTCTCAACCTCTCTTTCTCACTATATGTTGTAAATTTCGTCGCAATATTTAAGGCGGCTACATTGCCATATTCGAACGTCGAGTTTCTGGTATTATGCCACGCATCTGGAACTTCCGTATAATTAAGGAAGTCGTAACAAGCGTAAGTGCGGGCTTCTTCACCTTCGTCAGTTATTGTTGCTTCTTTTCTGACGCGATATCCAACCACTCGAACAGCGACTGCAATTCTATGCTCCAGCTGATAGGCTGAAGCACCTCTCACTCCACCTTCACAATAACGAGCCATTCTATTGAATGCTCGTGGGGTGAGTTGTTTCTCTAAATAGCAAGTTTGGGCTATTGAGCCTTCCTTTGCTGCTATGTCTAGGGAGTCGATGACTTTGACTCCAACTGTAGATTTAACCCTTCCAGCAATAAATTGAAATAGGGCTTGATTTAGCGCAAAACGCGGCATATCTGCCGCGATTCCTTCTTCAATTGTCAAACCTGATGTTTCTAGGACTTGTCTTTGCTCACTCGTTAAACGAGTAGCTCTTTCTGTTCTTATTAGCTTGCAATTTTTGTTAATTTGGACCCTCTCATAGTCCCAAGAACAGCTAGCTGATAGAATTCCTTCTTGTATGTGTTAACGGGAACACCTTGAGTTGTAGCTTTGTTGATTAGCATTGCCATAAAAGCAACCGGATCAAATCCCTGATATTCCATCTTGGCTAATGATATATCAAATAAGCTCGCATCTATAGGCTCTAAAGAAATTGCCGCGAGATATTGAGTGGCAGCAGATATCTGAGCCGGGGTGATGGACATTTTGAACAAATTTATGAGAATAAATCAATAATATGCCTTAATACACGATTCTTGATTTATTTTTGTTTTAAATTAGAGTGTCTTTGTGTTTAATAACTTCCAATAGCTTCTCGCTTCTCGGCCTTTTGGCTAAGATCAAATGTGTAGTGGCATGTGTTGCCGCTATATGTGGCAGCACCTGCTGCTATTGCTCTGACGGCTCCATGTGTGGAGCCGGCGCAGAAGACCCGCGCGGAGGGGAGGGATATGGTAATATTCCTCCCCATCCAAGAGGCCGAGGAGCTCTCATGCCCCCTCTGTATTAGGAGGGGGATTTACTCCGGAAAGACAAAGGTGGAGAACTTTGTTCGCCACCTTAAGCAACACCATCCTGCCAGCACCGTGAAATATCGGTGCTGGAAGTGTGGGTTCATGGCCGCTCCAGAGAAGAAATATCCCCGGAAGCTGGTCATGGCCCACACTCAGGAATGTCTTCCCGGTGTGGCTCCCCCTCCTAATCGGACAGCAGTGGAGAGGAGGGAAGGCATCCGCGAGAGGCTTGGTATATAGGCCCAGTCACAGGGCCTCCTAGGTTTTATTATTTTTTTAGCAGATTGCCGCTACGGGCCCACTTCAAATATTTATTTTTCTTTTTCTTTTTCTTCTTATCCTGGACCCGTAGCGGACGAGCTGATAAGGGCCTTCCCCCCGAGTGAAGGTTCTTGGTTATATTTAATTAGCCAAAGGCCTTAGGGCTAAAACTGTGTTGAAAGTAGACCTTCCTCGGGGGGAAGTACGCTATACAATATTATTCTGTTCTTATCAGCTTGAGTAAACTAAATCTTTTAACGGGTTGATCTTTTAACTGAGGTTTCAATGAAAATACCTCTCAACCTCTCTTTCTCACTATATGTTGTAAATTTCGTCGCAATATTTAAGGCGGCTACATTGCCATATTCGAACGTCGAGTTTCTGGTATTATGCCACGCATCTGGAACTTCCGTATAATTAAGGAAGTCGTAACAAGCGTAAGTGCGGGCTTCTTCACCTTCGTCAGTTATTGTTGCTTCTTTTCTGACGCGATATCCAACCACTCGAACAGCGACTGCAATTCTATGCTCCAGCTGATAGGCTGAAGCACCTCTCACTCCACCTTCACAATAACGAGCCATTCTATTGAATGCTCGTGGGGTGAGTTGTTTCTCTAAATAGCAAGTTTGGGC
The DNA here is from genome assembly GCA_018906755.1 of Sycophaga agraensis. NCBI lineage: Eukaryota > Metazoa > Arthropoda > Insecta > Hymenoptera > Pteromalidae > Sycophaga > Sycophaga agraensis. Next base: position 5,586,286 of record JACCIE010000002.1, on the reverse strand, counting down.
TATTGAGCCTTCCTTTGCTGCTATGTCTAGGGAGTCGATGACTTTGACTCCAACTGTAGATTTAACCCTTCCAGCAATAAATTGAAATAGGGCTTGATTTAGCGCAAAACGCGGCATATCTGCCGCGATTCCTTCTTCAATTGTCAAACCTGATGTTTCTAGGACTTGTCTTTGCTCACTCGTTAAACGAGTAGCTCTTTCTGTTCTTATTAGCTTGCAATTTTTGTTAATTTGGACCCTCTCATAGTCCCAAGAACAGCCAGCTGATAGAATTCCTTCTTGTATGTGTTAACGGGAACACCTTGAGTTGTAGCTTTGTTGATTAGCATTGCCATAAAAGCAACCGGATCAAATCCCTGATATTCCATCTTGGCTAATGATATATCAAATAAGCTCGCATCTATAGGCTCTAAAGAAATTGCCGCGAGATATTGAGTGGCAGCAGATATCTGAGCCGGGGTGATGGACATTTTGAACAAATTTATGAGAATAAATCAATAATATGCCTTAATACACGATTCTTGATTTATTTTTGTTTTAAATTAGAGTGTCTTTGTGTTTAATAACTTCCAATAGCTTCTCGCTTCTCGGCCTTTTGGCTAAGATCAAATGTGTAGTGGCATGTGTTGCCGCTATATGTGGCAGCACCTGCTGCTATTGCTCTGACGGCTCCATGTGTGGAGCCGGCGCAGAAGACCCGCGCGGAGGGGAGGGATATGGTAATATTCCTCCCCATCCAAGAGGCCGAGGAGCTCTCATGCCCCCTCTGTATTAGGAGGGGGATTTACTCCGGAAAGACAAAGGTGGAGAACTTTGTTCGCCACCTTAAGCAACACCATCCTGCCAGCACCGTGAAATATCGGTGCTGGAAGTGTGGGTTCATGGCCGCTCCAGAGAAGAAATATCCCCGGAAGCTGGTCATGGCCCACACTCAGGAATGTCTTCCCGGTGTGGCTCCCCCTCCTAATCGGACAGCAGTGGAGAGGAGGGAAGGCATCCGCGAGAGGCTTGGTATATAGGCCCAGTCACAGGGCCTCCTAGGTTTTATTATTTTTTTAGCAGATTGCCGCTACGGGCCCACTTCAAATATTTATTTTTCTTTTTCTTTTTCTTCTTATCCTGGACCCGTAGCGGACGAGCTGATAAGGGCCTTCCCCCCGAGTGAAGGTTCTTGGTTATATTTAATTAGCCAAAGGCCTTAGGGCTAAAACTGTGTTGAAAGTAGACCTTCCTCGGGGGGAAGTACGCTATACAATATTATTCTGTTCTTATCAGCTTGAGTAAACTAAATCTTTTAACGGGTTGATCTTTTAACTGAGGTTTCAATGAAAATACCTCTCAACCTCTCTTTCTCACTATATGTTGTAAATTTCGTCGCAATATTTAAGGCGGCTACATTGCCATATTCGAACGTCGAGTTTCTGGTATTATGCCACGCATCTGGAACTTCCGTATAATTAAGGAAGTCGTAACAAGCGTAAGTGCGGGCTTCTTCACCTTCGTCAGTTATTGTTGCTTCTTTTCTGACGCGATATCCAACCACTCGAACAGCGACTGCAATTCTATGCTCCAGCTGATAGGCTGAAGCACCTCTCACTCCACCTTCACAATAACGAGCCATTCTATTGAATGCTCGTGGGGTGAGTTGTTTCTCTAAATAGCAAGTTTGGGCTATTGAGCCTTCCTTTGCTGCTATGTCTAGGGAGTCGATGACTTTGACTCCAACTGTAGATTTAACCCTTCCAGCAATAAATTGAAATAGGGCTTGATTTAGCGCAAAACGCGGCATATCTGCCGCGATTCCTTCTTCAATTGTCAAACCTGATGTTTCTAGGACTTGTCTTTGCTCACTCGTTAAACGAGTAGCTCTTTCTGTTCTTATTAGCTTGCAATTTTTGTTAATTTGGACCCTCTCATAGTCCCAAGAACAGCTAGCTGATAGAATTCCTTCTTGTATGTGTTAACGGGAACACCTTGAGTTGTAGCTTTGTTGATTAGCATTGCCATAAAAGCAACCGGATCAAATCCCTGATATTCCATCTTGGCTAATGATATATCAAATAAGCTCGCATCTATAGGCTCTAAAGAAATTGCCGCGAGATATTGAGTGGCAGCAGATATCTGAGCCGGGGTGATGGACATTTTGAACAAATTTATGAGAATAAATCAATAATATGCCTTAATACACGATTCTTGATTTATTTTTGTTTTAAATTAGAGTGTCTTTGTGTTTAATAACTTCCAATAGCTTCTCGCTTCTCGGCCTTTTGGCTAAGATCAAATGTGTAGTGGCATGTGTTGCCGCTATATGTGGCAGCACCTGCTGCTATTGCTCTGACGGCTCCATGTGTGGAGCCGGCGCAGAAGACCCGCGCGGAGGGGAGGGATATGGTAATATTCCTCCCCATCCAAGAGGCCGAGGAGCTCTCATGCCCCCTCTGTATTAGGAGGGGGATTTACTCCGGAAAGACAAAGGTGGAGAACTTTGTTCGCCACCTTAAGCAACACCATCCTGCCAGCACCGTGAAATATCGGTGCTGGAAGTGTGGGTTCATGGCCGCTCCAGAGAAGAAATATCCCCGGAAGCTGGTCATGGCCCACACTCAGGAATGTCTTCCCGGTGTGGCTCCCCCTCCTAATCGGACAGCAGTGGAGAGGAGGGAAGGCATCCGCGAGAGGCTTGGTATATAGGCCCAGTCACAGGGCCTCCTAGGTTTTATTATTTTTTTAGCAGATTGCCGCTACGGGCCCACTTCAAATATTTATTTTTCTTTTTCTTTTTCTTCTTATCCTGGACCCGTAGCGGACGAGCTGATAAGGGCCTTCCCCCCGAGTGAAGGTTCTTGGTTATATTTAATTAGCCAAAGGCCTTAGGGCTAAAACTGTGTTGAAAGTAGACCTTCCTCGGGGGGAAGTACGCTATACAATATTATTCTGTTCTTATCAGCTTGAGTAAACTAAATCTTTTAACGGGTTGATCTTTTAACTGAGGTTTCAATGAAAATACCTCTCAACCTCTCTTTCTCACTATATGTTGTAAATTTCGTCGCAATATTTAAGGCGGCTACATTGCCATATTCGAACGTCGAGTTTCTGGTATTATGCCACGCATCTGGAACTTCCGTATAATTAAGGAAGTCGTAACAAGCGTAAGTGCGGGCTTCTTCACCTTCGTCAGTTATTGTTGCTTCTTTTCTGACGCGATATCCAACCACTCGAACAGCGACTGCAATTCTATGCTCCAGCTGATAGGCTGAAGCACCTCTCACTCCACCTTCACAATAACGAGCCATTCTATTGAATGCTCGTGGGGTGAGTTGTTTCTCTAAATAGCAAGTTTGGGCTATTGAGCCTTCCTTTGCTGCTATGTCTAGGGAGTCGATGACTTTGACTCCAACTGTAGATTTAACCCTTCCAGCAATAAATTGAAATAGGGCTTGATTTAGCGCAAAACGCGGCATATCTGCCGCGATTCCTTCTTCAATTGTCAAACCTGATGTTTCTAGGACTTGTCTTTGCTCACTCGTTAAACGAGTAGCTCTTTCTGTTCTTATTAGCTTGCAATTTTTGTTAATTTGGACCCTCTCATAGTCCCAAGAACAGCCAGCTGATAGAATTCCTTCTTGTATGTGTTAACGGGAACACCTTGAGTTGTAGCTTTGTTGATTAGCATTGCCATAAAAGCAACCGGATCAAATCCCTGATATTCCATCTTGGCTAATGATATATCAAATAAGCTCGCATCTATAGGCTCTAAAGAAATTGCCGCGAGATATTGAGTGGCAGCAGATATCTGAGCCGGGGTGATGGACATTTTGAACAAATTTATGAGAATAAATCAATAATATGCCTTAATACACGATTCTTGATTTATTTTTGTTTTAAATTAGAGTGTCTTTGTGTTTAATAACTTCCAATAGCTTCTCGCTTCTCGGCCTTTTGGCTAAGATCAAATGTGTAGTGGCATGTGTTGCCGCTATATGTGGCAGCACCTGCTGCTATTGCTCTGACGGCTCCATGTGTGGAGCCGGCGCAGAAGACCCGCGCGGAGGGGAGGGATATGGTAATATTCCTCCCCATCCAAGAGGCCGAGGAGCTCTCATGCCCCCTCTGTATTAGGAGGGGGATTTACTCCGGAAAGACAAAGGTGGAGAACTTTGTTCGCCACCTTAAGCAACACCATCCTGCCAGCACCGTGAAATATCGGTGCTGGAAGTGTGGGTTCATGGCCGCTCCAGAGAAGAAATATCCCCGGAAGCTGGTCATGGCCCACACTCAGGAATGTCTTCCCGGTGTGGCTCCCCCTCCTAATCGGACAGCAGTGGAGAGGAGGGAAGGCATCCGCGAGAGGCTTGGTATATAGGCCCAGTCACAGGGCCTCCTAGGTTTTATTATTTTTTTAGCAGATTGCCGCTACGGGCCCACTTCAAATATTTATTTTTCTTTTTCTTTTTCTTCTTATCCTGGACCCGTAGCGGACGAGCTGATAAGGGCCTTCCCCCCGAGTGAAGGTTCTTGGTTATATTTAATTAGCCAAAGGCCTTAGGGCTAAAACTGTGTTGAAAGTAGACCTTCCTCGGGGGGAAGTACGCTATACAATATTATTCTGTTCTTATCAGCTTGAGTAAACTAAATCTTTTAACGGGTTGATCTTTTAACTGAGGTTTCAATGAAAATACCTCTCAACCTCTCTTTCTCACTATATGTTGTAAATTTCGTCGCAATATTTAAGGCGGCTACATTGCCATATTCGAACGTCGAGTTTCTGGTATTATGCCACGCATCTGGAACTTCCGTATAATTAAGGAAGTCGTAACAAGCGTAAGTGCGGGCTTCTTCACCTTCGTCAGTTATTGTTGCTTCTTTTCTGACGCGATATCCAACCACTCGAACAGCGACTGCAATTCTATGCTCCAGCTGATAGGCTGAAGCACCTCTCACTCCACCTTCACAATAACGAGCCATTCTATTGAATGCTCGTGGGGTGAGTTGTTTCTCTAAATAGCAAGTTTGGGCTATTGAGCCTTCCTTTGCTGCTATGTCTAGGGAGTCGATGACTTTGACTCCAACTGTAGATTTAACCCTTCCAGCAATAAATTGAAATAGGGCTTGATTTAGCGCAAAACGCGGCATATCTGCCGCGATTCCTTCTTCAATTGTCAAACCTGATGTTTCTAGGACTTGTCTTTGCTCACTCGTTAAACGAGTAGCTCTTTCTGTTCTTATTAGCTTGCAATTTTTGTTAATTTGGACCCTCTCATAGTCCCAAGAACAGCCAGCTGATAGAATTCCTTCTTGTATGTGTTAACGGGAACACCTTGAGTTGTAGCTTTGTTGATTAGCATTGCCATAAAAGCAACCGGATCAAATCCCTGATATTCCATCTTGGCTAATGATATATCAAATAAGCTCGCATCTATAGGCTCTAAAGAAATTGCCGCGAGATATTGAGTGGCAGCAGATATCTGAGCCGGGGTGATGGACATTTTGAACAAATTTATGAGAATAAATCAATAATATGCCTTAATACACGATTCTTGATTTATTTTTGTTTTAAATTAGAGTGTCTTTGTGTTTAATAACTTCCAATAGCTTCTCGCTTCTCGGCCTTTTGGCTAAGATCAAATGTGTAGTGGCATGTGTTGCCGCTATATGTGGCAGCACCTGCTGCTATTGCTCTGACGGCTCCATGTGTGGAGCCGGCGCAGAAGACCCGCGCGGAGGGGAGGGATATGGTAATATTCCTCCCCATCCAAGAGGCCGAGGAGCTCTCATGCCCCCTCTGTATTAGGAGGGGGATTTACTCCGGAAAGACAAAGGTGGAGAACTTTGTTCGCCACCTTAAGCAACACCATCCTGCCAGCACCGTGAAATATCGGTGCTGGAAGTGTGGGTTCATGGCCGCTCCAGAGAAGAAATATCCCCGGAAGCTGGTCATGGCCCACACTCAGGAATGTCTTCCCGGTGTGGCTCCCCCTCCTAATCGGACAGCAGTGGAGAGGAGGGAAGGCATCCGCGAGAGGCTTGGTATATAGGCCCAGTCACAGGGCCTCCTAGGTTTTATTATTTTTTTAGCAGATTGCCGCTACGGGCCCACTTCAAATATTTATTTTTCTTTTTCTTTTTCTTCTTATCCTGGACCCGTAGCGGACGAGCTGATAAGGGCCTTCCCCCCGAGTGAAGGTTCTTGGTTATATTTAATTAGCCAAAGGCCTTAGGGCTAAAACTGTGTTGAAAGTAGACCTTCCTCGGGGGGAAGTACGCTATACAATATTATTCTGTTCTTATCAGCTTGAGTAAACTAAATCTTTTAACGGGTTGATCTTTTAACTGAGGTTTCAATGAAAATACCTCTCAACCTCTCTTTCTCACTATATGTTGTAAATTTCGTCGCAATATTTAAGGCGGCTACATTGCCATATTCGAACGTCGAGTTTCTGGTATTATGCCACGCATCTGGAACTTCCGTATAATTAAGGAAGTCGTAACAAGCGTAAGTGCGGGCTTCTTCACCTTCGTCAGTTATTGTTGCTTCTTTTCTGACGCGATATCCAACCACTCGAACAGCGACTGCAATTCTATGCTCCAGCTGATAGGCTGAAGCACCTCTCACTCCACCTTCACAATAACGAGCCATTCTATTGAATGCTCGTGGGGTGAGTTGTTTCTCTAAATAGCAAGTTTGGGCTATTGAGCCTTCCTTTGCTGCTATGTCTAGGGAGTCGATGACTTTGACTCCAACTGTAGATTTAACCCTTCCAGCAATAAATTGAAATAGGGCTTGATTTAGCGCAAAACGCGGCATATCTGCCGCGATTCCTTCTTCAATTGTCAAACCTGATGTTTCTAGGACTTGTCTTTGCTCACTCGTTAAACGAGTAGCTCTTTCTGTTCTTATTAGCTTGCAATTTTTGTTAATTTGGACCCTCTCATAGTCCCAAGAACAGCTAGCTGATAGAATTCCTTCTTGTATGTGTTAACGGGAACACCTTGAGTTGTAGCTTTGTTGATTAGCATTGCCATAAAAGCAACCGGATCAAATCCCTGATATTCCATCTTGGCTAATGATATATCAAATAAGCTCGCATCTATAGGCTCTAAAGAAATTGCCGCGAGATATTGAGTGGCAGCAGATATCTGAGCCGGGGTGATGGACATTTTGAACAAATTTATGAGAATAAATCAATAATATGCCTTAATACACGATTCTTGATTTATTTTTGTTTTAAATTAGAGTGTCTTTGTGTTTAATAACTTCCAATAGCTTCTCGCTTCTCGGCCTTTTGGCTAAGATCAAATGTGTAGTGGCATGTGTTGCCGCTATATGTGGCAGCACCTGCTGCTATTGCTCTGACGGCTCCATGTGTGGAGCCGGCGCAGAAGACCCGCGCGGAGGGGAGGGATATGGTAATATTCCTCCCCATCCAAGAGGCCGAGGAGCTCTCATGCCCCCTCTGTATTAGGAGGGGGATTTACTCCGGAAAGACAAAGGTGGAGAACTTTGTTCGCCACCTTAAGCAACACCATCCTGCCAGCACCGTGAAATATCGGTGCTGGAAGTGTGGGTCATGGCCGCTCCAGAGAAGAAATATCCCGGAAGCTGGTCATGGCCACACTCAGGAATGTCTTCCCGGTGTGGCTCCCCCTCCTAATCGGACAGCAGTGGAGAGGAGGGAAGGCATCCGCGAGAGGCTTGGTATTGGCCCAGTCACAGGGCCTCCTAGGTTTTATTATTTTTTTAGCAGATTGCCGCTACGGGCCCACTTCAAATATTTATTTTTCTTTTTCTTTTTCTTCTTATCCTGGACCCGTAGCGGACGAGCTGATAAGGGCCTTCCCCCCGAGTGAAGGTTCTTGGTTATATTTAATTAGCCAAAGGCCTTAGGGCTAAAACTGTGTTGAAAGTAGACCTTCCCTCGGGGGGAAGTACGCTATACAATATTATTCTGTTCTTATCAGCTTGAGTAAACTAAATCTTTTAACGGGTTGATCTTTTAACTGAGGTTTCAATGAAAATACCTCTCAACCTCTCTTTCTCACTATATGTTGTAAATTTCGTCGCAATATTTAAGGCGGCTACATTGCCATATTCGAACGTCGAGTTTCTGGTATTATGCCACGCATCTGGAACTTCCGTATAATTAAGGAAGTCGTAACAAGCGTAAGTGCGGGCTTCTTCACCTTCGTCAGTTATTGTTGCTTCTTTTCTGACGCGATATCCAACCACTCGAACAGCGACTGCAATTCTATGCTCCAGCTGATAGGCTGAAGCACCTCTCACTCCACCTTCACAATAACGAGCCATTCTATTGAATGCTCGTGGGGTGAGTTGTTTCTCTAAATAGCAAGTTTGGGCTATTGAGCCTTCCTTTGCTGCTATGTCTAGGGAGTCGATGACTTTGACTCCAACTGTAGATTTAACCCTTCCAGCAATAAATTGAAATAGGGCTTGATTTAGCGCAAAACGCGGCATATCTGCCGCGATTCCTTCTTCAATTGTCAAACCTGATGTTTCTAGGACTTGTCTTTGCTCACTCGTTAAACGAGTAGCTCTTTCTGTTCTTATTAGCTTGCAATTTTTGTTAATTTGGACCCTCTCATAGTCCCAAGAACAGCTAGCTGATAGAATTCCTTCTTGTATGTGTTAACGGGAACACCTTGAGTTGTAGCTTTGTTGATTAGCATTGCCATAAAAGCAACCGGATCAAATCCCTGATATTCCATCTTGGCTAATGATATATCAAATAAGCTCGCATCTATAGGCTCTAAAGAAATTGCCGCGAGATATTGAGTGGCAGCAGATATCTGAGCCGGGGTGATGGACATTTTGAACAAATTTATGAGAATAAATCAATAATATGCCTTAATACACGATTCTTGATTTATTTTTGTTTTAAATTAGAGTGTCTTTGTGTTTAATAACTTCCAATAGCTTCTCGCTTCTCGGCCTTTTGGCTAAGATCAAAGTGTAGTGGCATGTGTTGCCGCTATATGTGGCAGCACCTGCTGCTATTGCTCTGACGGCTCCATGTGTGGAGCCGGCGCAGAAGACCCGCGCGGAGGGGAGGGATATGGTAATATTCCTCCCCATCCAAGAGGCCGAGGAGCTCTCATGCCCCCTCTGTATTAGGAGGGGGATTTAGGGGTCTCAAGCCCGCCGGCCGTGAGAGGCGATTTATATGTGTTGATAGTGTTTCGTCTGTGTGTTTGTATTGTGGGGGGCCCAGTCACAGGGCCTCCTAGGTTTTATTATTTTTTTAGCAGATTGCCGCTACGGGCCCACTTCAAATATTTATTTTTCTTTTTCTTTTTCTTCTTATCCTGGACCCGTAGCGGACGAGCTGATAAGGGCCTTCCCCCCGAGTGAAGGTTCTTGGTTATATTTAATTAGCCAAAGGCCTTAGGGCTAAAACTGTGTTGAAAGCAGACCTCCCTCGGGGGGAAGTACGCTATACAATATTATTCTGTTCTTATCAGCTTGAGTAAACTAAATCTTTTAACGGGTTGATCTTTTAACTGAGGTTTCAATGAAAATACCTCTCAACCTCTCTTTCTCACTATATGTTGTAAATTTCGTCGCAATATTTAAGGCGGCTACATTGCCATATTCGAACGTCGAGTTTCTGGTATTATGCCACGCATCTGGAACTTCCGTATAATTAAGGAAGTCGTAACAAGCGTAAGTGCGGGCTTCTTCACCTTCGTCAGTTATTGTTGCTTCTTTTCTGACGCGATATCCAACCACTCGAACAGCGACTGCAATTCTATGCTCCAGCTGATAGGCTGAAGCACCTCTCACTCCACCTTCACAATAACGAGCCATTCTATTGAATGCTCGTGGGGTGAGTTGTTTCTCTAAATAGCAAGTTTGGGCTATTGAGCCTTCCTTTGCTGCTATGTCTAGGGAGTCGATGACTTTGACTCCAACTGTAGATTTAACCCTTCCAGCAATAAATTGAAATAGGGCTTGATTTAGCGCAAAACGCGGCATATCTGCCGCGATTCCTTCTTCAATTGTCAAACCTGATGTTTCTAGGACTTGTCTTTGCTCACTCGTTAAACGAGTAGCTCTTTCTGTTCTTATTAGCTTGCAATTTTTGTTAATTTGGACCCTCTCATAGTCCCAAGAACAGCTAGCTGATAGAATTCCTTCTTGTATGTGTTAACGGGAACACCTTGAGTTGTAGCTTTGTTGATTAGCATTGCCATAAAAGCAACCGGATCAAATCCCTGATATTCCATCTTGGCTAATGATATATCAAATAAGCTCGCATCTATAGGCTCTAAAGAAATTGCCGCGAGATATTGAGTGGCAGCAGATATCTGAGCCGGGGTGATGGACATTTTGAACAAATTTATGAGAATAAATCAATAATATGCCTTAATACACGATTCTTGATTTATTTTTGTTTTAAATTAGAGTGTCTTTGTGTTTAATAACTTCCAATAGCTTCTCGCTTCTCGGCCTTTTGGCTAAGATCAAATGTGTAGTGGCATGTGTTGCCGCTATATGTGGCAGCACCTGCTGCTATTGCTCTGACGGCTCCATGTGTGGAGCCGGCGCAGAAGACCCGCGCGGAGGGGAGGGATATGGTAATATTCCTCCCCATCCAAGAGGCCGAGGAGCTCTCATGCCCCCTCTGTATTAGGAGGGGGATTTACTCCGGAAAGACAAAGGTGGAGAACTTTGTTCGCCACCTTAAGCAACACCATCCTGCCAGCACCGTGAAATATCGGTGCTGGAAGTGTGGGTTCATGGCCGCTCCAGAGAAGAAATATCCCCGGAAGCTGGTCATGGCCCACACTCAGGAATGTCTTCCCGGTGTGGCTCCCCCTCCTAATCGGACAGCAGTGGAGAGGAGGGAAGGCATCCGCGAGAGGCTTGGTATATAGGCCCAGTCACAGGGCCTCCTAGGTTTTATTATTTTTTTAGCAGATTGCCGCTACGGGCCCACTTCAAATATTTATTTTTCTTTTTCTTTTTCTTCTTATCCTGGACCCGTAGCGGACGAGCTGATAAGGGCCTTCCCCCCGAGTGAAGGTTCTTGGTTATATTTAATTAGCCAAAGGCCTTAGGGCTAAAACTGTGTTGAAAGTAGACCTTCCTCGGGGGGAAGTACGCTATAAATATCTATACATATACATTTTTTGCATTGCTGTCACATTGTGCGTCTGGCACGTTGGTCGTTACCCGGAAAAACATTTTATTGATATGTAGGTACTTACGTCCTTGTAGTATTCCGCTTTGTTCTCCAGCCGCTCTTCGACTACACTTTGAGGTACAATAATTGCTGGATCCGCTGCTTTTCCGTTCTCGCCTTCCTTTCTTACTTCCGCGGATGCCGCGGCCAAAAGTCTTGGAATTGTGGCCAAGAGCTCGGCCTCCACCTTGCTCTGGACTCGACGATTGTATTCGCTCGACATTATAAATCTAGTACAAAAATTATTGAAAATAATAAGAAATAATACAAAACATTCTCAAAACCCTTTACATAAAAAATATCAAAATACTTACTTAAATAGTCAAAGAATCCACTGGATATATTTTTCAACTTCGTCGCTCGACCACGTGGGTGAACAGTCTAGTGTAAAAGACAAAATCCGTCTGTCGGTCAATTTGACTATTGGATACTCTTTGCTATACTCTTTGTTAATGTTTGCAACACCGCTTTGATGGAAGGGGAAGGGGGAACAGAGTGTTCCCCCCCCGGCCCAGGGGGGTAGGGGGACAGGGCGTCACTTCGCCGAACGCCCGGCCTAGGGAGGAAGGGGGACGGCCGAGCGCTAGAGAGAACCAAAAGAGTATCCAAAAGAGTACTAAGAAAGGCTGAACTCCCATCTACTACCGTGTAACGCTTTGCAATTCCTTGACAGTCTTTCATACTCTTTGATACTCTTTTGATACTCTTTTGCAACTCTTTTCATATTCATTTGATACTCGTTGATACTCTTCTGGATACTTGTTTCAATTCATACATATCGCTCTCTTCATATAAGAAACAAGAATCCGTCATAAAAACGTGCGCAAAAGCGTAGTATTCTCTTTAGATTGAATATAACTTCTTGTAATGCATATTTGTCGCTGAGATATATATAGATATATAGCTATGCATGTTGGACTTTTTGAAAATTTTTTTTTTTTAATTTGCATTGATTTTATACGTTAACATGGTTTTAAAGACAAAAAAATTTTCATACAATTTTTTGTCGGAATAAATTTGGACCTATGCGGCACTTTGTTGAAGGGTGGTTTTTAAGGGTTTTATGGATCAAACATGGCGTCTAGTATTGTTTTATAATATAATATTGCTAGAAAAAGCATTTTATGCAAAAAAATTTGATTTTTATTTTTTTTGATTTTTCGTTGCAAATTTCAGGTACATTATGTAACGATGTACTCGAGTGTTTTGGGGCTGGGGGCGGGATGAGCTAGCAAGTTCCCTTTTTTAACACGGTCTCTCTTGGCTACGTAGGTCTATCACCTTCGCAGGCGGCAGCAGCCATCCGGGATCGAGTTCTCCGTGAAATGGATGTCTTTCTAAGTCGACCCTTCTGGTTGAAGCGAGCTTGGCAAAACCGTACGGTAGCGGCAAACGTATACGATTTGGCCCTGGGCCCTATCCGTCGAACAGGTTATTGGACGGTCCGCGCGAACCGTGATTCCATAACGCCCATATTTTGAACTCCGTAAGCTCGTATGTTGTAAGAATTCCATACCCCTTGTAGACGAGCCTCTAGCATTAACTTCCTTTGCGTTTACCGCTAATACGTAGCTGTTTGCCCAATAGTTGTTGGGTTATTTCCAGCGGCAATCCCAGTAACCTGGAGCGCTGTGTACATTATTTAGGGAGCGTTTATTTTTTTGCAATTGTCATATTGACAAATAAGGTATGTGACGTTTCGGTTTGTATGAATGAAAAATAGAAAACTATATCGAATGTAGTGCTCAATCCTAATGTCAACTTTGTAAAGTATTTATTTATCGAAAGGTTATGAAAGTCATGTACGTGCATGTTATCATCCGGACTCGTGACGATTATGATTAAAACCTGCGACAATTGCTCAAATTCGATTAATATGTTACATCCTGGCTCTGTGCTCGAAATCGATGTATGTTGGGACGCAATGCGCTTGGCGTCGAGTATGCATTCCACCATACGGCTGATAAAGCGAGTTGTGCGATTGACGTGATGAATGCAGCGTTGTGTTTTGTCGGACAACCAACGATATTTTTGCGTGAGTTCTGCTTGTCTCAGTTGCGAACATCTCAGATTAGGACGTGTCCCAATCGAAGGATTGAACGAAAAAAAGCTATTATTGCTGATATCGGCCTATTTACCCAAGCCACAGTTTATTGACTGCGATTGGCATAATTCGGCACAACAACCGAATATCAACAGAAAGCGTACTAAGGCGGATATATATACATTTATATAATGTTATCAAAATAAAATTATAAATAGCAAAAGCAGACTGAGTCAACTGAGTAAATTAAAAGTTATTTACATCTCTATTCTTTGAACAATTTTTTGCCATTATTAAAGAATAATATTTATCTGAATTAAGACTTTTCAGTAGATAGTATTAGGTATAAATATGCAGATTATAGCGTTGTACTATATTGTAAATGATGTCTTTCCTGCCCATTGATTTTTATTAAAATATGCAACTTTATGTTTGAATATTTTTTATGACAAAATAATACCCATCATCGCTCATTTTTACGCTTAAGAGAGTTTCTTTACACCGCTTTAATAAATCATATTGACCTCGGCACGACTACGGATTAATAAAAATAGTACACTGTTTGGCAGCGGACGAAGCCGAACCAATGCGACTAAAAATAACATGTGTTGAGAATGTAGTATAGGCCTGCCTCGCCTCCAGGATGAGATTGGCATTTTTTTATCGTTTAAGACCATCATAACCAAGGTTGTTGGAGAGGAAGCAATTTTTTTTCTTGAAGAACACATGGTATTCGTGGGGTAGGTTCAACGCTCCGCAATTAAAAATTTGTAGTACATCTTGAGCGAACACTATACTTTCCTGCTACAGTTAGGTACTTGCACATAAATTTTCAAACACACAGAGTAAAAGAACTCAAAAATGGATGGCATATGTTAGCAATCCGACAGCTAGTGCAGAAACAATAACGTTAGTTTGAGAACTAAAGCGTTACATGTAGTTTAAGCCGTGTCATTTGGACATTCGAGCAGGTATTAGTAAGTCTGATACTACTTCCAGTACTAGTAAGTGATGGTTTACTGGGATCTGAAGCAGTGGCTGGTCTAATTACTTTTGGGATAAACCAGGTTACATGGCCAAACTGTGTATTGCTTGGCTGTTAGGTACTGATGGCAGGTATTGTTTCTGGTGCATGTCTTTGAGGAATTGTTCAAACTAAGATCTAGTTGTTAGAGATCCTTGCATAGAGGTATGCGTGTAGTATACATCTTAAGCTTTGGTAATAAACCAAATCTCCAAAATAGAGCTAAGAAAAAAGAATGCAATAAATATACGGTGCTGTTCAGAGTCAATCATTTACTTGCCTCAGCAGTCGCTACAACTCCACCTCCGGCTCTTGCCCTTCCTTCAGCAACTCGTTCAGTTCGAGGCCTGTACAGCACGTGTCGTCCAGACGCTGCATACGCGCACGCTCCCTCTCCGTCTCTCGTACAGTAACCGATCGCATTCATACCCACACCTACAATTCTATAATAGAAAAATGTAAAAATTTAGCATATAGGTTTCAGGCCCTCTATCAGCTGCACTTATAAACCTAACCATCTATTATGTCTCCTTTTCCCTGTTTGAGATGGAAAATTTGAATGATTTTGATCGCTAAATAATCCTCTGATCACTAAAACCAATCTTGCGGGGGCAGTCGCTTTATAGATCTTCTGAAATCTGCATCTTCAGTCGCCGTAAACTTATTCGTTCTTTCTGCGTTTGCAGTTTGAAGGACTTTTGTCTTTTGACGATAGCTCTGCTTTGGCTGACAATTCCCTAATGTCCCTGTGGCAAATGTATTTTACAGGCTGAACAGACCCAATCGTAGCAAATTCTCTGGCTGACGATAAGTTTCTGCCCCCTCTTTTCATCAATGCTACTGCTCCATCTTCTAAGTTCATTGCTCTGTGTGGAATGTGGTGTGGATTGGTCTAGTGATCTGATATCGCTTCCTTCCAATGGTGAAACAGAGATAGAGATTTTGTATAAAGGTTGTTTCCGTTTACTAGATAATTAGTTAAATACTATTAAAATATAATATGTACATTACTCCGACAACTATCATAATTACAAACGCAGCAAACACTGAATAGTACAAAGTCAACAAGGAGGCGCAGGCATAGTAGGACCGTAGTAAGATTGACTGTTTTGTTTAAGTGTTCAAACACAGGGCAGGTATGATCGCAGGTCGATACGAATCGAATCACCAGGTCCATAGCGGTAGAGTGTGACTTTGGGTGGACTTGTAGCGTGGATTGAGTCGCGTACGCATACGATAAAAATCTATGTAAGATGCGAGTTCATTTTTGTTTAATGTATACGCCGATAGTGCGCGACTGGGACGTGCCTCTGTCCTTCTAATTGTGCGACTGGGCTGCTGAATAAAGTAGGTTGAAGGAAAGAATAGAGACAACTATGTGTATATATAGATTATATGTATCTCTCTCGTTGTGATCGCCGACCTCGGTCGGCACTCTCATTAATTATTAATGAATAAAATATAATAAAAAACAAGTTTGAAATTTTGCTTTTTTATGTCAATCCTTGGCCCTTTAGATATATCCTCGTTACTTAAAATAAGGTATCATTTGTATATGATGTTTTAAATTGAAAAGATCCTAGTATTCGAGGAATTGCTAGTTGACGCAGGAGGAAAGGCAGGCGTCGGTAACACGAAACATTCTTGTATCATTTTTACAGTTACATTCTCGGTCACATTAGTGTTCTCGGCTTTGTAATCAAATCTAATTGGTTGCTTCAATTCGATCTTTATTGCAACAGTGGTATATGGTATACGCATATAAAGGTGGGAATACTGGGCATACGACTGATTTTGAATATCAGTAAGTATAATAGATTGATCTTTGTAGGTAAGCGGGGCGAGAGAGCCTTGGAGAGACCGAGCAAGAGAAGCAAGCAGCGCGTTTCGAGGCATATACGCGATAATACGATTAGAGATCTTTTGTAAGTATAAGGGGAAAAAGGCGAACCGTTAAACGGCGTAAACAGTTGACGACGCGCGATACTCTTTCAGCTGTTGATGCTAATGAATCATTGGAGAATGGAGCGTTTCTCAAAGAGAAAAAGAAGTCACGGATGATTCAGACTATCGGACGAGTAGTCCGTGATCTCCGCGGAAGAAGAATCGACGTTATGGCCGGAGGCGCGTTAAAGCGCAACCGTGACTCGGCCGTGACTAAGAGTGCGCGGGGGCAAAAAACCGAATGCAGTGGTTAAAGTGAGTCGATGGAAGATTGTTTAGGAGGAGGCGCGGAAGCGCAGCCTGGCGCTATGACTTTCCTCGCCCGCGAGCCGGCGCGGCTAATTGGCGAATCGCGGATTATCCGCGGCGCGCAGGCGCAACCTTCGTCAGCGTTACAGCCCAGTGGCGAGCACGTAGGGGGGCATGCGCACATATATACACGTGGCACGAGCGAGGCCTGCGAAAGCTCGGAACGGCGGCTCGGCGCGCTGTTTACCAACAAAGAGCGTAAACAAGAGCTTGGTATAGAGGCGCTCTCTCGGGCGCGCGCTCCTCGCAGTTACTCGGCCGGGGAGCGGTGGCATTATCTTTATCTTCGGGCGGCAGGGGCTTTGAGGCGCTAATTTTACCCGTCGGCTGGGCCGGCGCAGCGGCGGCCTCGCTTTCCCCGGGCGGCGGCGGCCCGCGCGCACATACCTCTTGTACGGCGCTGCCCTTGGGGAGCGGGGGGGGGGGGGGGGAAGGGCCGCGGCGAGCCGGCTCTCGGCTTATCTCGGCCTCGCGGGCAAAGGGCCCCGCCGCGCGGCTCCTCTCGGGGGATGCGGGAGCGGCAAGGACTCGATTAACCGGCCGGCCGATCGATTAACGCTCCCCGCAAAGGCAGTTTAGCGATCGGCGAGCGGCCGGTGGAAAAAGCCGAGGAAAAAGCCGGCGGGCAAAAAGGCCCCCGGGCGTCCGGTTCCCGAGGGCCGCGCGCGCGGCTCCCCCTTGGCTTTGTCCGCGGCGGCCTCGGCCCACTGCCGCGCGCCAGCCCTTCTTCCAGGGGAGGCTGGGCTCGGCCGCGTCGTCCCGAATTAGACGGGAAGGACGCCGGGAGGCTTCTCTCGCCGCGGCGCTTACGCAAGCGCGCATTGTATAACGCGTCGGCCGATCCCCCCGGCTGGGGCCTCCGCCGAGTTCGCGGGGGCAGCTCCGTCCGAGGTCCATCCGCCGGCGGTGTGATCGCAAGATCGGCGCGACGGGGAGCCCGGGCGCTCGTAAACGCGAGCGCGGGAGCCCGGCTTTCCCCTCGGGCTGGCCCCCGAGCCACGAGGGAGCCGCCCTTTCTTCGGAGGCGCGTCCCCGCAGGGAGGAGCCGGGCTCGGAGCCTCCGTCGACTTGCGTCGGGTTGCGTCGGCTTGCGCAACTCGGCCCCTCTCCCGGCGACTCTTGGGAGGCTCGCGAGTGAACGCTCGCCCCGGCATCTTTCGCGTCCGTCCCTTCTGTATCTCGGTATCTACTCTATTTGTACACGCGAGCCGCGGATGACGAAACGCGCGCGTGGCGCCGCTGACGGCGCTGCTGCCCGCCTCGCTCGCTCGGCGCATTGTCTTGTACGGCTGGCCACGAAAAAAGCCCTACTTTTCATTGCTCAATTGCCGAGAATAGAGCAGCCGGCCTATGCGAGCGGATTTCTCTCCCCGTCTCTCTCCCTCTCATTCATCTGGAGGTTTCTCTGTCGCGCGGGCGCGCGCGAGTCTATACTCGTAGAGACACTCGCGCCCGGTGTATATATAAAGCGCGGCGTCCCGGCTGGCTCGGCTTTTCGTTGGGCCTCGCGCCCGACTCGCTCGGCCGCGCTCAACGGGCTCGCGCTTACGCTCTCAATCTCATTGGCTAAATCGTCAAAACATAAAAAAGCCGGTTGATTTAAGGCTTTTCGAGTCCCGGGGGCAGGGTAGGTCATGTCTCCGGCGTACCTGCTTTTATTGAAATTTATGCAAAGGAGCCGAGAGCAGTGTCGTAAGCCGGCGGCGCGGCGTCGCCTTGACTGCCCGTCGAACGGCCAGTCGAACGGGGACCGCGTGCGCCACTCGGGCCCGCACAATGCCAGCCATTTAATACTCGATTTGATAGCCGGCGGTGGGAGGGAGCCGTTGCGCACCGGCCGCGAGCCCCCGTCGCGGAGCGCGCGGGGGTAGTCCCCCCACCCCCGGGCTGCTCGTTAGCGAATCGGCGCGCGCGTCTATTTGCGAGCGGCCGGTGAGTCACGGCGGCCGGGCCGCGGGAGCCCAAGTAGGCCGCCAA
This sequence comes from Sycophaga agraensis, assembly GCA_018906755.1. Taxonomy (NCBI): domain Eukaryota; kingdom Metazoa; phylum Arthropoda; class Insecta; order Hymenoptera; family Pteromalidae; genus Sycophaga; species Sycophaga agraensis. The sequence goes on along the minus strand of JACCIE010000002.1, from coordinate 5,567,787 downwards.
GAGGACGGCTCCCGGCGCGACTGGCAGAGGTCGACGAATCCCCGGCGCCGGCCCAAAAGGTAAACAAGCCGAGCGCCTCGGCAGGCGAGCAGCGTCGCGCGCCGCTCATATCCGATGCACCGTCCGCTCGGGCCCCGAGGCCGCGGAACCCGCCGCGCTCGGAATGCCTCGCGCCGGTGAAAGGTCCGCTGCCCTCGTCGGCCGATCGCGCGCCCCGAGTGTCGCCCGAGGGGCCCTTGACGCGACCGCGGATCCGAGGCGGAAGCCGACTCAGCGGACGGCCACCGAGTCCTCCGCCCAAGTGCCGAGCGCCCCGACCTCGGGGGATCTCCGGGCGAAACAGCGCCACGTGTACCGAAAACCCGCCGGCGCACCTTCCAAGTTTTAGGAGGCCAGCCGCCTCGTGAAGAGCCCTAGACGTCGTCGCGGGCCAAGGGGGGGACATTTGGTGCAGGGCCTGTGTATAACGCCGTTCAAGCCGAATCGATAAGCGGTTGAGCGGCGCCGCCGGGCTATCGAGCCACCTCCGCTTGGTGCTCCGGGCTTGCGTAACGAGACCACCTCCGACTCGGCCGAGCCCAATCAAATCCGACATCTCCATCGGTCCATTTGTCCTCCGCTCGACGAGTCTCTCGGCTTTTCGCTCGTTCGCGACGGTACTGACCTCCTACGCGCGTACGCTCGCACATGTCACCTCACCTGTCATACCGAGCGTCCTTCTGCGAGTCTCTGGCTTCGGAGCCGGCATTTGCATGGGGTGGTATAAGTCGCCGGCGAGGTCGACGGGGCCAGGTGCGTTTCTCCACGGCCAATGTCGCTTACCTCGGCCGCCGCCGCCGCCGCCGCCGCACACAGCGTCCTACCCGCTTAATCCGCTAAAGGTACAGGCTTTTCGTCGGTGTTCGCGCCGAGTTTTACGATTTGCCCGAGGGTTTGGCCGCTCTCAAGCGATCGAATCGCTTCGCGCGCGAGACACGCGCCGGCCCACGAACGCACACAGCCGCGCAGGCCGGAGGCCGCTCGGACGAATCAACGACCCCGGCGGAACCGGCGCGACGCCGATACATATTGGTAAACGAGCGGCCTCTTGCTCAATCGGTCCCTTCGTCTCCGCGGCTGCCTCGCCCAGCCCGAGGTTCTCATAAACGCGCTCCTCGCTGCCAGCGAGTTACGTGCGAGGTTATGTGCGTCGGCCAAGGGCTTGACTCGGGCCGCTCGCTTGCCCGCCAGTCGTAACCCGACACCCCGAGCGCGACAAATTCACGTTCCACGTGTACGTCTCCGCGCGCGAATACAGGGCCAGGTGGATCGTTAGGAGCGTTCCGCGCGGCGGCAACTGCGAGGTTAATTATCAGCGGCGCTCGCTCGGGGGTGCCGCGGCCCCCGCGCCCGCCCGGTGAGTAAGCCGCGAGGCGCGCAACATTGTAACCGGATGCTAGCGTGTATAATAAGCCGGCGCGTCGAATGGAGCGCGGGGCTCGTTGTTAGCGCGCCTACGGAGCCTGCAACTGCGGGCCAATTGATTGCGCGGAGCGGTCGAACGACGGGAAGGAACGCTCGCAGGCGGCCGAGCCCATTGTTGCGCGTACCTGGGCCCGCGGGCGCCTAGACGTGCCCGTAACTCGAGCACAATGCGCCGAACGAAAGCGCGAGGGCCGCTCCCGCCTCGAGGGGGGAAGGGCAGGCCGGCCGAGGTCTCCACCGGCCTCCCACCGGGCGCAGGCTCTCCTTAAGGGCCGGGAGCCTCCCTCGTCGCGGGCCCGGCCTCCGCCACCGCGGCTCCGGGGTAAAAAAGCAAGCGGACCGACGATGGCCGCAACGGTAAACGGGCCGCGCGAGGCCGCTTACGAGGCGCCCGCGCCGCTCGGCCGGCGACCGCGTTGTTGCCAAATATCAGTGGCTCTCCGCCCCGGCCATTGTCCGCCTTGCGTAACGGCCCCCGCCGATAAGACGCCCCGGCCCCGAGATAGCGCGCCCGCTCCGATCCGCCCCCGCCGATGCAGCAGCAGCGCCGTGATTCATCGGCCTCGCGGCCATTGTGCGCCGCTTCCGCCTCGGCGCCGACTCCCCGAGCGACGCCGGCTCCGGGGCCGTCCCGGGGGCCAGGAGAGCCCTGCCTCGGCTAATCAGCGCGGCTTTGTCCGCGGCTCCTCCTCGGCTGCCTATGTACGTGCCACGCCAGTGGCCCACGTGTGCGGCCTTACTCGCCTTGTCCCCGCTCTTCGCTCCTCTGTTTATATGCCGAGTCCGTGAGAACGCCGAGACCCGCCGCCCAGCGCCTCCGTCTTTATACCCGGCTAAAGTTGTATTCGCTGTTAAGGCTCGCATCCACTGCCCTTTGTTTTGCCGCCGAGGCACGACACGCGCAGCCCGTCCAGTCCCTTTGTAACAAACGAACGCAAACGCCGCTATGAATCGAAGCTTTTCAAAGTGCCGTCACCTTCTTGCCGCGCACTGCCAATACGGATCTTCTATCCAGTCATGTGGAATTAAGAGTTGGAGCCCCGGCTGGAATCTTGCACAATGGTAAACATTAGAGTCGATATTTGCCCGCGCCTTGCCTACGACTACTTCGGCATCTCGTGTTATGTAAATACAGCACGCTAGCTGTATTTGGAAATAAACTACCAGGCTGCTCATCTCGTTTTCCAAAACATTACGACTCACTGGAAATAATCTCGCCTCTGGGTAATGCTTCCGGACAAAGTTACGAGCCTTCGTAAACTACCTACTTACTGGTTTTTTAGATAACCAGGAATTTATTCCGTAAAACAGAGGGTTCGTTACTTGAACCAAGAAGAAATTGCGAGAAAAATATTCGTGACAAGTATTGCACACGCACTTGCGCCCCGAGTCTGGCAACAGCGCATCATTGATACACCGAGTGGGATCGGGTCGAGCACATGGGCGAAAGCGAGAGCATGAAATTTGTACACGACGCGCTGTTGCCCATTTTACAGGGACAAGGCAATCGCCTTCTCGCATGGTATTCCGATGAACTACTTTTCCATTCCGAAACATCCGACTCTTTTACCGTACATTGCCGTATTACGCATAATTATCAAAATAACCGCGCATAAGCATTTGCATAATTACACATGCCCACGTGGTGAGTCTCATTCGATGCGATGCAAATGCCGAAGCCTCGGTAATAACAACAACAATTGGCAAAGTAATGGCTGCGCGAGTGGAAAAGCTGCACAGGCAAGCGAGCATTTATACACACAGGCGCGCGTAGTTATCTCGCGTTCCCCAAAGACAGTTGGCGAAGGAAGAAAAACGGGGAGGGAGGGCGAGAGAGAGACGGAGGAGCGGCGCGCGAGTCGCGCTCGCGCGCACCCAGGCTCGGCGCATGGCAACATGGCGCCTATCCACTCAGCTGCGCGAGGGGACGACGGCGACGAGGAATCGGAGGCTCACACGTACGTACGCACCGCTCCGCAAATCGATTCGCACCGAAACCGCACCGTTGTTCCTCGCGGCCGCGATAATCCTAAGGTTAATCGGGAAGAAGCGATGGCCCGCGCGAGGACCGCGGCTGCGGCTTCGCGCCGCTGTCCGAGATATGCCACCGGCTGATAGCGCGCGTATCACCTGCCGTCCGCGTATATAACTCCCTGTTTGCCACGGGGGGCTTAAAGTTCTCCCGGCCTCTCGCCCACCTGCTTTACTCGCCCAATTTCGAGCGCTTCCCGGTAAGGAGTCGTCGTAAGTCCGCTAATTAGCCTTTTCCTACGTTGATGCTCGCCGATGCATTTACTTTATAATTGCTCCAACTGTAACGCGCTATAAGTTTTTACAGGGAAAAGCCTATTATCGATTTGGTCTATATTCCATAATCTCTGTGCATATTTGAATTACAACTGAACATCGTCTGATTTATTAGCTTTCTTATATATGATTTAATGTGACCTGACATTGTATTTCATTATTGACGCGTTTAAATATACGGCGTTACAAAGTGATTAGCGATTGTTTATTTTTATAGTTATTGTTTATCAATAAGAGCTTTGGAAATAAAAGTCGTGATTAATGGTATATTACAAAAAACGTTGACGGCACAATACTACGTCATTATAAATGTAGTTTTAAATATAATACGTGTTTTGTTTATGATACTGTGTGCAGTATACTATTAATTTTCACTCATAGTAAGAAACTCTCGAGGAAACAAAATGGTAAATTAAAAACTTGTTTTAAAGATAAGTAATAAGGGGAAAAAAGTCATGATTGAGATAATATATAATTAAATTTGTTTCATTCGTGCTAAAAGCACCACTGACTTGCATCTGTATGCGTATAGGTACATGTGCACGTGTGTATGTATGTATGTATGACGTTGGAGATAACACGTATGAATGAAGGATATAGCATTTGGAGAAAAAGCTCTCGTCTTATTTATTGGCAGCGTCGTATACTTTGAAAATCTAAAAATACTATCCGATTAATCATTAGAGTGCTGTTAACGCTCGGGGCTGTAGGTCAAGTATACGAAGAGGAGGCGGACTGTGCCATTGCAATTTGCAAGTGACTCGTCGGTCGGCTTACGGCGTTGGTAAAAAATATGGAACTTTCTTTCGGGGAAAATGTCAAGTCGAGCAAGTTCATTTAAAGCGTCGGGAGATTAAAATTGGTTTTTGCCAGGATCGATATCTGATTTATGACGAAATACATAACCTCCTTTTGGAGCAGACGGCCGAGGCGCAGCTTTGGGCTTTGCGCAAGGAACAAATACCGGTTTGCAATTTTCTGCAAAATTCGACTTTGTACAGGGGCTTTTGGCACGTTGCGTTCGGGGCGAACTGGTTTTCACGACTCGCAGGGAAAAAGCCCCTGGATGAAAACAATGTCGCAAGGGGGGCCGGCGGGGCGGGGCAGGCGGCCGGCGAGCGAGGCGCAGCCAGGAGGAGGCATTAACCCATAATAGCCGGTATTTATTTTGACGCGGGCGGTCGCGATGCCGGCGCCCAGGGCTTCCCGGTAGAGGGGCAATTTGCGAAAAGAGAATGAGAGCACAGTTAGCCGCTCCTGATTCGCGTAACTCGCGGAACAGAAAATCGGCGGGAGTGGGCGCCTCGGTCGAGCGGCCGATGACATTCGCTTTCTCCCCCCGGGGATTTTGAGGTTAAAGCCGCGGCGAGCCCGGGCAGAGGCGCGAGCCGCGTCCGGGAAAAAAACAGTTAGCGCGGAGGCGGGCGCAAGGGAGGTCGGATCGAGGCTCGCGCGGCCCGTCAAAGGCCCGAGTCAGCGGAGTTGCGCAAACCCGGGAGCGGAGGAGGCGCGTGCGCGGCTTATTCGGGAAAGTCATTTCGCTAATTAGAAATGCCGAGCGGCCCGGTTTCGAAAGCCGCTCCGGCGGCCGGCCTCGCGCGCCTCGGCTTCTGCCTTCCGGCCCGCCGCCGCCGCGGCGCTTTGTCTAGCCGTCGCGCCCAGAGACTATAGCGCGCGCCGCCTCGGCATTACCATATCTCGCGCGCTGCACCCACACCGGCAGGCCACCGCCGGTCGATGAACCTGCCGGTGGGCTGCCGCGAGCGAGACTCGCGAGCGCCCGACTTCTCGGGCCCCCGGCTCCTCGCCCTGGGCGCCCCCGGCCCTTTGTCGCCGCCCGCCGCGCTTTCGAAACTCCGCTCGGACGGGACAAAAAACCCGTTGTTTTTCGCCGCTGCACTCGGAGGCGGACTTTGGCGCTCGGCGCTTAATTTGGCCGGGGCGGCCGCCGCGGGCTCCCCTTTCCCTCCCCGGCCCGCGGGCCCCGGGAGACGCACTCCCCCGCGCGACCCGCCCGCGTCCCGGAGGCGGCACCTGCCCGGCCAATCGGAGAGCCCCCCCCCCCCAGCGGATCGCATAATCGAGGCGGCAATTTCCCCGGCGCCGCGAGCCGGGGACAACTTTCTCGGTGCGCGCGCGCGCTCGGCCTGAAAAGCGCCGCGGCGGGTAAACAGTCGGACGTCTTTGGGGCCCGGCGGCTTGGATTCCCACGCGGGCTCCTGAAAACGCGAGGCGCGACCTTCGACACGCCGGGGTCCCGTTACGCTTTCGAGCGGCGCGCGCGTCCGCGTGCGGCCCGTGCGAGCCGCGGCGAACAAAGACTCGCTCGGATTCCTCGGGGCTGCCGTGAAAGCGACCGGGCATCGTTTCCACTCCCGCGTTTCTCCCGGCGGCGCGCGGCTGCGAAACCCCGTGTGCGTGCGCGTGTGTGCGCGTGGAGCCACCGGGCCGAGGTGGCTCCCTGCTTTCCTGGAAGCGCGATCGACCGCGAGCCGCGGCGATTATGTGTGCTCGGCGAGGTGCTCGCCGATTGCGTTAGCCCGCGGCGGCTCGGGCCTTTGCGGGAGCCCCGGCGGCCGGCCCCATCGATTCGCGCTCCTTCCTTCCTCTCTCGGCGGAGCGGCCGGCCTCCCTGCCCCCCGTGCACTTCCATGCGATATTTGTCTGCGCTGTTAACGAGCCTCGCCCGTGAGTCATCGGCTTCTTCATCGCTTTCACGTCAATGTTTGCGCTCGGCGGGATATGTAACGATGCCAATTTCGCGATAATAGCCTGTTAGATGGAGCTCCGGCTCGCTCCGGATAGACCTCTCTAACCCGCTATCTAACCCTTACGTGTGTACCTTTAGTATTGAATAACGCCTCCAACTCCTCGCCCGACTCCTACTCTCCGCGGCTTCTCTTATGGCCTTTGAGAGATCCATCCTCGCTCCTTCTCGGAATCGGACAACTTTAAACAAGCTCTTTCAATTACATTAAATGCTAATTTTAAAACTCTGACCAAACAAGTGTCACCTGTATTTCAATACCTTTGTACAAATGCAGGTACGCTCACGTACGAGCAAACTTCTATTTAATCTTTTCTCTTCAAAAGGATAATTGTTCACGATCTTACAATTTAATACTTGGACGATTGTAAAGGTCAAGAGTGTCAAATAAATAGGGATCGGATTTTCCATACAAAGTTTCGGTCTAGGGACGTTGCATTTTCTACCTGCTCTTGTGTACGATCCCCGTAGAGATATCTTGTTTCTATCTCGGTTCGAGTCTCGCCTGCTATTCATAGCGAGATTCGTAGCCATCAATGCCATGTTCTCTGCGTAAGGTTTTTAAAAACCGAGTCTTTTTAAACGAATATCAAATAATGGCAATACCTGGAATAACATTAGTCAGAAGAAATGGTAATTTCACGCATTCTTAATTTTAACAGTTAGATAATTAAAGTGCAAACACAGCATTGTCTTGTATGCTTTGCTATTAAAATTAACGACATTTTTGTACATAGGTTCTTTTCCGTCCTTGCGATCCACGGACGCGCCAAGTCAATGACAATCCGTTATCTTATTCTAGATTGATCTACGACTATCACAGTTTCACAAATATCTCAGGGCAAACGATATTTGATATACATTATCTTTCTTTATTGCTTGTATACACGGTCAAAAGTTGAAAACCAGTCCAATTGATTAAAGATCCGTCGCGCTTCAAGGACCCTCCGATCGTCCGCGCGCGATCCGAGTTCGTTAAGCCGAGGCAGTAACAATCGCGACTGGCCCTCTCAAATTTTTTCCTGAAAATCCCGAAACAATCACCGGTTCACAAAAGCGAACTCAGAAACGAACACTTTTTCATCCACTTTCGCTTCAACCTCGGTGGCATAAACAAATCTCAGGAGCCGTCTGCTCTCTAAAATTAATTAGGGATCCTGCGCGGATTTCTCTCCACGGCGATCGAATTACACGAGGCCCGCGCGTCTCGCAATGTTGACTGTATTCAAATTGAGCCGATGGAACGCATCGAGCGCGGCAGCAAGTCGCATAAAACATCAAACTAATTAGCGAGCGGGTTCGCCAGGGGCTTTGCCCGCCGCGGCACAAAGTCCGGTTGGAGCGCGTCCTCGGAGAACCGCCGCGGCCCCGATTATACCCGCGGGCCTGCGGGCGCAATTAGATCCACCCCCTCGGGCGGCCCGTGCGTGTACGCGCGCACCTGTGGGGGAGCGATCGTTCCGCGATGGCCATCGGCGGCCCGGGCCCGCTTATCGGCCGCATCTCCTTTGCACTCGGCGGCCCGGATGCCACTAGACTCGGAAGCGAGCATATATAAGACGCGGGGGCTATTTATTTTCGGAGGCACTTTTATTCCCGTGCCCTTGCGGCTTTCTTCTCCCACGCCGTCCGCTCGGGTGCCTCGGCAGGATGTCGAGTGTCGGTGCACTACCTATATACGCGCGCTTCTTTTATTCGCCCGGTCCTCTCCTGCTTTCTTCTCCTCGCTTTCTCCCTCTGTGCAGCTTCATGAATTTCTGCATAAATTCTTTACGCTGCCGTTGTCCTATTAACGAACCCAGCGTTTTCTTCTGACGTAACTTTCAACTGATTAATTGCAAGGAAATGTTAAAGTCCAAACAATAGCAGGTGACGTTACACTATTTTCTACTCCATTCTATTTAGTCTAACTTATGTAACTATGAATTTCGTATTTGTACAATACATAATAAAGTCAGCTGCATAAACAGTATTTTTGTTCGTTGTTTCATTGTCAGCTTTGTATAAATATATTTACATGTACATAATAAATACATTTATTGTAAGGTTTTAAACAAAGTCACTAATGTGTAGATGCTCGACAAAATGTAAACGATTTTTTATCATATATATATACATCTCACTTGGATGATAAAAACCAAAATAAGATACTTTCCAAAGAACAACAGATAGCGAAACGTTAATATTAATCCGCATCATTATTAACACGTGTACTGTTTCTTAGGAATAGACGTAAATACGAATTTGAACAACTTTTAAAAATTCCTCCGCATAATGACTGACTTTCCTACCAACATAATCAGTTACATAAAAAGTAAATAAGATTATTTAGAGCGTGAATATTGAGATCTTTATCGTGTTTACTGTAACATTACATATAAATTAAACAAATGAGACTCATAATAAAAATGTATTTATTGTCTTCGTGATGTAATGAGATTTGTATATTTTAAAAATTTAAATTATTCCTGCGAATGGAACAGCTGAAGCTTTATACCTGTATCCTCGTAATGAGAGCTTAGTCCTCTCGGTAACTCTTACCACTTAACCAGTTGCCCCACCCCACTTTCTCTCGCCTCGTCCAGCCCTCGGTTTATTCCTTCCTTGTTTTGTCTAAGACTTAGGTCGATGCCATTCAAGTTATAATTGAATGCCGTATCGAACTGTACAATTGTACTAATACGCAATACATGCCCATATATGCGATTCCGCTGTTGACTTTGCGTCACTCCCTCTTTGCCAGAGCAACGTAACGTACTACTTTCCTGTCTATTCCACCTGGTATTGTTTAATTCTGGTGAAAGGTTACATTGCTCTCAATCACATAACGGTACATTGGCTTTAATATTCAGGCCGATTTGTAATGGAATCTAAAAATCTATCGAATATCCTAAATCATTGTGATTTACGGGGCCCCGAGGCGATAAGGACGATAAGCATTCGAGATAATAAATTTTGAGTCCGTTCGAATCGGACGCTTTAGTTTGTTGATTATTAAAATCGTACTTTAGAAGCGGTTTAAAAAATCGTACACTGACGATAAATGTCCGAAAATGACAGAAAAAATGAGCGCGCGCGTTAACGGGGATAACTCATCGGGGAGCGTGGGTTAGACCTCTCCCGGGGCACTCGGAACGACGGGCCCCCGTGATTAAATCAAGCCAGGAGAGGCGGCATTGTACCGCGCGATAACCGGCGCACGGGAGTCGAGGGCAGCGAAGGCATCCCACGGCAAACGCAGCGATTGGAGCTGCGGCGGGGATGCCGGCGGGACGAGGCCGCAGGGCCGGGGATCGATCCCCGGAGCGCCTGTACAAGGCACGCGTCGCGTGATGCGCGGCCCGCCGCGCATATCCAACAATATCCCGCAGTGGGCCGACCCGGGACGCACGTAAATCCCGCGACTCGGGGGAGGGGGGGAGTGGGCGCACGTGGGCGGGGAGGCCAACGCGGCCTGGGACCCAATCGGCCGATTGTTTACCATTCCGCGGGCGGCACATCCGCAGGTGGCCCGAGCCGCCGGGGCTATTTTTAGCGCGGGCTTTTTGCGCGGGCGAGGTCGAGGCCCGCCGCCCGGCTGTTTACGCCGGCCCGAGCTTTTCCGCCGGAAAGTTCCGAGGCTTCTCTCCCCGGGGCTGCTGTAGGGCAGCAGCTGCGCCGCGCGTCTCGCCGCTTTGGCCTCTTGGCACGGGCCTCGGCACCGCTGTCGCCCCGAATCCCCTTGCCCGCGGGTAATGCGCGTCCCGCCGCCGGTGGAAAGCGGCCGGGTGGGGGCGGGCACGTGCCGACGCGGGCCAAATGAAGCTCCAGCAGGACGGCAATATCGATCCCGCGGGAGTCGCGCGGGCCTCCGCTCCCCGCGTCACTCACGCTTAGCGCCCGCCTCGCTTGTTGTTCCCTTTAAAACAGCCGAGCAGCCGCGTCTGTTCGTTGGCTTGACCGATTTTTCACCTCGCTCGTAAAGTTACTCGAGTGTAAATCGTCAGGCCCGGGGCTATCGTCGGCGCTCCTCTAATACGCTGTTCGACGCGAAAGCTCCGCATTGACATTTTCGTTTAGCGACTTGGTAATCGAAATATTTTCGCTCCCTCGCTGTCGGATGTGTTTCAAGTTCATCTTGCACAAACGAAAATTTCCAAGATTTTCTGGAATAGTTTGCTGAGTCATACGCGATGCACGCGACATTTTCTTCGTATGTATACATATTCGTTTTGAAGTGCGTCAAAATGAGACCGAAATCTCTAAATGGCCACATAAAAATGCACCCAAAATACACCCCTATATTTACCGAATTTAAATTAGATATTTTTACTCGTTACCCAGCATTTGAATACATCAAATTACACTGTTTTCAAAGCTTTAACAAAAGCGTTGTTTTAAACGTTAAATATTATTCTCGATATAAACTAATAATGATTGTACGTATTATTTTACTTTTAAATCTGAGCCATTTGATACTACAAAGGTTCTTTTTCGATTTTTATGCTACAATGAATACTCTTTGCAGATAACTCTTATCTACGAAATTTAAATTACGCTAATACTATACTCAACTGACTTTGAATTTTACATTCGAATAATAAACTGCAGCCGCGGAATGATTCAGAGCGCAAAGAAATATTTTTCCATTAATTCAAACTTGAGAACGCAAAAGAATTTGTTTGAGTATAACTCCAGCGAACGATAATTTGTCAACGCAAAACAATTAGCTGCGCTATGCATCGGTTTCAAGCTCGCACGAAAGCGTGCAATTATTTCTGATAAATCACCGAACAATGGCTTCGTGCCGTATCTTTGCGCCATACAGAAGATGAGAGGATCGAACGAGTCTGTGGATATAGCAACTTCAACAAAAGCGCGCCAAACGCAAGCTTGGCAATACGTGTATGTGCAGATGTGGCCAGCGAAAGCGGTAGATCGTCGAATACCTCGGATAAACTTTATACATCTCATTAGCTCGGAGCAAGCGCGCTGCATCATCGGCATAATCTCCGACATAATGCGGCTAGCCCCACCGAACGGCTTTATGAGCAAACTCCGGATAGCCAGCCGTATCGCGGCGCTTTTATGCGCTATAAATACGGTACATTTGATCATTTTTGTGAAATTTTGACCTTTCATGCACTTTATGATATTTCCCAAAAAATTGTAAAGTTGCACTATGAGTATGTGACATTTAAAAAAAATTCCGAGATAATGAAATACAAAAACATTTACTGAAATTTCAAGAATATTGTTAAATTTGCGTTTCCAATTACAAATGTTCTAATTTTGGAAAATTGTGTACTAGAAACACGTATAATACTTGAAAAAATGAAATTATTTTAAAGAAATAAAAATTAAAGAAAACAAACTTTCAACCATTATCGCAGCAATTGGAAAATTGGTAAAAATATATTTTAAAAATACGCATAACAGTATCAAACAAAATTCATTAGAAGTTCTAAAATCAGCAATGACGTTGCGGTTTATTATAATATTTATAAACCAGTCTCAAGCCATGTAAACAAAAAAATCTTTATTTTTCAGTGCATGTCTATAGGGCAGAACTGGTAAGGGTTGTGATTATCGGACTTTGATTTTATAATTTAATAATCAATTAAACATTTTAACAAACGATTGAGCAACGATTTGTAAAACCATTTGGATTACCATAACAGCTGGATTTGTAAATTAGAAAAAGTGTCTCTTATCTTCAAAATAGACATCGTGAAACATTGTAATGTAGACAGTAATTTAATTGTAATTTTTCAATGATTTCTCAATCATGCACATTATAGGTAATATTACAGTGACTCGGCAGAATGCACATTTCTTAATTATGTATTAATTACGATTTTGTTTAATTACTTAAACTTAATTTACGTATTTATTTCTATTTGATTTTTATGAATCTTAGATTAGATCAGAAAATGTTAACTAATACATTTCTATAGAAAAATTGTTAATCGATACATATCTTATACATTTAAATCTTATTAATTACAATCGAAATAATTTAGAAATAATAATGAGATAATATGTGATTTTTGGTTAGTTAATTTGTTTTATATTTATTATTTACTTGAATAATATTTAAATATAACGGTATATTAAATGTTTCACTAGATTTGAAGTATAATGTATTATCCAGAACAATAATTTTGCCATATTACTATATGTCAACATTTTCTTTCATTTTATGTTGCTCTTTCTCTCTCTCTCTCTCTCTTCAATTTTAATCATAAATCCACGTGATTCGGAATAAAAAATATATTTCCAACTATTGCAATAAGCTTATTCAATTGGAAGAAATAGATATTGATTAGATAAAAATCAAAAAATTAATTATTAATATTGTGATCACTAGCACTTTATTATAAATTGGTTTTATGAACAAGTGTTACTTCTTAAATTACAATTCAGGTTGCAACTAGAAAAACATTGTCTTTTAAAAAGTTTAATACGAAACAAGAAAGATTAAAAAGTTTCAGAAAAATAACATTTGACATTCATGGATTAAAACGCATATTGAAATAGTATTATAAGAGTTTTAACGAAAGGGATTAAGCAACATGAGTTGTTGAACCAAAAATGCTGATGGCTCCATAGTGCATCTCTCGTACTATATATATAATTAAACTGGCTTTTGTCAAATGTTTGTGAAGAAGTAAACGGAGAGGCTGCAATTAATTACAGCAATTTGTGTGTAACTTATAGTAGCTTGAAGTGTACAACATTTATATGCGTGTCGTATACAGGAGGTTGTTATTCTCATTTCATTAGCCTTTTTATTTAGTCTGTTTAGCAGAAACATTTTTGAATTCGTTAAAACTGTATTGTTAAAAATTGACTAATTTAATATCTTTCATTTAATTTCCATGTGCTTTGTTAATTATTTTTCTGATTAGTGCAGAAAAAATATTTATTAAATATTATAAGTATAATATAATTTTATTGATTATTTATTTGGTTATATACCATGACTTAATATATTAGTTTTTAACAGAAAATTTAAATTAATAAATTATCTTGTATTTGGTTAATAAGATTTACCAGCGGTTTCGCTTGAATCCCATACGAGCATTCCTGATATAGATACAATTATAGTTCATGAACATGTAAAACAATATATTTAGTTTCGTGCAAATTCTTAGTTTAGATTGAATTCCTTCCAAAAACTTATTCGATGAACATCAATTTTAAACACAGATGCAATCAAAAACTAAATTTAGTTTATTAGAGGCAGTTTAAAAGTTCACTCTACTTTGTATATAGGTTAGACAAATTTAGAGTTATTATTGTTTTGAAAAAGACAATTAATATATTTTAACTATTTCTAATGTTTTGGAAAGCTTAAATTGTTTTTGTTTAAGGCAGTGCGGCAGTTTTGAACTAAATATAAATTAGATTTACAATTATTTTATGCAGAAAGTTGAGAATTAGTATGATACTTATATTTCTATATCCGCGGTATAATAAAATGTGAAGTACATACGCTAGACTATTGTGGAGTTATTTATAGCATAGATTTTCTTAAAGGGGATTTAAGTTCACATTAATGATGTGAACTACAAAACTTATACATGATAACTTGATTATCACTCTATATTTTTTGGTTCCTCTTTAAAAATATTTCAGTTATTGTAATATAGACATGTAAATAAATTCTAACTATAACATGTTGCTATATATCTATTTTTAATATTAGTATACTGACAAATAGAGGCTAAATATAGTCTTTCCAACCAACATGTAGAAAATTACCGTAGTTAATAATTTAAAAAATCAATATTTATGAGGATTCCAATATTTATTTATTACTTAATTTTTACATTCGTATATATAATAGACTTGTAGACAATGAATAATCAATGGCTACATCCGGCAGGAATCTATATAGAAAACACAAATCAAAAGTTACAGCATCAAGCTAGTCAGCAATTGAAAAGGCAGTATGTTAATACCTAATGTTTTATGTAAAATATCTAAAAAGGTTTTTAAAAAGTAACGTACAGTGTGAAAATTCTCTGGCACTATTGATAGTAAAATTGTTTCTTTTCTCGTTAGAGATATAGTTTCGATTCCACTAAGTATTCCAATTTGTATTCTTTATTAACTATATTGATTGTGAATTGTGGATATTTTTATTTATAGTATTATGTTATTTGTAGTATTAAAATATTGTTTGAATGCCATACAGAATTTATCGGCCTACTGGACTAGAATTCATTGTATCGTGATCAAATACATCTGTGTATATGACAATTGATGTAATTATAGTATAACAATTTTCTAAATACTACATAGTTTTGTAGAACGGTAGCGTCTTATAATAACAGTAGAGAACGTTCCCATTGTCTATACTGGTTAGCTGGCTAACTATTTCAATCATGAAATGATTATTCGGCTGAAAGTCGCGTCCGCGTTGGAACATTAGCCCGTGTGAGTGGGTTCGAAAGAGCACGACTCCCCGAATCGGCGACGGGCGGCCCTTGACGTGGGAAGACGCGAGAGGGGCTCCGCGAGGGGGTCCGCGAGGGGGTCCGGTGGCACCTCACGCACTGGCTCTATAGGAGGCGCGGGCGCTCGGAAATACTTTCTCGGCGCGGTCTATTTCGGTGCAGTTGATCCGGGCGCGTCGATAAGTGCGCGGAGAGGACCGCGGGCCCGGAGGCGGCCTCCCCCGGCCCCCGCGGCCTACGTCCAATGACACGGGCTTAAATTTAACCCGTCCGCAAATATAGAGGCGCGCGCGGGCGACGGCGGCTCTGGAACGCGGCTCCTTATTTGCATAGCGGCGGCCCGGCTCACCTGCGCCCGAGCCGCGCCCCGGAATTCGGCCGGATGAGGGAGACTCGGCCCCGGCTCCTCGAGCGGCCGCCGCGCACGGATATCGCGGAGGCTCGCGCGGATCGCCGGCCCCCGCGCTCCACATAGCCCGCGCGCGTCGCTGTACAGTTAAGGCCGGGGCTCGGCGCGGGGGGCGGCCAGTCGGCAACAGGGCGCGGAACCGGTCCTGCGGCCGGCGACTCGCCCGCGTCCCCGACGGGCTCCCAGGCCGCTGCGCGCCGGCCCTTCGATACCCCGCTCAATTAGCGCCGATGGAGATCCTGCGCGCGCACGGCTTTTCGTAGGTGCCGAGGACTCGGCGGCGGGCCGCGCGGAGAGCGGAAGGAGCCCTGCCCCCCAATTAGCCAGGGCTCCGTCCTGGCGGGCGCAGCTTCCGCTGGAGCTACGGGCGCGCCCGCTCAGGCCGCGGCTGCTCCCGGCCGGCCTCTTGTTGAGAGGAGCCGGGCAAGTAACGATGGACCCGTGCCGCGGCGGGGCTATGGTGCTTTCTAATTGCCAATTTGCACCGTGGAAATTGTCAATTTGCCGCAGGCCGGCTAATTGACTCGCGCTAATTGATAATGCGCCTGATTTACGGGCGTAAACAAGCCGAACCTCGCGAGGGAAGCGCGAGCGTTAGCCAACGTAGGCCCCGCGAGCGCGGATCCCGCGGCCGCGCCAAGCGCCGCGAGCGGGATAATAAACACGAGCGGACATCGAAGGCTTAGTTGTAAAAATGCTTTTTCTACAAAGTCTTTCTTGTATGACATGTAACGTTTCAACACTTAATGGCCTCGGCAATGTCGGCGCACACACTGTATGCAGCCGGCTTTTTATTTTGCCTCCACCTCAAATCAGCGCCACTGCCTCTCATTTTTCCTTTGTGTTAATAATAAAACTGGCAGCTTTCTATTATGACAAAATTAACCGCATTCCTGAAATAGATCGACGGTAGGAAATTGTGCAAAGGTCGCTGCAGCCGTTTTTTTTTTGTGAAAGGAGGTGCACGTAGCGCGTTTTATTTACCCGTGACTGAATTATTGTTAACCGGCGGCCCGTCCATTAAGAGAGCCGTAATGGCGTTTCCCTATGCCTCCTTCTGTGCGCTCGCGCGCTTTTACAGTTAAATAAAAGTACACCCATTAATTTGTCAGGTGCTTGTTCTTTAATTTAATGGACAAAACGATGCACGAGCTCCGGCAATACTGGGACAAAAAGTCAGCCTCCACTTTGCAAACCTGTTCCTTAATATTATAAGCGCTCGCGATTAGCGTTTATTATTATTAATGAGCTTGATACGGCAGATCGCTTGCTTATATTGATTTCGTAAAATCCCGCGAACAAAAAGCAACCGTTATTTTTTTCTCTTTTGCATATAGGAAATTTTACATTGGCAATTAATCAATGTTATTGAGTATTGTGATATGTGCATTCATAAACATCGGCGATATTGTACAGCTTATCCGCTTTATTAAATGCAGCCGAGCATCGTGACTCTGGTCTATTTTATAATTCGCAAAGAGCGTGTTTTTGTGCAGTTGAATAAATTTTTATTGTTTACTTTCTGCGAGACTTTATGTAGTTTCTTTGAAGTATATAATAAGATTAGATATCTGCATTTTATAAATCCGTCCGATATTTCTGCGAAGCATTAGATTACATTCCGATTTTCATTATGTCAGCATGAAAAATGCGGGCGCGCGTGCACGATAAATTCAAAAGTTATATTTCGATTCTTTAAAGCATTGATGCAATGATTGTAAATCGGTTGGGAGGCAAAGTGCAAGCCTGATCGGAGCGAGCTAATTAGCGGTGTAACCCAAGTTGCCTGAAAAACGCTTTACCATGGCTGCAGTTTGCCCTATGCCAATTTAAATATGTAAATATTTTCATAAATTCGCGCCGTTAGCGGTAATAAATGTTTCTCCAAGACGGTCGATTTCGTTCATGAGACATAAAGAAGTTTTCTCCATTTTGGCATCAAAGAATAAGCGCTCGCGAGTATAAATAAACGATCTTAGTAGACAAAAACATTTGAATCGAGAGACACTTGGCACGCTCGGTTATTACAACGTCTGCAAAAACTGTACTATATAATTTCGTTCTTGGTTTTCTTAGTTCTGCCGCAGCTTTTAAGATTAATTTGTTTCGCATATACATGTGTACCTTTTGCAAATTAGCATGCATAAACACATGTGTACATATGTATATATGTAGACACACGTATACACATGTAAATATACGTCCGCGGAGGAAAAGTATAGACACAACAATAAAAGGAGAGATAAAATAATTAGCGCTCATTATGCCGCTTGGCTCGAGCATTCGTATACGGTTATTCAATTTTGAAGATTATAAACGGCGATTATGAAGAAATAAACTGGCGGTTGATGAGCGCTCGGCGCTCGGCGCTTCGAGGTGAGCGTCGCGTCGCCGCGCGCTCGGCCCTCGCTCGGGCGCTCTTGGCCTCCCGACAAATGAACTCCGCTAAAGGAGAAATAACCCGAGAAATAACCCGGGAATAAAGATAATGGGCCATTAGTTTTTATTGGCTTGCGAGCGCGGCCCGCGGGAAAACAAGCCGGCGCCGAGGGCTGCATAACCCCAGAGTGGACCCTTTGATTCCAGGAAGGGCCCGAGAATGGAGAGCCGATTCCAGCGGGGCGAGCACACGCTCAAGGTGCCGATGGCCCTCTTCCGGGAGAACCGGCAGCGACTGGTGGCCCGGCTCCTGGCCAACCCGGCGGTCAAGCCCAAGGGCAGCCTGGTCCTCCTGCGCGGCGGCGAGGAGGTGCCCTTCAACGACACGGACACCAACCTGCCCTTCCGACAGGTGCGAGCCCCCGGGGACACCTGTCCCCTCCGCCGCGGCCGGGCCGGGCTTTCACTTTCGCCGAGGCCCCGAAAGCGCCCGAAGACGCTCCGCCTGATTTACACACCCTGGGCCGCGGACGCGGGCCTAGCCCTCGGTTAAAGGGACGCGGCGGCCCCCGGCGGCGGCGCGGGGGAGGTGGTGGGGCCCCGAGCAGCCCCGGGGAACAAGTGGACGCGGAGCCCTCGGCCCTCCCGGCTTCCTGGGGCCCGGGAGCGCGCGGTCGGACCGAGAGACGCGCGTGCCAGGCGAGCGCGTTGACCCGACGGGCGCGCGACCTCGAGCCGCGGACACCCGGGAGGGACACCCGGGGACAGTCGCGCTGCTCTCCATTCTTACGGATGCGCAATTAAGTTTAATGCTCGAGCCGAGGCCCCGATCCGGTTCGCCGCGCCGATCGCCCGGCCGCTCCTTCGCTCCTTTTCGACCTCTTTTTCCCTTGCCGCCGCCTCGGCTCTTCTCGGCTACTTGTGTACACGGGACGTCCTCTTGGTCTCGGGCCCGACTAATGCGGAGGCTCCCCTCGGCCTCGGGAAGATTCGGCCGGGCCGAGCCGGGGCAGCCGCCGCATCGGGAAATAACGAGGGCCATTGTGGAAGCCGAGGCAATGCGCCCTTTGTGCGCGGCGGGACAAAGCCGCGGATAAAGCCGCTCGCACTAATTTCTATCTCTCCTATCTCCCGCCCGGCCTTGGAGCAGCTTGTACCGCATGCATTATGTAAACCGCGCTCGACTTTCCACCGTTGCAGCGCCAACGGAACTTCCGGCGACGATCGGCTCGGGCCTCTCCCGCGGACTCGGGACGCCGAGGAGGAGGCGGAGAGAGGAGGGCCGCCTCGGGGCGCCCTTGGGGACGTCGCGCTCGCCGCGCCATTTGCATAAACTTCTTCCCACGGTGAATTTAATCGAAACAAACAACATTCTGGGCGGCTCCGTGCGCGCAGGTGGCGCATCCGCGGCCGTTCCCGCCGCTATATCTTCCAGAGGCGCGTCCGCGAGCGGTGCAGTGCACTTCCGCCGAGGTCGCGGCGCGTTGTTGACCGACCGGCGCGGCGCCGTCGTCTCCCGGGGGAGGAGGCCGTCATCCCGAGGGCCGCGACCCGCCCTCGTCGCAGGCTCCGGCTGGCTCCGCACGTGCGCGTCCCGTTCGGCGAAGGGTAAAAACGCCCGCTCGAGCCTCGGTCTTTCCCATGTGGGCGCTTTTTTGCTCGGTTGATTAACGAGTCGCGTCTGGGCCGCAGGAGTCCTTCTTCCAGTGGTGCTTCGGCGTCGAGGAGCCCGGCTGCCTCGGGGCCCTCGACCTCGCCTCCGGGGCCGCCAGCCTCTTCTTCCCGAGGCTGCCCGCCGAGTACGCCACCTGGATGGGCCGGCTCTGGAGCCTCGAGGAGTTTCGCCAGCGCTACGCCGTCGAGGAGGCCCACTACGTCGACGAGGTCGCCGAGGTCCTGCGCGGCAAGGGCGCCACGACGCTCCTCACTCTGGTGAGTCTTTCCGTGCCTCGGAGATGGTCGGATGATCAAACATCCGCTGGGAAAGGAGGTGGGAACCGAGCCGGCAACCGAGCCGGCAACCACTTGAGCAACTTTCCCCGACTCCCCGTGTTTTGACTGCCTTGTCAGGCCGAACGCCTCCCTGCACAATGATACCTCCTTCGGAAGAATTTTTTGTTATCTTTTTTCTACTGCTCCCTGTACCCCCATTTAAATTAGGCTTTGATAAAGGAGCGTTTCTTCTCCGGGGAGCCAGGCTTCTGACGTCCGCGCGTCATGTGCTTCCTCAATATGCGTCACGAGTCGCGAGACTCCTCGCTTTTTCCAGGTACAACGCACCTCATTGTGTACATACAGCCGCGCACAAACACTAGCTATCGCCGAGAACGGGCACGCGGTCCGGTGTAAATTGACGCGCGTCTCTGCGGGAAAAGCCTCTTACTCTTTCTCGCTCGCGGTTTGTTGGACGCGCCTTTCTGTACAGCCGGTTTTTTTTGTGCGAACGCGATTGACGTTTAAATCTGGCAATTAACCGGCTGTGGCAAAGAGATCGGCTGGGTCCATTTCCCAGTGGCATGGAGTACTTTCCCATAGTACTTTTGGAGGAGCATTCGATCGGAGGAAGGAAGGGGGGACGCGCGTTCGACCGCTGTTCCACCAGGGCCTCCGCGTTCACTCGGAACGAACGGGCCGTGCCAGCATAGGAGGTATACGCGATGGTGAATCGGGCGATAATTTAGCAGGAAATATCACGAGCTCCTCCGACAAAAGGATGCAAATTGGCAAAAGAAAAGGGGCAATAATTATGCAGTAAAGACGGGGCGGCGCGGCACGACTCGGGTAATAATTCCCTCGGAGGAGGCTTTCCTCCTCGGCCGCGCGGCGAGTCAAAAATGCGGGAGCCGAGGCGGGGGGAAGGAGGGCCCGCGCGGGGCGCAATCAGCCGGGGCGAGATGAGAGCGCCTCGTCCCGCGGCGGGCAATATAACCTTAAAAAGAGTCGGAGGCGCGTCGCCGCGGGCGGGCGCAAAAACAATCGAGGCGCCGCTGGGGCTGCCCGGGCAAATAACAGGCCCGCGCGAGGTTTACGAGGGAAAAATCGCGGCGTGACAAGGCCGTTAAAGCGGCTCGTCCCGGGCGCCGGGGGCGCGGAAGCCGGCAAAATCCATAATTCTCGGGCGGCCCCTCGGGGCTTCCTCCCGCGGGCCGAGCGGGGCCGCGGGCCCTCGGATTTCGAGCCAATGCCGCGCGCCGGCTAATTGCCCCATTAATCGGCCGCCGATGACAGTGTTGCGCGCGGTCCGTCCGCGGGCGGAAATAGCCGGAGCGCGCGGCCGAGGCCCGTCCGCGCGTACGCCTACCGGCACGTAGGCGCCCGGCGAAGACGCGCTGGGCACTGCCCGCGGGCTAAATCGAATTGCCCCCGGGTATCGGGGGGCGCCGGGAGTCCGCCAATTCGGTAGAAGGCCGAGCGCCCAGAGTCCGCGCGGAAAGTTCCGCGCGGCCCCGCGCCCCTCGGACGTTCGACGCTGGCTTAAATTAAGTCGCCCGCGCCTCCCGGGGATTTCCGCGTTCCTCCGCCTCCGAGGATTTATTTTGAATCCGCGCGACTCCTTTCTTTCCCTCCCGCCGGTGCCCGCTTTGTATTCCCCGGCGGCGTGACGCCTCGGGTATAGTCACCGCGACCACACGCGTCCGCGAGTCTCAGCTTACGGGCGGGATTATATGTGCCCCCGCAGGAGTTACGCATCGATTTGGCACGGCGCGCGTGAAAAACCGGTAGGAAAAAGCGCAGCCACGGGGAAGTAATGGCGGGGGGGGTGGGGTAAAAAAAAGGTCAGCCCGCCGCGCTCGCGTTTTGACGCGATCGTTATCGGCTCGCGCGTAAACGAGCAATTTGCGGGAAAAGGAAGAAGGCGCGGGAATGGGAGGGAAAAGTCGATCGGCCGAGAACGAAAACAAACCGGCCGGGCCTCGGGCGCAGGGTTGTGTCACGTCTGCTCCCTGGAACGGGCGTTACGTTCTGCCGCCAGTCCTCCAATCGGCGCATTAATTCAATGACCGCGTTATCATTTCGACATCGCGCGCCGTAAAAGCCAATGGCGGCAGTTTTATTGGGCCCGGGGCTTGGTCCGATGCATCTGGCCGAGCGGCTGTCGTCGCCCGCCGAGGATCGCGGCGATAACAGTCCCGGTGCCGGGGCCCGCGTCCCCCGCGTCCCCCGCCCCACCCGCGCGGCTCGTCTTCCGCCTCGGGTGCGAGCTCCCGGGGCGAGGGGGGGCGGGGCAAAGAGTCCCTCCGCGAGTCGGGTCCGCGTGTACGCGCGCTTGGGAGCGAGGCCGACTAATCGAGCCAACCTCGGGCATCGCGTATAAATAGCGCGATATTGTCCGTTGGATTGCGCAAGCGACGAATAATCTCCCGGGAGGCGCTCGCCCCGAGCTCGCCCCGACATCTGGGATATTGCGCCGGGCTCGTCATTACCTCTCGAGCGCGGGCCCGCGCCACGCAGCGAGTTATATAGCGCCGCGAGGACGGGGGAAGCGTTTCCCTCGGCGCGGGCTCGATTTCGCCTCCTTCGCCGTCGCCCAGCCTCCTATATTGCATTCCGGAACGATTTTGCTCCGTCGCGCGCTCGCATCGCCGGACCTTTACGGTTTACGACCTTAATTTACGGGCTTTTTTTCC
The DNA here is from genome assembly GCA_018906755.1 of Sycophaga agraensis. NCBI lineage: Eukaryota > Metazoa > Arthropoda > Insecta > Hymenoptera > Pteromalidae > Sycophaga > Sycophaga agraensis. The sequence continues at coordinate 5,545,389 of JACCIE010000002.1, read as the reverse complement.
CCTGCCCCGGACGTGTCCCTGTCTTCGCTCCGCCTGTACGCGCCCGGCGCGCCCGGAAGAATCGCGAGCTTCACCTGCCAGTCATAAATTAGTTATTGTCCATATAAGACCGCACCGTCGACGCTATGCGCTATACTCGCATTATCTTTATACTTGATGTAGAAAATTTCATCGCTTCACTTCTCGTTAACTCTCCTTAGTCCACTCGTCAACTCGTATATCTTTTCATTATAAGTTTTTAATTAATTTTAACGTTTGGTCTTTATTGAAAAATAACGGATAAAGCTCGGCATCAACTCCCCGAGGGTATTAACATTTGCTAGATTGCTTGCTCAATTGTAAACGCCGAGAAAAATTTCAGAGAAATCTGGCTTTAATATATATCAAAACTACCTTTTATTTCCATAAAAATTTTAAATGTTTACGGTAACTCTTCTTTTTAAGTAACGCTGAATAGTTTCACAATTTTCACTAAAATACAGTCATTTTTATGGTTTAACGAGTGTGTTAATGCCGAGTTGCTATTTGATATCGTCAAAATTCCTCTCAAATTGTTCTCAGTGTAAGTAATACTTTTTAAAGCCGCGGGCTAAAAACCTGCTAGTGTGCTCAGAGCAATAAAATGAGAGAAGGATAGACGTTTGCCTTCTCATTCACAGATTTTAAATTGTGATACGTGATTTTTGTTGGATTTTTGACGAATATAAATAGGCAATTGTTATTTCGAGAGAGGTATTTTTGTTATGCGTATAATCTACCCTACAGTTAATGAGCAGAAAGAGAAATATTTTTATATCAAATATCTCTTAATAATTATTTTATTAATTATATATTTAAACACTGCACCGTAGTCCCTAAAAACGTTATTTAATAACGTTATTAATTCTGAACGAGTTTTAGCCAGATTGTGTAGGTGAATTATGTATGTACAAAATATGTTTTCCGGTTTTCAATCCTAATTAGTAAAAACATTTTAGTCATGATAGTTATCTTTGTTGTTTGATGAATATATACGGAAATTCTCCATAATGATTACTAAACTGTCTGCGAGTAATCCAACTACTTTAACATTAAATTTTAATTTCAAGATGCGTTCAGGAAAATTTGTTAAAGTTATGATTAAATTGTATATTATATTAGTTTTGTAAATTGAAGTATAGAAAATGATAGTAATTTATTAAATTTTCAAATTAGAAAAATAATTTGAAATAAACTATATTTTTTATTTACTACTTTGATCTTAATTACATAACGTACACAACTCTCTAGGTGATTTGAAATATTTTATCTAATTCGCAATAGCTGGCTTTTATGGCAGTAATCTACGCTAAAATTACTTTAACGTCCATTCTAACAAGTATATATATTCTCACTAAACTGCAGATTATTGAAAAGCTGTTTATTGGTTATTGTACATGATAAATAGCTCTTTTGTAGAAATGTTTAAATATTCACTCGCGGATAAGCTAAACTCGGAACACTCGATGACTTAAACGGCTACAGTGCTATATAGGATTTTGACTCATGCTTTGTGCAAGAATATTTATGCTTAATGTACTTGTTGAAAAAAGGCAACACTGTTTTAACTTGTAAAAGTTAATAGACTCTTTTCCAAAAGTCATATTTGTATAGTACAAGAAGTAATAAAGCACTTATACAAGATGCTACGGTTACCTGAAAATATTGATTTTTATAAACCAGCTATAGTATGCTGTTTTCTCGAAACCTAAATATTTCTTATAAATTTATGTAATGGAATAGTAAAAGTTACGTTCATTTCACTTTGACAAGCTGTGATCAGATTACGTATACTTTGTAGTAAATTTAAAAATGTATTTTAGTATGTATTCGTGAATAACTCGGTAAATGGCCTGTGTCAGGAAGTATGCAGGTGACAATTTTAGATTGCTCTATAGCATTGAATTTGTTTACTTAGGATTCTATTTGCTTAGCAATAATGTAGGTAAACTAAACTAAAACTCCAACAATACATAATACGGAATTTCCGATTGTAGGCAAATTTAAGAGGGGCAGACGCGAAGGTTGTCTATCGACGTGGATTCTTTAAAAATATTGAAGGTAATTAATATCCGAAAAAGAGGTTAAACTTTTAAGGGCAGAGTTTTAAAGTCGAGCGAGGGTCACTCGCAGCTCGGTTCTTATCTTTAATTGGGACTCGCCGGCAATTACACGGAGCGGGGGATCGATTAAAAATGCGGTCCTCGGCGGGGGCGGGGGGCGCAATCAGTTAAATTGGCGCGTCTCCGTCTGGAGCGCGCGGAGGAATTCCCCCGAGAAAAGCGGCGCCCGCGCGGAACGGGCGGCCCACCCCCGTGGAGGGCCGCCTCGGCTTCCCAGAAGCGCCGCGCGATCCCCGGCTTCTTATATGCATCTGCCCGGGCGTAAAAAGCGTCGAGGGCTCGGAGCGGGGGTGGGGGGAGCCGGGCGATTTGGCAGGCGCTCGATAGCCGCGGCAAAAGCCGGCCGCTAAGGGCCGCGGGAGGCGCGCGCGCGCGTGCACGGCCTCGCCCCCTCCCTCATCGATTGCCGCCTCCCTCCGGGCGGCCCCGCCCGCGCCGCGCGCACTCGCGAGCCCCCGAGAGCGCCGTTCGATTAATCGAGCGCGATGACGAGCCGCTGCAGCGCCGGCCCGACTTTTTCCCCCGGCGCGCGGATCGATCTCTCGGCTTCCGCCGGGGCTTTACCGTAAACATTCCGATCTCCGGGGAGCCGTCGGTCCTGTCGCCCGCCGCCGGGCCCCGGACTCGGCCCGGGAGGCCCAGACCCGATGACACCGGCCTCGCCCGGGGCTAATCGATTGCCTCTCCTCTAATCGACGCCTATACCTCCCGTGTAATAATAGTATGCAATCGCCCGGCGCGTATATATCAGAGCTTTCCTCGGCGCGGCGCCCGTCCCGTGCAATCCATCAACTTAATTGTCACTTTCCGTTAGGTTATAGCCCCGCACGAAATGTGCGCCTTTGCCGCTTTTTTTTTCCCACTCGGAAATATTCAAGGCTGTTTCGGAATCAAAATTTACACTTTGAAAGTCGTCCTATCGCGATCAATAAAGATGATACCTCCGTGAAAAAGGATACGCCACTCGTGTCCGCGTAACTATTAGCTTTATTATATATCCGCGCGCTCGGCTTGAATGTAAGGATTTATATAAAGACATCAACGTCGTAAAATCTCGTACGCTTTAACGATGTCAATGATACGATAATAATGCCTCCAGCGGTGCACTTGGCAATATAAGGGAACGCCGTTACATAATAGCTTAAGAGCCGTACATGCTTATATGCGCGCGCGTAGATGCATTGACAGGTTGGTTCGACTCGCATTTATCAGTGGGCGCGATTTAATGACTCGCGCGCCTACAGAGTATGAAAAGCACTTTCCTCGGGACTTTCAGCTGAAAAACAAACTCGTCATTCAGCTGCCGCCACGAAAGTAGCCCGCGTTACACGCACGCACACCGGGCGCGAAAAAAGAAAAAAACGGAGCCTGCACTCGGTGAATTTGCGAAAGCGCCCGTGGCGGAAGCGCGGAGTGACGCACCGTTTGCGGGCCGCAAATGGGACGGGAGGCGGCTGGGCTGGGCGCCCCGGCGATTTCGATCGGGAGCCGCGTCGACGTGCCGCAGCCGCCCGCAAATATTTGACCAGTCGCGGAAATCGAGCCCCGGCCGGCGGCTCGGCCTAATCAATCGGCGCGCCCGTTAAGGAACCCCGGGGGCTCCTCGGCCCGCGGACTCTATCCGCCTCCGCGCGCGTGTGTGTGTACGTCGGCCGTTGCTCGCGCTAACCGCCGACTGGGATTTGACGGCTCCTTTCTAGCGAATCGGTTCGGCGCCGATTGCACGGCTGCATTGTTGTCGGGAGCTCGCCGCGGAAAGTGGGGCGCGTTTCTTTCCGCAGCGTGCAGTTGCGCGGACTCGGAGGGACGGCGATTAAGGGCGCTTGGGGAAGAAGGTATGCGCGCCAGGTATAGCTGTGTGCGGCGCGCGTGTGTCCAAAGAGGAGATGCGACGCCGCGCGCCGGCGCTCGAGGCACCTACACGTGTGTATGTACGCGGCTACGGGCGCTTGAAAGCGCGTGCCGCTGTGTCATCCTTTTATCCGCGTAAACCACTTTTTTCCAATTACGTCAACTGGGTGAATTGCACTTGGCGATAGATGGTAAATAAACAGCGCGGCGTCAACACTGCTTTAGGAAATTGCAGCCCACGTACGCGGAGCGAGACCGAGCGGGGGATTGATACTGTGAAATATTATGATTGCCAATCAGAAAGTAAGGTGACGCGTCGAGTATCTCCGAGTATAATGCCCTGCAATAAACATCTAAGAACAATTAAGGCCTCGACTAACAGCTCTGATGGCATTCTTCAAGTAATTCAGATATTAATTCAGTAAAAGATATTTTATTACGAGTCTTACTCGCTCAAGGGTATTAAAAGATATCTAAAACTTTTTTAACTAGTGTTCAAGGTGTCTTCGTTTATCGAACAATTACGCTAAGCGGTTGTATATTTTCTCTATTTATATTAAGCTACCAATATAGAAATTTTCTTATAGTACCCTATATAAATAATAAGCGAGCTCAAAGTGGATTCACGGTTTAAAATACACATCTATTGATTTTTCCGATATATATTTGTTATCGCGCTTTATTGCATTCCAAGTTTACGTTTGTATAACAGGTGCCGGGTACTCGGAAATCACGTCCGGCGTACTTACTCTACCGCGTTTGCATAAATAAGAATGAATAGCCGGGTGCACGCACACTATCGCGCGCACAACCTGCTTGAGAGAATTATGTTTTTTCATCCTTTTAAGAATTGGCTCGGCTAAATATAAATAACCTGCAGCCCGTCGGATCACTATCCCAATTTGGTTTTATTCGCGGAGCATCCATCTATAAGTAGAGTGACTATCTCTATTACAAGAAGGGTTGTACGGCGTCGTTTATAATGCAGGGCACCGCTGCCGATGCGTAATCGTACGCTCGTCTATGCAGTCTGCGGATGCCAGGGGCAATTCTAACGCAGCTGGAATAGTACTGCGGTCGGAAAAGTCGAGATCCGATGAGTGTGTAGAGCTGCGCAACAATTTGTGACCATAACTCGATCATTATTACCGATTACGTTCTTTCACCGCGCTCAAGTGCACTTTTAATTGCACACGTGCGAGCCGCTAATTTACGCGATTGTGAACCGAGCGGAATATACCCCCTCTAGTAGCCAAGAGCATTTTCCTGACTCACCAAGAAACTTTCGCATCAAATCTTATACTATCTGCGATATTATGGCATAACTTTCGATTTATTAAAAGTCGGCGTGATTTGCTCAAGTTTAATCAAATTTGCAGCTTTTTTAATCATTTGAAATCGGATCGAAGATTATTATTACTGCAACAGTATAAGTGGATATTAAAAGCAGCGTTAATTTAATCAGCAATTTAACCCGTTGGTTAGGAAAAAATCAAAAAAAAAATCCTGTGCTAGCAATTCAGCGAGGCCGCCAAATTTGATTAATTCCAGAGCAGTTGATTGAATGAGACAATTAGTGAAACTGCAACCCTTAACCGAAGTGCATTATTAGGAAATAACGTTTTTTGGGTTAAGGCCTTTATAGATTAATTCACATGACGAACAACAATCAGCACACACGATTCACGATACTCGTGCGCCCAGAGAGATAAGACGCGAGGCTTCGGTCATCAAACGGCAACCATAAATCTCGCTTTAAAAATAACTCGGTCCTTTGGTTTACCGAGCTAGATTTTTTCCCAGCGGATCCGGAGGCGCGTATACACACTCACGCACATATACATACATATGTATATATATGTGTATCGTGACACGTGTGCGAGCTAAGAAACGCTTTTTCTCGAGGAGATAGGGAGAAAGAGGCCGATAACGTCGAATAACGCGGCGCGTAAAATTCTCGTGACTTCTCGAGGCGCTGGGAGAAGGGAAACTTTTTCACACACACACACACACGCACACAGGCACAAGCACATATCCCCGCGGGGATTGAATGGCGCTTGGCTCGGAGCGCGGTTTATTGGCCGGGCGGCGCGGATGGAACTTTCGCGAAAGCGTCACGCGCACCGTGAAAAGCTCAATTAAGCGGCGCAGAAGCCAGCGGAGGAAGCGGTTGAGGCGACGATCGGGCTGATGGCCGGCCGATGCAAATGTAATTATCCAGTCGTTGGGCTCCCTTTGCCCCGGGAGGGGCGCTGTATATAACCCGGCGGGAAAGCCGCGCTCGTAAAACTCGGGCGGACGTCGGCGGTAATCGGGAGGCGATATTCGGCCGCGGAGGGATATTACGTAGCGCGCGGTGACGGGGCGCAGCGCGAGAAAAATCCGCGGCTCTGCCGAGCTTATTAAATCGGACGAGTAGGGGCAGAGCGAGCGAGTGCGCGCGCGCGCGCGCAGACATGTCGCCGCGAGTGAAACTGTGTCATTGAACTCTTGAATGGCGCGTTGTTTTTTATCCTCCCGCTGTTGAAATAACCGTTGCGCGGCAGTCACGTACGTGGCCGCGCGGCTCGAAAAATATTTACGCATCCTCACGCTCGCGAGCGCTTTATTATCTACTCGGTCGGAGGTGCGCGCTTCGTACACCGCGAGCGCTTCCAATTGTATAAGGAGGATTGGAATTGCCGTGTTGACACTGCACGCGCGCCAATGCGCATCCGCGCATTCGAGGCGCATTGAAGGATTAACGGTAGAAAAACGTCCGCTTTATAACTGCGGGGCGAGCGGGACGGCCGATTCGACGGAGGCTATATGCTCGCTTTGCCTACTCGTTCGCGTATCGTCGTATGGGCCTCGCGTTCGCCAGCTTGGCTTTGCGGTATGACTCGCGCGTGACTCACGCATCGGGTCCCCCAGTCAAATTTGTAGGAAGAGAGGAAAAAAGCCATTGGTTAATGTCATAATGTCACGTTGACTGACTCATTGTTTACAACTTGTATAGGTCATACGCGAATGCAATATTTTGTTGGCGATCGATAGTCACACACTCGTGCACTTTTAATAATACTCCTATAATAATTATCCAAGCGATAAACTATATCGATTGTTTTGATTGCCGTCTGTTGACAATGGAAAATAAATAAATATAAAGTCATCGAAATTAAATTTACCCAGGCTCGTCGCGAGCTACATAGATAAGGAGTTTTTTTCGTGTACGCCCGCTTGTGCGCTTGTGTAGCTGTATTGCACTTGTATAACGAGACAATGCAAGCTTGTTGCATTATCTCGCGACACTTGCAATCATTGAAGTATGCCACGCGCTTTTTGTCATCTCGTCATTGTTTTGTGTGTCGTAGCACGGCGTAAATAGCGACAGTCAGCTGACGAGCGAGGAGCCGACGTTCCCCGGCATCGACAAGTGAGTATACGTCTTTGTACATGTGCGCGTGTATACGTGTGTGCGCGTGTGTACACAACGCCTGCGTGACCAGTGTAAACAGGGGCAACGTGCGTGCAGCAGCCGATTAATATTATTGCGCAAAGCGATGCAACGCCGCGCTATGCCTCGGCGCTGCTCGCAATTTGCATGAGGAGAGGAAAAAAAAAAAAGGCCTGCCGGGAATCGCCGGCGTTGTTCACGCGGAAGAACAATCGGGGGTATTTAAATTTTATTTCACTGAATCGGGGACTTGTTTGTACATTCAGGAAGCGATGCTTTTATAGAGCGCGCGCCGATTCTTTTACGCGAATTGTTCCGCTCGTTAAAGTAAAGTTTGTTTGAAAAGACTTTTGATTTATGGGAGCCGCGTGGGTTTGCGCAACTCTTGAATTCTAGACTATCTCCTCGGGTCACGTTGCGCGCGGTCGTTCTAATAGATTTTATAATGAATTTGTAAGGTGTTTCGAGAAGGGCGGTTTTTATATTGGCGGCTTGACTCGCGCGTTACCGCACCTCGCTCGAGTGCGCGCGCGCTTGGTATTCCCGCGCGAATTAGCCGCGAGCTCGTCTATAAATATGGAAATATCCGATCGGAACGACCCGCGCGTAAAAATAGAATTGATCAATTGCAGAGGATGGGCCGCGCGAGCGAGAACGGGTGTATATGTTTAGAAAATTATTTGGAGGCAAGGCGAGGAAACGTTCATAATGAAAATTGCTTTAGAAACGACTCGCTTTAGAAAACGTGACTTTCGCGGCCTGCTTTCGCGTTTATGCAAACGGCCCCTATCAAAGCCGTTTGACTGAATTTTCAATTAAAAGGCCTCGGGGGCCTCGGGCGCCGCGCGCCGACCGCCCGGAGTTAAAAATATCGAAATTATATCATTATTACGGGAGCCGCGCGGGGCCCATTGCGCAATCGACATTTTCTCCCGGCGCGGCTCGAGGCTGCGAGGAGAGGGCCACCGGCACTCACGATCTGCCTCTTTTGCAGGTTCGAGGTGAACAACGAGATACTCTACCCGGAGATATGCGAATGGTGAGTTTTGCAAGCGGCGCCGATCTCCTTTTCGTCCAATCGCCCCGGGCAACCGAGCTCGAGCCGACTCGCCAACGACCAACGACACCTTTCCTTTCCTTTTTTTTTTTATTCCCGTCCGAGGCTTTTTTTACGGGAGAGGAGCGAGGCGGCTTTTTCACCGCGGCGGGGGCAAAAACCGGCGGGGGAAAAGCCGAATGAATCGCGGAGGTTGCGACAGGGCCGTCCGGATCGAACGTAAACAGCCGGTTTCTCGGCGGGCCGCCGGCCTCCCCGGCCAAATGGACTCGCGCGCACCGCGCGGACGGAAATTTCGCCCCGTAAAGCGTTTTATCGGCGCGAGCGCACTTTCTTGCGCGCGGACCCGGGAAGAGGCTCGAGTCTCGTCACAGCGCCGAGGCCGGGAGATAAAAGCCGGTCTCGCGTTTCCATAACCAACGTCCTTTCCAGCGGCCGTTAATTGTCGACGATCGCTGCCGATCCGATTGAGCTATATCGACCGCGCGGACGCCCACGGAGCCCGCGACGGAATGAACGGGGATGATCGGCCGCTCTTCTTTCCTCCGAGACGGCAGACCCGCTTATCAGGCCGCCTCTCCCCCCCGAGGCCATGGCATTGTTGTCCCGGTGAAAAGTCCCCGGGCGTCGCGTCCGCCGCCCTTTTCCTTTGTTTGCGGGCGCGGCGCCCGAGCTACTTTCGCGCTCGGGCGCTGGAGGCGCGCGCGCGTGTGTGTGTTCGCCGACTATGGGCAAACTGCCGGCCAGTGCACAGCGCCTAGACGGCGGGGTGCCCGCCGCCGAGCGTCTGCGCCCTAGTTATCTCGTTAGACCGGGCTTCGCGCGCCGCTTGCTTTTCAATCGACTCTCGCGCTCGCGCTGCCCCCTTGGCGCTTAAAGCCTCTGCTCCTTCTGTCTATCCTGCCGGGGCTTTAAGTCAGCGCGGTATCGCCTCGCGCAGGGGACCCTTGCACTTTGCCGTTGCAACCTTCCGATTGCTCACGCGTCCGCGGGTTATACGAGGAAATTCCTGTCTCTTCGAGTGTATCGGCCGCGCTGGACCGCCGCCCGGATATCGCACGAAAACACTCTTTCCGAGCTTTCTCAACTCGAAGAGTTCTGTTAAATCCGAGGTTAAATCGCCAGGGGATATATCGCTGCTTTTTTGCCCGCACAGCAATTACTGTAACAGTCCATCTACAAGCTAGTTATCATTAGATGAGGATATACTTTTTCTTTACATTCGCCCGAATAAATCGTACAAGACCAATAAAATTTAATTGGAGCATTTCTTGAAAATTCCTTCCTGCGCTTCGGATGGAGGCATTTTTATATAAACAAAATTTCTCGAGAGCCAGATTTTCGTACTTGAAAATAAGATTTCTCGTCTTTACAACTTCCGCACATCTGGAAGAGCTCTCTCGAACTGTTTCATATGCAATCAGGAAATAAAAATAAATTCATTGCAAATCAGCTTGTCGTATTTGCTAATTGGATTTTAACTTGCCTATCATTCTATGAAAATTAAAAATCTAGGAATAAAAAATAATTCTAATAAATGCTGCAAGTACTTTTATATCAGTTGTAATTGATTTATTACAATATCATAATAATCTTGCGCTATCAGTCATACACCTCTACATGGTTATATGATAATATGCAAGTAAATTGTATTATTTACGACAAATCCTTATTACAAATACACGCGTTTATTATTATATGAATCTTCTTGTATCGCTGTTATTATAACCACCACTAACGTAACATACTTTCTTGTGAGTTCCATCGACACATTTTTATTATCTGTATTTCATTAAAATGCTGTTTTAATAGTTTACTTTAGATTTTAATTCATTCGAGTTCTCGTTCGAGTCTTGTCTGGTTTGGAACGCACTTAACTGTACTCTAATTTTTTCAGATTTCTACTATCTCAACAAATCTAATTTTCACATCAGTAAAGCAAACATCAGTCGTTATCTTTTGTTTTCTTTTGCCACGTACTTTTATACTGGCATCATTGGCTGTACTGTCCAAACTATGAGTTGCTTATATAAGTTGCTTTATTGTAAGCAAAATTTTCATTTTTTCAGTATTACCAGCTACTGGAATATTGTATTACTGAATTTGAACGTATTTGGGTGTTGTTTTGAAATCTTACGAAATTTAAGGAAATAATTAAAATTAATTGTATACGCAATGCATTTATCTCGATGCTCAAAATTTATTCCCAGAATATTAGACGAATTTCTATTAGCTCTATAACTATAATTATGCTCGTTTTTTATTAATTAAAAAAAATATTATATCATATTTTTCACACACTGCCGTACGGAAATGTAGAAAAAATTAAATTTATGCTGAAATTAAATTCATTGAATTATTTAATTGATGTGTAGGCATTCCGTAACGAGGTTAACAAACTTAAAACATTCATCGATGTTTGTTGTGATAGTGCGTCAATTATATATCATAAATATCGTTATTAGTTAGGCTCATAAATTCGATTTACATATTGCCTATTTCAATATATGGTATTTATATATGGTTTATAGTACATTGATATGTAATCTTTTAAAAATATTGTAAATATAAACAGTTTCTTATGAGTTCGTTATCTTTTCAAATATATTTCCCTCGATATTTTTTTCAAGCACGTAAATAGAATTCTATTAACTGTGCAGAATAAGTTTTTATTTTAACAGATTTCTTATTCGATCTCAATTAGCAATTAACCTAGTACGCGCTTATGATTAAATACAATATGAACTTCTGTTATTGTTTAAAAGTCGTTAATGAAATTATAAATAGATATTTTTGTTTACACTACCTATCGGATGAATATGTAGCAACTTAAACACATACAGGTAGATTAGATAATTTTTGTCCAAATATAGAATACGCACAATTTTCTTTGAAATAGTATCTCATGATCGCGTCGCCTCAAATCCGAGCTCAAATCCGACGGAGCATTCGACCTTCTCCGTTTTGACGATAAATAGAAGGCTCGTTTAAATTTAGTCTAAGACTCGTACGCCCGTGGCGTGGCTTTTGCGCATGCGACCAACAGAACGGATTCGTCGAGTTTACAGAGGAGCCGGACTAAGTGTAACGGGCACGCGCGCAAACAGCTGCACTGGAGGCGGCTCGGCCCGAGCCGAACACGCGCCGTCCAATGACGCGCTCCCCCGCGTCCACGCGCGGGATAATCGTTCGATCGGGTTTTTGCTAACGCTCGCATTCCGCGCGTCGTTTGCAGGGCGATTCATCGGCCGCGTCGGCGTCGGCCGTGGGCGCGTGGGCGCGCGACCGGTGAACGGCGGCTACACCGAGAGACAATGAGGGCGCGAATGTGCACGCGCGCACGCCCAAAGAGAAAGAGAAAACGCCGGCTTTCTCCGTAATTCGCGGGGCCTAAGCGCGTTCGGCGCTGTCGCCCACGTCGCGATATGTGCCGAGCGGCCGGTTTTCCCCGCGCGCCTAACGCGGCCCCGAAGCCAAGCAAGCGCCCACCACTGGGCCGCCGCCCCGAGCTTTTGACGCCGATTTCACGAAATTCGTTAATGGAGAGAAGGTCGGGCAGCCGCTCGCCGTGCCTCGGGGAATGCGTCAATCGGCGCGATTCCCCCCCAAGGCGTCCTCCGGCTCGCCCGCGGAAAAAAGCAATAAAGGAGAAAAAGCGATACGCCGGGAGAGCGTAAACAGCGAGCGACTAGGAAGTTAGCTCGTGCGCTCGCCGGAGGGAATGCCTCCGATGCTTTTTATGCCTGATCCACGATGTTTTCGAATGCAGCGTTTCTTTGCCTGTGTTATGCCACTTGCCAGCGCAACGATTAATAGAACGACGCTTCGGGCCGTCTGTTGTCAAATGTGTAATAATAACAGTGTAAAGAATGATTCATAAGTTATACGTAATCCTGTATCGTTTGTATTGAGCATCACGAGTAGATAAAGCGCCACTCGAGGCTTACGCCGACTAATTATAGGGGCCTTTACCAATGAAAATGCAAGGCATGCCATTTTTTCTCTCTAAATTTAGACTTTTTCCTCCGAAAGGGGCTGCTATACCGCTATTGATTCTTACTTAGATCGATACACAGCGCGCACGGCAATTTACAAATGTTTATTTCCGTGGGCTAAATTAAATTCATTGAAAATGTTTGCCCTGCTTCCTTTTAAGTTCTGCTACTGCGAGGTCAGAATAGCCTGGAAGGAAAATTGCGGCTCCGTAAAAAGAGTCACTTTGCATGCAATCGACCCGCTCTACTTCTATCCACAAACTCGCGTGGCCTGTTCATTCACGAGCGGACCGCCTCTGTTGCGGTAAACATCAGCGGGCACTACTCCACGTTCAAACTCGGCTTTTCATGCCCTCGATCCGCCATCTGTGCGCGCGGCTATGAAACAGCTGAGGATCTTCCTTTCCATCCGAGCGTTCGTAAACATCCAACCCAATCGGACAATATTCAGAGCGAAATTTTTTAAAACTTTTGGCGATAAGAAATCAGAAAAATTAACAATAATGTTACACGATTAAGGATGGCTGTGAAAAGAGAAATTGTTTATAAAGAATTTCTGTTTTTTAATTGTTTATATACGGACTTATGTATATTTTTACTCGTCTATTGTATTTTATTTTTTGATAACCAAACGTCCGTTTTTCGGTAAGGTTATGTGTTATGTTTACTTTACGAACTTTTTGAATTGCTTTAACATTAGTATTATTTAATGTTATAGATGACTCTACCAATATTTTGGAAGGAAATAATTGTTGTTTATATAAGATTTAAAATTTTTATACTTTATCTGTCATCATGTGGTACAGTGCAACATTAAAATCAAAAAGTATTTCGTGTAAATTGATGGCACAATTCAGCAGGTGGCTAAAACAAAGTCAAGATCCTGCAAAAAATTCTCGTGTAATACGCACCGAAATGTTTGTGCAAGAAGGCCTCTACATATATGAGTTACCAATTATAATAAAAAAAACTAATAATGTTCGAGACATTCTTGAAAAACAGAAAAATGTTGACAAACTATTGTCAAATGTATGCGCTAATTCTATACAAAATTCAGGTAGCGAGGATCCAGCAATAAAGAAAAAAGAAAGGCAAACTGATGATAGTACTGCTGTATTATTTCCTTCGGATTTAGAGTTTCTTAAAACTTTAGAAATGGACCAAATATTCAAAGAAATTGGAAATTTGTCATCAACCAGTAAAATTAATTCAGCGTTAGAATCTGTTATTTATACAGAAATAAATGGTAGAATTGCCTTACATTCATTAAAACGGATGATTGATCTAGAAAGAAAACACCGTAAAATGAAAAAGCCTGGACAATTTATGATAAATCGTCACATGATTGTAACAAAATTAGTGGAGCTAATTGTTAACAGTCAAGATAGTGAAATGATTTTAGAAGCCCTCTCAATATTATTGAAAGATAAATTTACATCCTTGAATAATAATTATAAGGATTTGCTTACCGATGAAGCATTAATTAGATCAACAAATGGAGAATTTAATATTCAACAATTAATTGATGTCACTAGAATACTTTATACATTCAAAGAATTTAAATATCAAGAAGTTATAGATTATTTTTGGACAGGCTTAGTATTAAAGGAGGATCAAATTAATGCTAATCATTTAGTACCATTATTTAAATTACTTGTATACATGAAAAAAAGCAGAAATAGAATTCAAATTTTGTTGGAAAAAAAATTGATTCAAAATTTCTATAACCTATCAGTGGTTCAAGTTATTGAATTAGTAAATGTCTTTCAAAATAATTTACCCTACAGTTGTCATTCGCAAGTTGTTTTTAATTGTGCCACTAAATGGGCAAATTTAAACTGTACATCAATTCCAAAATATGATTTTATGGAGCTAATATCTTGTCTTTGTGCTGCTAAGTATGTCAACTCTACCATTGAAAAAACAATTGAAAAATCATTAACGACACCAAGTTTGAGAAAATCTGATCATGCTTTCATGGCATCTGTTGCTGTTTACTGTACAAATGTTCAACTTAGAAATGTATTCATATTAAACAAAATGATTCTTTATCTCCAAAAGCATCAAAATCTTCCAATGGATTCATTTGTTGATATAGTTAGTGTTTTAGGACATTTAAATTTTGAACCAGAAAACAAAGATAAGTTTTGGGTTAATCTTGAAGCAAGATTAGATAAAAAATTTTTTGAGTTAAAACCAGAAAGTGTTTTAAAAGTATTATTGTCTTGTGCCTATGTAAACAAATATTTTCCAAAATATACAGAAAAATTATTTTCATCAGAATTCTTGAATAATTTAGATTCACACAGTAATATCAATGTTGTTCATTTGTTAAGAGAAAAATTGTATCTACTAGACACAGCAATGACAATAGAGTGTTCATCATACAAGGGACCATTATTATTTCACTCTAATCAAGTCAACCCAATATATACTGATTCGAAAATCAGACGAATATTTGATAAAATACACAGTCCATTAATAAAGTTAGCAGGGCATAAAGAAAAATTAAGTAGACATGTAATAATAAGCAAATTATCTACCACAGGATTATATGCATTAGATGCACTGATTCATAAGCGTCCAAAATCAAAATCAAGTTTAGACTTAGATTTGTCAGAAGAAAAAAATGTAAATACAGCAATACTTTTGCTTTTACCAAAATTCTATTGCTGGAATTCTACAAAATTAATGGGTGAACAAGCAATGAAAATAAGACATTTAAGAAAGCTTGGCCTTAGGGTAATGCTTCTTGATTTCCAAACATTGGCCTCCATTTATAATGAGCCTCAAAAATCGGAGGAATATTTGAATTACACTTATAAAACAGCTTATGAAGCATTTTAATAGATTTGGTAAACTGACATATTATTCTCTATTTACAAAAATACAACATTTCCCGCCTAAAATTTAACGTCAATCAATATATTGGTTAAAATTTATTCTATTTAATTCATTTAGGATTTAACATTTTTTAAAGTGCATTATATATCAATTTAAAACTTTATAGTTTATAAAGTTTTTTTTATTAAAGTCCTTCTTTTTTTATATTATGATTAAAATATTTATAAAACAATCTAATTCATCTTTTTTTATGTAGCCGTGTTATAAAGTCGGAGAAAGAAGTGGAAGTTCTACGATATGTTGTAAAGGTGAGCTCAGATGCTCATAAGGCTGTTATGAGGATGGTTCGCCCAGGCTTAGCCGAGTTTCAAGCTGAATCAGCCTTTTTATATCACACATACTCCGTTGGTGGTTGCAGACATGCTTCGTACACCTGTATATGCGGTTCCGGCGACAATTCTGCTGTCCTGCATTATGGGCATGCTGGTGCTCCGAATAACAAAGTATTAAAAGATGGCGAAATGTGGTTAGTATAAAATTATTTGACAATTATGCAATTTAAAGCTGATTGCAACATTAAAGTTTTAATGTTCTTCTGTAGTCTTTTTGATATGGGTGGAAACTACTGTGGATATGCGGCTGATATCACTTGCAGTTTTCCCGTATCTGGCAGATTCACGGAAGATCAAAAAATTGTTTACAATGCAGTACTAGATGCACGTAACGCTGTGATGAAGGCTGCAAAGCCAGGAGTTTTTTGGACAGACATGCATTTACTGGCCAACAGAGTAATGCTGGAGGCTTTAAAAAAAGGTGGTCTGCTTCAGGGCGAAGTGGAAGACATGATGAAAGCAGGAATCAACGCAATTTTCCAGCCACATGGATTAGGCCATTTGCTCGGCTTGGACGTTCACGATGTAGGCGGTTATCTGGCCAATCATCCACCACGTTCTAAGCAGCCAGGTCTAAAATATCTTAGAACAGCACGACCGCTGCTGGCTGGCATGGTTCTAACTATAGAGCCTGGTTGTTACTTCATAGACTGGGTACACAAACATTTAAAATTCATGATAACAAAAACAAAATTAATGTCATTTTAGCTAATATGTTATTGCATTAATAATAATCGCAGCATTGCTGTATTACGTTATTGAAACATTTTTTTCTTGATTTTGGATTCTTTCAAATTATTGTGTTTTCAGTTATGCTTATTAGCATATAACTTTATTTTTTAAATGAGCGAGGAATGAAGTAGTTGATCTATTAAAATCTATTCAGATTTTTTGCAGTTTATAGTTGATTCATAACCAACTGTCAAACGAGACAAGTTAATTAATTTTTAAATTACCTGATTCTGAATTAAATCGTAGTGATTGAAACTATTATCACAATTAATGTTGGTTAAAAAATTAGATAATTTTATAATTATTTTTTAGTTTAAAATTATTAAAAAGTTGAAAACCTAAAATAGTTGACAAAATACAACTAAATATCGTTATAAATTTTTAAATTTTAGTTGCTAGATAAGGCTCGTGATGATAAAGAACAACATAAATTTATTGTATGGGAAACAATGTCTCGGTTCCGTGGTTTTGGAGGTGTGCGCATCGAAGATGACGTACTAATAACTGAGACAGGCACAGAAAATTTAACTATTGTTCCACGCACGTAAGTTACATGAGTATTTTTAATTTTTGTCTCGGTACAATTTTAGGTAAATTAATTTTACTTTTTTACGCAGTGTTGATGAAATTGAGGCTTGGATGGATCGATCTCGACCCACTGACAGTGGTCTTACGTCGCTGCTCCATTAACGTAATTTTTAATAATCGTGAGCAGAAATGTGCCGTACATGTGATTACTATAATTTTCAAGAAGGAGAGTTATATAAAAACAATTGGTGCTTTCCTCTTATGCAACTGTTTAACAGAGATGCAAACATTTTATATCTATATATATATATTGAATGTATTTTTATGAAATAATTATTAAAATATTGTTGCATGAAAAAGTTATTTTTTGGCATGTATAACATATCCTACAATTATTTCCTGAGGTTACTCAAATTTTTACCGCGCCTTTTAGTTTAAACAAACTAAACATATTATAGTTCGTTAATGACTTACTTTTATAAGTCAGTTGCCTATTAATAAAAATCTATACAAATTCTTTGAATTTTAACTATATCATGAGTTGTAATTTATGAGAGAGGAAAATTGATTTAAATATTAATAAAATTTATTGAATTTCATTTATTAGCTAACATTGTTTAATACATTATTTTTGTATTGTAATCTCATTAATGTAGAACTTATTCGATGACTTGAACATTGAGTATAATTTTATACAAAAACACTCGTCCGTAACGAAAGAAGATTTATATTTATCTGTCAGTATTATGAACATATTACAAATGAATTTGATTGTAATTTTTAATTTATATTTTAACTATGGAAAAGGTTATTTTATTTATTGACATGAAGATTATGTTAAAACATGGAATTCGAACTTTTGAATATTAATCGAAATCTTAAAATATTTACAATTTTAAGATGTTTAAAAATTTTGACGGTTGACTCGATAATGAAGTATACAGTAAAAAAATTTAACTGATCAGACGAGTGAAATAAAAGTAAACTGATCTTAAGGAATCTTACTAAAACGTGTGCATGTACATATTCTTTGTGAGTGACGAGTTTTCCTTAAAGCGAGAACACGTCAATAGATATCGTATAGACCAAATTGTCTTTCTTTGTAACTCGAACAATGATTCACTTATTTCTACAATAATACTCATTCTTTTATTCGAGGTTGTTAAATTATTACGATACCTATTCACGAGTATTTAATAATTAAGCTATATTACGCGCTAAAAGAAAGAAAAATTTTATTTATATTGAGTGTTTTGACTTGTTCTGTGACACTTGCCCAATTAATTGATAAATAAAAGTCTTTTGTGAAATTAATGTATGTACAGTGCCATTGCGATTATCGATATCTCTTATTAACTTTCAAAAAGCTAGATCGATGACGTATCAAAAATATTTTTAAACAAAATTTTCTATTTTTAAAAGAACTAAAATTTTAAAAGCAGATTTATGAATTATTATAAAAATATACATGTGTAAAAAGAAATAAATGAGGTAATGTATCTATTGTTTGAGAAATAAAGTAGAAATAAATTATGTTCCTGTCTAGTAATTGAATTGAAATTATGATATTTATAGTGACTTATAATTTCGATAAAATCAATCATGTATAGAATTATAAATAGCTTAAGAGATAACAAGACAAGTTTGTATGCAAAGTAAATATAAAACACATACAATACTGTATGAACATTGTCACTTTTAAAACGATCTCTGACGTAATAATAATAAATGTACATTTTGTATTCTCTGGCAATAGCATAATAATAAGTAAAGTACGATTAACACTGCAGATGATTTT
This sequence comes from Sycophaga agraensis, assembly GCA_018906755.1. NCBI lineage: Eukaryota > Metazoa > Arthropoda > Insecta > Hymenoptera > Pteromalidae > Sycophaga > Sycophaga agraensis. The sequence continues at coordinate 5,526,615 of JACCIE010000002.1, read as the reverse complement.
CAATATTTGTAGAATGCAAGAGGTAGAGTAAATGAATCTTTAACCTATACTTGCACGTATGATACAAAGAATGGATTTGAGTGAGAATTGACATTTAATATTTAGAGTGATTAATATTTTCCCTTTGAGAATAATTTAAAAGAGAATCATTGGAAGCGAAGGAGATGTAGGGAAGTGGATCAGCTGGAATAAATGTAGGTATGCTGGATAGGAAGCGCACAAGAAGAATGCAGGGGGAAGCGCAGGGGGCGAGTAGGGTTGTGCGAGGGCGAAGGGCAAGGAGGATCGGCGGGGCTCGGCGGTCTGCATCCGCATGCAGCGGCGGAGGAGGCGGCGGAGGATGGCGGTGGGCAAGGGCCGGGGCCGCAGGGCTCGTGCGGGTGGGCGGCGGCGGGCGAGGGGGAATGTGGGGCGGGGGCGCGCGCGCACCTCGCGCGGCACTGTATCGACTGGGGGCGCCGGCGCGTGCCTCGGCGCTCGGCGCTCGGCGGCGCTCTCCGGCCTCCCTCCCGCGGCAGCGCGCTTATTATCGCGCGGCGACTCGGCGGCGGCAGTAGCGCGCTCGCCGCGGACGGCTCAGCAGTGCCGGCTCGCCCGCCCAGGCCCGAGAGAGCGCGCGCGCGCAGCAGGTCGCACCTGGGCCCGAGATGCGGGGCCCGCGGCTCAAGGGCGCCCGCCGCCCGCGCTAGCCCCTAGCACCAGCAGCACCAGCAGCGACAGCAGCAGCAGCAGCACCGCCACCACCAGCAGCACCACCGGCCGCCAGGATGTACTGCTTCCAGAACCCGTTCTCGCGGGCGACGCGCAGCGTGGTGACCAACCCCCTGAACGGCAAGTGCGCGGAGCCGAAGCGGCGCAGCTCGGAGGCGACGAGCGAGGGCTCGGGCAGCTCCTCGATCCGCTACATCGACCAGCTGTCGGGCGCCAGCAGCACCGACACCCTGCCGGGCATCCGCAACGACTACCTCGACGGCGAGCTCCTGAGCCCGGGGCCCGACTGCCTGGCCTCGCCGACGATCGTCTTCACGAGCGACCTCGTCGACGGGGAGCCGGGGGAGCCGGGGGAGCCGGGTGAGCCGGGGGTGCCGGGGGGGCCGGCGGGGGAGCCCCTCGCGGAGCCCGAGGCCCACCTCGGGCACAAGTCGGGCGGCCGCTGGCGGCGCAAGCTCCTCCTGCGGCTGCGCTCGAGCGACTCCTCGGGCAGCTGCTCCTCGGCCTCGGCCTCGGCCTCCCCGGCCTCGGACTCGCCGCGCAGCGCCAAGCCCGGCCCCGGGAAGCCGGGGGCCGCGGGCGGCCTGAGCCCCCGGGCGGCGCGCCGCCACTACTCGACGGGCTCGGCGGGCTCGACGAGCCTCCTCCTGGGGGGGCCCGCGGCCCTCGGGGCCGGCTTCAGCGACGAGGACGAGGAGGACGGCGACGAGGAGGAGACCTGCGCCCTCGAGGAGACGGAGCCCGAGGACGGCTCCTCGCTGCCCTCGAGCCCCGCGGCCCCGGCGAGCCTGGGCCTCGCGGGCGGCGCCCCGGTCGTCGGGGCCTACTACGGCTTCCTCTCGGTCTCGGGGGGCGCGATGCGCCAGGAGAGCACGAGCACGAGCTCGCCCCAGCTGTCGACGCAGACGGAGGAGCTCGGCGAGGGGCGGGCGCGCGGCCGGGGCTCCGGGGCCGCCGGCCTCGAGGACAGCCGCTCCCTCAAGGAGGAGAAGCGCACCGGGAGCAGCGAGACGGTCGCGTGCATCAAGTCGCTGCACCTCAAGCCCGAGGGCGGCGGCCTGCCCGTGGCCCGGAGCTGCCCGAACCTCGAGCGCCAGAGCCAGGGCTGCTCGTCGGCGAGCGGCTCCTCGAGCCCGAGCCCCAGCCCGGGGCCGGCGGGCCCGCGGTTCAAGCCCATCGAGGAGGGCGACATCCAGGTGTGCTACCTCAACCACACGCGCACCCTCGTCAGCAAGATCCTGTCGAGCCGCTTCCTCCGCCGCTGGGAGACCCACCACCTCTATCTCAACGACGCCTGCCTCTCCTCGAAGACGGTGCGTATGCGCGCCCCGAGGGCGATCCGGTCAGCCCGCGGGTGCCCTCGCCCTCGGCCTATCGATCCCCGTCCATTCGCGTCGGCACCCGCTTGGAAGGAGTCGGGCCGCGCGACGGGAATACCTGCCCCCGCGCCCCAGGATCAACGCCCCGCCGCCGGGAGTTGCCCCGAGCGGCTCTTCTCACGCGAGGCGCCGCGTCCCAATCCCTCCGCGGCCGGTGCCCGATCGCGGGGGAGGCCCTATCCCCGCGGCCGCGCCCGAATAATTACGCGGCTTTTGACCCCCTTTCGCCGAGGCGGCTTCCGCAGACCCGTCGATCTTGGCCATTGGCTCCCTCGTCCCTCCCGGCCGCGATGGACCGTCTTCCCGCGAGCGGGCCGATTACTCGGGGGCTGCGGGGGACCGAGTGCGGGCTCCTTGGCTTTTTTCCCCGTACGCCCGCGCCGGGAGAAGAGGTCCCGTGTGACCCGGCCTGATCCCGACTAACGCCCGACTATGAATTACCGCGACCTTTTTTCCACCCTCGCCCTCCCGTCTTCGTATTTTTGCACTGCGAGAAAAAAGAAAAGAGGCTATAGCCAGCGCCGCTGTGTTTAAGTGGCGCAGTTATTATGTATCAACAATAACCGGTTATTATTATTGCTATCACCGCGGCTGCGGTCTAAAAATACGTAAGAAAAAAACGGACGAGAAGATTACATAACGCGCTAATTACCGCGTTCTAAAATACCCACGTTAAAGTTTATTTTGGAGTAGAATGCTGCACTCTGGTGCCATAACAATTTATTTAGATTTTTTCTCTTCCTGGACACACGAGTCCAAACAAGTCGTCGGTGATAATGCCGCACTCGAGTCATTCAATTCCAACATGCTTGCGTGTACTCTACTCTCTAGATACTTATTATATTTACATAATAGAATGGGAATTAGAATTTGGTCACGGGGGAACTTTGTATGTAGGACCGAAGCACCAAGAGCAATGCTCAAAGTTTATTGTACATCCGGGGCAACGTTTACACATTTCGTCAGCGCACAATTGTATTTTTATGTTGAAATCTTGCAGTAATACCTCGAGTGGTACACATACGTGGAATATACAGGTAGATGCTTCGTCGCGTACGACCAACCGGCGTATTAAGCGTGAAAAAGACTTTTACAGTTTAGTTTACCGCGCGTCGAAACTATTCGCGTTGGAAAAAGACATAATTTTCCAGAGGATTCTCCGGCAAGAGGGAAAGCCGCGAAAAGAGGCACTCGTTTAGTTTAAGTTGAAAGGATTTAATACTAGAGCTGGAGGAGTCGGGGTCAATCGAGAGCGGAGATTCGATCGTTTAGCGGGTTCCGTGCGTACAAGATACCCCGGGGGGACAGGGGGCCGCAGAAAATAGGAGGGTCGCTAAAAGCCCGAGCGACCAATAGGTCATTCGGGAGATTCGGGCGGACGAGTCGAGTGGGCGGGCGCACGCAGGCCGTGATATCCCAGCGGGCTTGCCGGGGCTCCTCGGGCCGCGGCGGGGAGGCCCGGGGGCCCCGAGGCTCGCGGGCGCATCTGGGCCAGGGGGTCGACGCTCGGGCTCGCGCGCGCCTCCTTCCGCCCGGGGCTTATCGCCCGCGTGCCGTTGCCCCCGTGGCAATTAACGGGGAAAAAAAGGGTCAATTATTCCGCGCGGGCGGCGGGTCGCGGGCCGGCGGGCGCGTCACCGCCGATCGATCCTCCTCCCATGCGGCATTGGCCCTTTGTCGCCCGTCGGTCCCTTTGGCTTCCGGCCCTCCCCCCCCCCCCGCGGCGCCCTATTAAAAGCCCCCGACGTTTTTTTTTTCGCGCGCCGCGCCCGCGCCAATCGATGGAGTATTCCTGCGCGCCCCACCCGCAAATAATTCCTTCCCCGCCGCGGGGAATTAGAGCCGGTGCGCAGCTGCGAGGCACGCGATACCCACCGCCCGCCGCCCGCCACCCGCGACCTGCTTTATTAAAGCCGCGAGGCGGGGCCGGGAGGCACTTTTTCCTCGGCCGATCCCCGCCAGGCCGTTCGACGCCGCCCGACGCCGCTTTCCTGGCTTATGTGGACGAGCGGCCTTGCATCCTCCTGTCGCCCGATGACCCATTCGACGGCTCACCTCCCACCTCTTATAAATCTTACCGGCTTTTCATCCACTTTTTACAGAAGCATTCCAAGTGCTCAAAAGCCCGATAGCGGACCAATAATGAAATATTAAAGCAACCTAGTAACAGCAATATTGCGGACCGACGGTGGCGCACTTGACCACCGTGGCTCGATTCGTGTAATTTTGCGTTAATTATCATTCGATTTGAAAAATGAATCGAGAACTATGTCAAGATTGAAAAGCAAATGAAACGTTACTTTACTCAAAATCCACAAATTACATAAATTTGAAAGTGGAAAGTCATACAGAGCTTGCAGGAGTAATTGGATTAGACGCGCGCTTACGAGGATTGACGTGCATACACAAAACGAAAACTCGTTAGCGGCATTATTCAAACTTGTTAATCAAACGGTACTCGCGCGTTTACGAACAGCAGGCCCCCCTTAAAAGAGTGGCCTGCTTCCTCCACTCGTCAGTTGGTCCACGGTGGCGGATGAAGAAGGATCGTCGTCGGGCAGAAAAAAATGTCCGTCCTGTTTTATCCCCTGGCGCAGCGCACTCCGGGGCGACTCGCACGATCATCCGCGCGGGCTATTTTTACGCGCGCAGCATTGAAAAGCGTCCGTCCGGGTGTTGTCCGAGTCGAGGGAGGCGGACGAGCGGCGGCCCCGTCGGCGGTCGCGTAGTGCGCTCGAGGGATAAAGGCCGGCGGTGCCCGAGCCGCTCGCCTTGAGAGCCGGCCTCCAGGAATAGAAGGGCGGCCGGGCCCCGGTAAGCCCTGCGGCTTCCTCGGCTCGGCCCCCTTTTCCCTCCGCCGCGCCCCCTGGATTGAAGGATTTACCGCGAGCGCGGCTCCGGCGGCGCCGGCCGGTCGCATGGCTTCCCCCGTCGGCCCCTGGCGGACAAACGCGCGCTAATGGCCCGATCAATGCTCGCGCTCCTCCCTCGCCACCCCCCCGCGGTGAGCGGCGCAGGGATTCCGGCCGCGTAATCGGCGCCCCGGACTCGAGAGCACCGCTGGACCGAGCCCTCGATTGTTTCTCCACGCGGCGTCCGCTTGGGGGATCGACTCGGTAAGCCGTGCACGCGCGCTCCCGGCCCTCTCGGAAATCTCCATCTCGGCGACGGGCGCGCCGAGTTTTTCCGCGGCGCGCGCGCTACCGGCGTCCTTGAGGCGTCGGACGTCCGCCGGCGGCGGCACTTTCCCCTGGCGCTCGCCCTGCGCCCGGTTTCGGCAGAAAAAAACTTGCGATTCGAGGGGCACGGAAAAAAGTCATCTCGATTGGTAATTCATTCCCGGCGGGCGTATCGCCTCGGAGCTAATGCATACCTGATGACGACTCACCTTTCCGAGGTAAATATCCGCCCGGTATAGAAAGACGAGCCTCGCGCTCGTATACCGCGCGTATCCATATCTGCGCGCGCCTCGTGTACCCGGGCGAAAACTCATGAATAATGATCGGCTGCGGGCGCGCGGCTGTTACGCCGCGGGGCTTTCCTCCCGGTTGGCCCGAAATGCGCGACACGTTTGCCCGGATCGTTGGGCCTGTAATAAGCCGGATAATGCCGGGCGCATCGCTGACGCGGTTGACGGACTCGGCGGAAGGGGGCCGACCCGGGGAGCAAGTGCCGCTCGGCCGACGCGCAGCCCGCGGTCTGCCCACCCCCTCCCATGCCTCCGGGCCTCTCTCTCCCTAAAAACCCCCCGGGGCTTATCTGCGCGAGCTCCTTTGCGCTTCTTCCCGGAAAATCGAGCCGAGGCGCCTTCGGTATTAGCCCCACGACTGCATAATATTACGGCTCGCGCGCGCCTCTCCATAATAATGACAGGCCCGCGGAGATAAGCGACGACTCATCGAGATTGGGATGCGGCTCGCCGGCGCCCCCTTCATATTTACCGGGCCGTCGGCCTCGATTTTCTCGGAAACCGCCGTCTGACGACGCGATCGCCGGATAACTCGCGGATTTGCCAAAGATTAGCTAATCGGTTAGCAAACTGTCGTCATTGGGATTTCGTACTGGCATAACGATTGTTATAGACAACTGTTACAGTAGCTGTTGGCAAAGTTACCTGTACACTGTTCCCTGTGTACTCCGTGCTTTTTATGGCGCACTTGGGTCACTTTGCATCAAGAATAGAAATCGGTTAGACGCTTCTAAAGTAGATGTGTCATACAAATTTCGATAGATTCGACGACAGATTGCATTAGATAGGTTCAATGTGTACAGATATTTATATGATGTGCGGTTGAACCGTCATCTGTTTTTAGATTAAGATATATTCGGCTTTGTTTACCTTGGAATAAGTCTGAGGCGCGCGACATTAGGAATCGGTTAAGATTTTCAGAAGGATTTATAATTGTATATATAGCGTCGGGTTGCAGTGTCGAGGCGGAGAGGGCCAATGATCCCAGGAACTCGGTTATGATTCATCGAGAGCAGCGTCCGTGGAGGCATTAATCCGCGGGCGGCGGACGGGTCTCGAAACAAAGGGCGGGGGCGGGTCCCGGGGGAGGCCCGTGACGGATGGCGAGCGGGCCGCGATTAATGGGGGCGCGCAGATAGGCGCCGCGGGCCGGCTCGAAATATGAAAACGGCGACGGGCCATCGGGACAAGACGGATGGCCCCTGGCCGCCGAGGCGCCGACGACAAATGAGGCGGCGCCCGGCATGCAGATCAGCCGGGGCGATCGAGGTCGCCGCGGGCTCGTTAATCGCCGGGCGCACCGGCCCGCGTCTAGCCAACTCGCGCTCGTTCCACTGGCGCCGGCGGTGCCCCCGCGAGCGGCCGATCGCCCCGGAGGAACCGAAGCCCCGCTTGCCGCCGACGCTAACGAGCCCTCGGCCTAGATGATCCCCTCGCGTGCGGGGCATTACGCTAACGAACTCGCGGCTCCGGGGGGGCGGAGGCGCCCTTTGCCGCGTCCCTCCCCGCGACTCCCGCGCTGCGCACTGCCCGGCTTCCTGTTTGTCCCGCGGCGTGGTAATGAGCCGCGCGTGGAGGCCGATTCCCGGAATAGCCGGGCGTTCCCACGCGCCTCGCGCTGCACAGAGGCCGTCGGAGCCGGGCTCCGGGTCAGGTGGGCGGCCGGCACCGGGAGGCGGAACAGCTGCCGGCGCGGCTCGATCACCGGGCTATTCCGGGCGGCCGGGGGAGGCGGCGCCGAGAATAGCGCGCGGTCTCGTGCGCCCGAGGCGGCGCACGTGCGCCCAACCGGGCGCCGCCAGCTTTCCCCTTCGCTTTTCCCGGGCCGGCCTCCACCGGCAAGGACTCTTTACGCCTGCCCGCCAGCCTTTCCTGCCTGGCCCTGGACTCGGCGAACGGGCCCGCCAGCCTCCGCGCGCTCCCGACGAGAGTCCTTCCCGATTTCAAGCCGCGTCGCAGCTTTTCAAACTGGACCAATTCTTACCGACTTTCGTTCAACCGTCGTCGACGCCCTTAAGTATTCTTCCCATCTAGCGTTAATGTATAACGTTGGCATGGTCAATCGATCCAACCGTGTTCTTTATTCAATATCGACCCTAATATTTTATTCGGATCTTAAGCAGCCAAGAGAGCTCTACAGCCGTTTAGTTCCCTGCAGGGCCAGGCGAGCACATATCGTAGTTCTCGAATCGAGTCCATCTACCGCAAAGGCCACGAGTCCCGCGGCTGCGCTTATTAAACCAGCTTATCTTCCCAGTCACTGCGCTCTACGTCACTATACGCTGCTTGGGCCCCCTTTTACTTGTCCACTAACGAGTCTCTTTATTCGCGCAGTGTGCGTTTATCTCGGCCCGGGCCTCCCCAACATCTGCGCTGCACTGCTTACGAGACTTAACTACCTTTACAAACGAAAGCTCAACAACGTCTATATATACCGTTTGCCTCAGTTGTATACCCAATGAAATAATGTACGTACGCCGAATTTCGCATCTGCACCGCGAGTACTTTTTTAAGCGGCTGTATATGCTTCATTAGCGCGGTCCGTGCAATTATGCGAAGGGAAGTCGTTATATGCGTGCCGTGGCCGCGGGCGCCTCTCTTTACGATCCGCCTTTGCTCCAAGAAAATAACAAAATGAAAAAATCCATCAGCCGCGAAAACGAGCGCGGCCAAATTGTGGCTTATTTGCTCAGGCCGGCAAGAATTGAAGGCCTCGCGCACGAGTGCAGCGCCGTGTCGACTGAGTTTATTAGCCGGCGCTCAACGTGGGAAAGCGCATGAAAATCGACGCGTAAAATGCGCACCGGTACGCGTGCTATCGGGCCTTTTCGTTTTTCCCCACTAGGCAACGCGCCACGAGCGCGACGTCCCGAGTCGTTAATGTAATTGGAATCGCTAACGCGCGCGCTCGCGCGAAAAAGGAACGGCGCGCAAAAAAAAAAAAAAGAAAACAAATTGCGGCTCTCGGCTTTGGACTCGGCGCGGATATTTTTCGGTCTAGTTAGCCCGCGGTTTAGCGAGCATTTATCACTCTTTTCTTTATCGAGGAAACGACGTACGTTCGCGGGCATCTCGACCTATCGATGAGCCGCGCTCGTTTGATATTTTCCTCCGGCGCTGTTGCACTTGCGATGCGTCACCGTTTCGAAAAGTTTAATGCGCCGCCGAATGGTACTTTGATCCGAGAGCGTAAAGTCGAAATTTTTCCCTCTCACTGATGTTATCGTTTAACAACGACGTGCCACACATTCTTCTCTAACTAATAAGAATCGCTAGACGTCGAGCGTCTGATTCAATGACGTGCGCGCCAAGTCATTGAAATATTCCTCCCGGCACGTTCGTCTCTTGGCAAACGTCTCGTTACAAAACCCTGTATACTTAATGTTTATAACAATACAATTATTGAAATAAAATTGTACAAATACTGTAAAGAGCTTGAACGTCGGGCCGCGAGTGACTATTCGCTCAATACCGTGTGCATATATGATTATAAATTCAAATATACATATCGTGCCATTAAAAGTAATTATCATACTACTTTATCAGTAGCATAGAGGTAAATACCGGTATAATACACATTGACTTTTCGTACAGTTTAACGTGCAGGTGTCGGCGTAGCCTCTGCAATCCATAATCCAAGCCGGCTCGCGTCTCAATAAGCCGATAAAACACTCGGCGTTTAAAGCGTTTATCAATCAAAAGAGCACGATATTTTTAATGGCCTTATATCCCGATAAAATGCAGTTTCACGCCGCTAGGACGCCTAACAGACCCCGGCGCGAGGCGACACTCGGCAACGAGTCCAACGGCGCCGGGCCTCCCGGGGAGAGACGCACGCGAACTCGGCCCGCCGAGACGACGGCGATCGGCTCGCTCGCTCGCGAGTGCGTTCAACCCGAAATCCGCGAGTGTCGCCTCGCGGCGAGTGTCGCCTCGCCGCCGAGGAGGAAACGGCCTCGTGCCGGCCAGCCTCCTTATCTGCCGCGCACCGCGCGCACGTGTCCGATTAATCAGCGCCGGAGACGCAATTTCACGGCTCGCGCGGCAAACGAAAGAGCAGAAAAAAAAAATTATGAAAACGGAAGGAGGAGGCCCCGGAGGGCCGGTGAAAAAGCCGGCGGCCGCGCCTTGACCGATCGGCCCGCCGCCCCCTCGGTCCCAGCTGGTCCGTCTTGGCGCGCGTCCATCAAGGCGTCGGCCCGGAACTGTCAACGCGCTCCGGCGAAAAAAATTCCTCGGGGCGCTCGTCGGGGCGAGGCGTGCGCCCCCGCCCGTGTGCCTCGTGGGGGCGCGCTCGGGTAGCGCCTCGCTTTTCATTTCTTTTATAATACCTTTGCAAACGTGATTATTTCGCGCCTTCCGATCTGCGATCCAACTACTTTAATTATTCGAGGCATGCCTTATTCAATGTTATGACGAGTTATCAGATTGATTTGAAATTCTATTAATTATATGTACGGTTGCAAAACAGTTGCGCTGTTTTACTAGGTTATGTGTGTTTATCTTGCTCCAAGGCTGATTATCATTATATACAAACAAAACAATTACTAAACTACCGTTCCTTTATTCATGCGAATACATGCTGTATTACAGTTTAATTTAAAGTCATCACGTTCCAGTTCAAAATAAACAAGCATATTTGCGCAGTCCACTAAAATTTAAAAAAAAAATATTAATTTATCTATGAAATTAAATTTACAATAACGAGTTTGTATTTTTGTTCTATTTCAGTGTTTAAAGTTTAATTTTTCGCGATGCAACTTTGTCAATAAATCATAAAATAATGTTTTAGATTTTCGATTGGGTTTTCTATAAACAAACAAAAACATTGCGTTTATATATGTATACCGAGAACATACACGTAAGAAAACATACAAGAAATGAGAATTAATCGAGGCGTAAAGTGAACCGTACCACGCAAACCACGTTCCCTTATTCATTAAATAACGTACGGATGATTCATTAAGAAATATAATACTATTTTTTGAATAGATAAAAGGTAATTTGAATGCAACATAATAAAGATAGCAGACATATGATCTGAAATCTATGTTTTTAATTGCTCTTAGTTCATTAGTTTCTATAAGCATCATTCCAGCCGATTCCTCGATCGATTGTCCATCATCGTCAGAATATGAATTGAATACATTATTCATTTTTTCATTCAAATTTCTGGCTTAAATTATATTGTTTGTTTGGACCTTTTATTATCGATTAAAAATTATTCTTCCAAATATAGTTCATATGGGTAAAACCGAGGGTAAAACAAACGGCGCATGTTTCTGTACATGCATCGTGGTTATATAACGAAAGCAAAATTCTTGTAATTCCTATACTTTTTTTCTTCCGATTAATATACTAATTAAAAGATCATTAGAAGAGGTTTTATTTCCATAACCTTTATTATTGCGTTCTCCTTCATAAATATATACTACCATGAGATATTTCAATACATTTTTATCTACCTGGAGTTTGTAGATCATAAAATACGAACTTAATTGTTTAGTTGCAACAATTAACAATCTGTTGATATTAAATAGTAAATCAATCAAACTTGATAACATATGTCTTATACTATTAGATATATTCAATTAAAAGATGTTAAGATCTTTAAATAATATTTGCTACTTTTTACTATTGACATTATTTTTACTTCATTTTGAGCAATAAAATGTTGTGTTTAAGATCATTTGTCTATATAATTTCTATTTTATAAGATTTATACATGTTATAAATTTTGTTGTTTGTAAAACTCCAATTGGATGAGTTTTTGACCCTTTAATACAATTATTAAAATTGTTTATGAATACCGTATTGTATACGGATTACTCATTTTTTACATGCTCCGTTGATCTATAATTTCGACATTTTTTTTTAATTCTTTTGAAAGCCCCTTTTTACATTTCTTCTTTAACGTTTTTCATTTTTATTTTCGTGGAATTTTTTTATTGGGTTATTTGTTTTACTCGTGTTTTACTGATTCTGAGCAGGTACCAGCAAGCGTACGAAACTTGCGGCCCAGTTTAGTTTTACAGGTAAGGGCCAATGGTGCAATGCGGCGCTGACCTACAGCCAAATAGGTATTTCGCAATATCTCTTGTCTTCATTTGCTCATTTACCCTCATTGCAAAATAATTAAAATTTATTATTCATCGTTTTTACATCGTTTAATTTCTGCTACTCATTAGAGGCAGAACGACGTAGTTTATACAATGCGTTGAATTCAATGCCATTGTTAAAAGAGAATTTTCATATGCTTCTTTTTTAGTAGTAAGTTTCATTAGTCGCAAAGATTTTACTGAACAATTTCCTATGGGTGCTATAAAAATTGTTCTTTGATTATACCTCCTAAAAAGTAGAATGCATAGGATACATTCTATGGCCTATATGCGACTGGTATTACGAAGGCTATTACTGTTTTTAAACAATTTTAATCTGTATTTTTGGTAAAATTGTTAATTAATCTGTTTAAGCTGGTCTGCAAGATTATTTTTCTTTACGAATCACATTCATGTGTTGCTTAGAGAACAGTTTGTTTAGGAGTTTAGTTTTCATACTTCCGGAATCACAAGCCATATGTATCCTGACAATATATAGTTGTTTTGAAGTAATAAATCAAATTGTTTATTGTTAAATTTTGTAGCTCGCCTTTAATCAAGATGCGAACATAAATTTTAACTTCAATCTCATATAACTTGGGGGGATTCAATCCATGTTCCAATGTTGTCTGGTATTCATAATTCTTTTGACGTTTTCATCAGTTATGTTTGATATACATGAGTCTAATCATTGCGGTTGTCTTATTATTATCATTTATTGTTGACCTTGAAAAGCATTCCGCATGCGTATGTTTTGTCCTCGGAAGCTTAATCTGGATTTTGTGTCTTAGTAGAAAAATTAACCATCTTTGCACGCGACTAATCACTATATGTTTAAAGTTTGTTTTGTTAACGATATAGATAACGATATGGTTCTTACCATAAATTTTCAAAATAATATAGGTTACATTGCACCTTTTCTCAGTCCATGCAATAACTCTTTCATTCAGTGAATAAATGTCATTTAAAGTTGATAGTTAATACATTGCATAATATATGCGATTGAAATATAAATTGAAGATTTATGAGTCAAAAAAGGGATAAATATTTTATTTTTAATTAATCAGTATGTAAAATAAATAGATAGTAGTAGGAAAAAGTTCAAAGCAATGAATTAAAACTTACGATAAAGTCTAGCGTGTTCTGAAACTTTTTGACTTATCTATAAGTACAAGTAATTAGTAAACAAAGTTAAAAAATTAGAATCGCACATGCAAATTTATTAAAATGTATCTTGAATAATAAAGAAAGATTCTCTGAGAGTCGGAATTGTAATAAAATCATTGATTCTTATTCACATTGGTTCAATTCGAAATGTGAATTCTCGATGAATGGATGTGAATGTAGATCCCCAATTGAATCGGAAAAGTATATACAGGGATTTTCTTCTCTAAAGAACCCCTTCTAACAACACCGATCTCCCAAAGTATTAACGAGAAAGACTGCGGAGGGCGAGAAAAGTGGACGGGAAAGTCGGAGTAAAAAGTTCCCGATGCCAGGATTTAGATATCGGACGGTCAAATAGAGTGTAGCGCGCGGTCGCTGCATCGCGGTGATACGTCAGCTTTTCCTGCAAGCCGCACTGGAGACAAGGAAAAGACTGCAAAAAGCGCGCGATCGCGGAAAAACGCGGGACGACGGAGCCGCGGCGAGCGCAAGAGGAAAGTGAATCGCGCGTTGGGCTACCGCGAGGCACGGGGAGAGGGCGCGCGTGACCCTCGCCAAAGCGGACTAGGCGGAAGGCGAAAAAGCGCCCGCGCCTTGTTTATGCCGCTGGCGTAAAAGGCCATATAGAGAGAGGAGGCGTCAAGTGGCAAGTGTGCCGCGTCCCCCGGGTTGCACTAAGCACGCAACAGTTTGTAATCCTCGGGGACGGCCCTTAATCATTCGGACGTCCCGCTCGGCTAATTGGACGTCCGGGATGACGCGGAGATTGCGCGGGCGCCGCTTGTCCGTCCCGCGCTCGCCTGCCATTTATTTTTGCCGAATGCAAATCGCGCGAACTCGCTGCCGGATAATCGCTCGAGTTGCGCCCGGCTCATAATCCGCGTGGGCGGCCGCGTGCAAAGCGGGGCGCGCGCACCTACCTGCGCCCGAGTGCAGGTGAGCCACGCGCCGACCAAGCCAATTAATTGAAATCCAGCGGAATTAATTAGCGCGAGGCGCCCTTTCAATTGGACGGGTTGCGCGGGGGGAACGCGGAGCGGCGAGCTTACACCGTGTCTCGTTGGCGACGCGCGAGCGGACCGTTCGGGGAAAATCCGGGGGAAAATCCGTGGAAGTGGAAAGCGCGCTTGGCCGAATTCCCCGGGGGCCGCGCTCCTTGGAAAAACAAGCGCGGAGGCGCACTGCCGCGGCCTCCCCCCCACCCGGGGCCGAGCGAGGCATCCGGGCCGCTCGCGCTCGCGCCCCACAAGGAAATTCTAATCAGGGAAAGGCCCTCGTAAATTTCCCACCGAGTCATTAAGCCCGAGCGAATCGCGCCCTTCCTCGAACGCCGCTTGAATTTTCCGCCCGGCAGCGGGGCGGCAGACCGCGTCGGGCCTGTGCCCGATCGCCCGGCGCATGCAGGTCCTTTGTGTCCCCCCCGCGTGCGGCTATGCGGGAGGCTACATGCGCGTGTATGCAGGCGCCCGGGGCTAGGTGCGCGCGCCCTCGCCTAAATTACGCGGGCGATCAACCTGCACAGGACGCGGCTCCTCAAAGGCGGGCCCCGCCTCCATTACGCGCATCCCCCCCGGGCCGATACCTCCTCGGACGGTCGATAATTCGCACCGGCCGCGCCGGGATGCCGACCTGGGGGCGGTAAAGAGGCGAGGGCAGCACGTCGACGGGGTCTTCGCGCGCGTGTCGCAGGCGGCCTCCTGCAAAAGCTCCGGGGCGGCGGTGGCGGCGCATGCGGGCGCGCAGCTCGGCCCGCTGATTAGGCCAGTGGATCACGCAGTGCATTGTGCACACAGACACACGCGTGTCTGTCTGTCGGGTGAGGCTATAACGCGCGAGTGGGAGCGCGGCTATCTGGTTCGCGGCGCGCTTTCCCTGTTTTGGAGAAGCCGAACGAGCGAGGAGGCGCGTGCCAATGTTGCGCCGAGTGCATCGGTGACGCTCGCCCTGGCGCTCCGTGTGTACGCGTGTGCGGCCGCTGGTTCGGCCGGGAAAGGCTGCTTCCGCAAGAGCGCGCGTGCGGCCCGCCCATTATTAATAAATCGAACATAATTCCGCATCGGCCGGTGCCGCGGCGGGAGATAAGAGCGCGGCCGCGGCGCCGCGGCCAGTCTTCCTCGATTCATCGCTCGCTCCGAGCCGCCTTGCACGAGCAACCGCCTTCGGAGTCCCCTGGTCTGCCCTCCTTTTTAGGCTTTTTCCAAAAGGCATTCCTAAAATGTATACGCTGCGCCGCACTGTTTATAGAGTATGATGCGTGTGCATAAAGCGGGCCCGTTGTCAATTATAACTTGGATGTAGGCCCCGTGCCTGCGTGCGTCATCGAGAAGTAACCATAATTTTAACTCCTTTATACATCGATCAGTTTCGAAAATCAAATTAAATTCGTTAACAACCTTAATCCACTTGGAGGAAAGTTGTTCATTCAAAGTAGATTTAGGGTCATTGAGTTTTCTACCCAATGTTCTATATTTTTAGATCTATTTACACTCGCAGATGTAACGTTCTCGCTTTTTCATTCCATTTGTTTTAGAAAGCCTATTCGAGATAGTTGAAGTTCAACTGCACCAAGCAACGGCATGGCGCGATAGTAAGTTTAACAAAAGGAATATCCAAGACGAAATTAGACTAAGTGAGGGAATATAACCACAAGCGTTTATTGCGAGTATCATCCACTAAAAATATTTGGCCGTAACCCCAATGTAGACCGAGTCAGTTTAACCTTGGGGCATATTGAAAACGTAAGCACAATTGCAATTGACTCGATGCGCTCTTATGCCAACATTAATCGCTCGGTAATTAAATAGACGAAGAGTTTGAGGGAACGAGGGAGTTTGACTCGGTTTAGCAAGACGCGCAAGATTTTCGCCTTGTTTTTCCACGCTTACAGTGCGCGCGAACAAAGTATGTCTAGAGTAAACGTTTGCAGAGGAATGCGTACAAAGCGTGAGAGCGTAATATGATAAAAGTATGGTATACGTCCAGGGGAAAGTAGGCCTTCTCGACCTTGCGAGTTTTGCAGTACTCGTCTTCGGCTCGGACGGTCGAGCGCGACTTCCCTCGTGCAGGTAACTCGGGTGTACGAGCGGCCGGATAGGCCTAATTCATGACCTAGGTGCAGCAAGCAGACTACTCTATAATGCAAAAGCGAGTAGACGCCGCAATTACTGGTTAGGAGGCTGCCCTTGCAGAGCGCCATTGGGTATTTGTTGTCAACAAATAGAAGAAAAACGAGGAGGAAGCGCAACATTAGGGGAGACGAGGAACGAGCGATTTATCGCGGCTCCGGGGCGAACGATGTAATTGGGTTAGAGGTCGGTGAGCGCGTTGTTGTCGAATCGGGGCCCGGGGATTCCCCGCGGGCCCCCGGGTCAATCTCTGCTCGGGGCGATCGGGCGGCGCGGGCGTATCGAGCGCGGGGCGACGGCTCCGGGCGGCACGCGAGCCGGGCGCGCCCGTATAAAGGAGGCTTATCCGGGCTCGGGCGGCGCGATAAGCGGGTTGCCGGGTTGCGCACGCAGCCCCGGGCCGCGGCGGAAGCTCCGCCATTGAGCGGGCCCGGGGCTTTTGGCCGCGTTCATTGAAGGGAGCCGCGCGTCGCCGCGGCGCTGGCCTACTTCCCCCGAGCGGCCCGCCAGTCGTTCAACCCCCGGCCTAGATCTCCCCTCCGCGGCGCGCCGCCTGACGTCATTCGCCGCCCCCGCCACTGCAGCGCGGGGCCTGCGCCACTTTCGCCGATCCTCGGCGGCGGTCGCCCGGCCCTCGGCCGCGTCGCCTCGGCCGGGGCCCCCGCGCGAAAACCGGCGATACCGCGCCGGCCGGCTAATCTAATCGGCCGGCCGGCGGACCGGCCGCGCAGGCCTTATCGCGGCCCCGCGGCCGCTCGGGATTCGGCGCGCAAACCAGTGCCAATCGGCCTCGGGGCGCCGCGCGTGACGCACGGCCCGCGCGGCTCTATCGCCGTGTTTGCCTTTGGCAACTGGGCCGCAATTTGGAAATCCTTATCGGGCCGGCCGCGAGATAATGATCCTCCGGCGCGTGGCCCGGCCCGCGGGCCGCTATCGAGGGCCGATTCCTCCGCGGCGGCGGCGGCGGCGCGCGACCGCCTCCAATTTAATCAGCTTTGACGCGCGTGCGGCGGCGGCGGCGGCGGCGGCCGCGGGCGCGCAAACTGGGTCAGCCGGAGAGCGGCTACGTCGCCTCGTTACGTAAACACGCGGGGGCCGGAGGAGGAGGAGGAGGAGGAGGAGCGGGGGCAGATCTCGCTCGCTTTGTCAATGGGTACATGCGCGCGCGGCTTTCTTTCCGCATCGATCGAGCGAGCACCTGGCGCCCGCGCGCACATGCCTTTGTTCCCGATTGGGGGCCTTGGCGGCGCCGGCCGCGACGCCGGCCGCGCGCGTCAGACGGGGCCGAGACGTCGCCGCCTGTAAATCTCCCCGATATAGCGAGCGATTCGCCTCGGCCGCGCAATCTTGAACTACTTACGGGATTATCCCCGGAAGCTAGGGGCCGGCCCGGCTATAACTGCACCCGGCCCCGCCCCGCCTTTTTCCCTTCGCCCCCGCCCTCCACCGCTCCAATTATATCTCGCGCGGGATGCGGAAGAGCGCCGGCAACGGGAAGATGCCAGATGCAGCCCGGCCTCGCGCTATCAATCGGAAGCTTACGCGCCTCGTGTGTGTACCCCGCGGACCTATCTCTCCGTTTCCCCGGCTAAATAAGCCCGGCTTTCATAGCCATTATACACGCTATCTCTATTTTATAAGATAATGAGATTCCTACGCCGTGTCCTACACGGCCCGCACGCCAATCCCATAAATATCACTCGCGTCGGATGTAGCAAAGTACGAATTTTATCGTGAAATACGTATCTCTATTTATTCCAAATACGGCCAAATATTTTGATACGCGCAAAAGCTCTCCAAAGGTCTTTGCACGTTAACTGGCAAATTGATCGGCCGACGCGTATCTCGCGAGCTCGTTGCACCTCGGCTCCTGAATCCTCGGGACGCGCCGAGGCCACGAGCAGCTCCTCAACCAGCCGGAGATTCATGGGCGCGGGGCAAGACTCCCGCAGCCTGCCCGCAGACAACACACGCGCCGCGGCGGTCTGTCGGCGCTCGTGCTCACCGGGCCCGATTGCCGGCGGCTCGCGGCCCCCCATTTTGAATTAGCGCCAGGAAACTGGAGCGCCGGGGTGCAGCGCGAGATCCCTATTACCCGATTGCCCTCCCGGAAAAGAGCAATGGAAAACAGGCCTTTTATAAATAGCCCGCGAGTGCGCGCGCCTCTCGAAAATACCGGGATTATTTCGAAACGCGCGCAAGGACGGATAAGCCGGCGTTCGGTGTTGATGCCGGCTTTCGACAAAACGGGACTCCTTGCCCGGCCGCGAGCCCACACCCCCGAGTCACGCGGATGCGTAAACGATCGCCTGCGCGCCTTGCCCGAG
This sequence comes from Sycophaga agraensis, assembly GCA_018906755.1. Lineage (NCBI taxonomy): Eukaryota > Metazoa > Arthropoda > Insecta > Hymenoptera > Pteromalidae > Sycophaga > Sycophaga agraensis. The sequence continues at coordinate 5,508,339 of JACCIE010000002.1, read as the reverse complement.
GCGGCGAGACGGGCAAAGTGCGCGGCAGAAATACCAAGAGGTCAATCTGTCGTTACGCTCAATCCGGCGAACTGTACTAATTAGCGTTGATGATAAAGCCGCGTCGCCGAGACTGGCTCCTAGTAGCAAAGTGACGAAAAGTCCCATGCGATACGAATAATTTATTAAATGTAGGTTGACTAGAGTTTTCGAGACCCCAACCACAAATCATGTCTCCCCTCGACAGTTTTTCACGACTAATTCCACAGAATGTGTTGAAATCCCATGTATGTGTGTTCTACCAAATTGTTTAACCGATTAATGGATGAAATAAAGGATTTTAATCTTTCATTTTATAAGCCTTGTTTCTACAAATCTCATATTCCGCGCCATTCCGTATCGATGCAAATTTTTCTGCATTACGTCCTACCTTTTTTTTATCGATTCCTAATATCGCTAACAAGGTAGACGTACAGAATACTGCAATATTATCATGTACATTATGATTATAGATTATTATATTGCGAGACAGATATACGCAGTATTCTTGCACATTGAATAAAATTGATCAAAGGCAATGTGGCGCGATTCTCGTAATTCAAGCTCTGGCCGCTCGACTGTTTACTATTCTGGGTCGTGTTCCGTTGGCCAATCGCACCGATGCTGATCTGCGCTTTCGCGAGCGGGGGGATTCGCGAGGACTTCCGCGAGGAAGCGGCCTTGGTCGACTCGAGCGGCGGCGCACGCGGCTTGGGCCGAGGCAGCCTCTCGAGCCGCGCCTCGCGATCGGAGGCGCGGCGGAAGTCGGGGGGCCGCGCGAGCCAACGACCGCCTGCCGCGCGCATGCACAGGCCGCCCGTCAAGCCCGGGAGTCCCGCGGACGGGCCGCGGCAGTTATGGCAGTTACGGCCCGTTAAAGCCCCTGACGTCAAAGCGGCGGCCCCCCCCGCCCCCCTCTTTCCTTTTCATCCGGCGCGCGCCCGGTATAAATATAGCGGGCGAGCAAGTGCCGCGCGGGCGCCGGCCCTGCTTGACCCTTGGGCTGCGCCCGCCCGCGGGCCCGGGTTCGTTGACGTTCGATCGAGCGGCTTCGATCCGATCGGCCCCGCGCGCCCCCCCTCCCCGGAATTTCTCATTAAGCTTTCATAACGGGGCGCCCGCGCGAGGAATCGCCGCCGCTGCCAACTCTCGAGGGCCCCGCGGATCTTCGACTCGATTTAAATTCCTGCCCCCCCCTACAACCGAGGCGGTATTACGCAGCCACCGGCGTCGGGGCTTCCGCGAAAAAGTCCCGGCATGAGCCCCTTGTCGATTTGCTGGCGATGCTTCCCGTCCCCCGTTCCCCCGCGGCTTCTTATCTAATTGTCCCGCGGTCTTCGAGTCTGTTGCTCTTGCCAACCTGTAATCGCGCCCAAGCATATGGGAAAACAAGGATAAGCCGTTTCGCCGGCAGATAAACAAGCCATGAAACAAGAGTATGCCTAGCTAACCGGCTTTCTTATCAAAATCGTTTCGGGCGTACGAGGCGCTGTTTCAATCACTCGTTTATGTCATACATGTATTATGATATTTGACGTTCGAGGAAGAGGTTGATCTTATCTAAACTTCTTAATTCTATAGGAGCACTGCTCGAGTCACTAATAACGACCATTAAGCGCGCTAGGTCGGAGAGTGTTTTTCTTTCAAAAAAGTATCATGTCTAATTGACGCAGCTGATGTTATTTTTGTTAAAACCCGATAACTAGTTTGAACGCTAAGTTTAAAAATAACGAAGGTCGGCCCAAGACCCGAAAGTGTGAAAAGAAAACGTTTGACTAATGGATGTTTTTTAACGGTTCAATGTCTAGCAACATAGCGCGCGGGCAAGAAGATATCGCGAGTGCGATATCGCGCCTCGATCGCCATTCGACTAACGATCAATTACGCCCGAATGTTACAGCTGACCGGATTCCTGCAGCAGCCGGTGCCCTACAGCAGCATGACGGAGGTGTACGCGGTCGCGCGGTGGGACCCGACCTACAAATACTGCCTAAGAATCGTCCTGCCCGACGGCTCGCTCCTCCTCCAGGCGAGCAACGCCTACACGAGAGACCAGTGGTACCACTCGATCCTGTGGAAGGTGAGTCCAGGCCCCCGTCCCCCGCCTCGCGTCTCCCGTCTGCCTCTCGGCCGCCGGGCGGCCGTGCCTGAACTTGGCCTTGTTTCCCTTGGGTCAGCCGAGCTGCCGGCGAATGGCGGCCGAGGTGACGCGCGCGCGGCCCGCCAATCGATATAGCCCCGCGAGCGGAGACATCCGGCCCCGAAGTCGGACGAGCGCACGCGAGCCGCGGCCGATTAGAAAGTAAAGTTGGCCGCCCCCCGGGGGACTCGATCCCCCGCGAGCCCCACTAATCGATCCGAATCCTCTTGCAGAAGAGCATCTTCAAGTACCAGCACCTGGTCTCGAGCAGCACCAAGGAGGAGGTCGTCCTGCGCGAGCTCAAGGCCCTCGTGGACTTTGCCCTCTGGACGCCCCTGCAGGTAAGCCCGGGAGCTAGAGCCGAGATTGAACGCCGGGTCGATAAGAGAGCGCGCGTATAAAGAAAGCTCGGCGGGCGGGGAGCGGCATAGATTATCGCGGCCCTCCTTTCGAGGATGGCCGCGGGAGCAGTAAAAAGAAACGAGCTCGATTGAGATCTCGGCCCGGGGCGCAGAGAGGCCGCGAAGGAGGTGGACCTAACCCCGAGCACGATGATTGTCCAGGACGAGCGCGTGGCCGGCGCGCCCCTCGAGGCGGTGGCCAAGCTGCTCGAGGAGCCGGGCCTGCTCTTCGGGAAGGCCGAGGGCGAAGAGCCAGAGTCCGAGGCGCCGCTCATCATCACGGACCTCCTGCCGCGCGAGCGCAAGCCCGAGGACTACTCGCCGGACGAGGAGTCCCTCAACTCCCTGAACGAGGGGGGCGGGGGCCGGGGCTGGGCCGAGGGCGTCCTCGGGGTCGCGGCGCCCCTCCTGGAGCGCGCGGCGCCCCCGCCGGCCCTGGCGCGCGCCCTGGCCCGCCTCGCCCAGCGCCACCCGCGCTCGCCCCTCGTCCAGGCCCTCGCCCCGGCCATCACGCGCTGCCTCAAGCACACGGTCGACTTCGGCAAGTCGCCCGACATGCGTCGGCTCCTCCAGGTCTTCGTCGCGGCCCTCCACGAGAACGAGGAGGGCGAGCAGGAGGTGCGCGACTACGTGGCCTCGGTCCACGGCCCGGGCAGCGACTGCCCGCACCCGCGCATCCTCCCGAACCTCGTCTCCATCTGCGTGGCCGCCATATTCCACAGGTGAGCCCCGGCGGCCCCCGAGTCGACCCGACCCAACCCCACGGCTTTCTGCTCCAGATTCGAGGTGAGCGCCTGCAAGCAGCAGCACCAGCGGATGCGCCAGGACCCGGAGCCGGCGCCCGCCTCCCTGCCGCCCCTCACCTGCTACCTCCTCGTCCTCAACATTGCGTAAGCGAACGAGAGCCTTCGTGGTGGCGGGCGATCGATCCCACCTAACGCGCCCCTCGGCCTCTTTCTCCAGGTCAGAGTACGCCGACTGGCGGCCGGGCCTCGGCGCCCTCCTCCAGCCGGTGCCCTTCCCCGAGGAGGCCCTCGCCGACCGGGAGGTCCAGGAGTCGGTCCTCTCCTGCGTGATGCGCCGCCTGGCCAAGGACCCCAGGTGCACCGTCCACCGCGTCCTCCTGCCGGTGCGCGAGCCGCGCCCGGGCTGGATCCACATCGCCGCGCCCTCGAGCCCCGCCTGCCCCGACGAGGGCCAGCTCTTCGGCGAGATGGTAGGTCATCGATCCTCGAGCCGCGAGCCGCGTCTTTATTGCTCGGGGACACTCGCGCGCTTACCTGCCTTATCAACTTTGCGCGCACGGCTCGCCGTGGGAAGCCTCGGGGGCCGGCGGCCCCGTCAGCGGCATGCCTTATTCAGATAGGCGGCCCGCTCTTATCAATCCGGCCGGGTCAGCGGGGCAGCCGGAGGCTCCCTCGGGAACGGGCCGCCCCGCCGGGGCCGTCGACCCCGGAATCGTGGCTTTTGCCAGATTATACGCGGATCGATTCCTCGGCCGCGCGGCCTCTTACCTCCTGGCGCGGCCTCTCGAGGGCACGTCTCCGCCGCAAAGGCCGAGTCGGCCCTGGGCTCGCTCGGGGTGCCCGGAGGGGCCGCGCGCTTCCCGTCTCTTTCTTTCCTCCGCGCGGAGCGGATGCTGCTCGGACCCGCCGCCGGCTTTGTATCTTCGCCAAAACGCGCCGCCCCGACAAAGGCGCAGCCCGGCTTTGTAGGGCGTAATGCCGTTACTCTTATATTACTTCTTAAAGAATTTGCCCCTAATGGACTTTGCGCCGGGGTGAATTTCGAGTTCGAAAAGACATTACACGGCAGGCCGGAGCCGTAACGCTAACGAGTTTCCGCTTTCAAAGATGGCTTTTTGAAAGTCTCTAGGCGCTGCAAAGAGGCCAGCATATATAGCCCGGGGAACCGAGCCGGAGCTCACGCAGCCCCAAGTCGGCCGAGGCAATTATTCAAATCAATCGGAAGTGTTATATATTACCTCGGTTACGCTTTAATGTGCATTAGCCGCGAGCGCTTATACCGGGGAATAAATAGACGGCCACTGGCGGCCCGAGCAAATAGAAAAGGAATTGGCTCAAGCCCCGGAGATTATAAAGCCCGGTGGCCGTTTCTCGGTGGCTCGCGGGAGGCCGGCCGGCCCCTAATCGAAGAAAAATAGGAAAAGCGCGCAACGACATTCGGGGCGGTGGCGGCGGAGGGTCGCCCGGGTCGGCCGGCTCACCTCTCGCCGCTCGATCGTCGCTAATTTTAACGGCGATCGCGATGCGCGTCGCGTGCGGCAACGCGGCCGGGAGATCGCCCCTTAGATGTATATCGGGCCGGATTCGCGTGGCTCCCCGAATAGCTCGGCCGGCGGGGAGCCGCGATCGACCGGCGGCGTCTTCGCGGGGGAGGTTGCTCCCTCTGCAAGTGTGCCCCGTGTTCGCAGCTGACGACGCTGCTGGCCTGCTGCTGCCGGCGGAAGCGCTTCATCAGCTCCCTCCTCAAGCAGACGGGCGGGGCCTGCATCCTCCTCGGGGTGCGGGGCTGCGACGCCGCCCAGGAGGCCCTCTGCCTTATGCTCGAGTGGCGGCTCCTGCCCAACGAGGAGGCCCGCCTCCAGGTCGTCTCGGCCCTCCAGTCCACCGAGTCCGGCAAGAGCCGCTACGCCGCCCTGTGCCAGCGACAGAGGAACCTCCAGGAGCTGGTGCGTACATCGAGTCCCCTTGCTCCACCGCGCGGTAAACGCTCCCCGAGGGAGACGTCGAGCGCGAATCCACGCCAGAGGGGAGGCGTTTGGCTAAGGCTCCGGCGGAGCGCTCGATAGAGCCGCCCATTTATTTTCTCCTTTACCGCGCGAATTACAATCCGCCGAGTCTCGTCGTCATTCAAACTAGCCATCTTATATACGAGTTTAATTTGCCGCGGGCCTCTGGGAGCGGAGAGCCGCGGTGTAAAACCTAGCAGTTACCCAATCCTCGGATCGCCGCCCGCTTTGATAAACGCCCTGTAATCTATTCAATTTTCAACGGCACTAAAATCCCCGCGCGCAATGAATTTGAAGTACCACGCCCACGTGGGCGATACTGGGTCAACTGCCAATAGCGGAACGAGCCACTCCGGCACAATGCACGGGCTCCCCGCGATATTGCTCCTCTTGTAGACTACCCGGGGGCTTTTCCCCCTTGAGCCGCCCGAGGCTAAAGCGCAATTGGTTGCAGCAACAGAAAGGCGGCCCGCGGAAGCTGACGCTCCCGGTGAGGGCGACCGACGCCGACGTGGCCCTCCTCCTCGGGGGCGGCGCCCTGGGGAACCTCGAGTGCCTCAGCCTGGCCTTCACCTCGGTCACCTCGGCCTGCGCCGAGCAGCTGATCAAGCTGCCCGCCCTCAGGTACCTCAACCTCTGGGCGACCCAGTTCGGCGACACGGGCCTGCAGATGATCAGCGAGCACCTCCAGAAGCTCCAGGTGCTCAACCTCTGCGAGACGCCCGTCTCCGACAAGGGGATCTCCACCCTCGCCTGTAAGTCAGGCTCTTTTTATGCCGCGCCCGAGCTACGCTACCGACCGAGCGCCCCGCGCTTTCTCCCCGCTCAACTAAATCAATTTATGCAAAACTCGGACGCAGTTGCCCTCCTTAGCGCGAGCCGCGGCCCTCTTATCGTTGGGCAACATCTCCGCCAGCCTCGTTTCCGCTACATTAAATTCCCCCTTTAGCATAAACTCAAGGACTTTCTTTAATTAGAGCCACTAACGTGCCACTAAAACTCGACGCTGTCTTGTACGAGGCTTTTGCACTTCGGGTTAAAGGATCTACAACTACATCTATACAAACAGATATCAGAGTCTTACGTAAGACTTCGATCGCGGCTGATTAAATCCGTCTCGTAATGTATATGCGTCGCTCCACGTTTTATTATTCAATTATGCAGAACCGCCACGGCTTGCTTCCGTTTTCCCGGGAAAAAGTGCGACTGAACCCGCACGCCCGCGCCCTAATGCTTTCCACTAGATTATGGAGCTATATAGCTGCTAATCCCCTAATTGGATTTTCAGCCCTGACGAACCTGCGGAAGCTCAACCTGAACAGCACGAAACTCTCGGCCTCGACGTTCGAGATCCTGAAAAAAAGGCTGCCGGCCCTCCAGGAGTTCGACGTGCGCTACACGGAGGCCTGGTGACCCGAGTACACGCCCGAGAGCGCCTCGAACGGCTGCTCTCGGGACGGCTCGCGCAAGTCCGCCGGCAAGAGCTCCGCCGGCCTCCGCGACTCCAAGAGGAACTGAGCAGCCCGGCGCTCAGCCTCCTGGCCCAAGCCCCGCACCCCCGGCACAGCCCACCCGCACTCGGAACGGCCCCACGAGCGCCTCCAGCTCCTCTCCACCGCTGCACCCACACACTCTCTATGCGTATTGTCTGCGTATCGTCTATCTACGTGTTTACCGAGAAACGAGAATTAATACCCGTTCGTTTTTTTCTCTATCTCTTAACATCTTTCTCTCTAAGTCTCTGTCTCTCATGCTCTCCGTACCCGGCCGGTAAGCCCCGCAGGCCCGACACCCTCTTCCCCGATATTGCCTTCTCCCACTCGTCGTCTATAATTGCGTAGCGCCCTATTACCTGCTCCTTACGGCGCGCAGGCGCCAACGTTCTTCACCTATATATTACCTACAAAAAATATACAAATATATATTTCGGCTGAGGTTCGCGGATGTTTATGGGTATAGTGACGCGCACGGTAAAGAAAACCGCTTCTCTCTTCGATTTTTCGTTTGCCCTACACACGAAGCAACGGCTAAGTAGCCTTTACATTTTTTACGACGGTTCGTCAAAACATTACATGCGATGTGTATGCTTTTTACCGTACGAGGGACTTGTTGATCATTGTTTTATATAGATATATATATACATATATAATATCCACAACGGCTTCTTTTTCTCATTCCTATCTTTTTTCTTTATCTTTTTTACAACGACTTTGCAAAGTATTACATTAGAGTCTACATAGATCCTCTGTAGTTCTTCTTTCTCATTTTTGTATAGTTCGCTCAATTTATTGTATGTAATATTTCACATATTTAGTGATACGTCCAGTTGCGTTACCTCACGCGCTTATCCGAGGAGACTATTACCGTGAGAATATTGCTTTCTGCAGAGAGAGAAGTATCTTTCTTTTCTTTTCGTATAAATCGATACACGTCTCATTGCAAGAATTTAACGGCGAGAGATCGCATATATGTAATATTTGTGCATATATGTCTCATACTTAAATAGTATCAAAAAGTTGGTTATTTAAAAATACAAAAAAAAAAGAATCATGATGCACGAAGGATTTATCTCGACACTTGGTGTTTACATTCGTCTTAATAAAAAACGGCACTAGGTGGCGAAAGTTTTCTCTGAAAGTTGAACGTTTGAGTGACTGAGGCATGGGGATTGTAACGAGTGATTGGTTGTACAGGAGGCAAATCGAGAATAAAATGTTACGTTTTATCAATTGAAAGTATTTACTTGAAAATTGCACAATTCTTGCACTGTCACTGAACAGAAATTGGTTCTCATTGTGTCCATCGGAAATTTGTTCAAGTAAGTATTTTCCTGGCGCTATCAGTGTTTATCATTGTTCAAAGTACAATTATACTATGTAATGTTGATCAATACAAATTCAAAAGGCTTGTCGCTATTAGAGTCGTATCTATTGTTATGTACTTAAACTCTGTCGACAAAGTATGTTTTTATTCTAACACCAAACGATGTCAAACAACACGCCTATTTTTGACTGCAGCGCAAAAGCAAACGGTCAAAAAATCATGAATCCATCCCTGTTTAAAAGATGTCCATTTTCCGGGTGGAAGAAACATTATTGTTAGATGCTCTCCATGGGTTTTCCGCATATATCGTAGATCGACAAGCGTAATTGATGCAAACCTTTATTTAATGCAGTGATCAGCTATCTGTAAAATCTATTGATTCTTGAAAAGAAAAATCACACACTCGCATTGGAAATCAATGCGTGGTTTTTAAGCAGGGATAGGAGTTAATACTGAAGGTCAGAGTGTCAGAACAGCAAAGAAAAATGTTGAAAGTCTCGGAGAATCTGACATCCTAATGGCAACGTCTTTCTGTATGCATGTATGCGTGTTTTACTTGGCAACAATAATGATATAAAATAAATGATATATAGAACAGACTGAAAACGGTAGAGAAATTAACTTCCGTCTTTAATAAAAAAGAATCTTGTTTATTTTGACTTTTATTAATATACAATAATGCTATAAATATATTTTTAGTGTCACTTTCTCTTGACACGTATTGCTTTGGTCGTTGATAAAAAAAAGATACCTTATAGTACATTGTTTTCATATTTTTATGAATATTTTACAGGCTAAGTACATTAACAGCGATTTCTACAAGAGTTTCGAATGCCTTTTTAATTCCCACTTGAAGTCCGAAATTAATTTTAATACCATTTCCAGTCCCAAATAATAACGACAAGCAGTTGATCGCTACGATAAACAAAGTTTGACTCTCGGCCGACTGCCCTTAGGAAAAAAGTAAAAAAAATTATATTATATATATTGCGACTTCAGTGTAAACACTGCCACGCGCCCTCGTTTATGCGCAAGACGACCGGATCGTTTTGGCGAGGGTGCATCCACATGATTTTGATCTTGTGCAGTCGCAGATGATTGTGGACGTTAGTACAAGCATCCTATATTGAAGGCGGTGAAAGGAGAGAGATATATAAAGCGGAGAGAGAAATATTTCCGAGGATGGCGTTGAGTAAAAAACAGAAGTAAAAATAAAAGAGATCCTAGTGTACATAGTTAAGCGCAGAGAGAAGGTTAACGTTAATAATTTATTTCCGGTAGAGCATATTTATATATAAAATATTCTATTAATATATAATTATCATATAATTATATAATTATTATTCATCGCACAAGTTGATGTAAACGCAAATCGGAAGATACAAAATGATACGAACACAGGTAAACAAGAAACCAGTGAAAAAATCGGCACAATGCCACAATGTACGAAACCATAAAATGTAAATGGATAAAAAATTTCAAGCAAAGTATCAAGATAGGAAAAGAAGGTTGAGCAGACTTTTCGACGCGTGTCGCAGCTCGCGACTTGAAAAGCCACGCGCACGATGTACATGTGAAACTTATCGACGAGGATAATCGTAATGGAAATATTGCGATTATAATTATTATTATTTAATTCTGTAAGTTTATAGCTAAATTACTCGATGGGATGATGACGGAGTTTCGCAAAGATAAAACAGATAAATATATTTCCTTTTTCGATGATTTTCACTTTCAACGTGTGTGTCAGGGAGACAAGCATTGCAAGAAGACTGTCTGCGTCAATTTCGAACAACTGCGATTTCAATTCGTAGTGTTATGCAACTTATAGACCGGCGATAAAAAATTAAATGAGTGAAATAAGCAGAGAAAGAATAATAACAACGTATAAAATCAGATGAGCAAAAGAAAAAAAACGTAAATAAATAAATGACAACATAGATAATTCCTGCGTCTAACGCCTCCTCGGGCTATTCTCGATTACAATTATAATGCCATTCGCAATTGCGTGAGCGCGATACCGACGAATTGCTACATAATAGTTTAACCTTTATCTTTATTTGTCCTGTATGGTAATAATTGTTTCTCCTAGTTTATTATTATATAAACATTATAATTATAATTATGTTAATATTATTATTGTTATTATTACCAGTTTTTCTATTTTTCGTCGTTTTTTATTAAATCGAGAAAGCGTGTCCCTCGAAAATTAATGGAATATACACGCTCTAGCGAGTTATAAATTCGAGAATACGTCGATTGTACACACGTAATGTAATTATACTTATTAATAATTGTCTTTCGTTTTATAATTAGTTTCTGTAACATCTATTTTGTCTACTTCTTTGTGATTTCTTTTATCGTCTCGTTTTATTTATTATACAAAAAATTGCGCAGGCTCTCATTGTCTCTGTTTCCTTTTTATAAATATAAATATACATATATAAACTTCATCATTTCTCCACTTTGTCTCCATAATAAAGTCGACTTCTTTTTAAAAAATATACACTGTAAACTTGTCAGTTGAGTTGAGTGTGTGATTTGATCAGCCCTTATCGCCAGACTCCATATCCTTTCCTCCTTCGTGTGCTCGTTACACTTGATTTACCCGCGATAAAAGGATTTACAGTTGCATCTCCCCTATCTAAGATTCTAGCAACTCTACGCAGAGAAAACTATTTAAGGGCTTGCGGTATACCTGTCAATGATTTATCATCAATGGATTCGAGGCTCTCTCCTCAAGGGCGGTTATAATCAGTGAACACCAATGGTTGGATATTCGGAGGTAGCGTTCGGTAAACTTCGAACGGCACCGTTTCTGCAACAGTCAAGGAGCATAGTAAGTGAAAAGTACTTCTCGACTCAGTTTTGCTCATTTATTCGTCGTTGTGTTTTTAATCGCCCCGGATATTGCGCACAGTCTTACCTTTACACGTGTACTTGAGATTGGACCACAGGACCATCTGTTGAGAGAACGCGAAAACTCCGAGACGCCCACCCTTGAGCGTCGAGTCAAAGTTATTACCCGAGTCAGCGATAAGCCGCTGGCCCTCATAGATCCACAGTCGGATAAGGCCGATTCTCGGCCTGTGAATCAGTCGCCACCTGTAGGATGTGTACTGCTTCCAGCCGACCTTCCTCGGATCTTTCCATAGCAGTTTCACCTACGGAAAAGATTTTTTTTTTATTTCGATTCATTTGCATGGAACCAATTTTAATCGATTGCCGATTCAAGCTATGCAGTACGAGCTCTAAAATATACACGTGAAGGTATTTGTTAATCAGAGAGCAATCGTAAAAGGTGAGCGGACCTGGTCGCGCGTGTTGCCCGTATGCCAGAGACTATTGCGCATGATCTCGCCGGGTCCGGTCTTGGAGTCGACGAGTTTTAGTTGAATGCCGGTCTCGGCCACGGCCCGGAACGGCTTCGGCTCCCAATATGTCTGTAGCACCTTCTTCCACATGACCGTGTAGAACTGCCGCGTATTCTGGTATGAGAATACGAAGCCCACGTAGTCGTCGTCGATATCTGTGTTTACGAAGAACGTGCCCTCAAAGTCCACGCCGCTAAAGCTGTCCAATCCTAGGAATATTTCAACAATTAATTACCTTTGCTTTCAAGCTGCATTGTCACATAGCAAGTACGGAAACATTGCAAATCTTGATTAACTTACCGACTGCTATTCCAGGGTCGCTATTCATCGTCTGATAAATCTCTGAACCATTGTGATGAATCTCCCAGATCGGGTCCTCTTGAGTCTTTCCGTACGGATCAAGGGGGATTGTATCGTATTTGCGGAAATCCGTTGCCCAAACCCGACTATTGTTTGGGCAAATGTCGATGAGATTTTCGACATTGTCATTGTCATTGTCATCGAAGCAAGCATCTCCAACACCGTCGTCTAAAATATTAGCGTTTAAATTATACTTTTACATACAATGTATTAAGATAAAAATTTTACGTGATATTTTTATAAGATTTTTCGCCACTCTCGCATTATTCACTTGTCATTTAAAATAATATACTAGAGGTGACCGAGAATATTGTACGAAAAGCTCTTCACGCCTTTCTTTACCGGAGCTTTCGGTCACGATCCATCGCAAGAAAAGGAAAGCCGTCAGTGCAAAAAAGATGGATTCTCGCATTCTTTTCATCTCGATAAAGGAGTAAGATAACCTCTAGCCTATACCCACAATAAAGGATTGCAGAGAGTAAAGAACAGAAATAAAAGACTCACTGTTCAAATCCTCTTGGTTGGGATTGTGGACGTAGGGACAATTGTCACGCTCATTGGGCACCTGGTCGTTGTCAGCGTCGTCGTCGCACTCATCTCCAATTCCGTCATTGTCCGAGTCGGTTTGGCTTGGGTTCGGATCATTAATGCAGTTATCAATATCATCCTGAATTCCATCTTTGTCTCGATCAGTATTATTGTCACAAACGTCACCAACACGATCACCATCTTCATCCAATTGATCGGGATTCGGAGTACGCGGGCAGTTGTCGCATACGTCTCCAATTCCGTCCCGGTCGGTGTCTTCCTGATCATCGTTCCACACTTTCACACAGTTATCTTCGTCATTTAATATGCCTGCAACAGACATAAAAATCAGAAGAAATTGAAGATTACTCTATATCATATTTTTCAGTTTTGTTTTCAATTTTTCAGATTTTCAATCAGGTTAACTTTTCCGATGCTTTCTTTTGCATGTCTAACATCCGCTTTTATTTTTACTTGTTTACATTGGAGGCTTATTACAAATGTTCATAACTTATCTCAAAAAAATTAAATCATATGTTCATAAAGTTTATATTTTGCAATTTAGTTGTGAAATGAACTATAAAAATTCAAGAAATTTTTTACAGTCTAGCTAGTACAGTTTTTAGTGTAGTAAATTCAGTGAGAGTCATTTGTGCTCATGCAAACATTTATTATTTCAAAGTCAGCGTGACGTTTATCACATAATGGTATTTTTTATACAATTTTACAAAAAAAAATAAGAAAAAAAGTTCGTAAATATTGATATAAATTTCGTCTATTTAATACCCAATTAATGGATTATGCAAACTATTAAACGTCACTAAAATATATCAAGTAACGCTATTGCAATGTCATTATATGGAAATGGAGTATGCGGCATGACGTTACAATAAATTTTAAGGAAACACATAATTTAAATATTGCTAGAAATACGAAACAATTAAAATAACATATCGTTTAGTTGAATTAGATGTAACATAGTTAATTAGAGTTTTTTTTAATTTTCTTAAATAGAACTATTTTAGTTAAAATAAACGCTGTTAATCATTCATCGTTAAATATAATAGAAAGATGTACATCATCTACTGACCATCATCATCGATGTCATCATCGCAGGCATCCCCGATCCCGTCACCGTCTGTATCGTGTTGGTCCCTATTCTTGATGTAAGGGCAGTTATCGCAAAGGTCACCAACATCGTCGGGACCCTCACGGTCACTGTCCGCCTGGTCGCTGTTAGGTACGAGTGGGCAGTTATCCGATAGATTTAGGACGTTGTCATCGTCGGCATCATCGTCACAGGCGTTTCCTAAGCCATCTTCGTCTGCATCCTCTTGCCCACTGTTCGGCGTCTTTGGACAGTTATCAGCCCGGCAGCGCAGGTCCTGACAATTGAGCGCCTCATCGGGGTAGCCGTCGCTGTCCGAATCCAGCCCACAAGTCTGTCCATCACCTGCCCAACCCACGTTGCACTAAGGGATGGGACAGAGACGGAAGTGCTTGCGTCAAGAAATTTTTAAATTATGCTAGCTTTCTCGCTTATTTACGGTTCCATTTGTTTCTGTACTTAGAATTCAGATTTCGCCAAATCTTATACTATTAAAAAGTATTGGAAAAGAATATTTAACCTAAATTAATTGATCATTGTTAGTAAAGTAGAAGAAAGAGCGAATTCAAATGTTTTTGCACATATCGTATAAAACTGTCACTGAAAATTAATTTATTTTTTTTAATGTACGTTAAACACCCATTCAGATTTATTTGTTTTAAACCAATATCAATATTTTCATGTTAAGAGAAGCAGATTACGTGCTATTCAGAATAATCCACTATTACAATAAGTTGTTACGTTACTGTATCATAATTGTTGATAGTGTTTTAATAAGTTATACGATATTTTCAGAAAATGTGAAGCTTTATGCAAGTAGAAATGGATGATTTTAAATAGTTGTCTCTATTTTGAACGTTGATACATAAGTTAAATAAAAAATTATTTTTTCAAAATTAGTTTTTGTAATAATCAATTATAAAAAAATTTGGAGAATATTTTTTTTCAAGAAAATAATGATGAGCACATTACACTGAACTTATATAAGAAGAATAAATAGCAGATAAGCTATTAATATAAATAAAAAATACTTCCTATTACGAAAATTATTTTAATTAAAAAGTCACGATCCCATTAATATTTAAGCATTTGAAAATATTCAGGCTGATATTGTCAAAACAACATTTTCCTATGAAATTGATATTACCGTTTAAGATTAATAAATTGAATGACAATAGATTAAAGAGATTTATGTTATTAGAAATAATAGATAGGCTTCATCCAATAAAGCTTAATAAAACTGTAAGACTGTCATTTGATTCTTCTAAACTTTTGTAACATTATCCATTACTAGTAATACACAAAGAAAATATGGATAATATCGAGGGTCACGATAGCCATGGCAAGTAAGTAAACACGCATGGATCGATCTCTCCGACGGGAAATCCTCTTGAATCAGCTGAGAGCGACGCGCGAGGCAGCGCTCACTTCTATCATACAAATGGTCCGCTTTGTATTTTATTATCCGATAGTTACCCTGCAGGAATACTGATTGGTGGCGATGCAGATGCAGTCAGCATGGTGGTCACATCTTGTTATACCGTCTGGACAGACGTCATGACTGGGTTGGCAGCCTACGGTTTGATTGCCAACAAAACCGCTTTTGCAAGAGCCACATCTAGCAGTTCCCTAAGAAAAGATTCCTTTACACTTTCCTCTATTAATATATTTAAAAATCCACATAATACAACAATCAATAAATACATTTATATGTTAAAAAATGAGATTCCTTTGATGGTTGATCGCATATATATATGTGTGTAATGTATACATCTCGATCGTCTCAGAGTGCGAGAAATCAAAGGCAATGCGACCAACCGAAATCAAATAAATAATCAATGATAGTTATGATTCAGTGATTGATTTCTCTTTATTTGTCAAGCAAACAAGAAGCTACATGGTAGGTTTATCAAGCTGTTGCTCTTTTAATATAATACGAAAGAGTGTGAACAGAGAACAAGAAAGTATAGCGGAGGGAAATAGAGCGCAGCAGTGGGGAATTAATTATCGCCTACAAACTCGGTTCGGTAAAATTGTATATCTTTCTTTCCCCACGTTATCTCATTTCTTTATATCTTAATTGGTTTTATAGAAAAAAGTATATTCACCACGCATAGTATATAAGATTGCGCCGATACAACGGACAAATGCGCATTCGTTAAAAGTACATGTTTGACTTCATATCTGGCATCACGTCGTATAAAACTCGTCATTGCATGCACACACGGAGGAGGGAAACTCGTGCGAGTCGAACGATTTATTTTCAGCGTCCCCTATCTCTCGCGGTCGAGCGCGGAAAACTTGCAAACTCGGTGACAAAGTGGCGCCTCGAATGAATCGCTAAACTCGAATAGACTCAAGAGTTCCCTCGCGAAATAAAAAAAAAGCGCGCCCGAGTAAGCGTTGTCGTTATGTCTATCGATCGTTACACTCCACGAAAAGCCAAGTGATTCTGTACGATTCCGGTACAGGGGGAATCGCTTACTCGGACGTGCCTCCTAATTGATGAGAAGGATTGGAAGGAAGAATAAAGAAAACGTGAAGGAGCCCAAGATTTTCTTTCCATTCATGCACTACACATCAATAATAATGCGATTATTATTGCCTCGGCGAGAGCATACACAAGTCAAAAAAGCCGCTTACGCTCGTAATTGAAAAGAATTAGGCATAGAGAGTAAAGACGCATCGTGACCTCGGTAGCGCCCTGTGTATTATATTCTAATGCATATACTTATAAAAGTTTGTTGAGTAAACGCAAATGCAAGAGCGCGTGTATAGAGAGTGAAGGGGAGCACATATAACTTCGATCTAAGTTCTAATGCGAATAGAGGATGAGAAAAGGAGGTTCGGTAACTCTGGTGGCTGTTTCGTGCGCGTTCCACTATTAATCAAGCGTATATAATTGACTGTATATTGACTGCGGAGTCGCTCTCGTTATTTGCGCCTCCTACAGCGCAGTCGCGGGCATCGGACTCGCATGTCTTATCATTTTTTTTTTGGTTTTTTTTTTGGAATTTTTTTTTGGTAATTCACGTGCAAGTCACCTCGGAGTTGAAGCAGTCCGAGTTGTCGACGCAGCCGCCGTTGTTCTCGCTGCAGGGGTCGATCCTGTAGCAGTACTGCCGGTGCGATAGGGCGTATTCGACTCCGCGGCCCTCGGAGACGTTGCCCGTCATGCCCTCGGGACAGGAGTCGCACCTGCGCAAGGAACAGAGCGCGGCCGCCTTTAATGGGGATGTCGCTGGCTCTACGATGTCGCGCCAACTTACTGCGCGCGCGGCGCAATAGTTTTGGGCGCGTGTAAAGCACTGATTGGTGCTAATCACGATTCGCGAAGGTTATGTCGGGTTAGCTCAATGCTATTTTTATGTGTTATTTAATGATACCTTGGTGAAAATCTGTTCCATTTTATAATTAATAAAAAAATCTTTAATATATTAACGATTCAGTTATTTTTTAAGTTCGGTTAAAAGTTTAGTTTATTTCTATTAATTATACCATCAATATCTGATAATAATAATCGATAAATTATTTTTAATTATATTGAACCGAGCATTAAATATTTTACTTGAGATTTGATATCTGTCAGTATCTGACAACCATTATTCAATAATTTGTGCCCTATTTTCGAAAAATTCTATAATACCGAATTCAATACTATCCATTGAAAACAATAAGCCCTTAGTGAAGATTTCAAATCTGTTAATATGGCAGTATGTAGCAAAAAGCATGATAAATAGTACTCGTTTATGACGTGTAATACTTATTATGTGTACACTTATTATTCTTTATATAACCAAATAGAAGAGTATTAATGTAGAATATTAGAGTATACAAATTTAAATTCTACATATCTCGTCTTATAATGAATCGTCTATTTTTAGTTATGTTATTTCTCTGTTGGACTCGTCAGTAAGGTTTCGCAAACAAACTTTATTCACAATTTGTAATCTACTTATATATTTACCCGGTTCCTGTATACGTACTTCCTGTCTATTGAGGCCTGTAGCGCTTGATACTACTAATGGTACTAATAGCTACCCTACATGTGCTCGAACGCGTCCCCATTGGTTAGTACAGTTTATTTCCACTCTTTATGTTTACATTGCGTACTTGGTGCTATTTGGTGCGTGATTTAACGTCATTTTGCGAAACTACCTTTCCTATTGACCGGCTGTTAAAAGTGATGGAAATATGTGCAGCACAGTTGTTTATATTCCGGAGATTTAGTTTCCGTAACATCTTTAACGTATGCAAATTTACTATTTATTTTCCTCGTCGAGCTATAAAATGTTAATAACGTTATTCACAGATTTAAACTAAAGTTTCTTATACGTTATGTTCATTTATGCATAATATTTATTTTTATAACCGTCTACTTGTCTACTGTGCTATTTTTGTGCGGACAATTGTTTGATATATTTTTATATTAAAATTATTTACTAAAAAATAAAGTGTACAATAGCAAGATATAATGTAATAATAAAAGAAAATAAATGTCTGATGACTTTGCAGTGAAATATGCGTGGAGCTACTGTGATATTTTGCAACCTTCAGGTTTATGGAAACAACTCACACGAACAAACTGATCCCTTCTCATTTTTTCACTATTTTTTCTCGTATTTTTTTTATTCATGTTCTCCCTTGTGAAAATATCCAGTTTCTACTCGATGATCTATTTTTAATGGAACGATTTCCACCAGGATATGTATCGATCTGCATTTGAGGAAAAGCATAAGTAAACTTGAAAGCGATGTTTGCTCCCGATGTACACTAGACTGGAACTCGGTCGACGACAGAATAACTCGCGATCGGAAGAAAAACAAATTACCGTCCGTCAGTCAGTGCAGTGCACTTCCCTTTGCGACGCAGCAATCCAACAAGCGAGCGTTTGAAGTCAGTGCATCCGAAGCCAGAAGTTTCGACGTTGTTTCCCGCGCGCACATGCGCGCCTCGAGGTCCGCGGCGAAAGCGATAAGGCGATCCGCGGGCGGGACACCTCGCTCGACTCACCTGTATCCGCTCTCGTACTTGTAGCAGCGCACGCCTTGCCAGCAGGGCTTGGCGAGGTCGCACTCGTCCTCGCGCAGGCAGTTGAGCCCGTTGCCGTTGTAGCCCGAGGGGCAGGCGCCGCACCGGAAGTAGGGCGGGACGTTGGTCGGGCTGCAGGAGACGTTGGGGAAGCAGGGGTTCGGCTGACAGCCGTTTATCCGCTCGCAGTGCTGCCCGTTGCCGGTGTAGCCTCGCGGACAGGGCCCGCAGCTGAAACAGTAGCCGGCCCTCGGTTATATCAGCCGCTCGGCCATCTCATCGCCCGGCGCGCCCCGGCTGCCAATCCCCCGGGCGATAATTGCTCGCTTTGTCCCGCGGTGATCAGCCGAGGGCGCGTGCGGCTCTAGTCTCGCTGCGAAGGAGTACCTTCCGGTTGCACAAGCGCCCGGACCCTCGGCTGGACAAGCCTTCGCAGGTGCCAGTAACGCGTGACGTTCGCGCCCTGCCGCGAGCGAGTAATTAACGCCAGACAAACCTTGACGAGTTTGGCAGCTTACCAACCTTTCTCGCCTTCACGGACTGGCGACAAAGTACCGAGAGATACATTGCGCCCCGTGAAAAAGCGCCAGTGCGCAATTGCACGGGAAAGTTTGGCGCGGTCGG
The DNA here is from genome assembly GCA_018906755.1 of Sycophaga agraensis. NCBI lineage: Eukaryota > Metazoa > Arthropoda > Insecta > Hymenoptera > Pteromalidae > Sycophaga > Sycophaga agraensis. The sequence goes on along the minus strand of JACCIE010000002.1, from coordinate 5,489,180 downwards.
TCCAGTAATTACCAGGGCTGCAGCGGGAAAATTGGAAGGCCCGCGGCGGGGAGAGGTGGCACTTACGAGAATCCGGTGGCGGTGTCGGTGCACTCGACGCCCTCGAAGCAGGGGTTGTCACCGCAGCCGGGGTAGCGCCGGCAGTTGCGTCCGTCCCCGTAGTAGCCGACCGGGCAGCGCAGGCACTGAGGTCCGCTGGGGGTGTCCCGGCAGTCGGCTCCGGGGTAGCAGGGCGAGTTGTACCGGCAGCTGCGCGGCGGCGGCGGCGGCGCTGAAAGGGACCCCTTGGTTATACCTCTGCCCGCTTAATTGCGAATCCCCACGCTAGTCGTTTGATGGGCAGACTTACGGGTTGGCTTCTCCTGGCAGGCGGCGCAGTTCTCCAGCAACTCCCGGATCTTCTTGGTCTCGAGCAGCTGGAAAGCAGGTGGGAGCGTTAAGCCTGTCGGCCGGGAGGCCTCCCGCTAACGAGGCTAATACTCACATTCAGGTCCAACTTGGTCCACATCTTCTTGATGGCGTCGATGAGGAGGTTGAGCGTCTTCGCCATCAGCTCGTCCGTGTAGCAGCCTAGGGCAGGAGAAGAGGTGGTGAGTTACCGGTCGGAGCGCCGCCGCGGCTCCCCGCTAGTGCCTACCATTCGGGTCGACCAGGGCGGGGAACTCCCCGGGAATGTCGCCCCTCCTGCGCACCCTCGAGGTCACCTCCTCGTGGGAGAAGCTGGCGTTGGCCCCCGGGTAGTGCTGGTGGTGGCTGGCCTCGAGGTCGAGCAGCGTCGTGCCCTCGCAGTTCTCCTGGCGGAGGGCCTCCTCGATCTCCGAGGCCCCGAAGATCCTCGTGCGGTATCTGCGCTCGCGGAACTGCAAACAGCGCCCGTCGCACCTTCGTCTTTTCTCTCTGGCTCGCGCGGCCGTTTGTCATCGGGTCGGGCGAGCGCGCGCGCGCGGATAATCGATCTTCGTTTCGCGGGCGCCCACGTGCTCGGCATTTTCTCCCTAGGAGAGGCCGACGTATTGCGTCTGCGGCCGGCCGCCGTTCGGAACTTTCATTTCTTTGCCGGCGTTTTGCCGATCGTTTCCTTGGCCTATCTGCTCTCTTTTAGTCTACGAGAATTACTAGCTGTCGCTATTTTTGTAACGGACAGGGCACTTTCCTTTTCACACCCACCTCGCGCGGTCGTTGGCCGGGAGGTTAATACCGCTTTGATAAGGACCGCGACAGCTGAGCACCGGCTATTTTTATGGGGGTAAACAAGCGGTTATTTCCGAGCTTACGAAAAGCTATTTAATTCAGTACGTCGGGCTCCCTTTCGGGAGTCACAGGACAGCAGCGAGTGCACTATCCTTCCTAAGATATACGTATACGTATCCGTATCGATCTATATATATACGCTGACAAGTAGTCGGCTTTTTTCTACGGCTCGTCTCTAAAGAGGCCCTTTCTGTTTACTCCTGGAGCTGAATTCCCTGAATAATGTCGTGAAGGAGAGCCGGAGTCATAAAAATTATTTCGGAGGCGCCGGCGCACTTGGCGAGGCCATTATACCCCTGGCGATTGAATATAAATAACCGCGGGCCATGGGTTTGTTTTTCATTATAGCTAGCGGCGTCGGCTCCTTGTATCCAAAGAAGAAAATATTTTGGGCCATCTCGGGGAAAAACCTGCGATCCCCCCAAACGGCTCGGTAAGCCTCAAAAGAATAAATTTGTCGAGGCGGCCGATCGTGCTTATCTTAGAATCCGCCTTCGGAGATACACCGGCGGCGGCTTTGGATTATTTTGTCCAGGGTATTAGATCGTGCCCTATTACGGCGGCGGCGCGGGGCTCGGCACACACTGTGCGGCGTCGGGCGCCGTTTGCAAAAGAGGTTAATCAAACTCGTACGTTTTTGCCGAGAGGCCATAAGCCGCGCGCGCCTGGAAAAGGAGCCGTCCGCGGGGAAGCGGCCGCGGCAGCCGAATAGTGCCCGCGAGAGCGAAAGGAAGGAGGAGCCGGGAGGACCGGGGCGCACGTGCGCGCCTGGCCAACGAGGCGGCCGCGTGCCTCGCGGGCAAGAAGGCGCACCGGGGAGGCGGCCCGATGCCGGTCACGGCTGCCGCGCCGATGCAGCCGCCGCGCCGATGCAGCGAGCGCGCCGTTGGGCAAGCTGCTTAGGAGAGCAGCGCGCGCTCGCCATATTTGGCGAGACCTCGTCCCACGTCCCAGGCAAAGTCACTCCAGATGTGTCTGCCGCCGCTCGCCGCGGCGCGCGCGCGCGCTCGCCGGGATAATGGGCCGCCGCGGCCGTCGCGCGCAATTATGAAGCGCGATGGCGAAAGGAGCGATAAGCAGCCCGGCGCTCGGACCTTTTCCAGCGCGCGCGCCGACCGCCAGAGACCGCCGCCCAAGGCCACGGCTTTCGCGCGTATTTTCGTTGCCGAGCTATTTTTGCCCCCTCCCCGATTGACGGATCGAGGCTGGTTTTTCGGGGGTCCGCGGGCCGCCTCCGTGCGCACGTACGCGCGCGCGACCCAGATCGGAGATGGGGGGGAGGCTCACCACTTCGAGGGGCAGGTCGCCCGCGCGCTCCGACATGTGCTTCAGGCTGCGCCGCAGGCTCATCTCGCCCTGGCGCACGCAGTCCACGTAGACCTCGAGCCGGCCCTCGCCCGCCCGCTGGTCCACCACGAGGACGATGCTCTGGAAGGGCTCGGCGATCTTCAGGCTCTCGGCGACGATGTGCTGCCTGCGCGGCTGGTTCTCCTGCACCGTCTCCAGGATCACTGCGGCATTACCCAGATCACCTCGTCAATGCCCCCTTCCGTATTGCTCATTACCGGCCACTCGCTGCCGAGTCACTGCCAGCGGACGCCCCCTTGCAATTTATTACTCTCGCCTTGCGCACTCAATCGATTGTTTACCTTTCAATTTGAACCCGATTGGAAATCGTCGATTTATTTGGATATCTCTGCCCGCGGAAATTCATTAAATGTACCTCGCGCTAATTAATTTTATCACTTGGATCTTTCAAAAGTACGGTTAACATTAGTCTCTCGGCTCTGCTTATTTTAAATCACTTATTTTATGATTCCGTGCTCGGTGATTTATAAAGAACTTTATCTGCTTTAGAGTAAATTTCGAATGATTTATGAAGTACCGTTTATGACATTCCGTTATATTTAAAAAATTCTCTTTTTATAAAAAAGCTTCTCTAAAACAGTTTGTCTAAAAAAGCTGCAGATAAGCCGACTAAAAATGTAAACTAAAATTGTAAAAAATTGCAGCAGCTTTAAAGAATTATTCGAGTAATATTAATGCAGCACGTAGTATTCAAATTATAATTATTATAGCGTAATAAATGAACTTTCGCTCGATACGCTTAATTAAAATTATGATAATTAGCCGTCCTCAAAAAGATCGAGGATTGTATTTATTGATTTTGTACGCAGTCGGCAGCGCAGGCTTGTTAAAATTATTTGTCTTTTAAATTACTTGTAAACGTTTCCGATTAACCCAGATTCTTCCGCAAATAGAAGATGTATGAATAGATGAATGTTCAATCAAAACAATATAGGATTTGAAATACTTTACCTCTTTTTGATCGCTTGTCCAGCATGAGGACGAATTTGGATTTGGCGTTAAAGTATTCGGCTGCAAAGAATGTTTCAACCGCGTGCGCCGGCTTTTTCTTGGATTTGACATGGTTCACGGTAATAGCGAACTTGTCGTCTTTCAAAACTCTTTCTAAACTTTCTCTCAGACCTTAGAAAAGAAGAAGACATAAAAATGATTATGAATGGCCTTGCTGCGTGGCCTATTGGTAGCCGTGCTAATTAGTTTTGATATCGAATCGATTGACATTTATTGCCGGAGCATCGATGCGCTGGATTACCTAACACAGCGCCAGGTGCTTGGTGTAACGCGTGCGTGAGCATACCTGTGCTTATATAGGCAGAGGTTTCGAAGAGGCGCAAAGCCAGTCGCGTCCGAAGTAGTAACATTCGCGCTCCGTCAGACCCCGAGACGGGTCGGTTTTTTTCACGGCCGAGCCACGTTTTTTGCCAGAGGGTATTTTTGTAAGGAGCATTAGGAGTCGGACAAGGAGAATATACGAGGCTTTTCCAGACAGCCGGGGGATAAATTGAATTAAGGCGCGATGAACAGTAATTTAGATCAATTGGCGGGGAAAGGCCGCGCGCGTCGTTCATGTCGAATCGATCAATCGTTTCGCTCGCCCTCGTCCCGCAACAATAACTTTCTTGCGGCCGATAGTGCAAGTTTATTTACGCCTCCCTTTTTCTTTCCACAGATTTGGCCCAATTAAATAAGCATCTAAATGTCGGAGTTATCGGCCTTTCAAAAAGTCCCGGGGCGCCGCGCCGCGGAAGACGTATGGGCGCTCGCGGCGCAGATGTCGGCGCGCGGCAAGATCGATCGCGAGGAGCGCCTCGCACGCGCCCGATTAAAAAGCGGCCGCGACACTCGGTGAGGGACTCGCGGCCGTAATAACTCGGCGCGCGTCGCCGGGATAATTGGCGAGCGATCGGCCGCGCGGGGAAAGTTGCGCCGCGCATCACCTGTCGGCGAGAGCCCGGGGAACCGAGCCCCGGGGCCGGAGGGCCGGGGTGTCGAGTTGACTGACCCGCGGGCCGCGCGACTACCGGGTTTTTCAGGCGCGCGGCCACCGGACGGGTTCCGCGGCGGCCGCGGGCGCAAGAAAGCGCGCGCGCGCGCCCTCCGCCCGCCCGCCAGGCCCTCGCCGGCCGATCAGCCCTGGGGGTGGCGGGGCAGGCCGCCATTGGGATTCACGGCTGCCATTCCGCGATTAAGAGAGCTAGCTAATTGCGTAATGAACGCCGGCGGCGGGCGCGTGGGCGGACTCCCGGCGGCGCGCGTAAATTTAGAAAAAAGGAGAGAAAAAAAGCGGGAAGCCGGCGTAAGAGAGCGTGGCTACTTACCCTCGTCGGGCGCGAGGCTCGAGCTAGAAATAGTGGCGAGCGCCACGAAGAGGAGGAGCGTGGCGACGCCTCGCATTGTGGCTGCTGCCCTCGGCGGACCTGCGGGGACAGAAAAAAAGACGGCGGGCGTGAGCCTGGGTCGGCCTGGGCGGGGCGGGGGGGGGGGGCGCACTCGCTCGGGGCCGGTTAGGGGCCGCGGGGGTCCGCGCCTCGGGGGTCGGGGGGGGACTCCGTACAGACTGTAGGAGAGCCAGGCGTAAAAGCAGAGGAGGGCCACGAGGAGCACTAGGAAGACGTCCGCGGCGAGCCGGTCCATCGGCCCGCGGCGCTGGGCCCCGGCTCTTCCCCCCGGGGTAAAAACTGACCGGCTGCTGCGTGCGCGATGCCCGGCGCTCCTGGTGTGCCTGTGCCGCTGCGCTGCCTCGCGGGCCCTCGCCGTCTCACTGGAGCGCGCCCAGCCGGCCGCGCGCACTTTTATACGGCGCCCACACGGCCCCCGCGCGACCCCCACCCCGGGCCCCCCCCCCGCGCGGCCCCCGCCCCGAGCCCCCGCGGGCTATTTCGGACCCGCGGGCCCGGGGTGCCGCGCTCTCTTATTTCCGAGCGCGCACCTGGCCCCCGCCCGCGCCCCGCCCCGCCCCGCCCCCTCGCCCCCAATTTCACGCCGCCCGAGCTTTTTTATTTTTAGGTGACGCAACCGGCCAAAGCCGCGGCCGCCGGCGCCAAAGCTAAGGTCAATGGTATACCGAGTAGCCGGGCCGCGGGCCTCGCCGTTTATTTTCGCCGGTTTCCCGCTAGGCCTTCGGCCCCTCAATGACCCCTTGTCCACGGTTTTACGGGAACATTAGGGCCGATTCACCGCCCCGGCTTTTCCGCTGAATCTAGGAGATAAGCGCAGTCACACTCGGCTCTTTATTTCTTCTCCGCGACCCGAAGCACGTGCTCTCGCGCCCGGACAAAAGGAAGGCCTCGCGCACGCACGCGCGGCTGCTGCCCCTCCCGGGGACTGACGCACTCGCGCCCCGACCCCGGCATCACCAATGGCAATTGACCGACTGGCCGATGTCGCCCCGAGGACGACCGCGGCATAATCCGCGGCAGCGCCTCCGCGCTTTCCCCGGCCCTCCGGCTTTCCCGCTGACTCGGGGAAAAACTTTACGCGAATATGTCGGGGACTTTACTGCACCCAGGCGTAAAACCAACAAGGGCGAATTTATCAAGTTTTTTTTTTGTTACACCAGCCGAACCGGCCGATCATCCTTGCCTTTTATCGTTCTATTAAAAAAATTCTTTTCTTTGAGCGGCGGCTGGTCGAGCGGCGCCCCCTAAAACCTCTCGTAACTCACGGATTTCTTGCCCGCGCGCGACGGAAAAGTATTCGCGCGCTATCCGGAGCGCGCGCGCGCGAGATAAAGCGCCGGGCCGCATAAAACGCAGAGCTTCGGCTCGCGACGCGCGACCTTTTTCATTTTTAGTCATAACTCGGGAGTCGCGCGTAATCCGCCGAGTGCGTTATAGCGGGTTGCGCAATCCAATTAAGCGGTGCAAATAGAATTGAAATTCGATTTACATCGGGAGCGCGCGGACGGACGAGGACGCAGGGCCGCCGCCGGCGGAAAAAACGGGGGAAAAAAGCGGGGCGATGTGGGTCGAGCCTCGCGCGAGCTTTCCCCGAAAGCGCCAAGCTCCGCGCCCAGGCCTCGCGAATGGGTGTCAATGTTAAGCGCGGGAGCCCTCGCGGCCCATGAATATGCAGCGGCCCATGGGCGCGGCCGACCTTGGGCGGGCCGCGTGGGCCGCGCCACCTGCGCGGCCCGAGAAAGCCGCCGCGACTGCTATCGGGCGCCCACGTGGGTCGTCGCGCGCCCGCCCGTGCCGCGGGCTTTCTTCCAAGGGCCCGCGGTCCAGCCCACCTCCAGCCGGAGGGGGACGTTCCACTGGGGGGATCTTTGCCGGGCTGCTCGGGGCTTACCTGGCGCGCGGCCCGCTCCTCCGGGCGTCCCCGGCTCCGCTGCTCACACGGCGCTTATCGCCTCCATCCGGATCTTCTCTGCAAAGCGCGGCAAGGAGTTAGTGCTGCCGGCGGCTGGGCCAGCCTCGGTGGCCTACTCACCGGACCGGTGCAGCTCCTCCAGGGCGCACTTGCCGCACGGCACCAGGCTCACGCTCGTCTGGAGACGCACGCGCCGGCTGGACCGCGGCGACGGCTGCTGCCAGGATCCGCGGCTCGCCCCCTCGTGTCCCGAGCCCTTGCTCGACCCCGTCACCATCTTCTGGGACGCCGATACGTTCTGCAGCCAGACAATACCTGCGTTTGGTAACCAGGAAGAAGCTTCGCCAGCGGCCTCCTCCCGCTTGCCTCGGCGCCGTTCCTCCGCTGGCCCAAGGCTCTGCGGACCCGCTCCTGACCCTCGTCCTTTGCCCGCGACTGCCCAGGGAGCCCCGGGGATCCCCGAGAACGCCCGATAGACTTATTTCCGAAGAGCACCGGAAGTGTATTATTGTTAGGATGCCGCACGCTCGAGCTCGATAGTCAACGAGACGGATAGCCCACGAGTGTTCTTTGCTCCATTAATCTTCCCGACCTTTGAATTATTCTTCACGCTCCAACTTTAATTTCCCGCCGCGGCTTAAAATACTTACAAATCTAAATTTACGTGTTAGCTTTCACACAGACTTTCGGTTATTCGAATCTGTTACATACAAAGCATTAATTTTAAATATTTATTAGTCAGTCAATTGTATTATCAAGTTGTACAGAATAGGCATGTACGCATGCAGATAGAAATTTCGCTCCGACTCGTATTACATCGATTTCTACAATCAACACATAATAATTCGTTTTATAATTCGTTTTTTAGTTTCATTTTTCATTTCAAACAAATGCATCCATGTATAATAATAATACTTCAGAAAGATCAATCCGTTAAAAGGTAATTTGTCAAAATTCTTAAAGAATCGTGTGGTTCGATTTATAAAATTTCATGTACATATTTATCATAATGTGTCTCATTCAAATCACAAAACGACAAGGATATTGGGCTTGGAAAATTACCAACAAGAGCTTTGAAGACTTTAGCCATCCCTAACTAAAGAAAGATGGGGTCTTACTGATAAGGTGTATAAAAGTGGCATCCCTTACAACGGCTGAATTTTTTTCTCTTTGGCTCCCTGTTCAATCCAAAGGAGTATAGTGAAAACTTTTTTTTTGCTTTTTTTCACAGGGGTAACTTTATCTCGGACTTCGGTTGATGAGAGAAAAAAGTGGTGGACTGATATCCAGGATCAAAGCAAGATTTCATTTATACCCGGGTCATAAAGTAAATGTTTAATGTTGAGTGAAATTGCATTTGTTACGCGAAGTAATTTTTATTATCCTTTTATCAGTATTTTTGATGACGCTTTTGTTATAGATTTTTCGGATTGTTCCTTAAATGTTTGTATATAAATTTTTTACATCCATTACGATATTACAATTCAATTATTTTACTTTGTTTATGCATTGTAAATGTAAAAGGTATAATAAAAAAAATCTTAATAAAATTGGTTGAAAAAATATTTTTCAGACTAAATTAAGTTGATGTTGTAAATTCTTCAAAATTTTTGCTTTAATTTTACTTAATTTTTAATAAGAGACGTAAGACAAGTCGTTCTACTTTCAAATAAGGAGACATTTAAAGTTGTACGTATGCTTGACATAAAATTACTAACTACGAGCAGTAGCTACCACTTCCATAAATACGGTGGGAAATCGTTCAGCTTCCAAGAAGTAAAAAGGATAAAGGGATAAAAGATAAAAGAAAGTGATAAAAGTAGCAACGCATTGTTAACGATAACGAGCTTTAATGGCTTATAAGACAATGATACATGACACAGTGCAGTAATGCAGAGCTATTGCGCACGAGTTTGATGGGTGCGCGCGAATATATGTATATATACGTATATAAACGCCGCAATCGTCGCAAGAAGAGCGAAGATCCAAGAATGTGCTGGCTATTATACGCATGTGTGTGTTTGTATGTATACAGCAACCTTCAGTCCAAAGATACATAATATACTAGAAGAATCGAGCTAGAAGTCTTGTGTGTATGGTGTGTTCTTGTATTCGAGTGCTGTGTATGGGTGAGTGAGTGCAGCAGCGAGTGCAAGCGAAGTTGTTACTTAAATACGCTGATTTCCGATAAACATTGATTTTATTAATTTTTACAACTTAGAGGCTAGTGGGAGTAAAGTAGTTGCCCAAAATCTTGATCACTTAAGAGTATGAATGTCCCAATTTCTGGTCACCTACAAAAGAGACTTGTTTTATTTTTATGTAGTCCTTATAAGACGTCGCAAACGAATGTTTTGTTTGACAATAATACATCAAAGCTATTTTATTCAACTCACAGATTTATTATCTTGATAAGATACGCAATATATTTTAAATTTATTATAATGCACTATAGTTACAAATGAACGGCTATAATGAGGACAACTACCTTACAAATTGGTTAGCATAATTTACTCTTTTTATAGTGTTTTAATAATTTACATTGTATTTTTATGCGTGAATTTAACAATCAGAATAATATGTAAATGTACAATCTAAAAATTAAATCTCGCAATCTTATTTATGAATAAGTTTCCATATCCAAGACAGAAGGTCTATCGCTAAAAAATGTTTAGCCGTTAGAAACTCTTAATGCGAGAACGATCATATTCTCCAGGTGATTTATACATGTTTATATGCTACCCACGTATCCGCTAGAAAGAGACTCGGAATAGGCGGCCAGAAAGTTTCACTTTCAGCCTCTTCGTCGATACCTTTCCTCGGTATTACTACAACGCTAAGTCCGTCATCATATTTGCACTGCATTTATCAGATTTGATCCAGTTAGGATTTCCCTAATGCCTCCACTGCAAATGCGCGAAAGGGAAAAAATCCGTCTCCCACGGTCGAGTAGATGAAGAAACTGTGCCAAACGGCTCTGCGGGTCGGATTTTTTTTATTTTTTTTTTAGTTTTTGTGACGGCTCAGGCGAGCAGTCTAACAGAGAGCGACAGTGGAGTTACTCGTGTTTCTAGGGTGGACGTTCGCGTTGCTCTCTACAACCAAAGTAACAGAAACCTGTCTCTTACTGTTTACAACTTTATGGCTTTCCCAAATATGTATCCAAAACGAATTACTTTGTGCTCCCGATTTGAATTTAAATGCTTTATGGTTAATTTAAGCCGATTAGCGCAGTGCAAAGCCATTATTTACATAATTATTTACTTTTTTAGTATCACGATATTACAGACAACTTGCTTATTATTGATTTTGTTAAATAGTGTGGTTATACAGAGCGAAGCTGGCATTGAACGTGTGTACTTTATGTTATAATACAAGATTCTCGTCACGATCCCAAATACGAATATCGCGGCGATCTTTTCAATGTAGAAATATCGATAAATAATAAACTAGTGGCTGCTTTCATGAATGTAAAGTCGCGCGGTATTTGCTCAAACGAATCAAGTGAAGACCACAATAGAGTAATGAAGAAAGCGGTCGGGGAAGCGTATAATCAAGTTGACTTGGAATGGAGCTTACCTTATTGCCTTTGCGAATGTTGAATGCGCCGTACACAATAGGATTCATGCAAGAATTGGTGCAGGCGAAAAGGAAGAGGGCCCTCTGTATACGCTGATCAACTTTCATAGCTGTCACACGATCGATCCAATACCTGCGAACGTAAAAGTCGTGCCATTATTCATCTGCGTCTTCGCAAAATACACTCCGAGAAGCATAAATCCCGCTCACCAGAGACTCATGACATAGTAGGGCGTCCAACAGATGAAAAACACCAGGACTATGATTATCGTCATCTTCAACGTCCTTACTCGTGCTCGGCCGAGGAATCCTAACGAAGAGCGTCTTATTCTATCTGCAAACAAATAATATGCATACTCTAAGGTGCACTAATGATTATTCATTACCGATTAATATTCAATTGGATGGAATGCAGTTTGTAGGATGTATTCTTTAATAGATCGTTCGTCTTAATAATCGTCGAGTATCTCGTTATGTATGCCAATTATGATTTTTCTTGTACAAGGTATATATTCCAACTTTCCAGAAATCAATTTTTTTCTTTAAACATAATATCAAAACATTAAGATGCCAACAACTTTAGAGCAATATAAATTAATCGACAGGAATACAATACAAGAAGGGAAGAAAACACATTGGCGTACATTTCAGGCTATTATTGGGAACATTAATCACAGACTGTTAGAGCGGAATGGTATGACGTATGATCTCGATTACCAGAAGTGGCATCCTTAGATCTTCTGTACATTTCGGCGAGAATACTGGTGTAGGTGTATATTATGACGATTAGAGGGAACCAGTACATAATCACCATTCCAAATAAGGAGTAAGTGAGCTCATGAGTAACGCTCGGGAACGTATTAAATGTGATGCACTGCTCGTACCAGGGATACTTCGGATGAGCCTCCACGTGGAACACTATCATCTGTAACGTAGCAATTAAGTCTTACCGAATTTTATTTTCAGAAAATTCATTATTTATATGATCTGTGTATTCATTATTTATATTCTGAGTATTTGTGTATTAAGCGTGACTTATGAACGACAATACAGCAATAAAATTGATTAAACGGTTTTCACCAAGTATCTATATAAATGAAGTACTCAAAACAAATTTTAGTTTGATTTAATAATTAGGGAAACAGATGAATTCTAATAAAATGTTACAAACTAAATTAATACACAGTTTTTTCAAAATTTCTTGCGGATACGTTACCTGGGGTGCTGAACATAGCACAGAGCCAATCCAAGAGCCCGCGATCATAAACCTACCCCTCCGGTCAATGTCAAGCATCTGTAGAGGACGCAAAACCGCATGATATCTAGAAACATGTATTTACTTTATTCGCGAAAAAATGTTACTTTCTTTGCGATCGTATTCATCTTTGATATGCCTTCAGGAAAACTCCACTATTAATTTTACTTATGATAAATTCTATAATTATAACTACTTTTTTTTTTAATAGAAAAAATTGACATCTTCAAGTGCAGTTTCACGAACTGAATTATAGGTTCAGTGTTAAATGTATAATATTTTTGTGTTATGCTTTTAAAAGCTTCTTTTATGACCCAATCAAACTGTCAATCAAAGAACGAAGCGAATGTCAAATATAACTTTAACATTGAAGTTAAAACATAGGATAAAATCGCGATGATTAAACGTGAGTTTTACTCTAGGTGATCTAATAAGAAAAACCCTCGGTGGAAAAATACGTGAATATTAAATCTTAACTATGCGCGAGAAAAACAAAGTTAGTCCATTGCATTAGCAAAAGTTTTACGCAGAAGCGGAAACTTTGATTGCTACTCGTGAAATATCGCCATATTTCAAAAACAATCAGAAAATCTTTATTATTATATGCTAGATAATTTAATTTAAAGTATCTTCGCGAATGTAAATAGAAACCTTAGCACTCGTAATAGCAAAATGTAATGGATAATACTTAGGATATAACATAATAACCTGTCAACGCTTATGCAGATTAAAATAAAAGAGGAGAGGTAGAGGCCGAACATCCTGAAGAAGCTCATGATCCTGCACATGGCGTCGCCAGCCTTCCAGGATACCGTAATCGCCCATCCGATCTCCATTGGCATCATTAGGAATGTCACCTGGAGTGCAAGAAGCAAAAGAGACGCCTGTCAAAATGCGAGCCGAATATTTTTACCGCTCGATTTGACGGGTAGTGTATTAAAAGTTATAATTAAGTGGATACTAAATATATGCATATGCTTGAGCGCAGGCGATAAAGCGCTCTCTCCATAATAGTAGTCCTAAAACCTGTTAGGATTAATCAGGCCCGATTGAGCGAGCCCATTGATTTGGGAGAGATAAATAGTAGATTGGAGCAACGTGTCTGTCAAATCACTTAGTTCTCGTGGTTAATTCACTGATAAATTGGTTTTTCACACGTAATTGTATGAATGAATAAAAGAAGAGAATGTCTTAAGAAGGAGATAACTCACCCGTATTAAACTAAACTCCGACATAAACAGACGTGTTGAAATTCAGTAAAAGATTGTTGATAAATTTTACTCCTTTGCCGATACTTTTATTTACACGTATTACTTGGATAATACAACATAATCGCTAAACTGTAGGGGCAAATTAACGACCGATAAAATAAAAAATAAAGTTTGCTTATTCAACGAACTTCTAGATAATACAAGCATAATAATTTAAACAATTCGAGTTGAATAAGTACAGGGTATATCGAGTGAGCGTGCAGCGCGTACCGCATTCCAAAGGAATTCGACGAATTATTGTAAGTATCCGCGATAGAATGAATGTAGGAATAAAAAAGGCGGATAACTGATAATAGAAAAAGACCTACGAGAAGGTCAGCTATAGCCAGATGGACGAGCATCGTGTTGATGCGGGTGCGCGCGGCGTGGCCACGTCGCCTCAGCAGGAGCGCCAGAACGGTGAAGTTGCCGATCGCCGAGACGATCATGAGGATGCTGTAGGTGACGATGGTGACGATGTGACCCTCGTTGAAGCGCATGTCCAGCGGCAGGTCGTCGTAGTCGTACGCAGCCGGCGTACGGTTGCTCGGCATCGTCACCGTCGCCGGCGTCGCGCCACCGCCGCCCGCTGACATGCCGCCGCCGCCGAGCAGCAAATCGAATGTGCCTGCAACGTAATTGGACATTATCTTGTATCTCTCCTTCGGGAGCGCCTCCTTCGAACGCCACGAGCTCAGCGACCTTGAGTTTTTTTAATATATCGCTCGATTCAATGTTTCCTGACGCTCCACTCGAACGTGAGAGACAATTGAATATGTAGTTGCTGTTTAGCTATTGACTTTGCTACTCTGCAAAATTGGATTTTTTACCCTCCATATTTGAAATGTTTTTTTGTCTTTTATGCAAAAGATGTTTGGATATTTGCGTATTACAAAACTAAACGTTAATATATTCCTTGAAATAGGAATATTTGATAAGTATATTATATGCTTGTTTTAATCATGATATAATATTTAAAAAACTGTACATTAGAGATTTTTAACTATGTGAGAATTTCAAAATACTCGTTATTTCATCAACCAGGTTCTGATTTTGAACAGCTAATTGTTAAAATTATTTTAGTTGTGATTCTGCGAAGAACTTATTTAATTTATAATTTTATCATTTGTTATTGATGGTAAATAAAAAGTTTTACAGCAAATATTTTAACAAATGTAAGTAACAAATGTAAATAAAGAATTTTTTAAAGCTTCAAAATATATAATTAGTTAAATTGAGCATATTCAAAATTGAAATTGAAAACTTTTGTTATATAAATATTTTATTCTGTTTATTTCCTTTTAATTAAATTAAGCACATTACTTGGAAATGCTCGAGTAGAGTAATATTCAGAAATATCACTATCTTAGTCTGCAGATTAATGTACATGAGAATGTTTAAATGTTCATTTGTCATGTAAGTTTGAAAAATTTTTAGTTAAAAGTTGTGTTTTAAACGAGCTTATAAAAAATTATACTCGAAAAGTGCTTTGTCGGTAAATATATCATCTCCATGGAACAAGAGCATTTGTTGGAGCAAAATGATTAGAGTTATCAAAGAGAGTCATTTTAATAAGCTGGGATGATAATTACTCAATAATTAATATTTGTAGAATAAAATACTGTTAAATATGAAATGCACGCTTATATTTGTAATTACGTTAAATAAATTGTATTATCAATGCAAAGCCAGAATGTGAAGGTTAAAGTGTAAACTTTTCGATAAGAGTGCAGATTATTACAAACGAGAGCACTTAACCACTTTATACGATTTCTATTTTACGGATTTAACCTCTTTATATTACTGTTACAATAGAGCGTAATGTTTAGTAAAATATAACGGTATAAAGAGGAGTTTTCCTTGAATTTAGTTCTTGTCGGTTATTTATAATGATAAGTCTTCATAGAAAAAGGTTAGATAATGGATTGGCTTCGAATGCACTTTAGTTATTTAACGTGACAGTTGAACAGCCGCATCTTACGCACATGGAGATATATTTGTTAGATAAATTAATATATATATAAACTACGTTCATATAATGAATTTATTTTATTTGTTTGATTAAAGAGAGTCATTTGCAAATTAAAGTTCAATATTTGTGGATTATAATGATATAGTACAAGTAACATAATTCTAATGTCAATCAGCTAGATTTTAATATTACCCACTTGACGGTCTAGACACACTCTTAGTTGCGAATAAACTATTTAACGTCAACGATCCGCAAAGGCACTCGGCATAATTAAGAGTAAAAAGGCGGCGTATTTTCGAGCGCCTTTACCGTTTCAAGTAGTACGAGTAAACGTGCAGGTGTCGTTTCTCACGCGGCGGCGGCAAGCGCGACGTATACCCGGCGGCGCGCGATATTTTCGTTACTCGGTACGGCGACAAGACTTATCCGCTCGAGGAATCGAGCGGCTCGAACGATTTCCAGCTGGGCAAAGAGGACCGATCGAGCGTGAATGTCACCCTGGCGATTCATAGGTGCGAGCCCCTAAGTGCGCGCGATTGTTCGTTCCACTTTTGGCGGGTGAGTCAGGCGCGGAAAAAACAGTCGAGCGCGAAGAGCGCCTATTCGTGCCGTCGATCTGCGCGACGGAGCCGCGCCATTCCGTTGGGTAAACATTTACACGACGCGCGGTTTATATTGGAAGTCACCGAGGAATCTGCAGCGGAAGTGCAGCTGTGCATCCGCTGCCGCGTAAATCGCGCGCTCCTCGCATTCCGCACGTTCCTCTTTCGGACTTTAAGAGCCGGTCACACTGTCGGGAGGCTAATACATTCCCAGATGATTGCGGCCCTAGGATCACGAAGGACCCTTACTTTCGGGGAGGTTGGCAGGTGGTTCAGGCACGGCGGGACAGGTTTCGCTCGGAGTGTCGGGCGCTGCACAGGTAAACGAACATTTTTTTCCATCTCTTGCCACTATTTGTTCAATCACGTTATTAAACACCGGCGGATTAACGTTCAATGGAATTATTTTGATGGATTCACTGTATTGAACTTGGCTATGATGTTGGATTGGATTTTATCCCGTCGGTTCTTCCGAAACTTATTAATTTATATTTGCTGTTTTTAGGTGCAAGAATTTCTTACGGTGGCTATCGAAACTTTTGGTCTCTCAATATTGGATCTCGGGCAGGGGATCCTTGAAAGTTTCGAAACTTGATTCGTCAAGAATTGGCTCTGAAATCGCGTGTCACTTTAATATCTTAATGGCTGTTTTTTCAACCCTCGTGTTTTTTCGAGTCGGAAAAAATAATAATACACAAAAACATCGATTACTACAAGTACAAGTTGAAAACAATGATCATCCAAAGTGTTCCATGCGTGTAATCTCTTGTAATCGACTTTATTCACTGGGACATGATCATCTGGGGATCGTCATGAGTTACAGTTTCATAAGAATGCTAGGAGCCCCGCTGAAACAGAGACGATTCGGCGTGGACAATCAGTTTGCTCGAAGAATCGATCGGTAATTATCAGTGGAGGAAACGAGGCAAATAACGACTCCCTAATTGGACGCGGCACTGAATTCGACGGATGACAGGTAGGAGGTGGGCACCGAGGAGGCGGGTCGGACTTACTTGGAGGTCGAGCGCTCGCGGGGGACGGGCGAAGGGCGGCGAGCAGAGGGGCGCGCTACATGGGCGCAGCGCGCAGCCCCCGGGCGGGAGGAGGACTCGGGAGGATCCGGCCGGCGAGGCGCCCGTAGCGGACTGCGCGGCGCTCGGGCCGCCCGCGACGCCGCGACTCCTCGGCGGCCCGATTGCGCAGGTCGGCGGCTGATAAGAGGCGCGCGCCTCGGGGGCGGCTCAGGTGCGTCCCCTACCCCCCGGCGCTTATCGCGCTGGCCCTCCGCGCAAAGCTCCCGCGGCCAGTCTCTGCGCAATTAGCGATGCGCGCTTTATGTAATTAGCCGTGGCCGAAAGCGCCCCTCGGGCGCGTGTGTTTACAGGCCGCGGGCGCTACCTAGATTCGGAGCGCCACTGGTGGGGACTTTGTATTGGCTAGGTCGATTTTTATCCCGCCGCGCGCAGACACGAGCTTCCCGGATAAATCGCGCGGCGACTCATATTTACACGCGGCTGCCCGAGAAAATTTGATAAAACTCGAGCCGGCGCTTGGCCACGCTGGCTTTCGGTGCGCGCGCTTCAATTTCACGCGTGCCTGCCTCGCGATCGCTCAATGCCGTCCCGACGACCGTAGCCTGCCAATAAACTAATGGACGCTGGGAATCATCGGACTCGTTACAACGCGTAAGGCTGTGCCGTGTACGTACAGCGGCCACTTGATTTCCCTAACTCGCTCGTCGACGGCTCGCGCTCGGCTCGAGTTTTAACACGTGCGCGCGGATCTTCTTCCCCGTCGGAGGAGACGCACGAGTTTGCCTCGCTGATCCCGAGGGTGCGAAAGATCCACGCCTCGGGGCGGCCTCCCCCCTTCCCGAGGCGTACGATTGCAATTTCGTGCGGGAGCGCCGGATCCGCTTGGCCGCGGGCGACGAGCTAACGTTTCATCTACGTTGCCTCCACAAAATCTCGAGCTAATTATAATCTATATCGAGCAGATAATTTGTAGCGCTCTCCGGAATTATTTTTCATAAGATTAAAACTTTGTTTACCAATGCTCTTTTTTTCCGCGGCTCGCACCCATACAATTTTAGAATCGAGATGGCTTATCGGCTCCGTGCGCGCACTTACACCACTGTCGTGCTAATCTCGGCGATGTGTAGGGAGAGTGTAAAGCCAGTCGCGCGGACGCAACTCTATCTTTATCTTATCCACTAAATTCCACCCATATTTCCGAGCGGCTAGATTTTCGCAAGCGGCCCGCCACCGGAGAGCCGCGCAGAAAGGATCGAGGTCGTTCGGTCCCCGGGGAGGCGGTCACCAGGAGTCGGGGCGCACCTACCTGTGGCTCCCTCGGCGCTAGGCGGGCCGGCTCGGCCTCGGGGCGGCCCCGGGGCGCATGGCTGCTGGGCGCTGCTCGGGCGGGCTGGGGCCTCCTCCTCCTCCTCCTCCTCCTCCTCCTCCTCCTCGCGAGGGCCTCGGTCGCGGCGGGCGAGCGATGCGCGCCCGACTGCACTGCACGCGCTCCCTTATTATCAGCGCGGAGGCGAGCGGCGCGGCGCGCGCCGAGCGCATCATTAGCGGGCCGTCCTCCTCGGGCAGCCGCGAGAGGCGTCGCTGCGCCGGCGCTCCGGTCAAGGGTCAGCCCCCCGATAGCCGATAGCCAAGCGTATTTACACCGCGCCGCGAGGCCGCGGCCGCCGCGCCGGCCTTATCGCCACCGCCGGCGCACGTGCGCCCGCCCCCTCGCGCCCTCCGCGCGCCCACCTGCGAGCCCGGGCCCTTCCCCGCCGCGGATCGTCTCTGGCAATCCCGCGCCAAGGAAAATATGCGTCTCTCGCGAAATCTGTAGCGCGAGCCCGCCGAGATGAGACGAGATGTAGATTCGATGGAGAAAACTTTTCCGGGCCGGGCCGCGCGTCCCCGGTCCCAGCCGGGCTCGAGCGACCGGCTAACCCAACCTCCTGCTCGGCTTGCAAATTAAATCCCAGCCGAAAGAATTTTCATTCTGTACCCCTTCGGCCCCGTATCTTCCGCCCGCGTTTATCTTACGGTGCAGCCTCGAGGGGATTTTAATACAAACTTTCTCAGCTCGACCGTAAGATTATCAATAAATATATTTTTTAATGCTGCCCGCTAATTGATTTATAAGTTATGACCTGATCGTTGGCATCGGCGACACGCGCCTTTGCCGCTGGTCTTCGATGTAGTTGGTCATTTTTTCAAAACTTATCGCATGCGAAACAGTTTGCTCCGGAGATGTGTATCGACAACCAAACTCGCACAAGCTTACAGATTCGCGCGCTAACAAATGCCTCCTTCTTTTCATCTATTCATTTAACAGCTGTACAAAAAGTTATTAATTTTCCTATTTAATCGCATTTGCGAACAGTT
Source organism: Sycophaga agraensis (assembly GCA_018906755.1). Classification (NCBI taxonomy): domain Eukaryota; kingdom Metazoa; phylum Arthropoda; class Insecta; order Hymenoptera; family Pteromalidae; genus Sycophaga; species Sycophaga agraensis. The sequence goes on along the minus strand of JACCIE010000002.1, from coordinate 5,470,200 downwards.
AAATAATCCCGAGATAACCAATTATCGCGCGTATTACGATGCGACGGAAAAAACGGTACATGCAACGGTACATATTGCATCTTCCTTGTCTCGAATGTATCACTTGCCCTATTATTGCTATCGGAGCAGGTTCATAAAAACACTGTTATTCGTCTCTGCAAAAGTATGAATAATTAGTGAACTGTATAATGTATCTTTTAATTAAAAGCGCAGGGAATGTTGCTATCGACGAAGAGCAATAAGTCAATGACTAATCGACGTAACTCAACTTGTCCAGAAAAAAAGAATGATTACATTATGAATCTTAATTGGATTTAGTTATCGTTTAAACAAAAAACTTGTTATTTATCGTAGAAGCATATCCGCGGAAACTTTTAGCTGAATTTAAGAAGGCGAGGTAGAAAAGAGGACCCGATAAACCCAAGAATTTGTTTCGGATTAATATCAAAAAATAATGGGGGATCGATCGCTTCTTGAAAGAACAAGGGATCAGTTTCGCAACGATAATCAGATTTTCTTTAGAGAAAGCAAACGCTGTTCAACCAACTGATGCGTAGAATCGTTCAATTTTTTCGTGCGATACTTATCGTATATATGAAAGCCGCAAAGTAAAGCAGCGAGTAAAGCGCTGCTGAGATACACGCTCCAGATCCAACATGAGAAATTACATTTTTGTGTTCTACTTTACTAGCGGATAATGAGTCAGCCAACATTCTATTATGAACATCTGATTCGTCTAGAGTGATTTTTAAAAACGTGAGATCGTCTTTGAATTTAAAAAATGAGCTGTACAATGCACATTCGATTCATAAAGCAGATTCGTAGACTATTTCAGAAAAAAATAATATTTTTCAAATTTACTTTTTATACTAGAGTAAGATGTTACTTAGTACTTTTGATTTATGTATCTTTATACGTAGAAATATATATCTAAACATCAACAATACTTACGTAATTCAATCCATTACTATTAGTGAATTTATAGATAGTTTTCGAATCATTTTAAACTGTGTAGGCAAATAACATAATATTGAAATTTTCCTCTCAGCTTGCCTTCTTTTGTCATCTTCAGAAATTCTACAAAAACAAAATGCGATAATCGAGCGCTGCATAGAATGAACGAATCTCTCGCGGTGACCCATTGTTATTCATTACTGCGCGTTTGTCGAAGATGCGCGAGACAAAAACGGAACGAGAGAAGAAAAAAGAAGGGACACAATATGCTGCATCAGTGTCGATACAGAAAATCGAACGTAAATCACGAACATCTACATAGACGTGTCATTCATTCGTCTGGATGCTTTTGTCCGCGCGGGTTCGTCACTTAAACTTAACCAGCTGACCTCGGGTCATTACATTTCTACTACGATCTACTATGCACTCGTCATCATCTTGACAACCTGATTTCATGCTACGGTCATACCTGATATTCTAAAAGAATTACTCTTCAATATATAAATCGCACCTGTTACTCGCTGTAGCTGCTCTATTGTCCTATTTAAATTCCACTGTTTCAATTTGTACGAATTAAAACGAAAATTTTTGTACAAGAAAATTGAAATTGTTTGATAAAACCTTGATAAAAACTGAATTAGTATATTTAATATATTTTTACAAAATATAATTATTAAATGCTACAATTGACGAAATAAGAGTTACACAAATATTTCATACTTAAACACTAATTATAATTCTATTAAATATATATACACATACATTTTAATAAATGTAAGTTTCTGCAATAATGGTAACAAAAATTACATCACATTTGCAACAACCATTTTTAACAAAAGTAAGATTTTCACGATATTACATTTGTCTCTTCAGTTGTTGTTTTCATTTTACGGAATAATGAACTGTACAACTCATTCTTTGCATGATCTGTCCATGAATCAAATGCTGTGATTGGTGCCATAAAGTTGACAAGTTTTTGATGTACATTATAACGAATCCTACGCCCTTTAGTGGCTCTCGTGTCGATTTTTCTTTTCATTTTACTTCTCATATTTTGTAATTGAATCCATTGTTTACTCAGTTGAATAGGATCTGTTATGTCGGCTGATTTGTACTCTATTAGCTCTCTCAGAAGCTGATGATAAAAATCATCGTCGTCATAAATTTCTGTATTGTACTCTTGTGTGCGTCGACCATCAGTTTCTTCCAAGGAGACGGAGGATTTTCCAATGATGTCGTATTCTGATCGTTTTAATTGTGTTTTTTTCAGCATTTTATCTTTATTAGCGAGTGCGAATTCTATTTGCTTTAGTACTGGCTGATTTATTCCTTTTTTTATTACACCTGAAGCTATTCTGGTTTTATCATTCCACTTTTGTATAACAGAATTTCTATATTCACTGTAAGATTTATGATTCTTAGAAATAATATTCTCAAAATCGGATAATTTCATCTTTTTTCTTTGTGGTTCATTGCTATCTTGATTATGTGATTTTTTAGATTCCTCTTCATCATTTGATTCTTCTTCGTTATCAGATTCTTCTTTACCACTACCTTGGATTTCATCCTCAGTATCTGAATCAATTTCTTCATCCATATCATCATCTTTCTCGTTTAAGTCATTTTCTTTATCGTTTGCTTTTCTCTTCTTATCTTTCAATAATATATTTTTAGTTTCTGGAAAATTATTTATTAGATTGCTCTGTAACTTTAATAAATTATTTAGTAATCCACTAAGTTTCATCTTCATATCATCACAACAGTTTTTAAATTCATCATCTAACTCATAATTTTTATATACATCATGTTGAGGCAATTTATTGCTATTTATCACACATTTTTGAATCTTAATTCTCATTTCTAATAAATTTTCCCATAATTTTAATTGTTCTCTAACACACATCCCTTTTTCAATTTCTGCCCGAACATTTGTAGCAGATATAGTTTGAATAGCATTATCATCTGATCGATTCCTTCTCAATGGATTAGACAAATCTATATCGTCTAAATCATCATCTACATCTGATTCTTCTTCATCACTATCATTGTCAAATGATTTATCACTATCATTATCAGCACTTTCATTCTCATCCGATTCTTCTTTGGTTTCATCCCTTAATTCATCGTCTTCATCAGACTCATCCAAACTTTCTTCGTTATTTTCATTTATTCCATTATCGTCTTCGTCACTTAAATCACTTTCTAAACTATCATCCTGATTAAAAATTGCTTTGCTCGATACTTTTGTAGCTTTGTACCTATAAGTTCAAAGAAATTTAAAAATATAACATTATAAATTATACGTAAACAATAAAAAATAACCTCAAATTCAGTATTACATTAGGCTAATAATTAATTTAAAAATTACGATACCTTTTATCAGTTTCTTCTAATAGTTGAAGATTCTTTTTACGTATCTTTGAACTCTTATATTGAGTTTCATGATCATCGTTAATATCAGATTCATCGTACTCAACTACTTTTGCTTTAGTTTCTTCGGATTCATCATCTGATCCAAAAGATGTTGGTGCAACATTTACTAAGTTACTAATTTTTTCTGCTAAACTTAGTTTTTTATTTTTAGACGACATGATAAATGAATTAAGCCACTTTAATTTAAATAAAATCTATTCAAAGTAAACACGTGCACAAAACGTAAGGCAAACTCACAAAAACATAACCATACATAAACACGAGGAGAGTAAGATATGTTTAGATGGCGTTCAATGCAGGTTTCAATTGGTGGATCGCGGGAGGATCGGTAGATACTCACAGAATTCTGCTGTACCGACAATCGATAAATTTTTGTTTCTATATATACAACTGATGTGATCATTGACATTAATTAAAAAAAATAACAATCGAAAACAATATGAATTTATTATAAGGATATAGTAATTTTATTTTTGAATCATGTAAATAATAAAAAATAAAAACATCATTAAATTTTAAATTCATTAAATGCCATTTTTTATTTTTTTTATATAGAATCAAAAGAAATGTCAATCATCTTCAGTGAAATGAAAAGAATTAAAAGCTATTTTTAAAGTTAAAAATATTAAAAATAATTTTTTGGAAATTTAATTTTATTTTTTTTGGTAATGCAATTGTACATGTACCGACAATTACAGTTTTTCTTTTTACTTACTGAACTTTGTACTAAGTTACACATTGAAAGAGGATCTTAATTTATTAAGATTAAAAATTGTAGTGCTTATTGCGAAAAACTTTTAGTAATAATATTAATATTAAAGGTGAAAATACTTAAAAAATCAATCTTGTATCAATAAAAATGTTTAATACATACAAAATATATCAAAATTGCAAAATCTCATTGAAAAATTGTATAAAACTCTTTCTATTTGATTACCCTTAATAGATTTTGTATGTGTTTATGACCTGTTTATAGAAATAAGTTTATACAAACTTTACGTTGGTTTCTCTTTCCTAATAATATTTAAATTTTAAACGTTTCTAAATTGTACACGTTATAGTTTATTTTTATTTTATGTTTTGATATAATATGAGAATTATTAATGATATTTATTGTACGTTTTATTTAATTAAAAGCTCAATGTAATTTATATAACACAGATCAAAATAGTTTGTTTTGTACCAAAGCGGGATCAAGGGCGAAAATGTCTTAAAAATCAAGTAGCCAACACAGCAAATATTAATGAGATACAATATATGCTCAGCATGAAATCAGTAATTATAAGTAGTTGTGTCATAGTACATAAGTAATAGCATTCTTAAAGATTCAGAAAGTGATCACGAATTAAAGACGAATTATTTTGTAAAAACATTGCGAAACAGCATTTATTTTTAAATAAAATGGTCATATAATCTGGAAAAAGGATTTGTACTATGTACGATTTTGGTTATACCAGTTCTTTGCATAGTTTTACAGTGCTAATATTATATTTAAATTAACTCTGAAGCATATTACGGATAATTTAATTAACTAAACTTTATTTTATTTACTGAAGCGTTTTAAATAGTAAATGACGTTGATTTCATTGTAGTGAATACAATAAAGCTGACTAAAGACCATAAAAATAGTATAAATTAATCGTTATTTTGTAAATCGATTTTACTTTTATCTTAATATTATTTTTGAATCTGTAAAATCGGCCCCGCCAATTTTCGATCCCGAGTTCAATTAATCAACAGTACAAAATTACAATAATGATTTATTATAGTAGAGTGATATAAGCTTGAAGGAATTTAGACGATTCTGAATGTTAGTATCCAAGTTTGACAGGATAAAAAACATAATAATAATGATGTTTTTCTGTACGTATGCACTGCTATTTATTATGAGGTCGCAGCAAAAAAATGCAATTATAGGGCAAAAAGTGAAGTGTAGGTTTGTTTTTGAGGCAACTAATCGATTCGGCGGTATATTTCGCATCAGCTATCCGCGCGCAGTTTTTACAAATAATTTCGTAGCGCGCCATTAGCAGAGTTGTCCGAGCGCGGGGGCATTTATCATAATAAGCATCCTGCTTTTCAACGAATCCGCAGATCCTCTATTAATCGGAACTCGAAGATTTATCAGCGGGGCTCGCGTGTCGTACAATAAAAAAACGAAGGCGCGCGCGCTCGCGCGGGCAATTGAAAAAAACAGGGCTCCTCGGGAGGAGGACTGGCGGCGCTCCCGCGGCGCGCGCGCCCTCGCCCCTGCCGCATTAATCAAATCGATACATGAATAACGAGACGTATAGATCCGAAAAATGCAAAACGACCTTGGGCAAAAGAGAGAAAAAGAAAAGGAGGAAGAGAGGAGGCGGTAGGGAAAGGCGGGCGGAAGGGAAGGGGGCGCCGCGTATAGGCGAGCGGGCGCGAGGCGGGAAAAAAAGGAGCCGATCCGAAATATTCCGGGGAAACGTGACACACCGCAAGCCGGCCTCTCCTCCGGCCCCCTCCCCCCCCCCCGAAAAAAAGGGCGTAATCGCGCCGGAGCCGGGAGCGCTCGATCAAAAAGCCCCGGCCGCGGCGTAAGAAGAGCGAGCGTTGCGAAAGGGGCAACGGCGACGGCGGCGGCGGCGGCGGCGACGGCCCCGATAATCGCAATAATAACGAGAATAATAACGCGTAAGCCGGCGTCGGCTCGGCGGGAATTCCGAAACGGCGCGTCAGCCGGGCGGAGTCGGCCGATCCCCGGAATCCGGCCGCGCGAGGCGCGCGACCAAATTTCGGGGGAACACGATCCGGGAGCGCGATTAGCCCGGCGGAGCCCGGGCCCCGCGGATCTTTCATCTCGCGGGTCCCGGGCGATAATTGCCGGGGCGGCCCTCGCGCTTTTCCCGGCGCCGCTTTTGTCCCGCGGCGAGACAAAAGTTTTTTATTATAATCGCGCCGGCCGCGGCGCAAAATGCCCCGGGGCGGCCCCCCCCCCCCCTTTTTGGCGGGGCCATTGTTCGGGCCTCGAGGTAAGATTTCCTCGCTTGATCAATCCCCTCGTTAAGATTTCGCGGAGGCTTATGTATAAGCTTCTTTGAAGGCTCTTTTAAAACCTCTCCAAATGCCTTATAACGCGCGCGTACGGACACCTTTTTTTTCCTTTTTGTTTTTCTCCCAGCGCGTTTATTATGCGCGTCGATTGTAAATGACGCGCCGGATTTTTGCGAAACTTTTCAAGAATGTTATTCTGCGCGGGCCGAGGCAGACGTGACCGAACAACCGTCCAGGATCCTTACAATACACGCGCGCGTTATGAAACGCGCCTTTGAATGTTAATTGCACCTGCGCGCGGGAAATATTGTTAGCCAACAAACCCAACGACACTTTTAACAGTCGCGCGCGGTCTCCGCGCCGGATTCGGCGCCGTTGACTTTTATTATCGAAAAATACTGGATTCCGAGGGATATTTTTCCTTTGAGGCGCGCGTAAAAATAAAGTGAAAGCCGAGCGTCGGTTGTAACAAAAGTAATTAACTTTAAGCGAAACGCCAACACACTCGGATGATTTGTACGCGTGCAAATATAAACGTTATTCCGATATTTGATTTCCATTTGGAAGCAGGCGGGGCATAGGACGCCCGGGCGGATTCGGATAGGATGCCTGCAGGCGGAAGGAGAAAAAGAAAAGCACGGGCGAAATTGACAGTAAAATCTGATATAGCACCGGAGACATGTGTAGACAAAATTGATAGACGATCGGTTCGCATTTCTCGGTGAGTTTCTCTTCGGAGGCCCGACTCGGCCCCCGGTCAACATAAATCTAGGGAATCTCTGCGGAATACTAATTGGCCATTAACCGGTGCGACATTTCCATTCCGCTCGAGGCCCGTACTTACGAGGCCGCGCGTATACTCTCCGACGTAGGGACTGTTTGGCCCGCGCGCGAAGCCGCTCCTCCGGTGCAAGCGGAGGCGCACCTGTTGGCGCGAGAGGCTGCGCCCATTAATAAAAGTAAGAACGCGGGACTTTTCCGCGGCGCGGAGGACTATAAGCTCCGCAGGAAAGAGCGGGCAGGAGAACAAGAATAATACGAAGATAAGTCGAAGAAGAAGAGGAGGAGGAGGAGGAGGAGGAGGAGGAGGAAGGAGAGTAAGAATAAGAAGGAGAAGAAGAAGCAGAAGGCGGCGCGGCGCGTCTGTCAGTACCCCCTAAGTTTAACAAGTGGCAGATAGAGCTTTCTCTCTCTTGCTCTCTCTCTCTCTCTCTCTGTCTTTCTGGCTCCGCGTCCTCCTCCGGCCGCGGCTTTGGCGGCGCGGGCGCAGGGGCCGCGTGCACACACGTATAGACCGGTGGAAGGGGCTTCGGGGTAGGGGGCTTTAAGCGCAAACACGTGCGATACGACCGTGAGCAGCCATTACCTTCTCGCGATCGCCTCTTTGCCTTGGCGCGGTACGACGCCTCGGGCAGCATTTTAACAACTTAATTTCTGACGACGAACGCGAGAAGCGCGGGGTAGGGGCAGTCAGCGGGTGGGAGACTCGCCGCCGGCCCCTCCTCCCCGCCGGAGCCGCGCTTTTTTCCCGCTGCTCCGGGTGGCGCGGGCGCCCCGAGCGCCCCCGAGGACCGACCTCCGGCTCCCCACCCCACCCGGCTCTTCTTCCCCGTCGACGGACCCGCGACGGCGGCTCCCGCGGCCCGGGCCGGCAGTAAAAAGGGCCCAGCTGCTCGAGCGGCGGTGGGGGGGAGGCGCGGGAGGCGCTGGTCCGAAAAATCGCGCGGCGCGCTCGAAAAAGCTCCGGGGCCGGCCTCGGCGCCGCTCCTCCCGCCGCGCGGTAAAGAGATCTTTCGCCCGGCGCGGAGGAGCCGGGCCGAGCGGGCTCGAGCGGCCCGGCGGCCGGGGGGAGGGGCGGGAGGATCCCGCGCCGGTGCGCCCGTGTGCCCGTGTGCATGCGCGCCCGCTTCTCGCGTAATAAAGTTATCGAGAGGACGGAGCGGAGGGGGAGGAGGACGGGAGGGCCCGGGGAGCCGGGGCCAGCGGGGAAGGCGGGGGGCCGGCGGCCGGGGCAGCCCCGCCAGCAAAACCAGTTTAGAGATGTGTTTTAAGCGAGAGGTTGCACGCTTAAAAAAGCAGTAAGTCCTGGAGGCGAATAAGAAGAAGAAGAAGCGGAGCAGAGGCCCATGAGGCAGGGCCGGGGCCTCGGGCAGCGGCGAGCGCCGAGCGAGAGGGAGAAAGGAAGCCGCGCGCGCGCGCCCGCGCGCTCCGAGCGGCATCGGCCGGCATGAATAAGAGACCCGGAGCCCGGCAAGGAGGAGCGGGCGGGGAGGAGGGCGGAGAGGAGCGGCCGGAGAAAAGCCGGGCCCCGGCTAGTCTGCGGGCCCGAGCCACGGCGCAGAGGCGAAAGATGAAAGGCAGAAAAAGCGAGGCGTGGCGGCGGGAGGGAGGCCCCCACCCCGCCCGGCTAGCGCACGTCTTCATTAGTCGAGCGTCGCGCTCGCTGTCGCCCCCTCGCTCGCCCCCTCGCTCGCCCCTCGCTCGCCCGCGCGGACCCGGACGCCCGGCCGAGTCCCAGGCGCCGGAGGAAAAGGCCGCCGCCGCCGCCGCGGCCTCCGCAGCCTCCGCAGCCTCCGCAGCCTCCGCAATTTTTTCCCCTCCCGGGGCAGCCCGCTGCCGCCCTGCCCTGTGTTTATACTTTATTCATGAAGCCGCCCCGGCCCCCACCCCCGCCTCGCGCGCCTGATTGAGATGTTTGCGGCCCGCGCGCCCCGCCAATTTGCGATCCCGAGTCAATGGACCCGGCCGGCCCGCCGTTCCCGCGGCGAGATTTTATCGCCGGCCCGCGCCCCCCGCCCGCCCGCGCAACTTTTGACTTTTGCCTCCGAGGGCCGCGGCGATCGGCCTCGCCGGCCAATCAGGCCCCATTAAATCATGACGCGCACTGACATTTCACTCGGCCGGTTAGCCAAGCCGAGCCGCAACGGCCCCGAGCGGCCCCGAGCATCTCCGGGCATCTTAATGCCTCCGCGGATCGCCCATCGACTGCGGAGTGCACGGCGCGCCCGCTCCCGATGCATCATTACCGCGTCTCGGCGGCACCCGTCAGAAGCCCCGAGCCGGGCCCCGAGACCCGAGGCCCCCCCTCCTCCTCCGACTCCGACTCTGCCTCTGCGCCCGGGCAATTGCCACTTGACACGCGAGCTCTTGCCCCGCTCTTGCCCCCCTCTTGCCTCCCTCTTGCCTCCCTCTTGCTCCCTCCCGCTGCTGCTCGATGGTCCACCGTATATTTAAGATTGCTTTCAATCTCTCTATTTCGTCTTTTACCTGCACTATCCACTATGGCATCCTTTGCCGTATAATTCTCTTACTCTACAAGATAATATTCCAAGGAATCAAGGATTTTGTGGGAAAGGTAGCCAACAAATATACCAATGGTTAATAATTTTGAGTCTTTCCTTTATTACACGTTATAATTAAAATATATAATTTGATAAATCAGTAACGCATCAGTACTATCCCAGTAAAAAATCTACTTGTAATGGATAGCATAATAATAAATCATCTGCACGCAAAATTTGTTTCTTCTTGTATAAAGTAGATACTACGCGTGCTTTCAACTCATTCATGTATTCCCTCAAGTTTAGGAAGTGAACAATTCACTAGTATACACAAAGATAAAGATTTACAGCGTGTACACTGAAAATTTGTAGTATAAATTATCAATTTATTGATGTTTTTTTTAGTTGTTTTGCCATTAGACCTTTCTTCTCCGTATACAGTTGAAAGTCAGCGATTACTGAAAAAAGAAAACCAGTCCCCACATCATATGAAAAATGAAGTTGATGAACTTTTCATACAATGGAAAGACCGAGGGGCCGCTTACTTTCAAAGAGTGCACGACTCGTGCGGCCTTCTCGCATAATTAATATTGATTTGTAATTATTATTTAATTAATTTGTTCATTTTTAACAATAATTATTTCATATTTTATAAACTTTTTCTTGAATATTGATAGTTTTCCGCTGAGCAAAATAATATTATTGAAAAAAAACTAACGTTCAAGTTTTTTTGTATAAATTAGTTTATTAGTTTATTTAAAAGATTAAACAGAGCCCAAAAACTAATTAAATTACAAAAAAAACTGCTCTTCTCTCTGATCAGTCTGTACAAGTTTTAACACTAAATAATGTAAGTGCTACAGTGGTCAAGTGAATCGAAGCTTGCCTTTCATTTTGAACATTTTGAGGGCGCAGGTTCGAGTCCTCATGAAGGCAATTTATTTTTGGGCTTTTTAGAATACTTACGTTTTAAAACACTTCGTAATATTTATAGCAAATTTAAATTATATATATATTATATATATATATATATTAATTAAATACATTTTAATTAATAACCTATAAAGTAATTGATAAAAACAGTCAAGTACAAATAAGTTTATGCTATTATGCTATCTGTTTAATGTTTTAAATAAACTAATTTATATCAAAAAAACTTGAACGTTAGTTTTTTTTTAATAAAATTATTTTGCTCAGCGGAACATTATTAATATTCAAGAAAAAGTTTATAAAATATGAAATGATTATTGTTAAAAGTGAACAAATTAATTAAATAATAATTACAAATCAATATTAATTATGCGAGAAGGCCGCACGAGTCGTGTACTCTTTGAAAAAGCGAAAAACTCCTAAAATCCTCTGTGTACTCTTTGGTCCTCTTTTGTACTCCCCCCACTTCTCGCCGCTGGCTCGCCAGGCCTGCCCGGCCTCCCCATTCTACTGCGCTCGGCTGCCGCCTTGCCCCTCATTGCACTGCCCCTTCCACCGACTTGCTTCCGGAATTCATTGGAAATTTGTCGAGAATAGTTTCAGACAAATCTAGAGAGTACAGAAGAGTACAGAAGAGTACAGAAGAGGATTACGGAGTTTTACTTCCTGTGCTCAGAGTGAGCGGCCCCTCGGGAAAGACTTTGTTTCTTTTTTATGCATCCATTTACTTTAAACTGTATCGGGTGCTTTCTAATTCGGTGTCTTAATTTGACGGTTGTTAAATAAAAATGTGACCTCCCGAGCCCAAAAGTTTTAAAAATTGTCCAAATGCTTGACTTTTTGGCATAAAGTCGTCTGTTGCTCAACTTTATCTCCACCAAAAACTTTAAAAAAATGTATCTAGTTAATACGGAGTAGATTGCATTAAGCCATAAGTTTCACTAGTTGATCTAGAAGATTGAATCGGCATACAAATAGTCGCTGCTGCACAAAAGGACGATTCTCTCGAGGGGCCGCTCACTCTGAGTACAGGAAGTAAAACTCCGTAATCCTCTTCTGTACTCTTCTGTACTTTCTAGATTTGTCCGACATTATTCTCGACAAATTTCGAATGAATTCCGGAAGCAAGTCGGTGGAAGGGGCAGTGGAATGAGGGGCAAGGTGAGTACAAAAGAGGACCAAAGAGTACACAGTGGATTTTAGGAGTTCTTCGCTTTTTCAAAGAGTACACGACTCGTGCGGCCTTCTCGCATAATTAATATTGATTTGTAATTATTATTTAATTAATTTATTCACTTTGAACAATAATTATTTCATATTTTATAATCTTTTTCTTGAATATTAATAGTTTTCCGCTGAACAAAATAATATTATTGAAAAAAAAACTAACGTTCAAATTGTATTTTTTGTATAAATTAGTTTATTAGTTTATTTAAAACATTAAACAGATAGCATAATAGCATAAACTTATTTGTACTTGACTGTTTTTATCAATTACTTTATAGATTATTAATTAAAATGTATTTAATTAATATATATATATATATAATATATATATATAATTTAAATTTGCTATAAATATTACGAAGTGTTTTAAAACGTAAGTATTCTAAAAAGCCCAAAAAAAAATTGCCCTCAAAATGTTCAAAACGAAAGGCAAGCTTCGATTCACTTGACCACTGTAGCATTTACATTATTTTGCTCAGCGGAAAACTATCAATATTCAAGAAAGTATGAAATAATTATTGTTAAAAGTGAACAAATTAATTAAATAATAATTACAAATCAATATTAATTATGCGAGAAAGCCGCACGAGTCGTGTACTCTTTGAAAAAGTCCTTTTTTGTACTCTTTCGAAAGAGTACTAAGTGAGCGGCCCCTCGGAATCTCTCGATTCTGAGGATCTTGTCTTTGGAGTGGAACACTCCATCGAGGTGAGGATGAGCCTCCAAATCGCAGATTCTCGACAAAAAAAAACTTTCTGGCTAAGCGTTGGCCTACAACATGCAGATGAAAGCGCACCATAATTATCATTGTGCTGTACCACATGTTAATAAACCACACAACCAGACGATCTTTTTTTTCGAGGGAATTCAACCTTCGATTTCGAGACTCGTGAAAAAACATCGCTGCCCCGGTAAGATCGAACGATCGTCTTTCCTCACAGCAAGGCAAAATGCGCAGGATCAGCCGGATCACCCGATTGCACAGCCGCGCCTTTAAAATATTCAATCTCCTAGGTCGATCCTAATATAATCTAATTCGTTCCAATAAGATGCATTTTTTTAAGTTGCAACCATTTTGAAAATTTTTAATTCTTTTGTGTTCAGAATATCTATGGTCACCTTTTTCTAAATTAACGCTCAAGTTAGAAAACACCCTGTATTATAGTAAAATGTCAGTGTCTAAAGTAAAGAGAGTACAAGAGAGCATTGTATACAATAATTTAACTTGAACAGGAAAAAATGTTCATAATTACAAATCAGTCGTATAACATGAGATGGACGCCGAGAAAAAGTATCATACAGTAACGAATGAATACGTGTAGTCAGAAAATGACATATTGATTTATTTCATTCATTAGAAACATCGATAACATTCAATATATGGTATGACAATCATTGATATGGATTGTTGATATTTTTAGTTGTTAAATAACAATAATATGAGATGGGCAATAATTTCAATATAGTAGACAAATTCAACGCAAAGCCTGGGACATTCGGAAGAATCGACTTGCATTCACGTACTTAAATTCGAGCTGCCGACCAGTTGACAAGGCGCGTAAGATCGAATGCCTCACTTGTTGGATAACGAACAATTCATCCAGGTGAATAGCCACGTGACATCTGACTGATGGACTCGCACTCAACCTACACGAATGACTCGTCGATTACCTATTGGCAAAGTCGACGGTACCAGTTTATGGAATAACACGAGGGATACTATGTACAGATCAGTTATTCAATATACCAGGAAAAACACGAGGACTTGCCTGTACAGAACTCAAGGAGCCATTATGATTACTCAAGAATTTTAGTCTTTGATAAGGAGCCAGCGGATTCGTCGCGAGGCGCGCGGTGCTAAGGAGGCTCAACACCTAGAACACCAATGCGTCCTCGGCATCGATCGCAGCTAAGAGCTCCGCTGGGTCACAGACTAAGTTATCAAAGACTAATATCCTCGCAGAGTGCGGTCTATCATGCCACGGGCCATCCCCGAGGATGGGCTCGCTTCCCCAGGGGCAAAGCGTACGGCTGGGATCGGCAGGGCCAATTTAGGGACCTGCACGCATACCGATCCTCCCCAAATGTCCCGACCGAGGGCGAGGAGTCTCCTTCCGGGTGGGTGGCTAAACAGCGACACATCGGGACAGACACTTAGACATCGGGATTGGGCGCAGCCTCCACTGGGTATCTCGGGCGTCGGGAGGCTGCGCGCGGAAAACACTCGCGGGGTTGGTGGTAGTGAGGTGCGGCTATATAGTGGGCTTGGCTGAAGGGGCCGCGGGGACGCCGGCGGAAGCCCCGGCGAAACTGGTCCTGATATCGGCTCCGTTTGGGAGCGGTCTTCTCTCCCCACGGTCCGATCGAGCTCCCCGCGGCGCCGGCCTACGGCCCTGCCGACTTAATACGTCTCCATTTACATTTCCCATCTCGTTAGCCGCCTGAACTTCCAGATGACGTTTGGCCCGATCTCCGAGACGAAGATGGTCGTGCCGTTGGGGCAGGCCGCGACGCTGTGCGGGTTGGTCAGCGACTGAAAAGAGATCCTCCTTTATTTGCCGCTCCCGCTTCCTGCGCCCGCTCATAATAGACGGGCCGTTGGGGATTTTTGGCGAGCGCCGTCCGCGCGTATTAAACCGATCGATGCTCCAAACTTGTTTTGCTACTCCCGCGGCTGCCCGCGTGTAGGCCAAAGGGGCTTTTTTCGAGAAAATATATATACCGGTTTCCGGCCGAGTCGACCAATGGCCGGGCCGATCGATACTCTATAATTTGCTAACGTGCGCGAGCGCCTCTTTCTTTCATGCCTTCGGAAATCGCACACCGAAGTATATTTACGGAAATATCCGCGGAGCCTCTCTCTCGCGCGCGCTCGCGCTGCTAACCTAACCGTATGCACCCGTACACCGTCCCAGTTGCCCGTACTCTACGGCTATAGTTGGGTCATTTTCCTCGCCAAACTACTTGTCCAATTACGCAGTAAAAGATACATAAATTAATGTTGTAATAATTTGTACAGGTGTTATTTATCAACCGCGTAACTTTAAATATACGACGGGAAATAATAGCCTTGTAAATGCACCGATGGCTACTCGCTCGCTTTCCTACAAAAGCGCCGTACATCGATCCTCGCGATACCATAATCTAACTATTCGGCAGTCTCGAGTCGTTTAGGCCGTTTTTTCTAAACAAGCGTAATAAATGGACCGTTATTAAAAGACGTAAATTTGTCTTAGATTTTATGCCTATACTTTACGATGCTCAAAGTTTTAATTACGAATTCATGGCGCGGTTAAATACTTGTATTATGATAATAATAATAAGGGGAATAATAAAAATGCGCGAATGGCCTTTGAAATGTAATTTAATGGATTCGTATAAGGCTGGATTTATTTATAAATAAAAGATTTGCTAAGTTTAACGAGGCGGTTTTGGCGTTTTACGTCCCGTTGGAGGGGCCGCAGGTTGCATTATTTAATACGGTTAGTAGTGAGCAATAGGCCGGGCGAAAGCGACAGGTTTGCCCCGAGGTTTGCCCAGGTGCGCCCGGGGATCGGGGCGGGCATATTAAAGGCCGTTTTATGCAGGAGAAGGTGTTGGTGCTCCCGGGAAGGCGGCCGGGGCCGGGGGCTATGGTTATACTCACTCCATCGGTCGGGCCCCACTTGCCGATGAGCGTGCCGTCGGTGCCGTTGATGGTGAAGCCCAGGATCGGGTTGGTGGGAGTGGTCTGCCCGTTGACGGCGTAGAGCTCGTCCTCTGTTTTGGGCCAGAAAAAGAGACATTCCCAATCAGTGGGCGCGCGGCGGCCGCGCGCCCGGGCCCGGGCCCGCGCGATAAAATCGGCCGTAAACTACCGAATTACGACAGGCGGCAGGGGCCGCGCGTAAATAATTCGCCGCGGCGCGCCGGCCCGCGCCCGCGCGCCGCTCCCCGAGCTGCTAAATTATAAAAAGGAGAAGAGAGGAGCGCCCGAGGCCGGGCTTATCTCCCGCGACGCGCAGTTACATCCGGCCGCTCGCGCGAGTAACCCAACTCGCGTTTTGACGACTTTATTAAGCGGGATACGCGCCGGGGAGCGAAAGCCGATTAGCGGGGCCGGTGCGCCCGAGCCCCCCGGCCCCCCCGGCCCTCGCTCCCACACGCGCGCACCCACACGCGCCCCTCCGCGGCTCGGCGCGGCTCTACCAACCGTAGGAGGAGATGCCGAAGATCCGGCAGATGCCCGGCCGGTAGACGTGGATCCGGGACGGGGGCAGGGGCCCGCCGCTGTAGCGCTGCTGCTTCAGGGAGCGGCCCATCTCGAGGCAGACGATCCTCTCGTGCTCCCGGTCGGCCGTGCAGACGACCCGGTCCTTCAGGATGGCCAGGCTGTGGGGGACGCGGAGCCGCAGCCAGTCTGCAAGAGGGCCGGTCAGCGGGTTAGCGGGCGGGAGGGCGCGGCCCAGCTGGCCCCAGTCGGCCCAGCCGGCCCAGCCGGCCCCATAAAGCGGGGCGCGCGTTTCGCGGGAATCAAGCGCGGGCCCGCTATAAAGATGAAAATTAGTGGGGCAGTAAAGGCGCGTGCGCGTCGCCCCGCCGCCGACTGCTTTATTGGGAGGCTGCGGGAGGCTGCGCCAGGCCGCGGCCAACCGTAAAAGCGCAGAAACGCGCCGACTGCCGCTAATTGCTGGCGCGCCGGCGGATCGCGCATTACCTCGGGGCGCGCGCGCGCACGCGCCCGCCCTGTCCACCGGGCGCGCGCTTTCTCCGCGCGGGCCGCCGATAGCCGGGGCTTTTTTAAATTAGCCTATCTCGGCTAACGGCTCCCAATCTATTATGCAACGCGCTCTGGGTGGTCCCGGGCGGCCCGAGGACGCACTTGTGCCGCGGCCGATAAATAACCTCGGGCCGATAGGGGTAGGGCCCCTGGAAAACCGAAAGCCCGCGCCGATCATTCGGCCCTTTGTCTCTCGGGATATAACGGGCCGGAGAGAGGCTCTCCTCGGGCGGTCGGCCCGGCCGGTGCACCCACCTGGATTGTCCGCCGGCGGCTGCTCCCCCAGGTACGTCCCGTCCGACTCGAAGATGACGATGCGCTCGTTGCAGTAGCCGTCGGCCACGACGATCTCCCCGCTGGAGAGGACGGCCACGGCCGTCGGCTGGCAGAAGTGGAAGACGTCGCTCCCGGGGACGAAGCGCTCGCCGAGGACGAGGCTGGGCCGGGGCTCCTCGCGGAGATTGCGCTGCGTGAGCTGCCTGTCCCTTACCGAGAACTGCGGACAGCCATTGTGCATTGTGCCGGTGCAGCAGGTGTGCGCGTGCGCGCCCCGGGGGCCGCCCCGCCCTGGGAAAGCGGGCCCGCGCGCACAAAGCCCGGCCCCTCGTTAGCCGGGCCCGGCTTTCCAAATCTCCGACGCCGCCCGCTCCCCGCACCCGCGGCCGGAACAACGGAAGGGAGGGCCCGCGCCCCCGCCCGGCCCGCCGTGGCACCTCGATTATCGACCGCTCGGCCGGCTCGCGCCGCCCATTATGCCCTCTCGAGCGGCCGTCGCTCCGGGCCGCCTGACCCCGGCGACCCCGTCACGCCGATTGCGCCGCTGCCAGAATCGCGCTTTCCCGCCTGCGCGCGACTCGCCTACGACGAAAACAGGGGGAAACGAAGGGAAAAAAAAAAAAGAGGCCTTGTCCCCTCGGGGCCGGGGACAGGTCCCGGTGGCGTTTTTTAAGAACCGCAGCTCAATGGCAGCTTAGGCGCGGGGGAGCCGAACAACAGGACTTGACGGGGGACTCGCGTGTGAAAAGAGGCGCGAGAGCGCGCGAGGGCCGCTTTGTGCCGGCGGCCGCGCGCATTATCCCCGGGAAATCCCTCCTCGTGCGTCCGGGCGAGCCTGAAAGACGCGGATTCGCAATAAATCGCAGCCGGGGGCCTGCGGGACGTACCTTGAACACTTGGTGCAGGGCGACGTCGGTGAGCCAGACGTTGCCCGTCTCGTCGACGTAGACGCCGTGGGGCAGGTAGAAGCTGCCCGCGCCCCATTCGTCTTCCACCTCGCCGGTCCACGAATTCAACGTCAACACCGTATTTACGGAGATGGGCCCGTCCACGGCCCTTGTGTACTGGTAGTACGGGTCGAAGGAGCTGCGGGCAGACAATGCCGGGCTCCCGATAAATGCCTCCCGCTGCCTCTCCTCCCCGCGCGCCCACGCGTGCCGCAGCCTCTTTTTTACTCGATGCGGGCGCCGCCGAGCGTGAACAACAAGAGCGCGTCCCGCCGGGCGCGAGCATGGGAACCGGATGATCGATAACGGTGCGCCGAGAGCCCCCCTCCCACCCCCCGCCGATTGACCCATCGCCCGGACAACGCGAGCGGGCCCCGGTCGCGAGCCCCGGGGCGCCCTGGTGCACCTCGAGCCCTGGGCTCCTGCGCGCCGAGGCCGCTCGATGAGGGCAAGGGGGGGAAAAGGGCGCGAGGCTCGAGGAGGAGCGGGCCGCCCGGGCCGTCTCCATGGCGACGGGACGTCCTTCGCGCGGCGAGATTAGCATACGGGCCGGTGCCCACGGGGCCAATTGCGCCCGAGCCCCGGGCGATATTCCCCCGCGGCCGCCCATAAATCCTCGAGGCCGGGGCCCGCGCTCCCCTTTATCGGGGCGCATCTATATATCCGATCGGGCTTTTTGCGCCAGGGCCCGGGCCCCGGGCTCGAGGAGAGGCCCGGGAGGGGCGCGAGCCACCGGGAGAGGGCCGCTCGGCCGCGCGCCCGAGGTGTTATTGGTCCGCGCGCGAGGTGGCGGGGATCGCGCCTACATACCTGCGCGGGAAACGCGCCCGGGCCCAATCGCCGCCCGGCCGCCCGCCCGCCCGCTCCTACGTACTATCTGTTTCAAAAGGTTCGACCCTCGGCGCGAGGCGCGAGCCGCGAGGGGGAACATCCTCGAGGCGCGAGTAAACAGACCGAGCCGAGAGCGGGCCAACCGAGCGGAGAGCCAAGCAGCCTCCGCGGCTCCTTTATCCACGCTTTTCTCCGCGGCCTCCTCCTCTTTTCCCGCTCGGCCGCGAGGCCGCGCCGCTCGTTCCGAGCAAATAGATTAAGCTGTTTGCTTTGCCTGCCTATCGCACGGCCGACTCTTCACTTGCTCACAATGGGATTTAAGCAGGTGACGAGTATGCGAGCAAATATTACTTTCAAATTAGCTCCTTGACGAGTTTGCTCGCTCTATACGAGCCTATTAGGCCAGATACGCAAACATTTTTCAGGTACTTGGGCACTCCTTTCAAGTATGGATTTCAATATCATTACTTACTGCACTTGAATCTTATTTAAACTTATGTATTTTAAACCAAATCAAAACATTCTAAATTGCCATCGGTTCTTTTTTCGATAAATCTTGGAAGAATGGATCGGGTAATTATAAGTTCTTTATTCTATGATCAGGATTCCAAATATTTCGAACTTTTGTGCAACAATTCGGAAAAAAACGTCTCTAGTTGGAACGAAAAATAAAAATACAAATATTACGTCACGAGAATGTTATATACAAGTTATATGCAAGCAATGTTATATACAAGAGTATTTCTAATTTATTTAAGTATTTAAAATTTTGTTAACGAGTGATTTGAACATTTATCTTTATGTCCAAAGAGTAAATTTAGAATAAGAGGAAAAATTAAATTTAGCTTAAGAAAATTCGTTTAGTTGAGCAAAGCTGATATTTCATGCCAGCTATAATTATTACAGGCTACTCATGAGGCGGGGAAAAATGTCGTTATATAACTGAAAACTTTTGAAAAATTGAAGAAGCTAAAACTTTTTAACCTGCAGCCCTACAAGTTAAACCTTTCACCTTTTTTATTGTGCGTAAAATTCATCTTCCACGGAAAGGTTAATTATGCATGAAGAGAATGTCAGTGGAGCGAGTTAAGTATAGACCGCGGGGCGTACAATCTACGCGTCATCAATTGACTTTGGATAGTCGGATTGATTGGGACAAGGAAAGCTGTTCGTGGCCGTAAAAGAATCCCCGTGTCCATCCCGTGTCAAGGTCGGGCCCGAGGGGGACGAGTGTGTCTCCAGCGGGACAAATCTCCCGAGCCGCCCCCCGTAACAAAGGAAAAAAGAAAACGGAGCTGGGCGTAATCCCCGAGAGTAACATATGGAAGAGGGCTCACTCGAATTCCCAGACGTGTTCGCCTCGGTGGAAGATGACGGGGCGGCCGTGGATGTCGACAGCGACGCCGGCGATCTGCCCGAGGTTCTCCGGGCTTTTGAACTCCATGTCCTGGACCGGCTGCCCGTGGACGAAGTGCCGATTACTGACCTCATGGCTGTCCTCGGGGGTCAGCCGGCACTAGAACAAGGGCAGTCCCGAGGGGCGTCAGCAGCGGCCCTACGTCACCAAGGCTTCAACAAATCCTACCTGGACAATGTCGAGAATGTTCTCGTAGAGCCGGGCGATGGCGGCGTTCTCTCGGCGCTCCTGGGCCAGCTGCATCTGGATGCTGCTGCCCATGAGCTCAGGAAGGCTGTCATCCCGGGCGGCGGTGGCGACCCCCGCCAGGACCAGGAGCAGTGCCCCCAGCATCTCGGCGCGCTTTTCCCCGCGGGAAGATTACTCCACGAGCCTCCGGGGAGTGCAATCCGAGAGTCTGGCGTCGAGTGAGGCGCAGTTGGGAGCTTCCTCGGCTTCCTCCCGGGCTGTCCGCGCCGATCGATACAGCGGCCGAGGGCCGCGCACGCGCCTCCGGCTCGCGGGCGGCGCGCGTCGCCCGCTGCCCTGGGGCGCGCGGTTTTTTTGAGCCGCCCGCGCCGCCTCCCGGTGCGGGGACGGGGCCGGAGGGCTCGCCCGGGCAGGGCCCGGCCTCTCGCGCCTCCTTATGCGTAAGCCCGGGCGTAACGAGCAATCGTTAAATCCCCAACGACTGCCGCGGCGCCTTCCGGACTCTTCGGCTCTGCCCTGGCCCGAGCTCTGCCCTTATCGCGCGGACCGCCGCTGCCCGTCGGACTCGAGAAGCCATTTCGAGGGCAACTGCTAGTTTGCCGTTCGCCACTTCGGCTCTTTCCCTTCCCGACATTTCTTTCCGCGCGACTTTCCTGCTTTCTTTCTTAATGGCTTATTGTACAGCGGCAGAATGTGTTTATTGCAAGGCGGTGTACAAATTAGTGCCGCTGCTGACTGTACCGGCGTGAGCCTAGCCTCGGAATTATTAAAAATAATTGCCTTAAATGCTCTTTCAATTACGTTAAGTGACTAAATTATTCGCTTATTGTACAATCTCATTACATACTTTAATATTAAGTACTCGTCTAGAAGGTAAAGCAAGCAAGCACAATTGTTTTATCTACACTCATAACAAGTATCAATATTTTGTAATAAATATAAAGGAACTTTTTTTAGTCTCGTATGTACATAATTTGCTCGGTAATTTGTCTAAATATATTTGTTATTACTTAAATTCAGTAGTAAATGTGCACAGAAAAGAATGTAACAATTTAAAAATCAATCTTCATTTCGAATTCTGTAAATGCAATCCTTTTAAAGTTCAAATTGAGATGTCAAATTCATTAAACATTAAATGAACAGCAAAGCTTCCAGGTAACGAACTTCATTTGTTGCTATGACGATAGAAGCAATATAATTCCAGTTAGTACCGTTTGAGTGATCAACGCCATCTCGTCCCGTATCCGAACTACAAAAGCTCGGCGATGGTGCTCATCAAAGTGCGGCTCCGACAACCCTGTTTGATCGTTGTGCGCACAAAGCTTAAGTGTTAACTTCAATTATTAACGCAAGGAATTTGACATATTACAAACACATAATGAAAGAAATTAAATGCAACAATAGTTATTGAAAAGTACACAATATTCAACATTATATTAGTAACAGTAAATGAAATAACAATATTAATAAATGGAAACGATAGGTAACAACGTTAATGGAGGCATTGCATCAGATGCTCACTCTCAAACGATATAGAAGAGGATGCATACTTATATGCATTTATACAATTTACAAATGAAAAATAATATTATAACCTATTTTATTTAGACTAACTGTACCGATATAATTTATTTAAGTTAGATTGGAACAAATTAAATTCAACAATATCTATTTAGTGTGAAAAAATGAGAAAAATTTAACGATTTTCGTATTTATATTAAATAAAAGAAATCACTGAATATATATAAAATACACATACGACTTTGAAACAGGACATTCATAAGAATTAAGGTTGCAGACGAAACGCGTATTAAGCACCCATATAGTTGAAGCCCTTCCAGACCAAATTTATTGATTAAAAGTTTACATCAAACTAAAAGTTTTGATAATTGATATTTCAGAGTTGAAGGAGTCTACAAATTTACAAAAGGTCTCATGTAACTACGAATATGATACTTAAAAAAAATGTTATAACATTTAAAAAAGAGAATATAATTATAACAACAAATTGATAATCGAATATGCATATAATTGACACTGTACAGTGATGTGTTATTAACGGAAGGTTTTTCACCAGAAATGGATTATGTATAATTAATGTTGGATATTTGAAGGCAATTAATTTTGAAGTTTCGGGTGGCAGGTTCTCGAGTGCAGAGGGCTTGCAGGAAGCGGTGTCATTCTCGCTCAGCGGGATATATGCGCATAAATAATGCATATTTTCGCGCTCGAATTATAATAGCGTTTGGCGATTACTCAGAGATAAAATAAAAATATCGATCTCCCGCTGTACGGATGAATCAGGCAGGTTATACGGTACTGTTACGCCCTGACAGCGGCAGAGATCTTTATTCTCAAGCCGCTAAAACAGCGCGCGAACATTCACATGTACAGCCCATTCACGCATACGTACAGGGACGAGTTTTTCTTGCTTTTGGCGCGAGGCACGGATCCACCAGTCATGCAGACTGGCATCGCTAATATTTATTCGGAAAGCATAAAGTACAACGTCGAGGACGCGGGCCGTCGATGTTCGGATACACGTAGAGGTGGACGCGGCGCTCGCGATTCGACAGAGTAAACGGGGAGAAGAGCGGGGAGGCGAGGGCAGGCACGCCCGCGGCCCGGCGAATGGCAGGTACACGTGTAGCGGTCGACGGCTCGAGGCTTATCAAAGGACACATAACTCGGCGCGCGGCATACAGCGTCGGGCCGCGAGGGGCACGACAAAGCCGCCCCCGCGCGCCAGCCGCGAGTCGAGGCGGCGCGCGTCGTTAGCCGGCTCGCGCCTCCCCCTCCGGGGGACGAAGCCGCGGGCGTATCTGGGCGATCGGCGGGCGGCCGGGGGAAGCCGAGCGGAAAAAGCCCGATCGGAAAACCGCAGAGCGGGCGATGATCGGCGGCGGTCGGGGCCGCGCGCGCCTACTTCCGGCGCCGGGGGCCGCCCGGCCGGCGACGCAATATCCGGTGGGAGCGGGCGCGCCGCCCCCCGTAATTGCTCAATCCGTAATTCCAGGCTGCGGCGCCGTAAAGCCAACCGCCACTTCCTCCCCTTTTTTCCGCGCGCCCGCGCCGGCCCCCCTCCCCCCGGGTCCGTTCTCGGAGGGCCGCAGCCGGCGCCTCGGGGGTCCGCCGGCCTCTCCCCGCAGGTAGCTCGGCTTTTCCGCGCGCCGAGGCCTTGAGCGGCGGCCTTGGCGTTTTCCCTTCTGACCCTGTGTCCCCCTTCGGGCCCCGGGTTTTCGGCCTCCCGCCGCCGTTTTTGCGCCCCGGCCTCGAGTCGCTTGCGCAACGCGAAGCGACGCTCGCCCCGGCTTATTAGGTTTCGTGTCTTCATTAGCGAGCGTGATTGAGGCGCTTCTCCGGACGCCGGCGGCCCTATCGCCCCCGTTCCCCGTACGCCGATCTCCCTCCGGATGATAAATTGTCCTCGGTTTTTTTGGGCCGCGCGCCGCTCGAGGGAGGAGAGTGACGAGGCCGCGCGCGTCTAACAGGCCGAGGGCGCCGCGCCGCGGGAGCCCCGGCGGGCCACCGAGGGGGAGGGGCCCGCGCTCGGTTACCCGGCCCCGGACCTTTTCCGAGGACCGATTTTCTAATCGGCCGCTCGGCTTTCTCCCGGGGCCGCGGGCCGCGCTGGTAACGAGGTCCCGGTGCCGCGCGGAGGCCCACCGGGGATATTGTCTCGGCTGGGCGCCGCGTGCGTAGGAGCACTCGCGCGCGGCCTCGCGAGCGGAAGGTGTGGCGCGATGAAACGAGCCAGTCAACGACCCCGGCTCGCGCGGCCAGAACAAGTATTTCCCTATCGGCTCTCCGGCGCGTACTCTAGAGCCCGGCTGCAGGCGCGCCGCCCGGCCCACCTGATCCCCGGCCGGGGAATAATTGAGATAATGTGGAAAAATGGGCCCCTCGATGGGAAAAACAGCGGGATTTTCTCGGGCGCCGAGGTTTTTTTTTTGTTTACGCCGCGCGCCGTCGGCCGCGGCAGGTAGACGCCCGGGAAAAAGCCGGGAAAAAGCCGGGCGATCGGGGGCGCGATCGGTCCGGTTTTTCCCCGGGGCCCCACCCATCATTCCCGGGGCGAGCGCCCGGCCCTCGGCTCGCAGTCATTATGTATCGGCTCGCGGGCGCCGCCGGCACAAAGCCGGCCCTCCCGTGGTCCAACGGCGGCGGCTGCGGCTGCGGCGGCGGCGGCGGCGGCGGCGGCCCAAATCTCGGAGATAGCGCACCTGCAGCTGCGCCCGCGCCGGCCCCGCGCGTTGAGAGCCGCTGGCCCGGCCGAGGCCTGGGCCCGCCGAGGGGGGAGGGGCGGGGGGGGCCGGGATGCTATCTCAATCAGGGCCCGGGTAGCCGGGCGCTCTCGAGCGACGCGCGCGCCGCCGCCGCCGCCGCCGCCGCCGCCCGGCAGCGCCGCCGCCCCCTCCAGCCGGGCTCTCGGGGTCCCAGTGGAGGGGCGCCGAGACCTTCGGCCGCGCGGAGCCGTCACAACTCAATCTAGTTCCTCGGAGGCTGCGCACCCGCCAGCACGGCCATAGTCAGGGAGGCTGCGCGCGAGGACCAGAAGCCTCCTGCACGAGTGCGCGCCGATTCCTGAGCCCGGGCCTGCGGCAGACCATGTGACCCGCTGCCGGCCGCCCACCCACCGCACGCAACACCGAGGTAATTGCGCGGGGAGGATCGCCACCGGCCCTGGACCGCCCGGCCGCCGATTCCCGCTATTGCTCCCCCGGCCACCGACGCGGCCGATTAGCCCGCGGGCCCGGGGAGAAAACCGAGGAAGCCCGGCGCACCTGGCGAGATTAGCCGCGCGGAAACCCGAGACTCGGCCGAGACTCTTGCGGGGCATTAGCGCGTACGAAGCGGCCGTTCCACCCGATAAATAAACCCATTGCTCCGCGCTACTAACTCTCCGGTTTATCGGGGGCCGCGCCAGTCGCGCAGGGCGTCCTTCGCATTTAAATCGGCGCGCCTACCGATCGCCCTCGTAAATCCCAGTAATAACCGGCACCGCCGCGCCGAACATAAACATTAAGGCATTTATTCGCGAGTTATTATCAATCGGGTTCTAGGCGGCCGACGGGAGAAACGCGGGGCTACCGGTCCGTCGCCCCGCCCGGATCGTAAACCTCTCCCGCGGACACGCCGTCGCGCACCTGCGGCTATATACGCGCGTAGTTTTGTTTGTGGAGCAGCGCCGAGCCAAGTCTCGGCTTCCGTCGGCTACAAAAATTAAGCGGACGTCCCGCGAGGCTGTCACGTATAGCCGGAGCCCGGGGGACGGCCCTCCCTATTTTTAACCGGGCCACGAGTAAACGTGTCAACCGAGGCGGGGAAGGCGCTTACGCGGGGGAGACCCGAGGCCCTCGTGCAGTCCTGAAAGGCACGGAGAGCTGCGGGGCCGTCGCCGCCGTGGCTTCCTCCCTAGGCCGAGGCCGAGGACCGATGGAAGCGTAGCCCTCGGGCCGCCGCTCCTCCGCTGACACGTCCTTTGTTTATCTCCGGAGTATCAGCGCACCCGCGCCGCGACGCCTTTTTCACGAGTTCGCTTCCGCCCGGGGACCCTGTCGCTTTGATCTCCGAGGGCCGTAATGTTTAACGGGGCGACGCCTTTAAAACACCTTTACTGCCACTCTTTCTCCTGCGCGCTCCCGCTTGTTGTCTCAACAAACAGTCGTTTAAACTATTTCGCAAACTCTCGAAAACATTCCTCTCGACTCGACGGAGTACTTGCACTACCGAATATACTCGCGGCGCAAGCCGAGCGATCGTCTTTTTGTCGACCGAGCATCTGCGTGATTACAAGAGTCGACGCGGCCGACTGGATCACTTGTACCAATCAGGAAAGCACACTTGATCGGCCGAGGCGTCAAATATAGCTCGGCCGATCGACTGGCCGATCGGTCCGAGGCGTCGCCGGGCTCAACCTTCGTAAACATTGTCAACTTCCTGTTTGTCGGACATAGGGCTTATCCGCGCGGCCGCGCCAGCCGGCCGCTATCTCGCCGATGCGCTCTCATTAACATTCCTATTTATTTTGAAGCGCCTCGCCTCGCCTCGGTACGAACATAACGCGCGCGCTTTATCGCCGATCCCCCGGGGGCCGCTGCTCAATAATTTCACTCTCGTCCGCGCGCGCGCGCGTATGTATGTATGTATGTATGCACGCCCAACGCGTGCCCGCTTTCGTCCGCATCTCCTTTATAAACGGCTGCGGCTATATGCGCGTAAGGCACGTGAATGCATTTGGCGCGCTGACGTTCTCAATGAGCGCGGGGTATTCGAGCGCCGGGTCCGTTCGCCGGTTCGTCGTGGGCCCTCTCCACGGAACCTTGTAGCCCGGGGGACTTATCCCGACACCCAATCGGTTTAGAATTTTGAAATGTCGGCCCTCGTATAAGCCACCGGGCATAACGTTCGGGGGATTCCGTGTTTTAAGTGCTACTACACCTTCTGTTGCGTCCAATGTTTCCGACGAGACTCGAGGGGGACAGAGATAGAAGCCAGATTGGGGAGTTCGGAGTAAAACATACACGATTCAATGTTTCCCGGAGCAGATGTCTTCCTCGACAATTTATGCCATTGCACTGCGCCGCGCGCTAGACGCCCGAGCGAGACTCGATTTCCAAGCGACTTCCTTTTAATACATCTCTTATTCAAAGTGCATCGGGATTCCTCGTTTTCTGCTCCATTAGCTACGCGAGCTTTAACTTAAATCTTCATTAGACGCGTATTTTTTCCCATTAATGCTTACATTTTATTATTTCGCTACTCTTACGGTAGTACGTATAAATACTAATTAGCAGCTTCTAACAACTTTGACTAACTGATCTTCTAAATTCATCTAAGACTATAATTATTTCATAAAAAGATTATTGCAATTAACGCGTAAGTGGGTAAAAGTGAAAGAGAGGAATCTGTTACGCAATTTATTTCGCGGATCAAATTAAACTTGTAAATTAATGTTTTTGAACGTTGAACGATAAATAACATTAAGCCGACACGGCTAATGCGCATCAATCGGATAAAATTTGATTAAGAAAATACCAAAACTCGTTGAAAAGCCGCGGAGTATACCCATAAAAGTTGAATGTTATTTAAAATCCGAGAGAATATTGAAGGAAAGTCCATACGAATATACGGTAAAACAAAGTAAAGAATCGGAATGAGAATTGGAATGATGAGGTGCGGTAAAAAAGGAGGATTAAAGAAGGGGGGGGGTGGGGGCCTCGGGCTCTGTGATCCCCGAGCGGCCCGAGCGGGCAGCTTGCCCAGCGCGCCCCGAGAAAAGTATCCGATTGCCGATGCTATCGTGGAGTGGATCGGGGATCCCGGGCGCGCGTATACGGTATCAATCGCGTGATACGCGGCAATCGGCCGCGCGCATCCCCGGAAAAGGCGTCCGAGCGTGGGGTAGACGAGAGGGAGCGCGCGGCCGAGCTCGGCTCCCACGCCGCAGCCGGAAGCCGGCATCGTCTGACCTTGCGGACGTGCTCCTCTGCCCGCAGATCGAGAGGATGTCGCGAGGGAGCAGAGGCAAGTGGGCCGAGGGCCTCCTGGCGACGCTGTGCCTGGGCCTCCTGGTGGCCCCGGTCCCCGGCTCGAGGCTCTTCCCCATCACGACGGGCGGGCTCCTGGTGCCCGAGCAGCAGCCGGCGGCGCAGCAGCAGCAGCAGCAGCAGCAGCAGCCCGAGCAGCCGGCGCAGCAGGAGGTCGCGGGGAACGGCAGCGACAGCGGCCCCGCCGGCTCGGAGGAGGAGGCCGCCCCGGGCAACAAGACCATGAGCTGCGACGACGCGCGGATGCTGTGCGCCTACCGGACGGGCTGCGGCCGCGCCCTCCAGCACTACCTGACGCGGTGCGCCTCGGTCCTCCAGGGCGACGTGAACGAGTGCCCCGAGTTCTGCCAGCACGCCCTCATCGGCCTGATGAGCACGGACCAGGGCAAGGAGTTGATGACGGTGAGTAGGCCGGGCAGTCGGCCGCGGCCGAGGGGGTTTAACGGCCCCCGGGTTTACGGCCGCCCGGCAACCTTTGCGCCCGCCGCTTATTATTAGGCGCCATTAGCCGGGCGCCCCGGGCGGCCATTTGACGCTTGGCGGCCCGGGGGCGGTTCCGGCTTCGCGCGCTCGCGCATTCCGCCGGGGCCGGGGCTCCCCCGCCCTCGGCCAGAGTCCGCTCCGCAGGATAATCGAACGCGGCCTCGGGGCCCCCCCCTGGCTCTTTCTCCTTGCAGTGCGAGTGCGCCAAGGACGACATGCTCTGCAGGCTGTCGAAGCAGCGGGCCGAGATCTGCCGGGCCAGCGTGACGACGACGATGAGCAGGGCGCGGGTCTCCTGCCGCGTGGCCACCTGGATCTGCAACGCGGACGCCCTCTGCAGCACGGCCCTCCAGTACTACAACGACTACTGCAAGCGCATGTTCCACGGGAAGAAGTGCACGAAGCGGTGAGTGCAGGGGCCGGGCACTCGGCGGCGCGTCCTCCCTGGCGCCGCTCGGCCGGGCCGCGCGCCCCGATCGCCGGCCCGGACGTGGGCGCGGCCGGCCTCGGCCGCGGGAGCGTATAAATAAGGTCGCGGGGGGAGAAGCGGTTCTTACCGCCGCCTCGTAAACGCGCGGCCCGAAAAAACGCGGCGCCGAGCGGCCGCGGGCGCAACCACCTATGTATACGAGGGGGCCTTGTGCGTGTCCGCAGCTGCCGCAACTCCATGAACATCCTGCGCCGGCAGGAGAAGGCCGCCAAGCTGAACACGTGCTTCTGCGACGGGGACGAGGAGTACGACTGCAACGCCATCCACCGCAACATGGACGAGCTGTGCTTCAACAAGCCGAGCCAGCACCACGGCTACCGGGAGCAGCCGCCCGCCGCGGGCGACCCCCGCACCAACCAGATCCCCGGCCGGGCGGCCGCCCTCTCCTCGGTCAGCGCCTCCTGGAGGATACTCCTCCTGGGCCTCGTCCTCCTCCTGCACTCGCTCCTCGCCAGAGGTAAGCCCGCGGGCGCCCGCCCGAGCCCCCGAGTTCTATTTCGGAGCCGCCCCAGAAATAGAGCCCAGACCCGAGTCCCGGCCCGCCGGCCGATTGAACGGTAAACAACCTCCGCCGCGCCTCCGCTCCTAACGCCAAAGATCGCCCCGGCCAGCCAAGCCTTCGCCTGGGAATCCAGGGGCCTTTCGCCCCGGTTTTATTGGCCCGCCGCCCAGATTATCGCTGCATTGGAAACTCCGTTCTTAAGATTGGGGGGGACGGCGAACCGCCGCGCCGGAAGGGACATATTACGGGGCCCTTTTTTTATCTCGCCCGGTCGTAAGGCCCTCTTTTTTACCTCGCCTCGCAGGGGAGACAATGCGCTCGGAGCCGCTACCGGCCCGCCGATTTTTACCCCAAAGACGCGCCTCCTCAAATATTTGAGCCGATCTCCCTTACAAGAGGCCCGGGGGCTAATAACGCGCCTGCCGTCGGCTCCCAGTCGACCGATCCACGCGACTCCTGTTTGCTTTCGCCCGTCTACCTTACGTATTGTGTACCGATCCCGGATCTGTAGCTCGGCCTATAGGCTTTTCACTTCGGCTCGCGTCGGCCTGTTTCGCTCGGCTTCGGTGTGGCGATCGTTAAGCCCAGTAGCCGTGTCTGTCAACTTGATCATCGCGTGCTCGGCTAATAATCCTCCAGCCAACAACGCAAACGGATAAATAATCCCGCTGAAAAACAAGCACGGCGTGTATTTCCCCCGGTTCCAAATAATACGAAAGAACTGGAGGTGCATCGAGGAGGAAAATCGCTTATCGAAAGTATCGCCCCGCGGATAAACGATCGCGGCAACGAGGGCGGGTCCGATCGAGAAAAATCGAGGTCCCTTAATGATAGGGATTGCGTATCGGTGCGGGCCGGTCGTCCGGCGCAAAAGCTAAATTATACATGTGCACGAGTGTAAAAGGAGACTCCGCTATTTTCAGAATGACGACAGGCCTAAGCTCCTACCCGAACGTCCGGAAACAGTATTTTGCGAGTGAACGACCAAAGACTCCGTAAATGTTTATATCTGCGACAAGAGAGCAGCACAGCAGCAGCAGCAGCAGCAGCAGCGACGGCGGCATCGGTATCAGCAGCAGAAGCAGCAGCAGCAGCAGCACCACCACCACCACCACCACCAGCCACGTTCGAGTCCCACGACGCATCCACTCTCCCTCTCTCTCTCTGCCTCCGTCTCCCTCTGCGGCGTCAGGCCAACCGAAGGCGCCGAGCGAGGAAAAATATCCCCGGCGAGGGGGAGAAAAGCCCAAGCGACGACGCGCGCGAGAGAAAGAGCCCACGGAGACACTGCATAATATAGTAGCAGGCCCGGCAGCAAACAGCACGACCGAGATCCTTTAGTTATTCCGCGCATAGTGAGTAGGCTGCGAGCGCGCCGACAGCGCCGGGGGGAACCCGATGAGAAAGCCTCGCGCGGCTACTTCCGCCTCGTAATTTTAGATTAATTACTTGGGATCGTGGCTTGTGGCGATTATCGTGTAGTAATTTATATGTCGTCTATAGGGTACCAGGGGAACATCCAACTTGCCTATCCAAGTGGGGCGGTTTTTTATGCGATTCCACGTGTAATATCGGAGCTTTTGCCGTTCCTTTCATCATCATCATCATCATTATTATTAATTATGATTATTAGTTAATTTTAATAGTTTCCTCTTTTTATTATATTTAGAAATTGGTTATTATTATTAATATAGTAATATATGTATATTACATTACTTACTCCAAAGTTGGACGACCTGATGCATGAAAATACTCAAAACTAAAGCCCTAATCTTCCTTTTATTTGTTTTTTGTTGCTCTTTATTATTTTAACTAGTTGACATTATTGTTCTCGTATCGTCTATTGGATCTTTTTTAATCTCGGCTACATGCGTCGAGTGTTTTGTTGCGTATTTTCGTGGGCGGGGAGAGACGAGGAAAGGACGGTACGCGCGAGCGTCCATTTCCCGTTGCGGAAGATGTTTTTTTTTTTTATTTTTTGTTCCACACGCGGATCCTTCGTTATGAAGATATATTCGATTATGTAGATTTTATTCTTGTAAATCGTACAACGACTCTGCGCGACGCGATCGAAGGAATAACGTTGCCCGACTCGGCAAGCGTCCACTCCGAGCGGAAAATGTTTCTTGATTCGTGTTCCGTGACGACGAGGCGCGAGCGAAATCGAAAGACAAAATATTTCTTAACGCGAATCCACTATTGTAACGTTGTACAATTTCATTGCGAAGAAAGTGACCAGAATGTCCTTGGGTCATGGCAATTGTGTTCCTATACTGTCTTACCGATCTTTGTAAATGTGTCTACGTTTTTACTTTAGTAAATTTTAGTACTACTTGAATCGTAAATCTTTTGAGCGACTCGGGCGAAATCGGATCCGAGTCAAAGCAGTGTATTCCATGATTCCGAAATGCGATTACCAAGAGAAGTACAAAATATTTAAGATTCAAAGAGTAGATGTAACTCGACGCAGAGATGCTAAATTAGAAAAACGGCGCATATTTAACAATCAGGTGTTTACCATCGAATCTATGGTATAATAGCACTCTAATCTCTTTTCGTTTGTTGGGAGTTTGGGACAATCAACGACCAACGCGTGTGTTTGGTGTGTGAGCAGGTGCGCGATTGTACATATGTCTAATATATCTATGTTTTTATTGTAAATATATAAAAATTATACAATTCGCACGGAATGAAAACTATATCTATATACATATATATATATATATATATGAGCGTGTATGTATATATGTATACATATAAATATATATAAATCGATATAAATATAATATAATATAATATTACGAGACTAAGAGGGTTTATAATTTTTTGTGAATAATATTGATTAAAGATTTTGTACCATGAGAAAAAGTGCCTTCGTTATTGATTATATACAATTGACACATGGCGCAGGGAGGTAGTCTGGCTTGCGTACCGGCGCTCGGTAGCACATGCGCGGATCCGAGCTACCTGCGGGAGCGGGGGGAGACGCGTCTCGACGGAAGGGGCGACAAGTTCTTGTTAGCGAAAGGGTGAAAATCCCGTACATTCTGGGCGATAAAGAGGATATCGAGGAGCAATGTTTGCCCGATCGCCGGCGAGATAGGCATAATAGCCGAGTCATTTGTTGGCCGGCGGCTCCCGGTCGCGCGGGCGCGGGCGATACTCATAAAAGCTCGGGCGTCGGCGGAGCCGCTGGTTTTAATAACGTAAAAAAGCGGCGACGGCGGCGGGCGTTCTTCGATCCGGGCGCATACCGGTTCCCCTTATCGATACTAGGAAAAGCCGAAAGAAAAGGAAATGAAAGGTGGGTGGGTGGGGGGGGGCAGGACCCATTAGGGGGCCTCGGAACGGCCCCGTTACTCGTAATGAAAGCCCGGGGCGGGTGGGGGGCGCGGGCGGGGAGGTCCGGCAGCGCCGCGCGGAAACCGTAATAGCGCTGCGGCCTCTAGGCGGCCCCGAGAAATGCGGGGAAGAAGCCGTCCGCGGGCAAGCGCCGCGGATGATTTATGCCCCGGCGAAAGTCCGCGGCGGCGCCGCCGCGAAAGAAAGCAAAATGTCGAAAAAAAAAGAAAAAAAAAAAAGAAAAAGGGGGCCGCAGGCGGCGGCGGCGGCCCTAAGCGAGGGCTCGTAGATAAAAATCCGGGGCGGGGGCCGCGGATCCGTCTGCGGCCGGGGGCGCGAGCGGCGTCGGCGAGCAGCTGTTGGCTCTGCGCCCCCCGGGCCCCGGCCCTACACCCCCCCTCAACGGCCCGGGGGCCGCTCGCGCGCTCGCTGGGCTTGCGCGCGCGCGCGGGCCACACACGACGTCGCGCCGGTGGCAGTCTATCCGCGAGCGAGAGAGCGCGCACCGGTCCTTTCGCTCGCTCGCTCCGCCGCGGCCTTCGTGCGCCCCCCCCGCCCGTCCCGCGTCCTCCTCCGCGCGCGCGCGCCTGTATTTGGCGGCGCCCCGCTCGCGGGGGCTAATTGCCGCGCGCCCCCGCGGCTTTTCCGCCGAGGTGCGCGCCCCTCCCTCCCCCCGGCCGCCCGCTTTTTTCCTCCTTGCTTGCGGCCCGCTTAATTTATGGAGGTTTCATTCGTTTAGAGTCTCTTAAAGTCCCTCGTTCTCGTAAATTGCGTATCAAACGATTCTATAAATTAAGCGGTATTTAGCATTTTTGAGGGGGCCCCGGCCGGGCCCCGGCGCACCTCCTCCGCTCTCGCATTTTTATCACTCGTCTAAAATTGGGAAATTAAGCGCCCGAGTGTTTAGTGCTTAGTCCTGATGTTTACCGGGCGGGGCCGCGGGCGCGCGTAGCCTTATCTCCTTATCGGGCGGGAGGCCCGCGCCCCGTCCTCCTACATCCCCTGGCCCCGATGCACCTTTTCCTCCCGCGCGCCTTTGGAGCGAGGGCCGGCGCAAGGAGAGACACTTGGTACGCGAGGCTCGTACGCGCGAAAGATAACATCGGCCGGGGGAGCGTCGTACGCGCGGCCGCCTGCCCGCCTCGCTCGGCGCCTCGATTATAAAAAGGCCGCATAATCGGCCGAGGGGAGGCCGGGATACTAATCGCCGGCGGGCCGTGTTGTGACGCAAATCGGGCATTGTGCTCCGATTGTCCCGGGGCCCCGGGGACACTGGCCGACGGCTCTATCCACTTAGCGCCCGCCCTCCCCGGGCATCCTAGGGCTCTTTGTAAAACCTCCTCGCGCGGCGCCGACGACGACGACGCGGAGATCCGAGCCCCGGAAACCATTGTCGCCGGTCTATGAAAGGCATTCCGCCGGCGGATAAGCCTATCGAGCGCGCCGGATCGGTGTCGGAGGACGCGCCGCCGAAAAAGGCCCTACGCGCCGCCGATCGCCCGCGCCGATAAGCCCCTGGGGGGAAGGGCCGACGCCGAGCGGCCCGGGACACTTTCCCCGCGGCCTCGCGGAAAAAGCCGAGGGCTTTTCGAGGGCTACGAGGCCGGGAGCGAGTCGCCGCGGGGACCGCGAGCGGGAGCCATCGGGAAATCGCCATTGGGCGCCTCCTGGGAGCGCGCCTGGGAGGTCCGTCGATCCGTTAGCCGCCTCCGCGCGGCTTTATGCTCGAGTGACTTTTCGAGGGGCCCGAGACCAATGTCACCGCCTCGGCTTTTCTCTATAAGTCAAGATTAAGTGAGACGTTGAGCCGTGGGTAAAGATAAATTGCGCCCTCCCCGGGCGCCCACTTGGAAGTAATGGGGGAAAAAAAAAAAAGAAGGAAAAAAAAAATACGAGCCCCGAGCGATCGGCCGATCGGACCGCCGACTAAGCCGATTGTTTAATCGTTCGTGATGCAAGCGCCGAGAGCGAGGCCGCGAGCGCCCGATGCAGGAAGTGCTCTCTCTAAGTGTGCCCTGCGTCCTTTTTCTTTTCTTTTTTACTTTTCGCTGCGCCGATGTCGCTCCGCTCGGGCTCCGCGGCTCTCTTGCCCCCTCCCCGCGGCTGCTCCAATCCCGGCGCGTAAACAAACTGCGCGGGCGCGGCCGGGGCCCCGAGCCGCAGCCGAGCGCAATCGGCGCGAGCGGGCAAAACAAAGCCGCGCCTCAAAGTGCACGCCAAAAAAGCGCGCGCCCGAGCCTTTTTCGACCCTCGGGATTTTCATACATAAGCGCGCCTGTATAGAAGAAGGAGAGAAGGAAGACGGAGGAGAGGAGGAGGAGAGCCGGGACAGTTTCGAAAGAGAGAAAGAGAAACGATCGTAACGGGGCAAAGTGTGCGCTCGCGCGCGCGCCCTCTCTCTCTCTCTCTCGCTCCCTCGCAGCGGCCGCGGGAGCCCGAGAGAGAGGGAGGAGGGAGAGAGCCAGAGAAAGCCGAGTGTGTCGGCCACACACGATGCTGCAGTAGTGTAGGTTGCCCGAGAGAAGAATGAACCGGCAGTTGGAGGGACGCAGAGGGCCGAGTTAGGCGGCTTAGGCGGGAGCGAGAGGGACGGCCGCGTCGGAGGGCCGACACACGCGCAGCCGCGCGCCCGTGTGCGCGGGAAGACGTAGGCAGCGCCACGGGGAGGAGAGACGGAGAGAGAGAGAGAGAGAGAGAGGAGGCGAAAGAGCGGCCAGGAGGACATTGGAGCCCGCAGGGCCTCAGCCCGAGCTGGACCACCCAGCGCGACTTTGACTAGAACTCTCCTTTCGCTCTCTCTCTCTCTCTCTCGCTCTGGCTCTCCCGGTCCGCGGGCGGAGGAGCCGCGACGGCCGCTCGCTCCCCCCGCGCCCGCCTCTTCGGCTAAAAGAGATAGCGTCGCCGCTCGCGGATCCACTTTTCCGCTGGTTTTCTTGTGCCCGGGCATAAAAACGCGTCGGAAGGTACGGCCGAGGCGCTGGCCTCTTATGCCCCCCCCCTGCCCTGCTCCTGTTCCTCCTTTTTTTTTTATATACCATCGCCTCCTCCTCCTCCTCCTCTTCTATATCTGGCGCTCGCACTGCTCCTTTTTTTTTCCCCCTGCGCCTCTTTCGCTCGGCTTTCAGCCGATCGCCCGCGAAAAGTATGTTATTTTATTCCCATTAAGAGTATTGCTCGCGAAAGTAGGTCCGCGCTCGCCTACCTCCGCTTTTTTTACCCCCGGCGCGTAGATCGGAGCCGGCCCACCTGCGTACGCGCGCCCCGGCCTATAACGCAATTACTCGCGGGCCGCGCGCCCACGAAAAAAAAGTCCTCCGGCTCTTTTTGGATTTCCTAATTCGTGCGCCGCGCCGCCGGCTTTCCTCTCTTTTTTTCCCCGCGCATCCCCGGCTTTCGGGCCTTAATTGCACCGCGCGCCTCTCGTAAAAAGCGTAACAAGGGTGCTGGTCGTTAATAATAATCCTCGGGCGCATATATCCTCCGCCCCGGGCCTGATCTCGCCGAGATAGATTTTATATATGGCAGGCGGCCGACCCTCGATCGGGATTAGCAGCCGATTTCTAAGTGGCCGAGCCCTGCGCTGTGTTTATGCGCCTCCTCCCCAGATGGGAGTGAGGATATGCCCTAGTGAAAGCAGCGCCCCTTCACAGCCCGCAACCTTCCTCGCTCTAATGATCAAACGCTTGCCGGGTCATCAGGCTTTACATTGCAATTCTGTATTCAACCAATCCTAAGTGATCCTCGTCCGTATACCATGAAATCATAATCCCTCTATGGATTTTTCTTTTTTCTTTTTTACTTTTATCTAGACTGTTTGAATTCTTTATTTTAATACTTGTGCATTTTATACAACAGTGTGGAGTCTATTGCAACACGTTTTATCATTACTAAACCTTAAATTTGATTTAAAAAATCATAAATAACAACTTACATCTTAAAATAAAGCTGGGATTTCAAACTATTTTACACGGGTAATACGATAACTCTGTTCAATCGATGAAAATTATATTTCAATGCCTTTTTTGTTTAAAATATTGAAAATAAACGCACATTTTTATTTATTAACACTTGTAATGTTAGTTCTGGAAACCATATGTAATCTATAGCAAAACCAAGTCGCTATGTTCTTCGAAAGAAGATAAACAGAACAAGAGACGACACATAACACGCTGGTGTTTTTTCCATGGGTTTCCTCTCGATTTTCCTGCTGAGAAATGGCGGATTTGCTTACCACTTTCCCCTTGTTGTATGCAGCACGTCATACTTACGGTAACTCTATGCACTGCACACTAAAGTAAATCGACCCTATTATGAGAGCTTACCTAAAAAAATGAATTAACAGAATTAACTTTGGGTATAAAAAAACTTCACATATGATGCGACGCTCTAATTACTTTGTTTATCAAATGACGCTAGTCAACACGTAAAGTATGCAATACAAAATATACAAATGGATGCTACAGACTCGAAGAATGCAAAAATATGCAAACACAACCATCATATGCAGATTTGAAGCTTAATTGGGATATTTAAAATATATTTATGCCAAAATAAATACGTATTACGAAATATTTATTATACACATAAATGTACGTACTTAAAATGTATAATCCTGGATGAGCAATCTTACAGTTTATAGTATTTGAAATGGCTACTTTCCATTTTCTTACGCAGTTGTTTTTAGTTATTTTTATAGGTACTAACTTATATCCGTTGAAATTTTTATGTTTATAAATAGATAATAAAATTATTCAAATTTTATATTTTTAATTTATGCATTTTATTTTTATAATTGATACTAAAACTTGTTATATATGTTATACATATATAACTTGAACAACCCTCGCTTTTTCTTTTCCACTGTCGGTAATAGAGGATTCGGCTCAGATTTTCCCCATCCAAAGCCTGTGGGTCTGAAAACGAAGCCGCTCGAAGCTTACCGATGGGTTTGAGCGTGGAAAACTGACAAAACTGATCCAGGGAGGTAATACAGTTTGCTGACCTTTATATACTGGTAACAATATATGTAGAAAAGATATTCATCAATTATGCTGG
Organism: Sycophaga agraensis; assembly: GCA_018906755.1. NCBI lineage: Eukaryota > Metazoa > Arthropoda > Insecta > Hymenoptera > Pteromalidae > Sycophaga > Sycophaga agraensis. The sequence continues at coordinate 5,432,510 of JACCIE010000002.1, read as the reverse complement.
ATAGCAAAATGCATCAGTAGCTGTTACAGAAATTTAACTCTAAAAAAATAAAAATAAATATAGACAAAATTATATAACAATTGCATTACTACTGATGGTACAGTGTATAAAAAAATAATTAGTTAATTCTGTTTTAAAGCAGGGCTTGATGATAATTCGAGCATAAGTTATGCATTAATGTATTCCATAATTAGATGCTGCTAACACAAAATGATAAAAAGTAATAGTTTGAATGAGATCATGATAAAACTAAGTCAAATAAAGGACAACACTTAAAACGAAACTTATCTATTGCTCTAAAATTTTTTGCTTGTAGATTGTCATGAAATTTCGCCGTACCTTAAATTTCATTATCTTGTTTTTCTTTTATGCCTGTGAAATACTATCATGCTTCCGGATATAATGCCAGTGGCAAACCGGAGATTGGCTGTTTTGCATTGCTGTAGCCTAACCTTCCAACAGATCAAGAAACAAAGTTTCGCAGTAATCAAGATAGGGAAATTTTAAGGCCTTAATTAACATATAAATTTAGTAATTCGAAAAAAAATTACTAAATTCCGAAATTTAGATGAAACATAAAAGCATTTCTGCGAATAAAAGCAACGTGCTGTTACCAAGATATTGAGCTGTCGAGTGTAACCGCTAGAATTTTGATACTATCATTTCAATCGATCGGGTGACCATTTAGAAAAATCTGTGGTAGTGGTTCTCTCAAAGCTAATATGTTAAATCTGATATCGCGATCCAAATCTAGTTATACAGGCTTTCTTCATGTTAATAGTAAGGTCGTTATTGCAGCCAAATCTATTGCATTGTTTAAATCCTCATTGACTCTAGGAACAATGCTGTCGATTTCTTTGATGGTGCAACTGTATTATAACATTGTCTGTCTCTAAATATTGTTAACAATGGTGAGTATAGTAGGGACATCATTAATAAAAATAGCGAACAAAAGTAGTCCAATGGAACTATTCCGAGATATTTCAATGACGTGATGACGTTTAAATAGCATTTAATCTAATTTCTGAGAGAATCACGAATTTCAATTCTTGTTGAGTACATATTAGAAGCGGGAAAATAATCAAATTACGGTACATACAAAGATCGATAGCCGCAAGAAGCGTATCATATATTGTTCTATATATTCGACAATTGTAATAAGAGCTATCTTTTATGGCCGTTTCTAAAGCTTGATTGATGTAAATTAAATAATTGATTGCTTTCAACATACTCCATAATTTGAATAAAAGACAAATAACTGATAGGTCGGTAACGCGAGGCTTCTATAAAAGTAGGGCATTTTGGAATAGCCGCAAATAAGCTCATTCCTACAGCCTTTAGTAAAACATGCATCTTGCAGCGAACAAAAAAAATTAACAGAAGAATAGGTAAGATTACAGGCATACACTCCTTTAGAAATTTAACGGGGATATTATCCGTTCCATTGGCATTGAATGTAAACGACATAATTGTTATTTCTAATTCAATTGGTGTTATATGTCTAAAGTAGAAGCGGGTCTTAGGGTTTATTCTTATAGAAGAACGAAGATCTATTAATGCGACAATGTATAGTAATTACAGTAGACGAGCCTGTTGCTGTTGCGTGACAACTCATAATTATTAATAATATTTTACAGTAAATAAAAATTGGTTAAATAGGCGAACGTAAAATAAGGAGAATTTCGTATTGAACTTGAAAAAAAATGTATGTAGGTTTAATATGTACAAACAGATACAACATTTAAGAAAATGAAATCAATGAATTTTATCATTGATTCGAAATTTTAAAGGTAGCTTATACCAATTTATCGTATATACTTTTATTGTCTATAACAAAAAAATATTGTTGCTATAAATTCGAATCTTTAAGATCTATAGTATTAATACATTATATTGTTAATTGTTTGCATTCGCTGCGATCATACGTATAACGATCAAGTCGTTTATGTACTTTCACATTCATGAATATCTGTGATATTATACTTCTAAATATTTCTATTTTTAATTGTACATTTAATTTATAATAGAAAAACAATAAAAAAAATATTATTAAACTTTTTTTTGAATCATTATATTCAAGAGTTGATTGATTAAAATCATCATATTTACACTGTAAAAAAATTAATTAGCATAAAATTAAATATAGAAATGCTACATTTTATTCTCTTATGTTCTATATTATGTTCTTTTCTCTATTATGTTCTATAGAAATAAATTTTATATTTTTAATAACTATTTTTTTATTAGAGATATTTATAATACAAGTTGGTAATTAGTGTAAATTGTCATCGAAACCTACCTTATAATAGAATTAGAAAACATTCTTCTGAATTAAATAATATTAATTTAATATGTAGCAAATCGAACATTTACACAAAAGTATCACAAATATTTAATAAAGTTTCGACTTAAGTGCCTTTTCTTTCTTAAACGTAAAACAAATACATCTTTAACAATTTTTGCAGATTGTTACTTTGATGAAACAGAAATATAAAAATGTACCTTTATCGATTCAAATGATTTAGACATTATTATTATACATGAAATACTAGACTTATCTGTAATTACGGAAACTATATTAAAATTAACTGTGAATGTGACTCAGATATATATAGAAAATTATACAGTATCTTCTGTGCACACATATTATTTGTTGTTATATATAAATTGTGTTATAGGAATTGCTCTTACGCGTTTATTAATTTATATCCCTAATGAAAAACGTAACACTGATCGAATACGTTTCGTTATTAAATTATTTATACACATCTATTACATTGCATTATAAATATGAAATTAGTACAATATGTATAATAACGATTCAAAAGTCATTAATACGATTTTAATGCTATTATAAAATTAATAGCAAATCTTGTATAGTCTTATAGAATAAAAATAAACACATTCCAAGAAAATCGTTAGATACATAAATACATTAATTATTTCGCTATATATAATACAATTATTGGATCAGTGATAGGCAGATATTAAACAAATATCATATATTTGAAACAGATTAATTTGAGATTAACAAAATATAGTTGATATAACTGCAATTGTTTTATTTGCACTCAAGTAGTTTAGAGATGTTTCATGAATACCATTAAAGCAAATACATTACTACTGTCATCATTAAGGTTGAAGTACAGGAATACTGCAATTGCATAATGAAAATGTACGAAGTGCTTCGAATGCTTTCTTAATATCTTGTAGGCATCCGTTATAATCAAAAGGTTATAATATAGCACGAAGCAGTCTTTCATTATGGTAAATTAGTTTCTAAAAGTAAAGAATTTGTTACAGAACTTATTGTTAATTGTTAAAACCTGTAGCGGTTAATGCCCTTGTATTAAACTGCTTTACAAAAGTACAAGAATGATTACTATTAAAAATTCTGCTCCATCAATCTGATGAATCTTCACTAGTTTGAAGATTTTGTATTAATGACGTGAGAAAGTCATTGAGCAGGTTTGTAAAAATGATTACGATAATATTACTATTATTTGTATGAAAAGTAAATGTACAAAAACTAACTAATATTTTATTAAAAATCAGTGCATCAATAACCGACTTTCACAAAAAGTGTTTATTTATAAATTTGAACAATTTTCATATAATTTTACAAAAGATTAACGTTCTACATAAAAATAATTAAAATGAATTCTTTACATATTATTTTACTAATTATACAGAGTGTTGAGTGTACGGTCGCTGGTGTATGTACGATTCTACAATGTCTTACCGACCTGGTGTGGTAATGAAAAACGGCAACGATCATCCTGCTATGCTGCTGTCGGTAATACAGAAAAGACCTAGCTATGACGCATGTATGGATTACATAATTTTTCACACAGAGAACATCAGATGTAAAAATATTATATATTTCGATTGCTTAACATGATAATTAAAAATACATATTTATTTTACAAAAAGGAATATTTCGTCTCATCGAAATAGAAAAAAAATTCGTGAACCTAGTAAAATGTTCCAACTCAGAATCCATCCATTAATTAGATATATAGAGGAATTCTGGATTGAAAGCTTTCTACTTCGAAGCGACCATTTAATCCAACTGAAGGATAGTTCAGTATCGACAGGATTATCAATAATAATAACGTAAGAATATTGGTATAATATTTTATTGTAGTAAAATTAGAGTTATAACAATCACATATTGTGTCATCTATCAACGAGATATAATAACACACGTATTAAAATGATGCGACGTAAATAATTTAGATGCATCATTGATGAATCGATGCCACAGTGCTTAAAAATCACGTAACGTTAAAAATATATATATATTTATAATGTATAATATATATATGCATGTATGTATGTATAAACTGTCTTCGAGTTATTCCTATAAATATTTTCTAAAATCTTGTGTGGCAAATCGATCGTCGATCGAAAAAAAAGATTTCACATTTTAGCTTATTACTTTGAGGCACCAATGGTATGCGGACCCTGTCTTTGGTACATACGACCGATTCAATTTCATTGCATCATTTTTTCTCTCTCTGAAGAAGAAGAAGAAGAAGAGGAAGCAGTCACGGAATGTACGTAAATCGTCATTCAGCGCTGACCCTTCATTGCTTTTTTTCATTTATTTATTTATTAACTTTTAATCTAGGGGGCGGGGGAAATCTCACGACATCCTTATCGCCATGCACTCGCTCTTTCTATTTTCTCTCGCACGCACACGCAATGTCTCATGTCTCGTTCAACTCGAACTGTATACTTTGCTCACACGCTCTCTTCTACAAGTAATACTCTCCTTCTTCTTCGTTTAATGCAGCCCGTCATAACACTGTTTCATACTCTTGTTTGTTAGCTTAATAATCGATAGCCGAAGAATAGGTTGTCGCGGTCAATCATCGTCATCGACACTCGTGTCCTCGGCGCTGCAACGTCCCCGGGGGTCAAAGAGCTCAGTCTTCCTCCTTCTTCTCGGGTTTCAAATCCACCAGCAAGTGCATTTGTTCTGGACCGTAGCTGGAACGAGGGGAAGCAGAGGGGCGATTAGGCGTCCGCCGGGTTAGCGGGGGAGGCGCAGGGTGGCGGTGGGCGCGGAGTACCTACCCTAGGAGGCTCTGGAGATCGCAGACGAAGCGGTAAACGTAACGCTTGCCGGCCGTTTTGTGAATAATGTTTTTGTCGTAGTAGTAGCGCAGCCCGCGGCTCAGCTTCTCGTAGTTCATCTTGGGCTTGTTCTTGCGGACGCCCCAGCGGCGCGCCACCTCGTCGGGGTCGGTCAGCTTGAACTCCCAGCCGTCGCCGGTCCACGAGATGAAGCCCTGGCAGTTCTTGTCCGTGAGCAGCTCGAGGAGGAATTGCCAAAGCTGAATGGGGCCCGAGCCGGTGAAGCAGGGACCGCCACCTGGAAGCCCGAGGAAAGAAAGACATTAGGGGGGGCCCTGCGGCCCGATTAAAAGGCCATTTCGCGGAGTGACGCGGCGCCCGCAAAAAAGCCGAGCGCCAAGGCTGCGCGCCGCGGGCCGGATGCGAGCGCCTCTTCCTCGGGCTGCTTTTTTCCCCCGCGGCCCAGCAGCCGGCGTCGCCCGCGGCCGGGCCGGCAAAGAGAAGACACTGACCTGTGTAGTTGCCGGGCATGGCGATGGGCAGCAGGGGCTTCTGGTGGTCGGGGTTCTGGCCGGCGAGGGAGCCGGGGTGGTGGGCCGGGTTGGCCGCGTCCCGGGGCCCGAGGCCCGCGAGGAAGGCCGGGTGGGCCAGGTGGTCGGCGACCGGGCCGACGGCCCACTGGTCCCCGGGCGCTCCCCCGGCCCCGGCGCCTCCTGCGCCCGCGCTCCCGGGCACCGTCTGGAAGGGCGTCGCGTCGTACTGCCCGTAGCCGCCCTCGCTGTAGCTGTCGTGGTAGCGACCTGCGAACCCAGAGCATCGGCCCCCGTCAGTCGAGCGCTCTCGGGGCCCCTGCGCGCACGTAGCGCCAGTGGCCTTTCATCCGGGCGACCGGGCGATCGAGCGGCCCGATATACCGCGGACGCGCGCCGCCTCGATCAACCGATCCAACAAAACGAGCCTCCAGGAAGCGGGGACGGGCGACGCGGGCGTCGATGCGCCGGCGAGCGCGGGAGGGCCGATAGGTAGGCCGGCCACGTGCGGGCCCCGGTGGCCCGGCCGCGGAGAAGAAAGGGCCAAAGCGCGCCGCGGAGGCGCGGCCGGCTCCCCGGAATCCGAAATGCACGCCGTGGGCCGCATAGCCAAGGAGGAGCGCGAGATAGGCATCGGCCTGGCGGCCAACTCACCGCGGGGGTAGTTCTTGAAGGCGGGCGGCTGGTACTTGGGCTCGAGCTGGATGCCCGGCTGGCCGTAGAACTCGGGCGAGCCCTCGAGGCCGTAGGGGTGGGCCGCGTGGTGCTCCTGCCCGAGGCCGTGGTACTCCGAGGGCTCGTCGTAGCCCGAGTAGTGGGCCGGGGTCAGGTAGCTCTCGGCGCCCTGGCCGCCCGAGGAGCGCAGGTCGACCTCGCCGCTCGAGCCGAGCTCGGCCCCGTTGCTCGCCTGCAGGTGGGCCTCCGTCGTCCCCTGGTGCCCGGCGTAGTTCGCTGTGGACAGGAGAAGAGTCCCGGGTCAGTGGGGCCGCCCCCGAGCCTGGCGCTCGCTCCGCCGCCGGCTACCCACCGGAGTACTCACCCTCCGTCTTGAGCTGGCTCAGGTTCCGCAGGTGCAGGTACGCGTTGCTCGTGCTGTTGTTGTTGTTGTTGTTATTGTGGGCGTTGGTGTTGTTGTTGTTGTTGCTGCTGTTGTTGTTGTTGTTGGCGGCGGTGGAGTTGTTGCTGCTGGCGGCGCTGCCGGTGTTGCTGCTGGCGCCGCCGGCCCCGCCGCCGGTGCTGCTGCTGCTGCTGTTGTTGCTCGGGGTCGGGGGGTTCGGCGCCGGGGCCTGGCCCGCGGGACTCGCCGCCGGGTGCTGGGAGCCGTTGCTCCCGGACTGCTGGGCCGCCGGGGAGCCCTCCCTCCGCCGGCCCGCCTCCTGCTGCTGCTCCTGCTGGCTGCACGCGGGGCTGCGCAGGTGGTGGTAGCCGCCTGCAAGGACAAACGACACCGGCTCTCGTTAGCGCTCGGCTTCCTCCTTCGCGCCTCCTCTGCGCGCACAATTAGGACGCTCCTCTCAAGGGGACTCCTCCGGTTGGCGAAAACCCGCGAGTCGCGCGCGAGCGGCATTTTCCGCGGGCTTTCCGCGCGCGCGCGCCGGCGTCGGCCGAGGGGCTCCCCCGCGGCCGGACCGCCGAGGCTCGCGCGCCGGAGGCAGGGCGCCGGCGAGAGGAGGGGGAGTTCCGCGTGGGGGCGAGCGCGGAGCCGTGCACTCCGACCTCGGGCCTCGCGGGGGCAAAGGCGCGTGGGGGCGGCGCGAATCGTCGATTGGCGAGGAGGGACTCCGCCTATCGGGACCCTCGGCCTCTCGCTCTCGAGCGGCGCGCGCGGCGGGGGGAGAGCCGCCGGCGGCCCGGCCGCTCGGCGCGCGCGCCGCCCGCGCAGCCCGCGCGAGCACAATAGCCGGGCGCGCGGCGCGCAGATAAGGACCGAGCCGCCGCCGCCGGCTGGAGAACGCGCGCGCCGCAGGTGCACCGGCCGAGGGACACCCGGGTGACGCGGCGCTTTCCTGCGGACACCGTCGGCCCGCGGTAGCCTTCCAACCGGGCCTGGCGCACTGCGGTCGCGCGCGTGCGCCGGTTCACGCTTTTCCAGCAAAGTATCGACGCGGAGATCGCAATCGGCCCGGCAAATCGGGTTAACGGCGCATAATGCATTATTACAAGGCCTTTTAAGATGGCTATCGGCCGGCTCTCGGCGATATTCTCCTCAATAATATTAATTAGCAAGGAAGGACGTAAATAATTCGTAGGCGATTAGGGGGAGCGAGCGCGCGTCTAACGAGGGTACGGGCAGCGTCGGCGCGGCCGATTTGGAGAAAGACGCACTTGCCCGGGGAATTAGCCAATTGGCCGGCTCATTGGATCATCTCGGGGGCCGGGAGTCGCGTGGCCGCGGAGATGGAGGAACAATCGAGAGAACAATATGTCAGCGGCGGTCGGAAACGCGGGGAAAAAGGAGGAGGCCGGGCCGCTCGCTCCTCCGCGGCAGCCGCGCGTTAAACCGGCCTGTTTATAAAAAGCCGCGGCTCGCGGGCGCGCGTAATGAAAACGTTTCCACAACATCGCCCGGCTTAACGCCGCTCTTCCGCCGAAAAGCATTACGCAAGCCATTGAGCTCCGCGAACTTTACATAACCGCGTCGGCGTCGGCGGCGGCGGCGGCGGCGAGGCTCGCCGCCCGGGCACGTGTGCGGCCCACATGGCGGGCAGCCGAGGAGGCCCCACCTGGGCCGGGCCCCCGGCGGCGCCCATGTGTCCGCGGGTCCTCCCGATTCCGCGGAGGCTGGCGCCGGCGGCCGAGGGCAGCTGCGACATCTCCATAGGCAGGTGCACCTGTCCGGGCGGCAGCAGGTCGGCGGCGTAGGTGGGTCGGGTGCCGCCTCGGGTGCCGCCTCGGCTCCCGCGCTCCCCGCCGAGTATTAATACGCGGGCACTAATCCCCGGGCGATAATGCAGCTGGTCCCGCCGCCCGCGCCGATCGAACCAGCTGCGCCGGCCCTCGGGACCGCGGCCCCGTAAACGAGAGCCTATTAAGCGCGCCTCCCTTTTTTCCCTCCCCGGCCGGGGCCGCCTCGGGAGTGGGCCGGGACGCGCGACGGCACGCGCCGCTTCCGCCGTATGTTTGAGGGCGTAAATCCCCGAGGCGTCGGCCCGGGGCCACAAGGAGCCTCTTCAGCTGCGCCTCGAGCCCCTCCCGGCCCCTAATTGGACCTTCCCCGAGTTTTCCGGGGCGATCAAAGCCGGCCGGCGATAAGGAGGGCCGCCTGCGCCCGGCCAAATCTCGCTCACCGAGAGCGGCTTTCCCCGCGGGCTGCATGTGCGCGCCCCGCCGGAAGTTGACTCACTTGGACCTGTCCGCCGCGCCTACCCGACGAATTAAACGAATCAGTCGGGAGATTAGCCTCGCAGGCGGACAGATGGACCGGGCGGCAGGCGAGCCGCTGCTGCGCCGCCGCGCGGCCGTTTAAAGGCCCTGGCTCGGGGCCAAAGCCGGGCCGCTCGCGGATCGCACGGCAGCCCCGCGATCGGGCCGCGATAGCGCCCCGCGAGTGTGTACACACGCCGGGAGGACAGGTACGAGTGGGCCGTTGCGCCGTTGCCGGACGGACCTCGGCGGAGGGAAGGGAGGAGGAGACGGAACAGGTGCTCGGGCGCTCGGAGGACAAGCGGCACCGGCACGCGCCGGCCCAACAGCTGCTGGGCCGCGGCGCCGCGGCCCGAGGACCTCCGCAGGCCCATTAGCCCCCGGAGGCCCTATTGACCGATAGCCGGCCAGCTGCCACGGCCCGCCGCCCGGTGGCGCGTCCACCTCGCGGGGCAACGAGCCCCGGGCGCCTCCCTCGCGGAGGAGGAGCCCGGCCCACCCACCTCCGATCTATAATTCCCGGCTCCCGGATTTGACGGCGCTTCCGGTGCGCCGGGCCGAGCTGATTATTTCCACACCGCGAATATCGATACTCGTTGACCCAAAAACCCGGGGAACGAGACAAGCCGGCCAGCTCCGCGCCGGGGGAAAACGGGGGAAAAAACGGCCGGCTCGCATCGAAAAGCCCAAGGGGGAAGAAAAAAGGCACCCAGGCGATATATCGGCCCGGGCCGGATATATAGAGATTTTTTTGTTTGCGCGGGCTACGCGATTGTTCCCCGGCGAGCGGGGATTTCGCAAGCGCGCGCGGCTGCTGCTGCTGCTCGGAGGAAAGCCGCGGGCAGGGAGCCGGGAGGGATCCGCGCGGGCCCTCGTCGCGTGCGCCCGCGGATTTTGATTAATTTTAGCCTGCATCCCGCAAAGTATCGCCTCGGCAATTAGGGACTTCCGGCGCGGGGCGCTGGTATATCTCGGCGGCTGCTTTCGCCGCTTTTTGCGCGCGGCCCGATTTCTTTTTCCTCCCGCGAGGGGCCGACGGCCCGGCCCCCCGCGCGCTCCAATTTTTCCCCCGATAAACGGGCGATAAGCGGCGCGCAATCGGCTTTTCCCCCGGCGGCGCGCACTCGCCATATAATTAGGGGGGAGCCGGCAATCGGGCTTGGGCTTTGGTTCGCCGCGGCCGAGCCAAGGTCCCGCCGAGTCGTAATCGCGCCGCGCGCGAGATAAGCGCGCCCGAGAAGTTTTGTTGGGCTATCGGGCGGTTGGCGCGCCGGCTAGGAACACCTCTGGCGCGCCTCTTATCGGCCTCGAATTAAGGAAACCTAGCCCCGGGCGCCGAGTGTCATTGTTGCGCGCGGCCGGGCCTTGTCGCCGCCGGCCTCCACCGAGACAATGGCGGCGCACGGCCCGGCTACGTGCCGGCCGATAAAGCCCGCGGCGGCATCGGGGCCGCGGGGGCGCGCCCCGGCAAAAGCTCCTCGGCCGGGAGCCGGGAGCCGGGAGCCGGGAGCGCGGCCCTCCCCGGGCTTCTCACGGCCGCGGCCCATTCCCGCGTGGGACTCGGCCGCGAAACCGCAGCGGGCCGAAAGCTCGGCGCCGACAAAAGCCCCCGGGCATCCTCCCGAGTTTCCCCAAACCGCGAAGGCTCGGGGCCGCCGCGGCGGAAACGGAAGCGCGGCGCACGCGAGCCCTACCTGGCGTGTGGGTCGTCGCCTCGAGGGACATGGACGCGGGGGAGAGGACGGGCCCGTTGCGGCCGCACTGCTGCTGCATCTGCACCGGGGGCAGCTGCTGCCGCCTGTGCTGCTGCTGCTGCTGGGGGTGCGCGTGGTGCTGCTGGTGCTGCTGGTGCTGCTGCTGCTGCTGCTGGTGCGCGAGGTGTTGCTGGTGCGCGAGGTGCGCTGCTGCTGCTGCTGCTGCTGGTGCGCGTGGTGGTGGTGCTGCTGCGGATGCTGCTGGTGGTGCTGGTGCGCGTGCACCTGGTGGTGCGCCTGGTGCTGGCTCTGGTGGAGCTGCGTCATCGCGGCGGCCGCGGCGGCGCTCTCCTGGTAGGAGGGGTAGTCCGCGTAGATGGTCTCGTTGGTCACGAGGGTGTCGAGCATCGAGAGGACCATCTCGGGGCTCTGGTGGTGGGCCGTCGGCTGGAGGTGCTGCTGGCTCGCCTGGAGCAGGGGCCCGAGGTCCGGGGCCAGCTGCAGCCCGTAGGCGGGGATACTGCTCGTCGCGGATCCCGGCGCCGGAGGCCGCGAGCCCGACGTCTCGACGCTCGCGACGCCCGCCGTGGCGCCAAGCTTCCGCGGGCCGGGGGCGCTGCCGAGTGGCCGGGCGCTCGGCGGATCACCAGGGCATGGGCCGGCCGCGCCAGCTCCGCGGCTCTACCTCCTGGCCGGGGCCGGGGCCTCGGGGCCGCTGCCCGTCCCGGGGCACCCGGGCGCCATCCTCGGGGGCACTGTCCCTCGCCGAGCACTGACTGTGGCACACTGGCACTGATATCCTGGCACTGGTTCCGCGGCGACGGCGGCGGCGGCGGCGGCGTCGGGAGCAGAGTCGCGCGCGCTCCCGGAGGCTAACCACTTGACGCGAGCACGCGTGTCACTGTGACGGGGCCGCGGCGCGTTTCCGCTGGCGAGCCCCGGCCGAGCGGCTGCGGCGGCGGCGGCGGGGGCTCGGGCCGCCGCTTCCCTACTTCCTCCGGGCGGGCGCCCCACCCGGCGGCGCGCGCCTCGCCTCCTCTCCCTCGCACGCACGCGCCGCCGGGCCCCGGGGAGGGGAGGCCGGTCTCGCGGTGCGTGCGGAGGGGGCCGCGCCGCCCGGGAGGGGGTAACGTGCCGGAAGAGCGCCGCGGGAGGGGAAACGCGAACGCCCCCGTAGATCCTTGGGCTCTAACCACCTGCTGCTGCTGCTGCCGCCGCCGCCGCCGCTGCCGCCGCTGCCGCCGCTGCTGCGCCGCCGTGCCGCGGGCGACGGGCGGCCTGTAGCCGGGCCCTTTTCCTCCCGCGGGCTAATCGCTTCCTCGTGCAGCGAGGCGGTCCTCGTTAGTGGATAGGAGCTTTCGCCGCGGGCCGCCTCATGCTAATGCCGGGGCGGCGGCCGCGGAACAAAGCTTCGCGCGCCAATCTTAATATTCAAACAGTATCGGGCGAACCGGAAACTTTTTTGATGAATATCAATGGGGCGCGATCGGCGGCTCGGCGCTCAAAATCCGCCCGTGGCGGTGTTGTAACCGTGGGCGGCGCGGGCGGCGCGGGCGGCTCTGCACCTCCGGGCGCTCCGGCAAACTTTTACTTTTACAACTTCCTCCTGATATAATGCAGGACCTGCATTGGGAAATCCATCGGTGTAATGTTGTTTACCGGGGATCGGGGTGTTTTTGCGGGTGCGCGCGGCCCTGAATGAATTAGCATGAATTCGCGCGGGCCGGCTTCTTTGGCCGCGTCGGCGGCGGCGCTGTTACGCGCGGCCATTCATTTGGCCGGGATGAATGGGCCCGGGGCCCGAGTGCCCCGGGAGCCCCGGCCGCGAGTTTCCCCGGGGCGCGGCGCACTTTTTGTCGGGGCACATCCGGCCGATCGGCGAAAAGCGCGGGCGATGATCGGGCCGCCGGCGATCGAGTGGGCGCTGTAAGGGGATCGCCGAAACTGGAGTACGGGGAGGATGCGGCCTTGCCGGAAGCGAGGGCCGGGGCCGGGGCCGGGGCCGGGGCGCGCGTAAGGTAGTCGCCCACGCGGGCGAAGGGCGGCCGGCACTCGAGCCGCCAAGGAGCGAAGGAGCGGGCCGCTAGCCTATTTTCGAGAGGGGCCCCCGCGCGGGATAGAAGGAGCGAGCGAGAGGGCCGACCGGATGCCGAGAGGGACGGGGCGGAGGGTTGCCGCGCTGCCTCGCACGTGATACCCAAGAGGCCGGAAATGCTGCCCCCCTCCAGCTCGCCGGCGCGCCAAAGCGGCGGAGCGGCTGGCCCTCGTGCCGCGCGCGCGCGTTATTCCTGGCCTCTGAACCGGCTGCTCGGGCCGCTCTCGGGAGCCCGGGGACGCGGGCCGGCACGGCCGATCGGCCCGCCCGGGAACAATGGCCCGATCCGGCGAATCGGTGAGTAAGCCCGGGAGCCGCGGCGCGGGCGCCTCCTCTTTTTGCGCGGCCCTTGCCTCGGCGCGCCCGGACCTCCCGCGGGCCCAAGGCCGCCGGCAAGTGCCTGCCCTTGGCGCGCGCCCACGCGCCGAGCGACCGTCGGCTGACGAATCGCGGCGGCGGCGGCGGCCGCTGGTGGCGGATGCCACTTTGCGCTAATGGCCCGGCGGCGGCGGCGGCGGCGGCGGCGGCGCGGTTGCGCAACGGCCGCGCGCGGGAAGACGCTCCGGCCGGCCCCCGGTCCCCTCGTTAGCGCTCCTCGGGGCGCGGCCGAAAGCTCTCGCGTTACACCGGAAGCCGGGGGGTGGGGCCCCCGGGGTCCCTGGGTCCCGGGGTCCCGGGGTCCCGGTGTCCCGCTGCTGCCCCGGCCCGACGCCCCGCGGCCCCGTCGCTCCGGGACGAGGCCTCCTCGGGCGGCTCCTCCCCCCGGCATTGTCGGCGCTATCTCGCGCGGGCCGCAACTGGATCGCGGCTTTGTCGGGCAGATGCGCGGAGGCTGGGCGAAGGGGGCGCGGCCTCGCGCGGGGAGCGAGTCATCAGAATGCAGCAGCAGGCCGGGCGCGCGCGATCGGTAGGCAGCTCGCGCCTCGCCCCGAGCGCCGAGCGCCTCCCTGGCCATAAAGGCGCGCGCGCGCCGCCGCCGCCTCGGGCCGCCTCCTTTTTTGGCCGGCTTTTCCTCCGGCAACCCCGCGGCACTACGTGACGCGCGCGGGCCGGCGGGGCGCGGCCGCGCCGCCTAACCCCGCCCTGACCTTGTCGCGCGCGCCGCTCCTGATTATTAATATTGGCGCCCGCGCCGAGGGGCTCGCGCGCCGAATCCCAAGTGCAGCGGGCGCGCGCGGCCTCCCCGGGGGCCCGGGCCCGCCCGGCGAACCAGGCCACGGATATCAATCGGCCGATACTCGGCCCTCGCGCCGGTTATAAATACGGGCGCACGCGCGCCCGGGGACCGCGGCAGCCGTCCCATATCAACGAGAATCGGCTACGTGATCGGTCCTTTGGCCCGCGGCTCGAGGGCAATCGAGGCACATAGCTCGCATGCGAAGCAGCCGCAGGGCCCCACCCCGCCCGCTTATCACCATCCTCCTTCCTCGAACGATCATTATGGGGATTATTATGCGGGCCGAATGGGGCGGACACGTGGCGCGGGAGCCGGCGCCGAATCCGGCCCTCGCGCAACCACTCGCCTCCTCGCTCCAGACCGCGTTGTACAATAAAAGAGAGAGAAGAGCCGCTTGCCCCACGACTATCGGCGCGGATCGCGGGCGGTTATTACACAGCGCTTCCTGGGCAGCCGGGGCGCCGCCGCCGCCGCCGCCGACATCGATCCGCGCCCTGCGGCGCTTTCCCAAGTGAGCATCCGCCGCGGACGATATTAATCCGGGCGGCGGCGGCGGCGGGCCGCGGGCGCAACCGCCGCTCGACGCAACCCCGGGCGCTGATGGCTATCGGCTTCGGAGGGACGTCGCCTCTGCCGAATTATCGCCCATTGTCCGGGCGCTTTCCCCGCGCGGCGCTCCTGCCACGGCTGTCGCCCGGCGCTAGCGCAACGCGCGGGCTTTTCCCTTTTCCTCCTCGGGCCGGCGCTTCCCCGGCCACTGTGCCGCCGGCTCATAAAATCGAGCCCGGGCCCATTAATTATTAGCGAGGCAATATCATTAATGCCGCGGCCGGCTGAATAATAAACGAAGCCGCCGGCCGCGAGGCTCCATTCAATCGGCTGAATAAGTCAGTTTGGTTTTATAATGGAAAAGCGCGCGATTGGAGCGGCCGAGCCGGCGCAGCGCTCCCCCTCTAATAATAGGATAAGAATTCAGTGCGCGCTCGAGTGCGCGAGGTGCCGGTGGCCCTGCGCGCTTAACGCTGCACCGCCCGCCGTTCCGCCTCGGGGAAGTGGTTCCTTATTGGTTTTACCCGTGAATTCCGGCGACAGCGCAGGAGGAGCCGCGGCGTTTACCGGGCGCAAGAAGCCAAGCCTCGCCCGGGAAAAAAGGCCCGCTCTTCCCCCGCCGCGGCGGCTCTTTTTTCCTGATCCCACCCGAGCGGAATTCTGCTCGGCGCGCCTTTTCGGCGCCCCGCGCTTTCCTCCGGCTCGGCCGCGCTCCCGTGTACACATTGTCGCGGGGCGCGGCCGCCGCGCTCGCCGCTGAATCCCAATGGGAGCCAGTGTAACGCGCACGTAACGCAACGCGCGACTCCTCGGCCGGTCGCAACGCCGCGCGCAGATGGTATCGGCCGCGCGGCGGGTGGGGGCCCGCCCGCCGACGCAACAATGAGAAAGCCTCGCGCTCGCTTTCGTTTGCATTAGCGCGAGCGGGGCGCGCGGGGAGCGGGGGGGAGGTCGGCCGATGTATCCCCGAGCGGATCCCCGGGGCCCGCGATCGAGCCGCTCGTTTCACGCTCGGCCAGCGGCCGCCGGCGCCTCGGGGGCTAATGAGCCGAGCGATTGCCGAGCGATTGCCGAACGGCCGCCGAGGGCGGGAAGAAAAAATTGTTTGCGCTGCTCCCCGCGAGCGGAAGGCGAGCGCCGCCCATTTGCATAAACGCCCGAGCTCGCAGGTTCATTAGGCATTGGGGGGTGAAAAAGAAAAGAGGGGGGGTCGACGAGCTCGGGGGACGACAGGTAGAACAACTGTGCTGCGTACTCACCGTCGGCGTGGAACTGCTGCCGCGGGCCCATGGACTGCACGGGGACGGGCGAGTGCGCGGGCCGCGAGGCGGCCTTGCTGCTCTCGGGGACGGTGGGCGGGCCCGGGGTGGCCCCGCTAGCCCCGCTGCCCGCGGCGCTCGCCTGGTAGCCCAGGAACTCGCCCAGGTCGGGGACGCAGACGCTCTCGTAGAGGTTGGCCGGCATGTTCTCCAGCGAGGCCTTCTCCACGTCGACGTCTGGAAAGGAGCGAGAGTCGCGGGGTTAGCGTCAACGGGCCTGACCTCGGGGCGGCCCTCTCGCCCGGGCTTTTTTGCGCGGCGCGATTCCCCGATCGGCGCTCCTCCCGGGCGGTTCTTGCCGCCGCCGGCGCTCGGCGCTTCCTGCTTTTCTTCAGATCCGGCCTCGCGCCCGCGCGCGCCTTTTTTCCCGGCCGCCTGTCTTCGGAAAGCGACTTTCCGCCTCGCAGCCGCCGCCGCTTTCCTCCCGATTCGGCAGCCGGCGAGCCCTCAACTCTTTCCGGGAAGGAGGCTCGAGTGCCGGGGCTTGCGCTCCCGCGTCTCCGGGCATTCCACCGGCTTGTATTGACAGAAAATTCCGGGGCTCAATGAGGCAGTTGACGCGGCGGGTGAATGCCGGCCGGGCCCATTGAGCCGGGGTCCAGGGGCCGGGGGTCCGCGGGCCCAGGGGACTCCAGCGCCGGTGAATGGGCCGGGGCGGGGGGTCGATTTGCGTAAGCGACGGCAGCGCCCCCGCGCCCATTATCCGGCCCGCGCTTCCGGAGTGCCGCGCGGCCGGTTTCTATGGGGCCGGGGCACAAAAAGCTCCGGGGCTGCCGGGGCAGGGCCGCGCGTCATTGTGCGCCCGGCATTCTCCGCGCGGCTACCTGTTGCCGGCCCGGGGCACGCGATCGCCCATCGCCGTTTTACGGAAATCTGATCTATTTTCCCCGAGTCACGGCAGGATGCCGGGCTCCCGCGGGCCCTTCCGCGCTTACGCGCCCCCTTTCGCGGGGCGCACGAGCCGCGCACTCCAACGGATCCTGTTCCTCTTTCCCTTTTTCCCGGGCCCCTCCCGGCGGCCACGGGGCCCCCGGCGCTCGGCCGGCGCGTGCACGCGCCGCGGATTGCGCCTCGCTCGGAATTATCGGCTTGCGAAATTCCCCCCCCGGCCGGGGCCGGGGCCGGTGCCGGTGCGCCCGGCCCCACCGAAGCCGTGCGTGTGCCCGCCGCGCGTCCGCCGCGGCTCGCGCGGTACGCGGAATCGAAAGTTTGTTTTGCCGCTCGGCGAAGGCCTCGGCCGGGCCCCGAGCCGTCCGCCCGCTCACCTTTTTGCAGGATCTCCAGGTGCTCCCAGAGGATGTCGCCCATGAAGGCCGGGGCCCGCGCCAGGAAGTCCTCCTTGCCCATGGCGCAGATCTGCTTGCCGGTCATGTGCTGCCAGGACTGCATGGCCACGCCCTCGAGGGAGAACTCCCGGATGGCCCATTGGAGCCAGTTGGCCACCGCCGACTCGGACCACTGCCGCGGATCTGCTCGAGAAGGAAGAGGCTTGGGTTACTCTCCGGGGCGAGGGATCGGCGCCTCGAGGAAAATGCGCGAGGCCTCGAGGGGGGCCCCGAGTCAACGCACCCGCGGCGGGTGCGCCTCCGTCTGACGCGAGTGGGCGCGCCGAGGTGCGACCGGCGGCGCGCACGCCCATGTTGACGCGCGCGGGAGGCTAGGCGGCGGCTCCCCCGGCGCCCGAGTGGAAAACCCTGTCGCGAATTGGGCTCGGGACGCGGGCCGAGCGCCGAGGGCCGATTACCGGGCTTCTAATGGCCCGGGCCCGGGGATGAAAGGCGCCCGCCGGTATTTGACGATCGGCTCGCTGTTTGCTCGGCTTGATTCTTGTTGGCTCTGTTAACAGAGGCTTTTGTTCGGGGCTCGCGCGCGCGCGCGCGCCTCTCGGCCCGGCGGCTCGGGCGGCCTCGCCGCCCAGGGCTACCGCGCCCGGGAGAGAAAGCCCGGTGAATACGCGCGGCGATCCTCGATGGGCCAGGTCCGATGGGGAGCCGATGCCACACATCCGGTATGCGCATTCAGAGCCAGCGGCTGTGACGATGCTTCCGCTCTGGATGCCCTCGGCCGCGGGAAGGGGCCACGCCGCCACGTCGCCTCGGCTCTGACCTCCGTGAACCTCGGGGCGCCGCTCCGCCGCCCAGCGCCGCTCCGCCGATTTCCCCCGGCCATCCCCGGCCCTCCGCCCAAAGCCCGAGGGCGCGACAAGTGCCGAGATCCCTATCGCCGCCGGATTTTAATTGAAATCGAGTGCCAGGGGGAGCTCGTTACAAAGCCGCCCGCCCCCTACCCTCGCCCCCGCATTATCCCCCGGCTATTTGCGGAGGCGCGCGTTATTAAAATCCCGGCCATGTGGGAAAGCGGCCCCTGATAAACCGTCACGGCCCGTTCTTATCCGCGGCATTGGGGAAATTAGCTCGTTTGGCCCTCCGCCGCGCACTAAACGCAACGTCAACGAGCTCGCTAAGGCTAAACCTTTGATTTCCTTGCACTTGTGGCCCAGAGATTTCTTCTACTTGATCGAACAATCACTTGGACTACAAAAGTATTTGATTATATTCGAATGAAAGACCAATCGGCTAACAGCAAGAACACGTGTGATTAGGAATAGCCGTGTGTTATTGTAAGCAGGCCTTGTCTCGTCAAAGACAAAAGGCCGACGATAGCGCAGCGTTTGTTCTGGCACACGCTCGTAAATCACGTCCCTCTAACTAATAAGAATATACGTTACAGCTTTTTTTAATCGTAAATCGAGAAAAAAGATTGGCGACTGCAACGAATCTATCTCGAGTGTCTCCGTAAGTAGAGACGTACATTTACAAATTTATAAAACCATCAGTCGTTTAAACTCGCGTCAAACGCTTTGTAACTTTTAACCTATAAAATGACGTTAATTGTTTCAACGGTTTGAGGGATATTGCCGTCGAGTCGAGAGGCTTCCGATGCGGCGGCCATTTGATTGAGAGGGGAGATGGTCCGATAAGAGGTTGCAGGACAGGAGGAGGGCGCGCAGGGGCAGCGGCGTTTCCACGGTGGCGCGCCCGAGGGCAAAAGACTCGGGGGCGCGAGGGGGCGCGAGGGGGCGCGAGCTCTTAATTAGCCGGAGCCTTGGCCCGGGGCCGGGGCCGGGGCTCGGCTGCATTATCCGCGCTGCACCCACATAATACGGAATTATAAAGCGGCCGCTTTGGGCTTTGTCCGGCGGGCTCATTGTGCGCAACGCGGGCGCGCCCGGGCAGCGGAGCAACTGACCTTTGGTTATGTTGAGGCGAATCTGCTCCTTTTCCCACGATGCGAAGGAGGCCTTCAAGGCCTCGGTCATCTTCTTGTTGGTTCCGGGCGTAAGCGGCGGCACTTGGGCCGGGATATCTGGAAGAGAAAGCAGAGGGGGTTAGGCGGGCCGGGCCGAAAAGCGGATCGGTGACCGCGAGCGCGGCCCGGGACAATAGGGCCGGCGCTCGGGCCTCTCCGCGGAAGCGGCGCATTCCCGGGGACAGGCGGCCGAGATAGCCATCGGGCGCTTTCGCGTCGCGGTCCGCCGGCCGCGGGCCCAAGGGGTTGCCCCGCGCGGCCGCCTCGCGTGTGAGAAGCCCGGCTAATGGGGATTCTCACACGGGCGCGGGGCCGCGGGGGCGCGTCAGGTGCGCAGGGGCGCCGCCCGCGATAGGATCGTCGCGGCAGGTGCGGCCCGCACCCCCGGCGGGGTCACGGCTCGCCGCCCGCCGCCCGCCGCCCGCCGCGCCATTCCCAGGGCGGCCAAGCCCCGAAGCCGGCCGCCGGCAAATCCGCGCCCGCCCGCATGCGCGCCCCGCAAGATCGCGGGCTCGATCGCCGGCCGATTCGGGGACTCGGTTTAATTAGCCGCGCAGCTGCGATCGCCCGCATCGGCGGCCCCGAGTTATATTCCGGGGGCGGCCCCCGGCGCCCGAGCGCCGCCCGAATTAGTATACGGAGAAGCGTAGGCCGCCTCGAGCGCTCGTCTCGATTCGCCCGGGCGGCCGTCGCGCCGCTCGCGCTTAGCATAATGTGCCCGACTAATGCAGGAGCCGAGCGCGCCGATGCTAATGCGCCCGCCGGCCGGCCAATCGGCCCGCGGGGTCAGATGCCACGGAGGCTCCTCGCCGCGCATAAATTTACATGCCGCGGCATTATGCGCGGCTCCGATTACGAGGCAGCGCTCGGCGAGCGGGCGGCCGCCTCCCACCCGCCCCGCGCCTCGCCCCCTGGCCCCGAAGGGACAAGAGGAAAAAAAAGGCCCGGCCCCCGGCCCCCTTCCCCCGCGCGAGCCGCGCGAGGCCACGCGCCCGAATTAATAGAGCCCGCGGCTTATCCGCGGCCCGCCTCGTCCCGGGGCCCATTGTGCGGCGAGCCCTAGGGGCGCCGGCCCTCCCGTGCCCTGCCTTTTACCTGTTGCATTGTCACTGGGCCGGCGCACCTGTTGACTGCTCATTTGGCCCCATTAATCACGCCCCGCCCGGGGCCCGCGCCCGCGGCCTCGCTCAATTATCGAGCGGCCCTAAGCGCCCGGGGTTTTTGCGCCGCCGGTCGATCGGCCGCGGCGGGCCGAGTCATTTCGCCGCGGCCCGTCCCAGTTTGTTTTGCTGACTGCGCGGCAAGTAAGCCGCAAAGACCGATAACACATCTTACGCGGGCTTGAGCAAACGATTGCCGACTGACTAACTTTTCAGTGTTGTACCAACCGATGTAGACGTTTATAGAAGGTCGCCTGGCCATGAGACATCATCCTCGAATCGTCGCTCGGCCCGAGCGAGCCTCGACAAAAGCCTCGCCCTAGCCGCTCTTAGCCCCACTTGGCTCACTTGCGCTCCGACGACTCTTGCCGAGAGCGCGCGCTTCGAGCGACGACTTTTCCTTTTCCCCCAACGGTCAAAGTTACCAAGAGCCTAATTAACCGAGGGCGTATGCGCGAGAGATGAAAGTTGGCGTGACGAATCGGCCGTGATCTCAAAATATGGATAAAAGAGGGGAAAAGGAAAAGCCGTTGGGAAAAGGGAGAGTGTTGATAAAGGCAGGAGGAGCGCAGAGGAGGAAACAAATAGAATTAGAGGCGAAAGAAAATTATAACCGGCGTAGACTGGCTGGTGTTACGGAGCGGTGCTCTGCGAGGCGCTTTGGGCCGCGCGTCAGTGCCGCCGCCAGTTGGCAGAGCGCAAGAAAGAGAAAGGTAACGATGATGGGCTGCTAATCTGGCGGGTCTGCCGGCCTAGCCTCGAAAATCCACGGCCGGGGCGCGGGCGAGTGTAATTGCGGCCGATCCAATTATCGGGGGCCAGCTCGCACGAAATTCATTAGCGGGGAGTGGCCGAGTGGAGTTGCGCCCGAGCGCGCCGCGCATATGGGAGAGCGCGGGCAAGCGGAGCGCGCGCGAAGGCGCCCTCCAAGGAGCCACGTATATATACATGTATATACACGGCCAAGTGCACCTGTCGCTGCACCGAGGGCTCGGTTCGTTCGTCCGTTCGTCCGTCCGTTCGTTTTTTTTTTTTTTTCTTCTTTTTCTTTTCTCGAGCGGCTTTCGGGCGAGCGCGCCAAGTTGCGCAAGGCGTCGCGATCGGGCGGCGCGCGGGATGATCGCGAAAGCCGCCGCGGCGACGTCGCATGTGTCGCCGTATTATTTTATACAACAAATTACACGCTATTAGGTTGAAAGTTAAGGTGAGCTGAAGGGCATTACGCTCGTCGCTTCTTATTTTCAAGTTTTCTAGCAATTGACTCGCCGCTTCTTTCTAGGCCCATGTACATACACTTAATTCGCTTCAATCTTTTTAATGACGTGTAATTTGACGAGGCCCCAGCTACACCGCACGCGCGCGCCTCCGCCGCCACCGCCGCCGCCGCCGCCGGTCCCCCCACCAGCGGGGCCGCCGGCTCCCGAGCCCCGACGCCGCAATATCTTTTTGTCGCGCGGAGGTGGAAAAAAACCCGAGGGCAGAAGAAGAGGTGGCGCGGGCGACAATGCAGGTCCCAATTGGGCCTCGCGGCCCGCGGCCATCGGGGCCCTTTTGTCCGGGCCCGCGGGGATCCTTTATCGCGCCGATCGGCGCCGCGACGCGCGTACTAACGCGCGCAAATGGAGGGGAAAAGAGCGGCGGCGGGGGCCGCTCAAGGATACTCCCCGGCCGGCGCGCGCTGCACCGCCGCTCCCGCGAGGTAAATCATCTTTACGGCCGGTGCCGCCGGCTCCCGGCCCCTGCGGCCCGCCTCACCCACCCGCCCGCGCTATTGGGCCCCGGCCGTAAACTGTTGCGCGCTTTTAATTAACATTTTAGAGCCGCTCATTTTTCAGGAGCTTCCCAGGGCCAACGCCGCGGAAGCGCGCCATTTCCCACTGTTTACGGCCGACCTATCGAGCCCCACCGGCCTGTGCATCGGAGGTTCTTTTTGCCCGCGTGGCGGGGCCGGGAGCGGCGAGGGGGCGTTTTTCCAGGCGGGCCGACTGGGCGGGAAAGCCGATGATAAGGGGGGCCGAAACCCTTTGGGGCCGTCGGGCCGGTGAGCCTCGGGGCGATAAGGGGGGCATCGATGATCGCGTCCTCGGCGCCGGAAGTCGCGGGCCTATCGCCGGGCGGGAGGCCCTCGCCGACTTATCGGCGGGGGCCGCGCGCGCGCCAGATAAAGGACACGTGCTCGCCGCGCGGGCCGCTCTTACTCGGCTTGTTTTTCTTGCGGGCGGAGAGCGGCGATAAGGGGGCAGCCGCATTATGCCCGGGCGCATATCGCGGCGCAGGACCGTCCGGCCGGCGGGCGGGCCGGGCAATCGTCCGCCTGGCCCTAGTCTCGTTCGTCTTCGGCGAGCCGCGGGAGGTGCGTTACGCGCCGAGTTACGCCCCGAGTCCCCGTCCTCGTTGGGCTTATTTATCCGCGGCTCGGCGCACGCGTACCGGGAACCGCGCGCGCCTAATCACCGCCCGGAGCCCCGCAATTGATCGCCGCGCGCGCGCGCGCAACAGCTGTTTAAAAATCCGCGCGACGGCTGGGACGGTTTATCGGGGCTTCGGGGAAGCGCCGCCCAGGCCCCTCCTTTGCCCGGGAGCTTCCCCCGAGGGAACGAGGGGACAATCGGCCCTCTTTCTCAGGGGCCGCGCCGCGTATCGCGCCGGCAGATTAGGCGCGCCCGGGCTTTGGCCCGGCGCCCTCGAGCGAACGCGGGCCATTGTCGCTTTCTGCGGGCGGCGAGCGCGAGTGTCTCTCATGGTCGAATCGGGCGCGCCAGTCGCGGGAGTATTATTCGGTGATTGGCCGGGTCAATTGGCCGGAGCGGCTCGCCGCCGGGGCCCGCGATCCCCGCCTAATTGCACCTTTGTGCCCGGGAGCTCCTTCGGGGAAGGGAGTTGGGCGGTTCGGCGGGCCGCGGCTGCGAGGCGCATTGTCGCGCGCGGTCCCATTGTCTCCCGGGCGATCCCCCCGCGCGCCCATATCCACTCGGCGTGCGCGGCGGTTGCGCGGCCGGCCGGCAGATGTCGGCCGCGGCGCTTCCCCGGGCGCATCGGCCGAGGAGCGGCGTCGCCGACGGCGGCTCGGGCGCATTCCGCTTGGACGCCCATTGGGCGCAGGCCGAGTCGCCGCCGCCGCCGCCGCCGCCCCGCCGAGCGCTTATAAAAACAGCACATTACTTTCACGTGCAGGTTTAATCGTCCCGCGCGTTTTAAGCGGCTTCGCACGCAGCCGGCCGAAGCGTACGCCGCGGCCCGCAAAAAGCCGGCCGATCGGCGGGCTTTGTGCCCGGGCCGCCTTTTATCGGGCCGCGCGCTAACGGGTCGCGCGGCGCAAGCGAGCTCCTCGCAAGCAAGTGGGTACCTCTGGGCCTGGCAAAGGGTTTCATGGCCTTGATGGCCATGCCGGCGTGGGCGGCCTCGGGCGTCCCGCAGTCGACGAACATGGGGGCGGGGGCTGCCCCGGGGGCGGGTGGTGCGTCGGCGGCGGGGGGCGGGTGGGGCGCGCGGCGGCCGCTAGCCGCCCCCGGGGCTGCTGCGCATACGGCTGCGGGCTCCTCTCACTGCGGCTCGTGGCGCGCCAGGTGCGCGCGGACGCTCGCGGACGCCGAGGCGGAGAGACTGCGCCGCTTGTAAACACGGGCCCGCGCGATCACGCGTCCGCGGCGCTGCGCTCGCAGGTGAGCGCGCGGCGCGTGCGTGCGCCGGGGAGGGGCGCGCCGGATTAAAGGACGATAAGCCCGCCGGGGCGGGGAGGGCCGCGCGCAGCCTCCGATCCCCTTGCCCAAGGTTCGTTAGGCGCGCTCGGCCCGCTACCATGTCATTTGGTCGCGCCAACTCCTCCGCCATGTAATGAGGGCGCGTAATGACGCTCCGGATAAGATAAGCCGGGCGCGCGCGCCGCCGCCGTCGCCGCCGCCGCCGCCGCCGCTCATCCTTGGGCGAGGACAAAGCGCGAGGCCGAGCCGCGCGGAGGAAGGGGAGGCGGCCTGGCCATTAACGCGGCCCCGGCGCAGGGCCCGGCTCCACTCGGGGGGAGGCGAGCCCGCGTAATAAGCCCGATCCACAGGTGGTATCGAGCGCCGCGAGCGCCGCGAGCGCCGCGCACGCACACGGCCAGCGCGCCCACCGAGCCCGCGAGCCCCGGGCCGAGCAGGTTTTTCCCGTACTTTTTCACCGGTATTTATTACGACTAGGAAGCCGAGCGGAGCGCCGCCTGCCGGCCGCCCGCACCGGCCTCGCGGCCCTCCTCCCTTATCAGCCCGCGGAGGCTCCTCCGCCCGGCAGATAACCGCCGACGCCTCCGGCCTATTGTGTCCCCGGCACATTGTCCAGCGGGCTTTTTTCCTTTGTTGCCCGATGATTCGGGGATCGGCGCCCGGCCCGCTCGGCAATTAACGCCCGGCCCATCAGGCCTTCGATTTGCCCGCTTTTACCGAGGCTTTTACGCCGGCGAGCTCGGGAATAATGAAAAGGGGCCCGGCGAAAGGCCGCCGCCGCCGCCGCCGCCGCCACGGCCAGTTTGCGTACACACGCGCGCGGAGGCCGCGCGGCGCTCGGCGAGCTCGCGGTAGCCAAGTCCGAAGAGAATAAGGGACAGGGCGGCCGGGGCGAGCCGAGGCGAGCCGAGCGCCGCGCGCCCGCACCGCCGGCCCGGGAGGAGGCGAGGAGGGTGAGAATGGGAGGAGAGCGTGAGAACGCGTAAAACTTTGCGCTGGTGGCTGCTCACACGTGCGCCCGCGCCGATGAATAAAGCGCACGTGTGCGTGCGCGCGCATCAAGTAGCCCCGCGAGCGAGGAAGAAAGCCGGGAGCCCGGCGGCCCGCCAGGAGAGGGACCGAGCCCGCGTCACTTCCTTCGGACTAAGAAGCTCACCTGCCGCGCTCGCCCCGCCACCACTACTGGCGCGCGGCATCCGGCCGAGAGCGCCGGGAGCTAGCGCGAGCCGACCGCCGGCCCGGCTGGATGCAGCGCGGCACTGGACAAGCGTTTCCGCTATCCCCGGGCTCCCATACCCCCGCGAGTCAGGTGCGATAGGGCCGGGATCGCGCGGAGACGGCCCGAGCCCCGATCCCCGGGGCCCCCGCCGCCGCCGCCGCGCTTCCGGCCCCCGTGCTTTCGAACAATTAGCAATTACCACTGGGGCAATTGGTTTTTTTCGCCCACCGCCGGCAGCGCGACTATAACGATTCTATTTATTAGCTTGCGTAAGAAGCGCGACCGAGTGTAAAAAGAGCAAATTAAACGACGTGGCATAATAGCGCCGGGGCGCGCGCTCGTCCAACTCGTGCAACTCGGGCGGCGCGGGCTAACTGGGATGGCCGGCAGGTACTGACCGCGGGCCCGGCGCACCTGACCGCGTCGGCAAACACGGCCGCGGGAAAAAACGGCCCGGCCACGGGGAATCCCCGGGCCCGGGCCTTGGGGCCGCGTCGGCAAGGAAGGACACCCGGCGCCGGTTCGCGGGCTCCTTTCGAAACGGCCGCGAAAGCGGGCCCCGGAGCGGCGAGGGCCGCGCGAGGACTCGGGCGTTGCGCAGCCCCGGGGCTTCCGCCTGCCCCCTCGCCCCCGCGCGCCCCCCCGCGCTCCTAATTAAGGGAAGATGGCCGCGGGCTCGCGATTGTCTCCCCGCCGCGGGAGAGCCTCGGCGCCGGTTGCGCGAGCCTCGGCGGCGGCGCCGGGGAGATCGGGCGATAGCCGCCGGCCGATTCATAAGCGCGCGCGCGCGTACGCGCCCATTCACAAGTTGCGCGGGCCGTAATGCGCTCTTCAATGAAATCGTAAGGTTACGCGATAGCGAGGCGAGCGCGCGCGAGATAGGCCGCCCCGCTCGGGCCGCCTCGGCCGGCCGGGAGGAGCCCCGGGCGGCATTGTTGCCACCGCCGCCGCCGCCGCCGCCGCCGCCGCGCAATTTCCGCCGCGGGCTATCGCGCCGGCGCAGCCCCGAACCAGTTCATAATCGGCGACGCGCTGCCGAGCTACCCGGGCGATTTCCGATCCGGACGCGCGCGCCCGCTCTCTCTCTCTCATCTGATGCCCGCAAGAAGCGGAGATTTATAGATCCCGCGCGAGCGCCGCCGGAGAAAGGGACGGGCGCGCATTAAGGAAAAACCGGGGGAGGTAATTTATTATTAGAATAATGTGGAGGTGCGCGCGCTCGGCGGGAGGATGCTGTCCGGGAAGCGCCGAGGAAGAGGAGGAGCCCCGGGGCCGCGAGCGGAAACGGCGCAAGAACAGCCCGGACCAGCCTATCGAGATCCGCGCCTATTGTGCATAGGCCGCCGCGCAAGAAGCCCCGGGGATTTATACTGCCGACTTTCCTCGGCCACGGGGGCCCGGCCCTTTTTCCCGCCGGCCGGCCCCGTGAAATACGTCCGACGCCGGACAACCCGATCCTGCCCGCCCGCCTAATTATTATTATTCGCGCGCCCAGCCCTATATTTTATGCGAAATAATGAAGCAGTTACAGCGATGCCGCCGCCCCCCGCCCCGCGCGCAATGTACATAATTGAAAAGAAAAAAAGAAAAAAATGACGCGACCGCTGTTACTCGGCGGCGCGGGAAAAAATCCATCGGGTCGCCCGGGCCTTTTTACCGGCGGCGGGCAGCTTCCGGCTAATCGGCAGTAACTCCTGGGCGATTGTTTACCGGGCCGCTGCGACGCCGCGGCGCGCGCAGTAACTAATCGGCGCTTTTTTTCCCCGGGCCCCGGCCCTCGGGGGCCCCGGCTCGTAATAATTGTCCCGGGGGATGAGGGGGGGGGTGGGGGGATGGCGCAGGGCCGGCAGGTACTCGGGGCGCTATCTAGATCAAAGTCAGGCCGGGCGCTCGCGTCCGAGATCGATTTCCCCGGGCGCGGGCCAAACAAAGGGCCGCGCAGCCCCCCAGGCCGATAAATCAGCGGCGGGCGCCTCCGGATCAGCGGCGGGACAGCGGCGGCCGGTCGAGCGGCCGCGCGCGCGCGGCCCATAATGGAATCGTAAATCGCGGCGGCGGCGGCGGCGGCTGCTGCGGCTGCGCGTCGGCTCCGGCCGAGATAGCCGGTGCGGCGGCGGCGGCGGCGGCGGCAGCAGCAGCAGCGCAGGCCGCGCTACAAAAGAAAAACATTTGTATGCGAGGAGCTCGGCGCTGCAGCCTCCCACGCGCGATACCGGCGCCGATAGGCGAGTGGGGAGGCGCTGCGGGGCCCCGCGCTCGCCTACGCCCCCGCGGCGTATCGCTTCCATTGACTAACTCGAGGCACGTATCCCAATACGTAATATCTGCGGACACGGCCGGGCGCTTCCGGCCGCGGCGCAGCCTCGGCAGGCGCCGCCCGGCTAATGAGAATGCGCGGGCACGCGAGGCCCGCGATAATTGAGTCGTGCCCGCCGCCGGCCCGGGATTTCGCCGGGGATATCTCGCTAACGAACGCGCCATTTCTTTTTCGCCCCCCACCGCCGCCGCGGCTGATTGACGCGGCAACCCCCGCGGGTCAGCCCCGGCCGCCCGGCGCCATTGCCGGCCCCTTTTCCACCGCTCGCCCGGCGCCGCTCCTTCCCCGGGCTTTTCCGTTTTCCACGCGGTTTCGCAAGCGGCGCCAAAAAAGACACCTCGGGGCGCGAACAATGCCGCGCTTTCGGAAAGCCCCGGGGCGCCGCCGCGGCTGCATCCAGCGGCAGGCCAATCGGGAGCGTCTCCGGCCGCGGCGGGGGCGTCTCGCTATTGAAAAATCGCTGGTTTGTGTAATTTTTAATGAGCCGCTCTCGCGGGCGGCTCGCAATCGTAAAACCTTAACGGCCTCGCCGCCGCCGCCGCCGCCGCCGCCGCCGCTGATTTTTACTTCTCTGAACGCGCGCGCGCGCGCTCTCGGCCCGTGCGCAGCAATGCGCGCAAATTCTATTTCGCAGTGTTTGTTGTAATGGAGGAGTTGCGGAAAATGGCGCGTTGCGCAAGGGGGGAGCCCGATTACTTTCTAGAATGAATGCGTTATGACCTTCCCTCGGCGGACGGCGGCTCGGCGCGCGCTCCCGGGGCATTGGCAACCGAGGAGGATTGTCCCCCCGCGCGGCCCGGGCCGCCGCCCTTGCCCCGAGGCCCCGAGGCTCCCGAGTCACTCGTCTTTCAATGTTAACGACGCGCGGTTGACTTTTAAGCCCCTAAGTAGAACTGCACCGCTGCTCGTCCGTATCGCCCGAGATCTCCGGGGAGCGAGCGGCCGGTGGGAGGGGGGACCCACCTCGGGGCCCTCGCACTCCGCCAGCGGTAAACGTCGAGAAAAACACTGCCGCTGCCTGTTCCTACAGCTGTTTTTAAAAATATTTATGTTTCTTGTTACTGCGGGATAACGTACCATTTTCACTCTATAAAACTTTTTTTCGTCCCTTTTTTTCCCTCTTATTCCACCGACTAATTAAATAATTAAAGCACTCGTAACAACTAATGTTTTTCTCAAGTTATAAATTTCATGCAAATATTATGCAAATGAGGAGCGGTTAAGCGTACGCGAAATCGTGTTATTCCACCTCCCCTGCACTCCTCTCGGCTTTAATACGCCCGTATTCCCAAATAAGCATCATATTAGCCGGCATTTTATACCATTTCTCCGCTTGTTCCGCGGCTGTATTTATTAAAATATTTGCGCTCCGGCCCCTCCAATGTGCCCCGGCTCTACAGTTTCAATAATACAATAATACTTAAATCTTATTAGATTCTTTCCTTCCCAGAGAATGCAAGAAATATAACATTACGGCCGTCAGCTTGGCCCGTAATTACAGCCCGGGCGTGCAATTACGAGCCGCGCAGCTTATTCCACAGTGTAATCGAATTATAACAAAATCAAGTGAAAAAATGCCACTTTCTACAGGTGCGCAGAGGCAGCTCGGATTTATCAAGCAGCCGCGGCAAAGCTATTAATAGGCGCGCGTTGAGGATCGCGGGAGGGACGAGCGAACGACATCGAAGGTGAGGAATAAGGATTGCGCGCGCGCGCTCGCGAGCGGTTAACGGTAAAGCACAATCCGAGCGATATTCCGTTCCCTCATGAATGAAAAATTGAACGCGCGTTCGTTTTCCTGCCTCGCTCGCGGCAGTAGCGCAGCCGCGCTCGGCACAAGAATGAAAACGAAACGTCGGCGGCGGCGGCGGCGGCGGCGGCGGCGGCGAGCGCGCAAGAAAAGAGGAAAATAAAAGTGCCGGGAGGGAATCAGACAGTGGTAAATCGCATGTGTGGATATAAAACGACGACGTTATACGCGCGGTGAAACTAGCGAGGCATGAAGCAATTTGAGCCCGCAGCAAAATATACACCTTCCCCAGTTTCGCAGCGGTTGGCTGTGTGCGCCGGTGAGTTAGTGTTTCTCCACCTCGAGCCTCGGCGGCAGCCGTCTCTCTTCTTTTGTCTCCCATATCGCCGCGCAATCTGCGTGCGAAATCGCCGAAAAAAGCGGGGGAGGGGGGGGCGGCGGGGCCCGAGGTTGCGCGCGGCGCGCGCCCGCGTAATCCCGATGCCGGCCGAGATTCCCTCGCGGGCGTACGCGGCTCCGGTTTAATTGCCATTTGGAGCGCGCGCACTCGAGCGGCCGCCGGCGGGGATGCGAGCGGGGATGCCGGCGGGGACGGCTCGCGCGCGGACAATCGAAAAGGAAAAAGCGCCCGGGAAAGGGACGCCATTGGCCGCGGGGCCCACGTGACCGGCGGGGGCCGCCCGCGAAACAAAGACCGAGCCTCTTTTCCCTCACTTTCCTTTCGCGCTCCCCGCTTTGTACTCCAAATTGCCGAAGGATACACCCACCACACGTACGCCCGGGGCCCCCGGCTAATTGGTCCGCGGGGCTTCCTGCGATCGGTCCTCCCGCGGCTCCCGGGGAGACGGCGACCTCCTCGCCTCCTGGCTCACGTGCGCTTTACGCCACTTCCACGAATCGGAAGATTGGCGGCTGTTACGGAGCGGCGGGCGAGCCGAGCCGGCGACGCCGGCGCATCGTATCGGCCCTCGTCCTCGCGGGCCCGGGAGACGAGCGCGGGTGAAGGTAAAGTAGGAGAGCGAGGTTATGTAGGCGAGGCGAGGGTCGACCGCGCGGGAGTTCGCAAAGTTCTGGCTGGCTGAGCGCGCGTCCGGTCATTAACGGAGCTTATCTACATGAGCACACCTCGAACCCGAGAGAGCGGCTCCTCTCCCCCTCCCCCTCTCGCTCCCTCTTTGTCCGTGTGCCCCCGTGCGTGCGCGAGCGCGAGGCCCCGTGTGCGCGCCCGTGGGTGAGTGTCGTTGCGCAGGGCGTGCACGCGGACTCCTCGAAAATTTCTGCGCGGGCGCTGCTTACGTAAGCGGGCGCCTGCCCTCGAGCGGCCCAAGGGACGCGGGCTTTTTCCGGGGCCCCCCCCCCCCACCCGACCTCTTTTCCCGCCACCTTCTGGGCCCGGGGACCTTGAATTTCCATTCGGTCTTTGGACGGCTTTACGTCAGCCCGAGGGTTTGACTCACTCGACGAATGGTAATAACTGGAATCCTCCATTCTAATGTTATTCGAAAAATTACTTATTCACGCCTTATAATTTCCCTCGATAAGCATCTTGCAGTCTTTGTACTGAAAACGATTCAAGCGTCGACGGACCGATAAAACAACCATTATAAATATAAGCCTTGGAGTGCTCGAGAACGCCTCGAATCTACGAATAAGACAACATGTAGCGAAAGCGAGTACAACATTGAAAAAAAAAAATCTCAATCTTGTGACCTCGCCAACGTACGAGATAAAGAAATAAAACGCACTGTTAGATTATAAGCGACGGCTGAACTTTTACCGACAATCGTGCGCTGCACAGGTTTCCTTTCAAAATTGTTCAAGAAGCTTGAAAGATTGCGAAGAAAAAACACAATGTGTGCCACGCAATTACATTGTAATGAACAATCGATTGAGGGCAAACCACTGGAACCTTGCAGAATTGCCCGAATAAACATATTAAAGAGTGCGGAATGCAAATGCGATTCGAACGAGACAGACGGTACGAATAAACTAAGTAATTTGTAAGAGCAGACTGGCCGGCCAGTACAGGGAAATGATCATAGCCTACCAAAGAACATTATGCAACATTAACAAATGCTGGTCTGACAATCTTGCGCGTAATTACCCAAATAATGTATATTAACTGTATCCGACGTAGCAGTGTACATAGGAAATGACAAAAAGTGCGCACGTGACAATGTATCTCGATACGATTTAATAGAATAAAGTATGCAAAGCAGTGGTACGAGAAAGGCCTGAAACTTATTGGCGGCGATCGCTCAAACTTGGCGAAGCGTTCAAGTTGTACAAAGCTGCTAAACGGAAGAGTCGATCGGCATCGCATTGAATAAGCATGAGAAAAAAAGCACGCGATAGTCGCGGCGCATTGTTTTTACTTTTCGAGCGGCGGCTCGCATTGTTCGATTAAATTTATAACGAGAAAAACCCGTGAGGGCGAGTAAGTTGGTGCGGGCGCGCGCACACAGGCGCGTCTCCCGCGTAAGCGAGCAATTTGTAGGCCGCGCATATATAAAAGGCCGATATATCGCGCGTTGATAGGTACCCACGGGCGCATTCCCACGCTCATTTCCATATATACGCACGGGGAGCTTTTCGTCGCAGGAGGGCCGCCGTCCGCCGGTAATGACATGCGCCCCCGGAACTCTCCCACGAGCTCCCGGCGAGCTTTCGCGGGCGCGATCCGCAGGCGACTCTGTATACGCGCGGGCGAAGGAAAAAAAAAAAAAAAAAGAAAAAAGGAGCAGCTCTCGTTGCGCGAGTTGCGAGCCGGGGTCACGAGAGAGCGAGAGGTGGAAGTACGCTCCGTTGCCCACGAGCTCGCCCTCTCTCTCTCTCTCTCTCTGTTTCTGTGTGCCAGCAGCGTCATCCGCGCGCGCGCGCGCGCGCCTCCGCCCGACGCGACGGCTAGCGCCCGGCTTTGTGTGCGCGGCCGTGCGTGTGGGAGAGGCGCGCGCGGCACCGGCCTCGCGATCGAAAAAACCCGCGGCGCTCCCACCGGCCGCGAAGATCGCCCCGGCCGAAAGCGCGCGGATCGCCGGTGCGTCGCGCCTCGCGGGCCCCGACGCGATTGTCGCCACGGTCCCGTTAAGTCCTAGGCGCTGCCGGTGATGTACGATCGACCTCGGCCGGGGGGGAAAAAAAAAAGGCAAAAAAAGGACGTGACGCCTTTGAAGATTTATCGGGGAGAAAAAGCGCGGCTCGGCGCGTAACGCCTGCGCACGAGGCGTCGCGACGGGAAATAAATTTTCCGGAGATTCGCGGGCAGCCGGGGGGGGAGAGAGGACCCGAGCCGTAAGCCGGGGAAAATTTACATCGGCGGCTAATGGGCTTTCGCCGAAGAAAAAACGGAAGCCAATCCGTCGGCTGGAGAGCGTCTCCTCCGCGGCGCCGGTCCTCCCGAGATTAAAGCCCAAGGAGCCCGAGTCGATACGCCCTGCGGAAATTGTTATTTATTCACGGCGCCACACCTCGCCGGCGGAGCCCTAATGAAATTCTCACAATACACGTCGGCCCAGCATCCCCCGGGCTTGTGTACACAGGGCTAGGCGTAATCCGCGCGGGGCGCGTCGGTGCATCGTCTCGGGCGGGTCGACGGCTAAGCCGCCCGCGAGCGTACATAAAGCCGCGGGCCCGATCGCGCTACGCATAGCCAAAAAGTTGCGCCGGGGGAAAAAAAGGGCGGCGGATGATCGGCTGGCCTCGTGATCGCCCGAGGGGCTGATCGAGCTGATCCGCCGACGGGGCCGGCGCGTATAATTAAGTCGGCGGGCAAACAGGGCCGGGCTTAGGCGGCGCACACAGGCCCGGGGCTTTAATTAGACGCCCTCGAGTGGGCCGCCGCGCGGGGGGAGGGGAGGCGGGTTAATACGGCCCTGAGACTCTGCCCTCCGCGGGAGCTCGCGGCTTTAATTAGGAGGGCACATGCGCGGGGCGGAATCGGCCGCTCGCCCGGGGCCCTTAATTGGCCGTCTGCGAGGCGGCGGCGCCGCGGCCTTTGATCGGTCGCGCCTGCACCTTTGACGGCGTCGAAGGGCGCGCGGCTAGCGGGTGGGATGGGGGGGGGCAGAGCCCTTGTATTGGCCCGGCGACGCCCCCCGGCATTAAGATTCCCCCCGCGTCCCTGCCGAGGCGGCTTTGAGCCTCGGTATGAAAATGAGGAAACTCCGGAGGGCCGCGCAGGTGCGCCCCGCCGGGGGAAAATCGCGCCGGGAGACAAAGGGCCGCGCGATCGGGCGCGCAGCCGGTGAAAGTCGAGCGGGCGCGCGACACCCACGGGGGAGGCTCACCTGCGCGCATTCTCACGCGCACCTGTAGGCCAGAATTCGGAGCGCGCCGTAGGCAGTGGCGTGTCGGGCGCAATTACTAATCGCTTAGATGAGCAAGTGGGGCGAAATTGTTGCCGGCTCGTAGGGGCCAGACGGGGGCCGAAGGGCGGCGCGCGCCCGCTCGGGGCATATAAGCGCGTACGCGGAAGCCCCCGGCGATCGGACGCATTTCCCCGGGGCTCGCTTTTCGCGAAGGTTCCGCCGCGCGATTTCCGCGGAGCGCACGCACCCGCGGCTCTTGAAATGTCGGCCGATCCGCCGCTTTGTTGATAGAAGCGATTGCACGCTCGCGCTCTAGGATAATGATTTGTTTGCTCGGAAATTGACGGTTGCGCGGTGACTTTGGGGAAGCCGACGCGCCGCCGCGCCGCCGCGCTCCAAAGTTGCGCGCGGAAACACTCGCCGCCGAGGGCACACGTGCACTTAGCCCATGAATAAGTTAAGGCGAAAAAATTGGAGGTAACGCAGGGCGGCTGGGCCCGGCCGACACAATTTTACACACCGGCGGCGGCGTAAGTGGCTGTTTAACATATAGAAAAGCCACTCGTCTATCGTAAAAATTGAAATGAAAAATGAATTATTCCCTCCGCGGCGAATGCTAAGTCGGCTATTATTCGACTATAAAGGAAGCGGTTAAAGAAGCCAGCGAGTAGCCGAGTAGGCGGGCGCTTCGAAAAGTTCGTTGGGGAAAAAAGCCTCGGCGGCGGCTATCGGCGCGCGCGGCACACGGACGCGCCCGCACACCCGCCAGCCTCTGCGCGGCCATTACATAAGCGGGGACAATGAAACACGTGTAGAGCGGGCCGGGCGTAGGGAAAGAAAGCCGATTGAATCGGCGGGGCGGTAACAGGAGCCGCGGGCCGCGCGATACCGGCCGAGGCGCGCCCGCGAATTGGGCGCCCGGCGCTCGCTGGCGCGCAAACTGTCACGGCTCGGCACGGCTCGGTGGCCGGCTCGGCGGCCATTTCGGTCCCCGCTCCCCGGGGCTTTTCCACGGCTCGCGTGCGCGCGCCGCAGATATACGGGAGCGAATCGCGCGGACACAATGGCCAGGGCCGGCACGCAGGCGCGCGCGTCGCCTCTTTCTCCCGGGCCTCGGGCGGCGCGGCCTCGTTAGATACGCGAGACCGCGCGCGACTCTGTCCGCCGAGGCACGCACGTGGGAGCCTGGGCCGGCGCGCCTATTTTGATTATCATCCGAGCGGCCGATCGCGGGGATAAAGGGAGCACCTGCCGGGCGCGGCACGCGAGCAGAGGCCCGCCGACGCGCGGCCATTGAGACGTCGCTCCCTGCCACTTTGTTCCCGGTCCGCCCGGGACCCGGGGAAGAAGCCGATCTCAGGGTCACGGGGGGCCCGCGGCCGGCAACAAAGCGCGCAGCCTTGGCCGGCCGGCGACGCCTCGCAATCGCGCGCCCGGGGAGGAGAGGAGCCTCCGCGATAACCGGGGGGGAGGGACGCGAGGGCAGAGGTCGGCGCGGGGCGGGCGCCGCAGCGCCCGACGATTGGCCCGGGCTGGCTCCTCCCGTCGGCATATCGCCGGCCGATCCAGCCTCCCGGCCGCGGGGGGCACCCACGCCGCGGCCGCCTGGAGGGGCGCCCCGAGATGCTGCGCCCCGCCGCGGCTTTTCCGACGCCCGGATGTCGCCCATTATCAATTTTGATTTACCGCGTGGGAGGCCGATAAAAAGCCCGAGCACTGGGTTAAGGCTTCGCGCCGCGGCGGCGTCGGCGGCGGCGGCGGCGGCCTATCTCCGCGGCGCGATCGCCGCGTTACGCGCCGCGGCTTCGGCAGATGCACAGCCTCTGCTCGGCGCCCGCGTTGGCTTAAGCGCGCCGCAGAAAAACGCGCGCGCGGCCAATGAACAATGAGGGGGGAGGGCCGGAGATAACGCGGCCCGTTATCGCGCCCCCGGCCCCTCGGGATTTCGACACGGCTGAGTAATGGCCGTCATTACGCGCCTCGCGCCCGCCCCGCGCGATTGAGATTTATCCCGCGCTCGGCCGCGGCTCGCGAGTGATTTTCAGACGCTCCCCCTCGGCAAAAAAAGCCAATCTGTGCCCCCGGGGCGCGTATATGCGCGCGAGCGGCCTCAAAAAAAGGGGAAAAAAAAGGCCGGCGACTCGCCGGTCCGCTGCTGGAGAGTCGGCCGGGCTACTCCGAGGCGGGGGGCCGAGCTAATTTTAAAAGCTCGCGCCGGCCGCGGTTGCGCGAAACCTGTTTCGGCGGGCAGGTGCAGGGCTCGGCCGGGGCTCCCGGGGCCGGGCTTTGTTTAAACGGCCGGGGGATCGGAGGAGGCGCGCAACGCGGAAGTGGCCCGAGCTGGTCCATTAGTCGGCGGCGGCCGGTAGCGCCCGATAAATCTGCATGGGGATTCAATTATTCGGGCCTCGGTGACGCTCGGGGGACGCGCGGCGGGGGCCCGGCGGTAATATCAGTTAGCCGAACGCGGCCATTAGGCGGGGGGGCGCTTACGAGCGCTAACGGGCCAATTACGGGCGCGGCGGTGGCTGGTTCGTTTGTCGGTGCGACGGAAAAATCGGCGTCGGCGATCGGCCGGCGATAAGCCGGCGATCGCCGCGAGTTACGCCCCGGCGCGGGAGCAAAAAGCCCCCGGGGCCGATGCCTCGGAAAAATGGGGGAGGGAAGTCGCGTGGCCGGCGAGTGCCGTTATGTACCCGGCGAGCCGATCGCCGGTAATTCAATCGGACTTTTTCCCCCCGGCCGTTTCCGCCGGTCTCCCGCGGGCTTTGTTGCCGCGCTCGGCGCGCCGGCCGCCCTTTTGGTCCTCTCGCCCCCGCCGGGGGAAGTATTAATCACGGGGGAATAACATCCTCCGGGCTGGCGCCCGGGACGGGGCCGCGAGCGCCTCGTCTCTTTGTTTCCGCGCGAGTGATTATCGCGCGGCCGGCGGCGTTAATTGCCGCGGCGAAAATCCCGCTCTTGGGGAGGGTATAAATTTCAAGCCGGCGGCCGCGGTTAATTGCGGCGGGCGCGCGAAAAAGCCGGGCGGCCGTGGGTTTTTCCGGGGCTCGCGTGCGCGCTTCGGCGCCGAGGCGGCAAAGGCGAAAAGCCGCGATCTTAACGATATCCGCAATAAAGCGGGAGGAAATCAGGCGGCCCGGGGCGAGGCAGGCTAAGGAGGCGGGAGGGAGCCGCTTAACAGGGCTTCCCCGAAGCGCTTTACGCCCGGGCCGACGCGGGGGGCAGGGTCGCCGCGGAGACGCGCGAGCGAAAGGAGCCGCGGGGATCGGGCGCGCGATAAGGGGCGCGGGCGAGCGGGCGAGCGGGCGAGCGGGGGGGGAGGCGGCGCGCGCCGGCCAAGTGGAGCATGCGCGCTGGCTCGGGCGCCGCCGCTCGGCCGGCTTATAAATAAATCTTGATCGCGTGGCTCGCATCCCCTCCCCGGGGCGGGCGCGCGCCGAGCGCGCTCTCCTCCTTTTTCCCTCCTCCCTTTCGTCCGCGGCCGCCGGTCGGCGGGAGTCGCCGCGGGCCTTGCGCCGCGCGCGAGAGAGACGCCGCGGACCCGTTCCGAGGCCGGGGCCCTTGGCTATTAAGCCCCCCCGCGCGCCCCCACCTGGGGATGGGCCACTTATCCCCGGGGCCGGTCGGCCCGCGCACCGGGATCCTCCGGGCGGATAAAGGCCCGCGCGGGCCGCCGCCGCGGCCGCCTCCTCCTCGGCGAGGGCACGCGCCGGGCGGCGTCGCGTGCGCCTCGGCTCTCGGGGCCGATCGCCGCTCCGCGGCCGCTCCCTTACATAAGGGGCCGCGGCGCGCGCGCCAGCCATAATACGCGGGGAGCCGGCGCGCAATAAACGTAAAAAGGGGAAAGCGCCGAGCGGGCCGCGCCGCCCGAGAACTCGTTTGCTCCCCGCGCATCGCCGAGCCGCGGCGGCATCAATTATTTATTTCGCTACTTTATTTGCCTAACGTCCTGCCGCTAGTCATTACCGAGGCTATCGAACTCGGGCGGGGCGCGCGCGAGTGCCGCTCGCGGCCGCTTCTCGGCTACCGGCTCGGCCTCCTGGCCCCCCCGCCTACTCGCCTTTTTTCCCCCATCGGCGAGATGATGATGGACGCCTGGCGCGCGGCTCGCGTGCCTCCCCGGCCGAATCCTCCGCGCGACGCCCGGCTATCTGTCGGCCGATCGCCGCTAACGCGCCCGGCGAACCGCCCGATTTCCGTAATGCCCGGGGCCCCATTGAAATTCTAATCGGCGACGTGCCCGCCGATCCCCATGAAAATTCAAATGCCCTGCGCCGCCGGCCCTCGCCGCGCCACGCGCCCGCGCCCTTTTTTACCGGCCGGAGCATCGCCTGGAATCTCGCGGGGGCCTAACTACGTTTTAATAGATCTCTCGGGGAAATCTTCCCGGGCGATGCTCGTCTGTTTGCTAGAAAACCTACCCGGCGATAAATCAGGGGGAGGGTGGGGGGATAATT
This sequence comes from Sycophaga agraensis, assembly GCA_018906755.1. NCBI lineage: Eukaryota > Metazoa > Arthropoda > Insecta > Hymenoptera > Pteromalidae > Sycophaga > Sycophaga agraensis. The sequence goes on along the minus strand of JACCIE010000002.1, from coordinate 5,394,478 downwards.
GCCGCGGTGCGTAATCAGGGCTTTATCTCGGCCCTCGCGGGCCTACGGTACAATTGCCCGGCCGGCAGCGTGCAATTAAAATCCCGGGCGAGGGGGGCGAAGGGGGGGCGATGGGGCCACGGGGGCCGGGGGGCAGGCCGGGCAGAGATTCGGGCGGGGGGGGGAGGTGAGCGCGGGTGGAGCGCGCGGGCCAATGGAGTCCGGGGATCACTTATCGCGCGCGGCGAGAGTCTAATGCCCAGCGGGTCCTGATAAGCCGCTCGGCTGGACCGCAGGCGGAAGGAAGTGGCCGCGAATCGGTCCCCGCGCGATTGCCGCCCGAGCGTCGCTCGGCTTTATCGGGCGGCTCTTTGCGCGCGGCCCTAGCGGCCTCCAAGCCGTCCTCGCGCGCTCGCCGGCCGCTCGGGGGCGGGGCGCCGCGCGGCCCCGCCGATATTTTACGGCTGCCGGCCCGTCGTCCCGCCGAGCTAATCAAATGTTCCGCGTTATTAGCCCGGCGCCGGCATTAATTCGATTGGATTCGGCCGGCGGTGGCTGGACCGCAGCCGCAGGCTTTCCCCATCGCCGGCCAATTAACCGGCCGCTTACAGAGTTGGCCGCGCGTATAAAGTAGCCGGGTAATTGGGCCGCTCGGCGCACGCGCCTCTCGATTCCGACCGGGCGACTTTGTACGGCGCGCGAAAGCCGCGCGGGCCGCTGGCGATAAGCGGCCGCGGGAGGGGCGGCAAAGGGGGAGGGGGGGGGGGCAGCCCGGGCGGAGGGGCCGAGGGCCGGGAGCGAGCCCCGCCGCAGAAAGAAGCCGGGTTAATTTATGCAAATCGAGAAGTAGTTCATTATCGAACCGGCTGATCGACTCCCTTCCTCCCCCCCCGGCCCGCGATCTATACATAGGCCGGGGCAAAAAGCCCCGTAGGTGGGGCCGATGATCAGCCGCGCTCGAATCGGCCCCGGGAAATCCGCGCGAGATGGGCCTTTTTGCCGGGGCGGCCCCCCCGGCTGATAAGGGGCTTTTTGCCCCCCGCGGCCCGATTGACGGCCGGCCGATAGCTCCCCCCGCGCTGATTGCCGGGGAGACTTTGTCTCGGGGGGAGCGTCGCGGCGCGAAAAGCGCGCGCGCTTTCTTGCGCCCTCGGGGTTGCCCGCGGTGCACCGGCCCGCGGAGTCCCTCGGGGAAGGCGCGCCAGGTAGACGATAAATATTTGCTCAGGCGCAAGAAGCCGGGGCCGAAGCTGGTTTTAAAGAGCCGCGGACGGGCGCCTAAGTGGCCCGGGGCGCACCGATCGATCGGCCAAAAAGTCCGCCGGCCGGTCCCGAACGGCCGGCATTAAAGGCCAGTAACCAGGAGGCCGGTTCCCAAGAGGCCGGGGGCGCGGCTTGGAGCGCGCGGGATTCGACGCGGGAGCCGAGCGGCGGCGGGCTACAGTAACGAGCGGCAACAAAGCGGCCCCAGAGCAAACAGCAGAGGGGCCGTTCCCGCGTGCGCCGGGCCCCGGCCGGCCCGCAAAAACCCCGGGCCGGCGATTGCGCGAGCGGTTAAACTGGCGCGTACACGCGCTCGTTATCCCCCGCGCGGGCCGTAATGCCGCGGAGTTTAGAGGGGCGCCGGCGCAAGAAGCGGCGGCCCGCCGAAACCGCGCCCCCTTCCTAACGAGATGCGCCCCGGGAAAAAGGCCCGCGCGAACAAGGTGTTAACGGGCCGGCCGGCCCGTAAATCTCCGGGCGGGCCCGCAGACAGCGCCGGGATTATTGCTCCTCGAATTCATTAGGGGCCGCGGAGGAAGTCGGCCGGGGATGGAGCGTCGGGGGCCGTTAGCCGGGCGAGCCGCGGCGCCGGGGGTGGGGCCGCGCCCCCGCAAGAAGCCCCTAACGCCCCCACCCCCCCCGGCGGAAAAGCCCGCGGCCCGTGAAAGCCGCAGCTGCGCCCGCGCCTGCGCGCGGCCTCCTTCCCCCGCCCGGCCGCGCGTACGTACGCGCCGAGATGAATGAACCCGGCAATTCGCCGGAGGGGGGCAAGGACCTGCGCGCCGGAGAGCGAGTCCTCTATCGGGCTCTATAATCTCGCGGCGCGGGCTTCCCTCGCGGCTCCCGCGGCGCCGCGCCGCCGGCAGCTCGGGAGCCTGCGACTAATGCGCCGGCATTCGCGCGCGCGGCCTGCCCCTGCGGACGCGGGCTCAATACCGCCACTCGCGGGTCCATCGGGCCCACTAATCGGCGCGGCGCGCCCCGAGGAATTTCCGGCGATGCCCCAGCGCAAACATTCTTCCTTATCATTAGCCCGGGGATGGGGCCGCGCGCGCTGATTAGCCTTGGCCCCGGAGCCGCGCCGCGCGGCACCTCCATACCCGAGGCTCGATCGGCCTCGCTTGCCACCGGCTTTCCCCGCCTCCTGCGCGCCCGGGGCTTTTTGCCAAGCGGAGGAAATCGCCGGCGGATAGATAGATCGGCATTAATCAATCGAGCGCGCAACGCTCGCGCGCTTCCGCTAATGAAATCGGCATTATCGCCGCGGGCGGAAGCCCAATCGGGCGCGCGCGTCACGCTAAATAAAGCGCCCTCCCCCGCCGCCCCGGGCCCGCACTCGCAATCCGCGCAGCCGCCGAGCGCCGGATCCCACGCCCCGCGAATTCCCCGGGGATAATAAAGCGGGCGCGCGCTTTCCCCGGCTTCCGGCCGCCAAAACGCCGCCGCCGCCGCCGCCGCCGCAGCGCGCGATTAACAATCCATAACGCGCCGGGGGGGGTAATGCCGCACCTGCTGGTCCGGCGCGGCGGTAGCCGTTGAGGTGCACGTGCGCCGCGCGGCCCCCTCGAGCGGAGAAACTGCGCCATTGACGGATCGGCATAACGAGTCTCCCGAGAGGAGCGGCCAAAGAAAAGGGAGAGCCGGTTGAATCGTCGCGGGCGTGTGTATGTGCGCCGGGGACCGGGGGATCAATCGGCCTTGCGCGCAGGAGCCGCGGCGCGCGGCGATCGGCCCCCGAGCCGCAGGAGCAACAAGACGCCCGCGGATGATGAGGGAGAAAGGCGCAATAGGAGCGGGAGCCGGGAAGAGCCGCCGCGGGCGTGTGCGAGCCGCGGCGATTACACCGGGCGCAATTATGTCCCCGGCCGGCCTCGCGCGCCTCGCGCGCCTCTAATGGCCCACAAAAGTTATATCGCGAGCGGAAATTTATCCTTAATGTGTATGCGCGCGGGCATTCCGAGGTGTTGCTCCCGCGAAGCCGAGGAGACCCGCGGCCCCCGGGTAATGCTTCGCCGAAGCCCCGCCGCCGCTAATTGTTTATAAAGCGAGGGGCCGCCGCGGCCGGAACTCGGCCGCCGCCGCCGCATCGATGAATTTATCGCCCGGCCCGGCTTCTCGGAGCGCGGCCTTTTCCACTGCCGCCGCGCAAATCGCCCGGCGAACGCCCCTCGCGGACACCGCCCGGCCCCTGCCGACGCCGGAAGCTAATCGCCGCGCCCGCGTCCGAGAGCCGCCCCGGGCAAAAAGCCCCAAAGATAAGGCAGGCGCGCGCGTAACCGGCCGCGGCCGAGGGCTCGCCTCGGGGCCCAAGGCGCGCCCGAGTTTCTCCGCGGCGAGAGGAAAGGCTGAATGAACGCGCGCGCGCGCGCCCGACAATGAATGGAGCGCGGCGGCCGGCACTTTCCCGCGGCTGCGGCGGCGGCGGCGGCGGCGGCGGCGCAGTGACAGAAGACAGCCGCCGGGAAAAACGGGCATTGATTTCGAAAGGAAATCGCCCCCCGGCTTCCGCCGAGGCCCCCTCGAGCCGGGCTGACGTAAGCCGCGAGGCGCGGGGCGGAAAAGGAGCCCATTTACATAAGGCGGCGGCGGCGGCGGCGCGCGGGGGCTCGGGCCGATCGGCCGATCGCTCCTCGGGGGCGCGATCGGCCCAAAAGCCCGCGACGGTGCGCCGCGGGCCGGAGAAAGCCGGCCGGTGGACGGCCACACCGGCTGGTGGGGGGAGAGCCCCACCGAGGTAGAGCCGCCGGTCCTCGGCGGCTGCAGCCGCGTTCCCACGATCTCATGAATGAACTCGCGTGGCTGCGGGGCCCGGGTGGGGGTCCGCTCGCCCGAGGACTTCCCCTCCCGGCCTTCCTCCGGGGCTTCCTCTCGCGCGGCCCGCGCCGGGGAAAAAGCGGCAGGCCGGCCGATCGGCGCACGCACTCGGCCGCGGCGCGCGCGCGCGCAAGGGCGAATTTATCGCCAGGCCGCGCGCCGGCCGATTTTCATTTACCGAGAAGAAGACGTCGTTACGCGCCGCCCCGGCTAAAAAGAGGAGGGACGCGCGCCGATGGTAATTGCGCCGCGCCGCCCCGGCCCCCGGCCCCGCCCGGCTAATAGAATATATATGTGCCGCGCTAGCGAGAAAAGGCGTTATGCCCCTTTTTATGCCCCGCGCGCGTTCTTCATTTCCCCTTTTTACGGCGCCGCGTCGCGCCCCGAGCCTGCCTTTCCACGCCGGCCAACTCGCGTCCGCGAAAACGGCCCTCGGAGCCCGTACTCGGCCCCGTGCTCGTGACAGGTCCGATCGACGCGCTCCCCTCCGCCGGGACCACCCCGAAAGCCGCCTGCCTCTCCAGCCGAGGACCTGCGTGCGTAAAAAAAAAAAAAAGGCCTCCGAGAGAGATGGCCCTCGAGGCCCGCGTCGATCGCTCGCGGACAAAGCGCTGCAGCGCCGAGGCGACTGCTACCTGTTGCTACCCCCGGCGCGCGGCCACGGCTAATGGGCCGCCGGGGAACGGGCCACAGGTGCGCGCCGAGCCGGCAGACCAGTGCCCCTGCATCCCCCGAGCGCCCGCACAATGCCCGCCCCGGGAAAGCCCGGCATTGTGCGCCAGCGGACAAAGCGCGGGGACAAGTGATTCGCCGGGGGTTCCGGCGATATCCTCGGGGACGGACGCCCCGGCTCCGGCGGCTCTTTTCTCCGCCGGTCCGCTGCCTCGAGCTTCATTCGATTAATTTTTCGCAAGAGGATCCCTGCGCGACTTTCTCCCGCAAACTTAATTTATGCAACCGCCTCGTAAAAATCTCTATTAGCTTTAAAGGCCTTTTATCGCCTCGAAAGTTTCCTATTACCCGTAATTTCTTTATTTGTCCTAGGCGTGACGAGCGAGGCGCCGCGCAATCCGAGGCGAGCGCGCGTTGCGCCACTCGCGCCGCCGGTAACTCCCCCGAGCGGGCCGCAGCCCCCGAGCGCCGAGCGGATGCATCCGGAGAGCCGGGCGTATGGACGCGCCGCAGCTGGCCGCCGAGGCTTCATTGATGAAAAGCCGATGCGCGGCGCGCCGCCCGCGGCCGCTCGACCGGTTGGCCCGCGCGACCTGCCTTACCGGCGACGGGTTCGTCAGCGAGCGACCGCAGCGCCGTTCGATCGCGCGCGCGCGCGCCCCCTGCCTGCGGCTCATCGAACCTCCGCGCCTCGGCCGCTCGCCGGCAGGTGCAGCCACCGGGCGCTCCCTCGCCTCGGCGGCCCACGCCACCGCGGCGGTGCAGCTGGCTCCTCTCCCCCCCAGGCCCAACGGCGAACAAGTGCACGGGGACGCGGGGCCCGATCGCGGGCAATTAGCGCTCGATAATTGCGCGAATCGGCTGTTCTTTTTGCCGGCGGGAGGCCGTCGGGCGGGAATCGAGCTGGCGGACGGGGGGTGGGGCCGGTTCGGGGAAGGGCGATCGGCAGCCGGGAGTCGGGGGCTCGGGCCTCGGGAGGGCCGTGGGAGAAGGGACGCGGGCGGGCCAGTGGCCCGGCCGGGCCGGCTGCTCTTTGTCAATGAGCCGGGCGTCGATCGTGAATGGAGCCCTCGGCCTCTACGCGCCTGTGTAATCGAAAAAGGAAGGCCGGCGCGCGGCCCGGGGAGATTCGCGCGTGGGAAGGGCGGCGGGCCTCGGGAGCAGTCGGCCGCCGCTGGGCCGGGCCCTCCGTCGCGCCCATTCGCTGTGTGCCGGCCGAGTGACGAGGCGGAAAATGCGAGGGCCCGGGGAGGGGCGGATATCTCGCGCCTCGGGAACGGCCGTGGCGGCCGCTCCGAGTTTCGGCCGCGGGGCCGCCTCCGCGTCGCGACGCCCGCGCCGCTCTCCCGAGGAAGCCTAACGCGCTCGGGAGGCACTTATCAATCAGGCGCATTATCCGGGGAAGCCTCGTTTTTCCTCCTCGTATCATCTCGGCTGATTGGTTCGGGGAAGGCGCCGTCGGCCTCTATTATGATCGCGGGCAATTCACCTAGATTCTCTCCCTCGTGCGCCCAGCGAGCGGCTCCCATCCCCGGGGCTGCCCGGCTGCCGCGCGATATTATCAATTTCCATTGGACGGCAGATTAGGCCGAAAGCTTGCCCGGCTCTGCCCGTACATTAGTGTATCGGGCTCGCTTTATGTAGATAAGGCTTTTTTTCCTCGGCTAACTAATCTTTACCGAGAAATGATCTTTTTACACACGCAGCGCACTAAAACAATTGTTTAGACGCGATAACGGAGGCTTGTCACGCTCAGACTCCGCACTGATCACCGGCCGCTTGGCGCAACAGCGTGTAATTATTTCATTCCTCGCAGTTGAAATATACACGAGAGGAGAAGAACGAGGTGCACGATTAAGAAAAACGATCAAATGACTAAATGAGCGCTTATTAGTAGAGCCGGGCCGTCCGCCGGGCCCTCCCGGTAATTGCCGCTCCTCCGCGCCTCCTCTTTTTTTTCTCTCGGGAAAGCTCCTCGAGGAGTTTCCCGGGCGGGCCGCCGCCCCACACGTCGCGGGCGCGCGGCCGCCTCGCACGAATAATCTCCGGGGGCCGGGGAAAGGGCCGCGGGAGCCGCGACATCCGATCGCGCGCATCGATCGGGATCGTGAGAACGGAGAGGGCCGGGGCCCGGATCCTGCCGCCGCGGCCGGGGCTTTCTCCCGCGGGGCGACCGCGCGCACGCCAGCCCTGCGGTCTGCGCCCCCGGCCGCGAGCGGTCCAGGGGCCCCGCGCCTCCTCCCGCGGCCCGGCCCCGAAGCCTTTCAGGTGCACCTCGGGCCCCTCGGCTACGTGCGCCCTCCCTCCGCCCGCCGCTTATGCAAGTTTACTCTCCGTGTAAATATCCGCCTTTGTCCGCCCCGAAATAGCCTCGGCTTTTTTCTCTCGCGCGCGCCGAGGGCATGTGTGTGCGCGCGTGCGTGTGGGCCCGCGGGCCGCGCCCACCGAGAGCTCGGACGCGCGCGCCGCCGCCGCTCTTTTCTCCAAAGGCCCGCCCGCGCCCCGGCCGCGGGGAGGACTTTCCTCGGCCACCGGATGCGCCGGCCATTGTCCGGGAAGGGCCGGACCCCCGGACAATTGCCCACCGATTGCCCTCTCGTTACCCCGGGAAAATAGATCCCCCGGAAAAGTCACAACACCGAGTGTTGTCCAGCCTCGGACAAGGGGGCCCACCCGGATTCAAGCTTCGCGCGCTACGGAAGCAACCTGCCGGCCCCAAGCCCTGCATCCTGGGAACGCCCGCCTCGACCTTTTTTATTGCAGGTGCTCACGCATTTTTTTCTCTCTCCCGATCTTTACGATTTCGGGCGCACACTGCCCGATCATCGGACCTACTCTAGCGCCATTCCGCTCCTCGACCTGTTGCACCGAACTTGCCACGGTTCACGGGCTGGCCCGGGCCGCCCGTGGACGCGCATGCCCGTCCGCTCGAGCCTTGATTCAAACTTTTCCCGGGTCAGAGATCCCCCTCTTCATCGAATGGATTACTTAATACAATAAAAGAAGGGCAATCTTTACAATCCTTCAAGCGTGCTGTGTCAAACAACTTCCGGAGTCTTAACGAGAGCCTTAACGATCTTTCATACGTACTCTGTGTATACACAACCATCGTTTAGCTCTCTATACAGAATTGTTAGTCTACGCTGTTTATAAAATAGTAATATTATTAGACTTTGTTCTACTTAATCGATACTCCTTTTTCCACTTTCGAATACTACTCCCACCGGCCTCAGCCCAAATACTTTGTTATAAACAATCGGTGGCATTTCGTACATTGTTCGTCATTCACGTGGAATGTGCCCTTATGGCGTTACTATTGATATTTGTCCAATTGTTGAAAAGCCGCTAGTTTAAATATTTTGAACCTGCGTACAAATAAAGAAAGTCTATCTTATCCGGGATCTCGGGCCGAGTTATCCGGTGCGCCCGAGGTCGCGGCCGTCCAACGGAAAAGTGGCCTTTTGAGGGGGCCGCGGGCAGAGCCCCGCCGCGCCACAAATGGGCCTCGCCGCGGCGGATCGCGGAAAAGCCGGGCGATGTATAAGGCCGGCCGGAGCTCCTGGGGGGGAGGAGGAGGGAAAAAAAAGTCCGCAGAAGTAGGGCCCGGCGCGGGACGCGGCCTCGAATCCCCGTGCGGCGACGTCCCCGGCGAAGCGGCCGTTTGTTTGCATAGCTGGCCCCGCGGGCGCATGCCTCGCGCACCTTTTGTCCCCGGGCTGTTGTGAGAGGAAGCCGATATATATATATATATGTGTATCTGGCGGATTATTGTCAGCCGAGCCGCGGGGAACAATGCCGCGCGCGCGTCAATTACTCCCCTGTTTAGCGACGGCTCGCGCGGTAAGCGCGGCCCTCTCGCAATCTCGAGAGCGGGCCCGCCGCCCCGGGCGAATTAAAAGCCCGGGCCGCGCAATTGGCCGGCGCTTTTGCGTGGGTACGCGCCGAGCGCGCCCGTAATAATTGAGCGTGAGCGAGAGGAGCCCGAGGTTGTCGCACGCGTTACGCACGGCCCGCACTCTATTCGCCCGCGTAAAAAATATTTAGCGCGCTGACCGAGAGCCGCGCGGCTTTCGCACGGCTCTCGCGTTATGCAGCCTCGGCCTGGCTCTTTCTCTCCCGGGTCCCCACCCCTGGCCCTCGTCCGGGAAAATTCGCCGAGCTCCTCGTCTAGTCGCGGCTAAACTCCCTGCAAACCCTTGCTGTACGTGGCTCGCCCGCATCGGCCCGAGTTGAAGCCTCGGGGCCACTCGATCGAGGCTTAACCCTAGCCCGCTTATACAAATGTTGTCCCGGCCCGGCCGACCAATTTATACCGCTAAATTAACTCAACAGCTTGCACAATGTACTCTGCAAACCGAGCCGCAAACTCTACAGAATAAACTTTGTATATAATCTAGTTTCTTGTAGCCGAGTGCAAAGCTGACATTCGCAAATAGACATTGCTTCCAATTGGATTATTCGGTTAAGAAATTACCTATCGGAAAATAGAATGATCCTCGCAATTAATGTGACCGGAGAAGGCCGTGCAGAAGAAAAAATGGCAAAAAAAGATCCTCTAAAAACTACTGGCAGTAAAATCTCCGTATTGATTGTAGACATTATCGTGCCGAGATTGATTGATGACACCGGTTTAGAAAAGAAAAGGATAATTTGAGATAATAGGAATACAGTAGGTTTTCCTGCGATATCGATAAAATTTAATATTTGCACCGGCCAGTCGCTTTAACGAGGCTTTTTCCGCGGTTTTTTCCGCAGGCCTAGCATCGTCGGGTTGCCTCGGTGGGCAGTGCAGTTTCTAGGACCGTGATTTAGCCGGCACGTCTTGGAAGGCAGAGTTGGGAGGAAAAAAGCGGGCCGTCGTTTTGGAGCCGGGCAGCAGCAGCCGGGAGGAGTCGGCTCGGGGGCGGCCAAGTGCCCAGTGAGTCACGGCGTCTCTCTCTCTCTTTCTCTCTCCTTTCACCGAGAGTGAAAAATCGCTTCAAATCAACTCGCGCAATTAAGCACTCGTCGCAATGTCCCTGGCGCAGCAAAGAAAGGCGGTGGGGACTTCCTGGGCCGAGGCTGCACCCACGCGGCGGGCGCAGCCGGGGAGGGAAGAAAGGCGCGCGGGCATGTGCAGGAGGGTCGGGGCGGTAGGTGCAGGAGCCCGGGCTGCTGCGTAAGCGGCGCACGTGGGTCACGCGCGAGGGCCCGGGGGCCGGGGGGGCCGAGGAGGGGGGGAGGGGGGGCCGGCCAGTGGGGGGCCTTAATGAGGATGCCGCTGATTATCCAATTCGTGAATTCTCGCTATACATTTTCATCGGGCCGGTCTAACGACGCCGGCCAACGAGATCGACTGGCCGCAACTCGGCGCAACTCGCCGCAAACGCGCCCACCCTTTTTCTCGCCGGCGAGAGATTGCGCGCGCGCGTCACCCGCGCTAATTAGGATGTTAATTTGCCGCGGCAATTGGGCCCAATTGCGCGTACCTGCGGCGCGCGCCGCCAATTGGGCCGCAGCCGGCCCGCGCCGCCGGCTAATTGCCGCCCGGGGGAGCTTCCTGTGCGCGCCTCGATTTTCGGCCGACGCCCGCGATCGAGTGGGGCCGGAAGCGCCTCCCCTCGCCGGCCCCACCCCCCAGCCCCGGCGCGACGCTTCGTTTGCGCGGCTAATGCGCCGGGCGCGCGCAGGGCTTTAATTGGCGGGCCGGCCCCGAATCCCGGGGCGCTCGGCCCGACTTCCGCGCCGGCCCGATCCCGCATCGGCCGGACGGCTTCCGACGCCCGGGGCCCGGGGCCCGACCCGGGCGCCCTCTCCTGCCTGCGCGCCCCGGTGCGCGCGCTCCTACGTCAATTTGGGGGTATTACGCTACTCGCATCGTGACTCGCGGGGCCCTCAATCAGGATTTATTGGTATTTATGTGCACTTACCTTGTAATACAGTGGGGCTAATGGAGCTAATCGGCCTTCGAGTGGCGGGCGGCCAGAAAAGATGCGGGGAGCCCAGGGGGAGGCTGCGCCGCCGCGCCAATCATTTTTTCTCCCCCGGGCCCTCGGCCCGCGCGGCGCTTCCGCTCGAAAAAAAAAAAACCCTCGGCTTTCCCCGGGGCCGGGCGATCGCGTAATCGCGCGGGCGAAAAACCCGCGGCGTCGGGAGCACCCGGGGCCGGAAGCCCCTAATGGGCCGGCTCGGCCGCGGGGAAAAAGGGGCCCGCCGGTAGGGGAGCATGCAAAGCGCGACTGACTTACCGAGTGAGCTCTCCGGGTCGGAGAGGTCCGACAGCGAGGGCACCTTCCGCATGGCGAACGCCCCGGCGAACCGCCCCGGGATGTTGGGCACGAGGCCCTCCTCCTCCGCGTCCGAGGTCAGCTCCTGCTTCATGTACTTGGCCATCATCATCATCACGCCGCTGCCGGAGATGCCGCCTAAGCCGCCGCCGATGCCGCCGCAGCCCAGGAAGCCGCCCACTCCGCGCGCATCGCGCTGCAACCAGACAAGAGAACACCTGTTACTTGGCCTCCTCGAGCACGCACCCTCTTCCGGCCCAACACCTGCCAAATGTCCCCGTGTGCAAACAAGCGGTTCACCCACTGCCCACCGGATTTAAGCAGCCCACTGGTTTTCTGCTTTCCTAACAAATCGGCAAATCTCAAAGTGTATCGAGTGCAAGTGTTATATCTAGGTTTCATCTCACTATTTTTACTTATCGGGGTTTTTGATGATTGACTCAAATCTGGACAATTTTTATACGTATACATATATTATTAATCATTCGTAATATTAAATCAGTTTTTCGATATCTATGCGAAAGCGGGCGTAAAATAGAATTCCTTTATTCGCCAAATAATGTAATGTTCTATTTCAGCACGGCTATAGGGATTCTAATTAGTTAAAGGCTAATGGTTATTTTACTAAAACTGTTCCAAATACAAACTAAATCTTCATAGGCGCTAACAGCGCCATTGCGGCGAGAAGAATGACTAATATTGTCGGTTGTAATTCAATTGTTATTAATCCATTTTTTATTTCCATTATCTTTTAATATGATTGTATATTAATGATAGAATACTCGTCACTAATGCATTGTTTCATATTCGAAACAATTTAGTAGTAATTTTCCTACTTTTTAAAAATATATATTGATCAAATAGAGTCTTATGTCAATATTATTAACCAATAAATTCAATAAAAATTAAATGACAATTAAAGTCTTGTATTGTCACAAACGTACCAAAATATAGCATAAAATATAGCACATAAAATATAGCATGTTTATTGACAAATTCGCTTGAAAATATTTTCAATGTGTATACTGTAGAGCACCCGTAGTAGAGTAATCTTTTAATTAACTAAGTATATTTGCAACATGGATGTACTCGTAGAGGAATAAGAATAGTGGGATAAAAACAAGTGAACGAAGACAATAAATTCGAAACAAAGAAGCTACTGCTTTCGTCATTCCTCACTCATTTAAAAAGTAATCTAATTTTAGCATTATAAATGCTAATGTTTCCAGATGAGTAATTAATGAATAAAATAGATTTTCGATAAAGAGATTTTTATAATAACATAAATTTATAAGCCGAAAAGTTTCTTAAAATAACTTTCGCATATAGTCTTTGAAATATTATGCCCAGTTATCGCTAACTATTACCCACGATATATAGACAAAATATGTCACTCAACCCACTCGGAGAACATAAAATTTAATATACTATTAGTTGAAGTGCCCTCAATTTTCTACTAGGGACGCATAGCCTGTTGCGAGCATTATTGATTCTTCAATCCTTAAGCTAAACTAATAAATTATTGTAACGTTGTTTCTTTGTACTTATTTGAACCCAATTTTTTCATTCATATTAATATAGAACATTTAGCCATTCACTTGATGTCAAAAGTGGCTGTCGTTTAGAAACAATTCACAAAAGAGATTTAAGAACAAATAATAGTACGTGTTATGTTATTTAGAAAAAATATGTAATAAAAATACAAATCAGAAATGAAAGATAAAGGGAAATTAAAAAACACAGAGTGCACGGTTTATTTAACGAAAAGTATCATAAAGTATAGATGCACGAGAGAATGAGGTGGAAGGTTGAGCCCGAGGCGAGGCTCGAGGTGCGATTCGATCACTCCGAGACTCGTCTCTTTTCCCCGCACTGCATCCGCTCGGCGTCTATATAAATAATCGCATTTCCAATTAACGGTGGATAAAATCGGGTGGTTTTCATAAACCTGAAAGCTCTCCCGGTTTAGCCGGTGGAGTTCGGGCGGGGGTCGGCTCAGGCCCGATTGGCAATTAAGCCCAATTTGTAATTGGAGCTTATAGGAGTTTCGCGTGCGGCCCCTCGAGCGGAGCCTGCATAGGAAGATTTACGAGGTCTCGGGCAGCGCCGACGTCGCGCGAGCGAGCACAGTTTCGTAGGGTCGGATTCATTGTTTCGCTAAAAGCGCGAGGGCGTGAACGAACGCGGCGAATGGGGAGAAATCACGCGGCGGCGGCGGCGGGGCCCTCGCGAGGAGGCCCGGCCCCCCCCCTCTTCCGCACAGGTGCGCCGCGGACGGAGGGCAGCGAGGGTTGCATGCACCGGGGGCTTTAACGAGCTGGCGTCCCGGCGATTTCTCGAGCGATTCCCGGGGCGATTTCCGATTTCCCGGGGGCTCGCGGGCCCTTTCTTGCGACGCGCCGCCGATCCTCGGCCTCGGCGACCGGGCTTCTGGGAAGGGAATGGGCCCTCGGCGCAGGGCTGTCGAAAAAGCCCCGAGGGCCCCGGGCTCCTTTTTCTTCCCGCGGGGCTTTGCGCCGGCCGCGGCTCGGCCCTCGGGACATGGACGCGGTCTGGCCGCGCGGCCGAAAAATAAACCTGCTACCGCGGCTGCGCGCGGCCCTCGACAGGGCCGAGAAAAAGACCCGGGGGCACGCAAAAAAGTGTAGGTATTGTATCGCTCGAATGGTAATGGCCGAGTTATTTTCTGCGGGCCTCTTGGCGCATCCGGTGCAGTCGGCTGGCTTATCTCTCGAGGAGCGTCGGCGAGCCGAGGAGCGAGGTTTAAGGTTATAACGCACTCGGTTATATTTGCGCTCGCCGAGTGAAATTGGCCTACAGTGTAACTATAACATAAGCGATCCGGCGACGGGCGGCATTGGCCGGCGAGCCGAGGGAGAGCCATTGAGCCGTGTATACGTTGCCGAGAGGGGTCAGCTTGTATAATCGGCATTAATTCGGCCCTCGATTCGCCCAGCAACAAAGCCGGCGATTCTTCGCCGCGCAAAAAGGAGACGGGCGCTCGGGACACGGGGGCGGCTCCGCCGCTTCCCCGTACGCCGCTATCTCCGGCTTATCGCGCCTCGCGCGTGTACACAGCGCCCGGCCGGCGCGCATCTAGGGCCGCCGCGGGGCCGGGCGGGAAAAAGGCGCGGGCGCGAGGCCCAGCGGAGCCGACTATTATTAGAGGCATTGGCTCCGCGGGTTATCTCTCGCGCGCCGGCGGCTCCCGCGAGTCCCGCTCGCGCAATCGCCGTTTCGCAACGCGATTCGCTCCACAAACTGGGCGTCGGCGCGCCGGCCTGCCGCGCTCTCGCCGCCGCCGCCGCCGCCTCTAAAAAGAGGGAGCAGCGGCGCATCCTTCGGGGGGGGAAGGGAGACGGAGCGTCGTAACGGGGGGAGGCGCGGGCTCGGGTGCAGCGGACGCCGCACAAAGAATCGCGGGCAAGAAGCACGTGAGCGATCCGCCGCGAGCGTGCGCGGCCCGCGCGCCGGGAAAAAGCCCGCGACGAAAGGGGGGAGGGGCGGGCGCGCGAGGAAAAAACCCCCCGAGCGCCGAGGGCCGGCCGTGGGCCGAGCCGTGGGCGCACAATGGCCGCGCCTCAGACAAAACCGGGGAGCGGAGCCGAGAGCGCCCCGGGCGCCCGAGCCCGAAAGCTCGCCCTCCGGCCGCCCGACTTTTGCCGACCAACGGTACGCCCGGCGAAAGCTCGCGGAGCCCCGGGCGCTTGCGGGGACTCGGCCGCTCCGCTCGCCCGCCGGGGAATGAATCGGCCGCGGGCTCTCATGAATGGACGGCCGGGCAACCTGCGCCCGCGTCTCCCGAGCGCTCAATGGCCGAGCGGTGGGGATAGGCCGCAGTAGGGCCAGGGGGGCCGGCCGGCGGTCGCGCCTGCCTGCGCCCGAGACCCGACTCCCGACTCTCCCGAGCGCTCCGAGCCGCCGGCGGAAGGGGGCCGGGAGAGAGGGTGACCACTTGACCTTCGCCGCCGGCTCAATGAAACGCTGCGCGCCGCCGGTTGCGTCAGCGCCGCTGCACCGACTCGAAAGCGCGAGCTAGAATCGGAGCCGCGGGAGCCGCGGGAGCCGAGGCCTCCCCCGCCCTCGGGAGTTGGCGGCCCCCGCGGCAGATCGGCTCCGGGCCAGCCGCCGATCGCCTAGGAGCCCTCCGCGCATCCGAGTCGGGGGACGCCCGAGGATTCTGGAGAGCCGCGCCCGGAGCCTTGGCTCGGCATACCTCCGAATAAATTTAGCCGAATCTCTAAAGATAAACATCGGGAACTGGATAATCCCGTAATGTACACACACAGGCGCGCGGCCCCGCCGGAGAGAGGGAGAGGGAGAGAGGGGAGTCCGTCGGCCCGTCACCGATACACATTTCCCAAGCTTTCCATAAAGCAGAGGAGCGCCGGGGACGCGGGGGGCCGAGGGGCACCTTTCCCAGAGGCCCGGCGCGACAAAGCCGAGAGACGAGGCCGAGAGAGCCGCGGAGAGAGCCTCGAGCCCCGCTCCATTGACGGATCCCCGCGGGGCCCCGAGACGCCGATACTCAATAGGAAGTGCGCGCGCGGAATACCGAGCGCCGCCAGCCGGCAGCCCCACCTTGTGTTCTAACCCGGGTATGAGGCTAAAATTGAACCGAGGCCGGCAATGACAATGAGCCCGAGGGGCCAGGCCGGCCCGGGCCGCTTCCTCTTTTCCTCCGTTTCGAAAGCGGCCCGGACTTTTCCTCGCGCCTACGCGCCGAGCCGCGGCCCCTACATGGCCTGCCTGTGGCCCCGGCCGCGCCAAGGCCTTCCTAGGGCGCCTTTTCGCGGGCCGCCGCCGCCGCGCAATCGTCGCTTTCGGCGCGCTCCGCCGATCGGCTACTCGGCCCCCGGGGTACGCGCCGCCCGCCGCTAATAAACAAGCCCCGAATAATGCGAGCGCGCGCCAGCTGCCGACGTCAACGAACCTTTGCGCAATGCGCCGGTATGGCCGCCGCCCAGGCCCGAGGAGCGCCGCAGGAGCTCATGAATGGGGGCCGGAATTAGCCTATGAATCGCCCGGGCTCGCCCCACCCGCGCGAAAAATTACGCTGGCCCCGGAGGATTTCGGCCGCGGCCGGACGGCTCCGTGCCCCCCTCCCGGTTTTCTATATTAAGCAAGCCGCGCGGCCGCTCGCCAAAGTCAAGGAAAGGCTTTCGCAACGGCTCCGTAACAGCGCCGCGCTAGTGCGCAACTAGCCGCTGCGAAAAAGGCAAGGCTCGCGCGCGAGCGCCGCGGCGCGCCCAGCCTCCGAAAAGGGACGCGGGGAAGCCCGGGTGGCAATCGTCCTCTCGCGGGCCGGCCCAGCCCCCGGGGCTCTTCCCCGAGGCCCCCGACACCCCCCCGGCCCTTCGCGGAAACGCGCCTCCGCCGCTCAGACATGCAAATCTATTCGGCTCGCGCATAAGACCCGCGCCGCACGTACGCGCTCCTCTGAGCTATTATTGCCAGGGGCCGCAGTCCCCCGGGGGCCGAGTCCGCCCGCGCGACACGGTATATACTCCCGGCTGTATCAATCGGTTGGCCAGGGGATCGCCCCAGGCATCGGCTCTTCTTTTAATCGGATTCGATCCCTCCCACCGCCAGCTCTTGCCTCTTGCCTGGCATCTCAACAACTGCACGGCCGCCGATCGCCCATTGGAAACAAAGTTCGATCCACCAGGAGGGATTTTTACAACCGCCGCGTACGAGTTTCGAAATGTAAACGAGTACGGTTTCGAGCTCTTCCCTGCCAATTGTCCGCCTGTTATCCAATTCACTTTACCACCTCTCCGGCTCTTAGACGCTGCTTAATGCCAATGATTGTTTTCCATTTCTTTTACAGGACTATTTGCCTCGATTAGCGCGACGGAACACACGTAGAAAATTCTAATTTAAACTCGTTTAAGAATTTAGTCTTGGAAAAAGTTATACTAAAACAACGTCACATTTGAAGAGATACATCTTGTAGAACAAGATGATTAAACAAATAGTAATTAAAAAGAATCTTCACAGCGATTAAATGAATGTGCGTGGAAAACAAGGGTTGTCGTGAATAGCTTCAGTAGCTAAAGAATGTTTTAAGTTTCTAAAAATAGTACAGTACATGTACTGATTAAACTAAACAGTAAATATTAAGACGATGAACACTTGGGAAGTTTCCCATATCAGATACTATTATTTGAAGATAAATAAGTAAATTCTTTAAAAACTACGGTATAATTCGAATAATGATAATGAGTCAATAATCTTTTAATTGTTACGAATGAACACAAATCATAAGCCAATATTATTTCCCCTTCTTAACGATGAAATACTTTTATTTTTTTAAGTTATTTCCTCAACAAGCTCAAAATCATCGTTTTAGTTAGACCGTATAAGTGAGTATACTATTATGAGACTCTACCTTCCTCTATCTGCACTCTACATAATCGATAATGTTATCGTACTCTAACTACGAAAATAAAAAAAGCGAACAGCATAATCAAAGAACGTGTATTCAAGTTTGTATTCAAACTCATACTATTATTGATTTGTAAATGTGTTGGATCCAAAATGGAATCGTTATTCTGTTATTTTACAAAAATAGATAATTAGATTAAATAGATAGATAGGACAATTAGTTCGTAATTGAACTCGGCGTCATTGTAATGAAACCTGGAATGAAATGCGTGTATATATTTACCGCGCTAGTCTGCTATATGTAGGGGGAAGGTAGTTTCGATGTTTACATGAAAAATGATAGATATCTCTGAAGATTAATTGGCGCGATGTAAGGAAAGCTTCTCGGAAAGCTTGTTAGGATGATTTGCCAAAAAATCGTGGCTCACTATTTAATTTTTAAAATAATTACTAACAAAGAAAATCGTTAATTTAATAAAAAGCCTTATTGCTCATAAAAATCTCCAAATGCGCAAGAAATGCGCAACATGATAGTGTGAGGAATTTGTTCATTCTATAAACAATACAGGATTGATTACTTCGATTTAGAAAAAAATTACGATAAAAATACAAAATATGAAAAGCGTTATCGTTGATAGCGTTGCGCTATCGATTTTTCGAGTGAATATTTTGAATTTTCTTACTTTTCTAATCAGATGTCGTGATATAAAACCTTATGCTCAAACAAACAAGTAATAATGACCATTCGAATGTTTCGTGCCCATATGATCTGCGCATTTATACAGTTGAAAACGCCGATGACATCTTAAATCGCAAGTGTAATCGTAGTGTACTTTTTCAAGCATTATTTGTCATTCCGCCAGAAATAAAGCATTTCAAACATGGTTCAGTGTATGAAATATACCAATTGTATGCTTTTGTTTATTTTCTTTTACGACTAATTCAAAGAAAAACATCGGAAAACATCGTTCTGCTTTTTATAATACGAATGTGTTTTGTTTGCACATATGTATGTAGTATTTGCATATACCAGAAAGACGAAGTATTTTATTCTGCATATTATTTAAAAGTATAAAAAAGTGTAACTTATACATGCGCACAAAAATGCCTGAATTAAATAAATAAGACGAACATTAGCAATTCAGTGTCACAGTGATGTATGCAGTTGTTTTGTTTTATCGCATCAATAATTATAAACAACGTAATATAATCATTCGCTTCATAATTATTATAATAGTCACGCGCAAAAATGGAAACAAAAACTTTACAAAGTCGCATAAAAGTTTAAACAAAGTTTCAAATAGTAAGCAAGGAAGGAAGAAGACGAATGACAAAATAATGTGTATCAAAGATTCAGAGATTGCCTGACACAAGCTAATTATAGAATTTAATAATCCTAAATAAGTTATAATAATTCTTCGGCTAATGTGATATATTTATTGAATATTATATTAACATTATACAGTTTATTGCAGCTTTAATGAAGCCTCGAACGAAGGAGTATTTTTGTACGGTATCCGAATTCAATAGTTCAAATAATTATCGCGTCGACGAGATGGAAGTCCCCGTGGCAAAGTCTTTAGGCAAATATCAGGCGGCCTCGCAGGCAGCTCTTGAGTCTACTATTTTCGTGCACAAATTCGTAATTGAATCTGAAATGCAGGCTCGCGGCTTCGTCTTTCCGCGGCTCTCCCGCGCACAGTTGGCCGAAGAAAGATGTACATATGGGAAGAATAAATCCGCGGGAGCTCATTAGCCTCGCGGCTGGCGAGTTCGCATCTACAGATAAGTCATTCACTCGGTCATTCAATTACTCGGCGGCGAAATATTGCAATAAAAGACAGTGGCTCGTTTCGCGTGGCTCTTTGTTCGAGGGCCTGCACTGCTGCGTGGCTGAAACCCAAGAGCGCTCGAGACGCGCGACACGAGGCGTAATTAGATCAGATAAAAAAGCGGGAGAAGATGGGAGATCGGGCGAGGTGGACGGGAGACCGCCGGCGCGCCGCCGCCGCCGCCGCCGCCGTCCCGTGGCCCTCCTGCGGGCGTAAATATAAAACCCGAGGGGCGCACAGAGGCGCAAATGCCGGCTGTGGGCCGAGGGAAAATCCGCGCGATCCGATCGCCCGCGCGAATTTCAATACGGGCCGGGCACTACACGAGTCATCGCGCCGCATCGCGCCGCTCCCCTTTCACCATATTAATTCACGGAACGTTTTATCGGCCGGGCGGCGCGCACTGCGCACGGACGCCTCGCTAAGGGGCCGCGATATACGCACTATCAAGCCCGAGTGTTTTTCGCGCCGCGCGCCGTCCAATCGACCGCCAATTTAATCCCCCGGTGTGCTTTTGATCGGAGATTGCCGATACAGCCGTGCCCTAGGTTAGGCTCTGGCGCGTCGCGTCACGCGGGGACAATGCGACGGCCGGGGCGATAAGGGGCCTCGCGTGGCCGGGATGCATTTGCGGGATTGCGGGAGGCTTATGGGGGGGGGAGATCTTTCCGCGGAGTGCGCCAGCTCGGCCGGCTCATTTACCGCGCGATCATTGCGCGTAAACGCACTGGCAATGGGATCGACGGGGCAGACGGCGTGGAAGACACTTCCCCGAAATTCAATAGGCCGTCGACTGACAAATTCAATCTTCTTGTTTGTGTGCTTATCGATTGGCTGGGGCGAGGCGCGCCGCAGGCAATCGCGTCGCTTATAAACAAAGCGCGGGCGTCGCTGTAGGCATTCAATCGGCCGGGAGAGAATAGCCGACGCATCAACGTTTAAAGGGAAAAATATCTTTACAACTGCCGAAAGCCGGCTCGGAGACGCGGCGTAGCCTTCACAACAGACGCCCGAAATAATCGATGCACCCTTTGTCATTGTCACAGGAGCGGCCGGAGCGTTCGATCACGCGCGCCTAGACCTCGGGAAGGTCAGGGGGAAAGTCAGGGAGGAGGAGGATGATCCGCGCGGACCGGGTCGTACCCCCCCTCCTCACCCATTAGCCCGCAGCGCGGAGAGACGCGCGGGGGCAGGAGGATACGAGGCTCTGAATAAGTGAGGCGGTCCGCTCGGGCTCCGCGCCGGCGCTCCGAGGATCTCCCGCTGAATTATTCGCCGCCCGGGCGAATATACACGCGCGCCGCCAGAAATCTCGTAACGATTTTCCCGCGCGACTCATAATCCCATTAATTCGCGGACGCATTTAGCCGCGGAGGCGCTTCGATCGGCGGGGGGCGGCTGAAAAATGCACGCGGACCGATGCCGCACGCGGCCTTTTTATGCGGCCGTGTCCTCGCGAGCGCATACCTGGGGAAACATTGATGCTGTTCCCCGCCCCCCGCCCGCGATTGAACCAGCCCTGATGAATATAACTCGGGCGCGATCGGAGCGGCCCACGGCGCCCGCGGCTTTTCCCCCCCAGTCAATGGGCCATTTTTGCCGCGGTTCAGACATTCCCGATTAAAGCCGCTCGGCATTAATGCCGGCCCTCATGAATGAAGATCGCACGGCATGAATCATTCCGGCTGTTAATTCATATTTGATACGGGGAGCGTTGGGCGCTTGCGTCACTCGCCGCGCAACTAAAAACTGCATATATATACACACACACACACGTGTAAATGCATATATGTATACATTTGTATATATGTACGTATATCGGCAATTGCATTAGCCGGCGCAACGTGTACGTATAGGTACAGGCCGAGCCCAGAGCTCCGGGCGCCTTTAAATAATTAATCAAATACACTCGGCGGCTTGGGATATTGCAATGAAAGCGAGCACAAATCTCATAGGTTTATCTCCGTTGTGCAAGAGCCGGTGCAGCGTTTATTGCACCGCATGCAAATGAGCTCGCGGCAGCCGCGTATAATAGCGGGGAGCTTATTGAAAAAGTCGCGGGCGCATGCATATATATATATACATATTGGCCGGGCGCAAAAAACCGCTCGCGCGGGGTTTCCGGTTTTCCGCGTGCCCGGGGGGCTGGTGGGCCTCTCCGGAACCCCCGGCGACGGCATTAGCATCGCGGCCCGGCTTCCTCTTCCGTGTCCGAGCGGCCAAGAGAGCAAGCTGGACGCGTATCGGCGAGGTGTCGCCGCGAGGCTCCTCGGGCCGCTCGGATCGAGGGTTTATTTTGGCCGGTGGCGCGGCAGCTGCGCTGGGGGATCCGCCCCAGCCGCCGGCGCATATAGTATTGTCTTACCCGCGTGGGAGTTTTCCTCTCAGATGCACTTTTTCTCCGAGGTGTTGGGTTTCCGAGGCGGAAGGCCGCCGGCCGCGCGAACGAAAGTTGCATTTTCTCCAGCGGCGGCGGCGGCGGCGGCGGCTGGGCAGCGCACGAGCCGCGGCC
Organism: Sycophaga agraensis; assembly: GCA_018906755.1. Taxonomy (NCBI): domain Eukaryota; kingdom Metazoa; phylum Arthropoda; class Insecta; order Hymenoptera; family Pteromalidae; genus Sycophaga; species Sycophaga agraensis. Next base: position 5,372,753 of record JACCIE010000002.1, on the reverse strand, counting down.
GATCGAGCTCGCCGATTATTATGCGATTCTCGATCGGCGACCCCCGGGATACGAGCATGTCCGATTGGTCCGCGCGCGCGACCGCCTCGCTTATAAATAGAGCCGAGTGGCTGCTTTTCTTTCGGGAAGAAAATCAATTACGACTCACTGCGATTAAAATAGCCGGGGGCCGCCTCCGTGACAAAAGCTGCGCTCCGCTCCTCGAGCCCGAGTGTAACAATTGTGTAAAGCTGCGGCGAGATGTCATTGAATTTGGTAAAGCAATTATTGTACCTCCCAAAAGATTCGGCCCCCATTTATTGTACAATCGCACCGTTGTTTAACTAACTTTAAGTCAATTGATAACCAAACTTTTCCTCGAGCAATAAAATTTTCCTACTTCATTAGAAATTGGGAGGCCGAGTGGGCGTTGCGTAATCGGAGGTTGGCCTCCGACTTTTTCTTTTTCCTTCTCGAGCCGAATTCCGGATGGTGGCTCTGGCCGCGAGAGCCGAGCCGAGGAATCCCTAGGACGGCCGGACTCTCGGTATTATTGGTCAAACAAAAGCCGCGCCCAGTTGCAGAGGCCGATGGGCAGACCCGTGAAAAGGAGTCAGCTTGGGAAGGAAATTCGCAGGTTCTCACAAGCCGAGGCGCGGGGGGCGTCAGCTGCGCCGGTTGAAAAAGCACGGCCAGTGGCTCAATAGAAAGATGCAATAACAATGGGCCGGGCGATCATCCGATAATGGGGTGAATTGCCGCAGGGCGGGTGTAATGGGCCCCGCGGCCCTAGAGCGGGGGACGGGCCGCGGGCCGGGTGGAAAGGAGCCGTCGGGAGGCTCGGGACGGCCGAGGCCGGGGCAATTAGGGCTATTTGGCGCGGTTATCGCGGCTGCCGCGGCGGCGATCAGGCGAATTGGCCATACGTGTGCGCGTATCGCGGCTGCTGCGGCGTTATCAGCCGGGACAATGGGGCCGCGGGGCCGCGGGGCCGCAGCCGCCGCCGGGAGATTATCCAATTAGGGGGCGCTCGGATCCGCGGCCCCCGGGCAATTGGCCTCCCCGAGAGGGGGTCAAGCCCTCGGCCGCCCGGGGCCAATGAGCCGGGCCATTGTGCGCGCGCACGCACTCGTGGCTTTCCTCGCGTGATTTCTGCCGCGACAATTAAAGCCACTTACTTTTAAGGACCTGTGGTCGATCGGGTAGCCCTTCCGTGCTCCCGGGGCCTCTTCGTAAAAGTCTTGTTCTTCTTCTCCGTAGTCATACAATGATTCCATATCCATTTTCTGCAACAGAAAAGACGGGGCGATTAGCGTGCGTGCGTGGCGGGAGCGAGTGCACCCTCGCGATAAGGATCCGTCCCGCGTCCCCTGGACATGGATAGCCACGCGGCGCGCCGGGCGGACTCGAGGCCGCGGCGCTCGGCTAACGGGCCGGCTTACGCCGAAAAAGGGAAAGTATCGGTTAGCGCGCGCTCGGGGACGCAGGGCCGGCGCACCGGGAAATAAATCCATCGGTAAACGAGAGCCGCCGAGGTGCACTCGGTCTCCTAGCGGCCGGGACGTCATCTAGGCCTAATAAGGCGGGGGGCAGACGATCGGCGGGCGGAGGCAGGGCTTAGCGGCCCTCCTCCGGCGAGCAGCTGCAATAAAAGCCCTCGTTAGATAACGAGCCTGCTAAACGGTGTGAAAAGCCGGCTAACGAGGGGGCGTGCGAGCCGCCAGCTGGGAGACCGGCAAACCGGCAAGCCGGGAAAGCGGAAAAGCGCCGCGGCGAAAATAACCGGGCGTCGATTAGGAGGGCGCAATCACGGGGCCCTGGGAGCGGAGCCCCGAGCCGAGGCCCGAGCGGCCCCGAGCTTTCCCGGGGAAACAAAGGGGCGTCGCGCGGGCCGCAGATGGAGTGTTTTAAAGGGCCGCGGGGGCGGCCAAGGGTTCGGGCCCCGAGGCCCCGGGGCCGAGCCGAGGACGGGGCCTTGCCCGGGGCTTTCTCTCTCCACGAGGATCGAATTACCCCGCAGGCGCTGCAGGCGTCCGAGGCGGCCGGCGGGGGAGGAGGGGCCGCCCGGCAGATGGTGGGCCGACGCGAGCGTGCGAGCCTCCGCCGGCCCTCCGGCCCTCCGGCGCCGAGCTCGCGGATTTCCCGGCCCCGGGAACGCTCGAGGCCCCCCGGCCCGCGGGGGACGCCCCGGAAGCCCGGCCCTCGCCGGCTTTCCCGAAAAGCCCCGCGGCCCTCGAGGAGCCGGGCGGCTTCTTTCGGCGGCGCCGCGCGCGTCCACTGGCCGCTCCCGGAAGCCGGCTTCCCCGAAGCCCGCCTGCGCGGCTCATGCGCCGCACGTGTTGCCCGCGCAAAGGACGGACCCGCCCGCGGCCAGGCCTCCGCAGCCCGGCGGCCCTGCCTCGCCCCGAGGACCGGGCCTTTGTGCCGGTAATTGGGGGGCGCCGCGCCCCGCCGCTCAGGTGCAGGCCCCGGCCGCCACCAGCTCCCCCGGCCCGCTTCCCCGAAGAGGCCCTCTCCCGGGCCGGCTCCAGGGCGGCGGCGGCCCGGGGAGGCGCCGGGGACTCTCCCACGGGGCGCGCCGCAGCCGCGCCCCATTGTTCGGCGGCCCGAGGCACATCGATTACCGCGTCATCGTCGCGGCTGCCAAGGCGCCCGGCTCCGGTTGCGCCCCCGCCACTCGCCGGATCCTCCCGATCATGTGGGCCCCGCAAAGGCCCTTAATTGCCCGCATGCCTCGGCTTACGCGGATGCTGCGCCGCGCCCTCGTTGCCGCCGAGCGTTTCGTGGCCCGATCGAACCGCGCCGGGGACGCCTTACAATCTACTCGACGCCCCTCCTCCCTTTGTGTCCACCTGACTGTGTACACCGACCCGCGCGGAGCTGCTTCTGGGACTAATTGGTAATCGGTGTTTGGACGCGGACGCCCGATTTGCCGACGATCACGAGGGGCGCGCGGCTCGGATTCGACGGAGCCGGTGGTCCTCCTCCCGAGGATCGGTGCATCTAAAGCCGAGCGGGTGGCAGCCTCGCGAAAATGGCCGATGATCCGGGGCGGAATATTCCTCGGCGAGCTGCGGCGGGAGCCGCTCGGCCATATCGGCGGCCCGCAGCAGAAGACGCGCGCGCTATTTCGAGCGAGTCGGGCCGCGAGGGGGGCAGGCCATCCCCATCGAGCTCTGGCTGAATGAACCCGCGGCGGCGACTCCGTCAATTATTCAGGAGCCCGTTAATTCACGTGACATACAGCCGCGGGAGCCGCGGGAGCCGCAGCGCCGGATGAAATTATATACTGGATGTATAATGAATTCCCGGGCTTTCAATTGGGCTCATTGATAATGTAGCCGAGGTGAGCCGAGGTGGCAAGAGGCGGGAGGCGCCGGGCCGCTGCGCCCCCGGCTCCGATGATGAATATTGATCTCGTGCGCCCCAGGGATAATCACATTAGCCCCTGCGGAGATGTCGCGCCCCCTGCGCGGAACAAAGGCCGCGCGTCCAAAATTACTGGGCCAATCGGTGGCCGGCGCACCTGGCCGCGGGCCGATAATGCCGCACCTGTTCGCGGTTGAACGAACCCTCGTTTCGCGGGTTGCGCGGGCCGCGCGGGGCCCCGATCGCCTCGGGCCCCGCCGGGCCGGCTGCAATTTGCCGGGCGGCTGGATGAAAAGCGCTTGGCGCGGGCGGGGGAGGAAAGCAGCCGCCCTGTGGGAAAGGACTCGGGGGGCCCCTCGGAGGCTGCATCTCGCATTCATCTGGCCGAGCGAGGAGGAGCGGGCGAGCGGAGCTCGGCCGAGGCGGCTGCGGCGGCGGCGGCGGCGGCGGCGGCGGCGGCGCCCGCCCCTCCCCCGCCGGTTTTTGCCCCGGGAGCCCGGCCGGGGCCCCTCTGCGGCGGCCGCGCTCTAGCCGATCCGGCCCTCGCCCCGTCCCCCCGGCCCCCTCGGGCTTCTCCCCTCCCCGCGCGCCCGTACCCACTCGAGGCGGCCTTTGGGCGAGATCCGCCCGCGGCGATCGGGAGCCGCGGCGTTGCCGCGTGTATACACGCCGGAATTAAAAGCCCCTGGGCCGTGGCGGCGCGGCGTCTGCGAGTGCAGCTCCCGGCGCGGGCGGGCCGCGGGTGCCGCAGGTGTCGTCCCGGCTGGGAGTCGAGCGCGGCCGGCGCGTCGGTGGGAAATCGCGTGCCGTGGGGCCGCCGGCAGCGCCGGGCCCAGCGCCGAGCGCCCGGCCGAGCGGCACCTTTCGGAGAGGGCCGCTCCTCCGCTCCTCCGCTCCTCCGCTCCCGCCACGTAGACAAAGCGAGCGGCAGGCGGCGGCAGCGGCGGCGGCGGCGGCCGAGTGCCCGGCCGGGCCTCCTCCGCCGCCGGGCTGTTACATCGGCCGGCGGGAGCGCAATTGCGAAAAGGGGACGCGTTACCCGAAAGCCACGGGCGGCTCTCGAGGGCCCAAGGCCGCCCGGCTGCGACGGCCACCGGGCGCCGATCTCTCGCCGAGCGGAGCGGCCCAGCCTCCGCCGAGTGCCGCGCGGCCGGAGTGCGTACAGCCTCTCGGCAATTAGCCGCCGCCCGTGAATCAGCGCTGAATCAGCCGGCTTTTCGCTTTTTCCCCCAAAGAATGCGCGCGCGCTTTTCGCGGCGGGCCGATCCCGAGGATGACGAACGGCCGCCGACGCCCGCCGACGCCCGCCGACTCCCCACCCGCCGCTCGCGCCGCGCCTGCGAGCTGCACACGCACCTCCTCCGCTCTCGCTCGGTCCCTCTCCCCCAATTCTCAGGGACAAGGTTTCGCGCTACACGTGCATCGGGCTAATTACACAGCTGGCCGGCCCGAGGCGTCCGCGGAGAGCAATTGTTCCCAAGCGGGACAATAACTCTTGGCCGAGCGGGGCCCGAGCTTGTTTGCCTAAATGTAACCAAATACGTATCTAGCTCAAACAACCGCGCGGCTATTGTGTGGGCGAGGAAGCCAGCCGCGCAATAACATCTATCGCTCGAGATAAAAAAGGAGTGTATCAGTGCGAGGCGCAGCGGCGCAGCGCTAATTGCCACAAAGCCGGGCCGCCGCCCGGGACTCGCCCGCGGGGAACAGGTGCCCCCGGGCCCCGGGCCCCGGCCACCCATCATCGGTCCACCTGCCCCCATCGGTCCCGCTCCTCCGCGGCCGATCAAAACAAATATAGGCCGGGGCGCGTGGGCGGCCCTGGCGCAACCTCGGGGCTTTCTCAAGGCGTCGCTCCTCTCGGGCGGGCGGCGGCCCCCGAGAAAGGGGGAAAAATCCGCGTGCACACGTGCGCCCGAGGCTGGAGGCCGGGCTCTATTTTCGAGGCGCTGCAGCGCGGCAGCATCCACGCGCGGCACCCGCGGCACGCACACAGCCGCGCGGCCGCGCGATTCATTCAACTCATTCATCCCGTCGCTCGCTCCCACTTCCTCTCTCGGCTTCAATGGCCGTACGCTCCACTAATTTATTCTCCATTTCTCCCGCGTCGCAGTCAGCGGGCCGACGCTTATCTGCGGCTGCTCCCTCCCTCGCTCCCTCGCTCCCTCCTCTCCCTCTCTCGGATTTTCGTCGGCCTCGCACACGCGTTGGGAAATCAATGGGCCACTCGCGGGCGGCGCGGCGGCGGCGGCCGCAGCCGAGATAACGGCGGCGGCGGGGGGGGCGCCTATCTCTCGGGATTTTTATGCACCGATCCTCCGCGGTGCAGGGCTCCCGGTTGCGGGGGCGACAGGGCCCGGGCTGCGTGGGCGGCCGCGGCGGCGACGGCCTCGGGGAGGTAAACAGAGCCGCGGCGGGACTTGTTGCGCCCGGGCGCCCCCCCAGCGGCCACGAGAGCGCGCGCGCGCCCGCGCGCCTTTCAAGGTTATGCGCCTGGTGTCGCGATAAAGCCGAGAGAAAAGGAGGCGCGGCGGAAGGAGGAGGAGCGGGCCGAGCTTTGGGGCGGGCGGCGGGCGCGCGTACCTGGGGCTCTCGCCGGGTCCTCTGCTCGCGCGGCGGCGAGTCGGCTCCTCTCCTGCCGATCGCTGGCCTCGCGGGCTGCCGGGGCTGGGGGGCGCCGGCGGCCGGGCCTCCCGCCGACTGCTCGCGGCTGCTCGGCTGCTGGCCGCGTGGGCGGCGCGCTCGCACGGGGGCAGGAGGTCCGCGCGGGTCCTCCCAGGCACATGGATCGCCGGCTCCCGGTCCCGCTGTCCTCGTCCTCCTCGTCGTAGTCGCCGGTGCGCTCGCGCGTCGCCCGTCCGCGCTCTCGCTCTCTCTGGCTGGCTCCTGTGGCTCGGCTGCACGGGAAGCTCGCTCGCTCGCAGGCACTCGCAGCGCACTGCCGGGCCGCCGCGCGCCGCCCGGCCGCCCGCGCCGAGCCGCCGCCGCCGCCGCCGCCGCCGCCGCCGTTCATGAATGGACCTCGCGCCGCCGCGGGCGCCGCCACCGCCCCCTGCCGGACGCTGCGCCGCGACTCCCGAGTGCCGACCCGCTCCCCGAGCCCGGGCCTCCGCCGGCCCCCGGCTCCGGAGACCCGGCCGGCTGCACTTGCCGCTGCACGCCCCCCCCACCTCGTTTATTTCTGGGCCCCGCAATGCGCTCGCGCTGCGCCCGATCAACCGCTTCTATTTTCGGCCGTTTGTCTCGCTAAAGCACTGCTATTCTGGTAGACCACCGGCCCTCTAACGACACCTCCGCGCACTCGGCCCGCGAGCCCGAAACCCGACGTGAAAATTCAATCTTGCCAAAAATTTATGCCGCCCCTTGGAGACGATTATCGCCAGTTGCCCTGCCGATCGATGCGTCTTTATTAACGGGCCGCTCGACGCCAGCCTCGCGCCTCATCGCCCTTGCCCCCGCGTTATTTTTAAGTCGAGCGGAGAATAAAAACGGGCCCGCGGCTTCCTTCGTTAATTACGCAAAAAATGCTCATCGGTCCTCCTGTGCGGACGTTTTCGAACGATGAAGGAAAAGAATAACCGACGCTCGACACAATGCGCTCCGCGCGCGCCGCAGCGTATAACATCGCACGGCGCTCTGTGAAGGAAATTACGAACCGACTAACGTCCAGTTAACGTATCAAGAAGATTTCAACAGTGACGCAAGCTATCGCAATCAATGAATTGCAGTGTCCAAAGATGCCTCCGCTCGTATATACGCAATGCAGCTAACGTACGGCTTGAGCGTCAAATGTGCACGATAAAGGGATTCCGGATACCGGATCCTACATTTTTTCAAAGTGCACTTTACAGTAGACGAAACTGTGCAGCCGCGGCCATCGACATTGTACATGTACGCGATTTACAACTTTTCCTCGGTTCTTCAATGTTTTGACCCGTCTGAAAAACCACTTATTTATGTAAACTCGATATTTCAGCAGACTGTTCCCCGAAGCACAAATAATACAAGCTTGTTTTTATTATAAGAAACACGTTCGGGCCTTTTCACGTATTCGACGCTCACTTTATTATCATGGATATATAATTCATATTACATAAACTTTATTATTCAATTGTGAGAGGTTTTATCGTCAACTGTTTGCACTAGAGTAGGCTACTCGCTACATCCCACTTAGACGGTCTACGTGCGCAAATGACAAGAAAAGCTTCTTCGATAACATGGAATAAAGTTAAATCCAGCGCATAGGTTACATGGCGATCTCAGCGGGGTCTAAAAATAAAGCCGCCGCGGCGGCGTGCAACTGCAGCTCGGCTACGGGCCGAGCGAGCGCCCGAGAAAACACAATAGACAGATTATTGACATCCGCGCGCGCCTCTCGCTCAATACTCATTACCATTGCACTTCTGATCGTGTAAATGGGCAATTATACAAGCCGTCGATGGCGGTAGCGCGATCGGGGAATCAATGAGGTCCGACCTCTTGTCAACATGCGCGCCTCGGCGGACGCAGCGCGCGACTTTAAAAAAAGCCCCGCGCGCCTATTCCTACATTATTCCGCGGGGGTGTCGCCGCGCAAGAAACGCGCGCTCCGCCGACTCCCGGGGGCCCTTATGACGCGCGAGGCCCGCATCGCGTATGTAAGCCGGCCCGCGAGCCCCGACGGGCCCCGAATCCCCAATGAGTCGACTCTCGTGCCCGGATTCGCATTATGCGCGCCTCTCTGCACCTGCGCGCCAGCTTTCGTTTTCGGATCGAGCCGTTCGAATAATCGATCGCCTCTATTATGCGCGAGTATACTCCGATGTTATGCACGGGACTTTCAACAATGGCTTAGCGCACGCTTCTTTCATTGCTTTGTCGTATGGCGATCGAACTTGTGCTCACTTCGACTCTACACTCGTTCCTTGATCAAAATTAGAAATTTGGATGCGGAGGAGCAAGATGGTGGGGGAGAACAGGGGAAACGCGTGCTCTCCACCGAATATGTTATACCTCCGGTTTTGTATTCAACTTCTTGCGGCTTTTACAACGCCTCACAACTATGACGAATCCTAGATAACTTCATTTGCTACTATAATTACTTGGCCTAATAGAACAATCAATTTTTCTATTAAAGGACACGTACAAACGTCCATTCCCTTAATATCTACGCGTAATGTCTACACGTACAAAAGAAAATTTTAGAAATATTATGTCATTTAATCGTAGAATTTTACTTGTATTTTCAATGAAAAATCTTTTCTTCTTCAGACCATTGAACGCAAACAATTCGTTGCTCCATTTTTGCCAAGTTAACTTTTATGTGCGACAAAAAATAATTAAAAAATTAAACTATTGGATGAAAAACGAATTTTATTGTACTCTACTGAAAAATGTAAACCGCAATAAGTAGCTTAGCTAGTCTGAAACATAAGATATACTAATATGTATCATAATAGTATGCCTTTATTGTATACAATCAAAAATAATATTTTGTATGCTAGACTTCAATATAATTTATACTCACGAATTTCAATGCCCGCATAGTTATAAGTCGAATATTCTACTCAGTGTTGTATAAGTACATTCCTTAAAATAGTTATTAAAAATTCTTTCTAATTTAATCTAAACTTGGAAATAAAGATTTCGAAAGACATCTGCAATATTTATACACAAAAGATAGATTTTTATCGAAAATATTGTTTGGATAATTTGCGTTCTTTCTCTATTTATATAAATTGATATAATTATTAATAATGCGTAAAATTGAAAATACATTTTAAAAAATATCATAATTATTAAAAATGGATTTTACAATATAGGTGCACTTGTTCAAAGAATAAAAAAGAATAAATTTTTTATGACTATTGATTGATTTTTGTTACTACTTGATTATTTAATAGAACCAGACATTTGCTAGTTTTGTAAGTAAATAAAGAGTATGTAAAACATATATACTGTTCTGTGAATAGTTGATATAATTTATTTTAAGTCTTTAATTAAAATAAAATTATGAAAAATAATACAAAGAACAATAAATATTTTTTGCCCGTATAACGACTGCTGTTATATGATAACACTTTAATCTCGGTAGCATCTTTTCTCTCAAGTCTTTAATATTTTTCTAATATATTAAAACAAAAGTTATTTAACTCGAGATTTATTAATAATATATTTCATGATCGTACATCTTTTTAATGCGACATGTACTATTCAACTTCATATCGTAAAGCAATTAGAAAGCATACTTTAGATACTAAAAGTATAAAAAATGTTTTAATTTATAAAGTCGAGCAGTGTTGTAATAGTTATAATAGTTTATTCTGTAACAGTGAAATTCTCGTCAAAAACGTAGATGGTATTATCATACATTTTGTCGATGAACTGCACTATTTACACCTTTTTCAATGCGTTAAGTCGCCAATTGAAGCACTATATACATAGTTACATTACTTAAATTGGTTATCTAACAATAACTACGTTTGCTCGATATAACATAATGCTCGATCAGTATACTTCTCCTGAACACTACTTCTTATTACTTAGATGTGCAATTCTTACTTGATTAATTAAAGGATATAAAATAGAGCAGATATATTGTCTAATTGAGTAGTATATACGAACATTACGCGCTTATGTATAAATTCACATTATTATATTTATATTTATATTGGTAATAAAGAAAAATATTTACATTAGTATATTTCAAACTAATCTTCGTAAAATAATAGTAATTCTTTAAGTAATCCTCAAATAAAAAATTAACTGTTTTTCAAGACATTCGGTGGCCATTCTGCACTCTTTTTGACTGCATTTTTTTAAACTTTTTTTTTAATTTCACATTTAAATTTTTACTTAAATTATGCATAGAAAGATTTTTACTTACAAATGATATAAATGGTTTTGCAACAAAGTTTAAAAAATACAAAACTTCCACCAAAAAATTGAAGAATGAAAAATTTCAATAGTTACGTCATTTTCAAATTGATCACTGAGTTACGTAGTTGTCTTACTCAACTGTCGATTTACCATATATTAAAAATTGAGCGATTGAAATAAATTATATCCAAAGGAGGCTCTCTTATTTCGGCTTGAATGGTGTTTGCCACAGTTTGCTGCGTTCCATTAAGGAATTTTACTCCCAGATAATTTTATCAAGCTTGATTCAAGCTTGATTCTCTTCGACTGCCACAAATTTTTGCTCATTCACGTGAGTATTTTATTAATTGTTTTATTAAATTTATCTATTCTTAGTTTACTTAGGTTCATAAATTGATTAAATAATTGTTACCTTTTCTATGTTTTGGTAAACTATCCACTTTTTCGTGTTCATTTTGTAAATAATTAACACAAGAATAACAATAATAAAAATTGAAAGAAACTAGAATAATATAACTTTCCACTAATTTCCGCGAGCAGCGCTGTCAACGTTACCAATTGATACGTAATATATAGTAAAATTCTAGCGCTTTTCTTATCATTTACAAAATTATAAATTAATTATATGTCTACAATTATCTTATAAAATATACTGCATATATTTGTTTTTTCAAATGATAATGATCGTCACAAGATAATTATAATTATAACTCAATCCTACAATGACTTTAAAAATCAATGAAAAAGAATTTCTAATTTTTAGTACATTTTTACTCAAAGAAAATGTTATCATTTTTTACTTTTTTTTATATTATTACAATTATAACAAATATATATATATATATATATATATATATATATATGTGTAAATATTGTATATAATGTTTATCTAATAATGTTTATCTTATTTTGTTAAATAATCATCGTGTAATATAATTTTTTCAACATCAATTATCACTTATGTTTAACAATCAACAAATTTTTTTATTATAGTTTTAAAAATCTAGTGATTTTACGAAAATAACGCTATATTTAGAGTATTTGCTAGTCTATGAAATTTGTTAGTCACAGAGTGGTATTGTTCATGCTTTTGTAATATATACTACATCTTACCCGTCACATAACCTAGCTGCTACATCATTGAGTATATCACTATATCGTCTACATTCTAGTTATCTAGATTCTAGTATCGTATTGAACGTATTACTTGGTATTATTCGTTTGAGTCAGTTTGCGAAAAGCTGGTGGTCTGGTTTTGGAAGAAATATCTAGTAAGTATCTAGTTTATTATATTAATATTTATTAATTAACTTACAATATGTCTATTAAGAAACTTGAAAAATACTTACGTTGATTCAAGTTTTAGGTAATACGTAAGTTTGAGAATTTATAACCTCTAAAGAATGTTACAAATAGGTCATTTATACGATTCATTTCAAACAGTTATATAATAGTAAATAATTAATTCTTTTTCTTGAAATGTTCTAATTTTAGGAAAAAGGCAATAAATTAACACAATGTTGCTGAAACGTATTGCTGTATCAGTTCCTAAACTGATTAGGCGAAATTTGGGAATCATTGCTCCCTTGCAACAAAGTACTGATCTGATACAAAAGTTGTTCATCGATAAAATTCGAGAATATAAGAGCAAGTATGTTAATTTTGATATACTAAGCTTTAAATTATCAATTTTAAGTATAAAAATCGCAATCATTGATACATTTTGTCCAATATTTCATTAATTTTCTTTACAAGCAATTGAGATAAGGATGACTAGTATCCATTAGTTAAATTGTAATTCAACAACCCTATGTAAACTGAATGTTAAAATAACAACTACCTTAGATTATTTTATTATTTTTAAAAATATTTGTATTGTAACTTTTAATTTACATGCAATTTGTTGGTATTTACAGAGGACCAAAAATGAGTTCTTCTCCTGAGATTGAAAAAGAATTAAAAGCAGAATTAGAGAGATTGAGCAAACAGTACGGTGGTACGACTGCTGATATGACTAATTTTCCTAAATTTAATTTCCCAGGTAATTATAAAATTTTTTTTTTAATTATAAATATTAGTAACAAAAATTCATTACAATTTTTACAGAGCCTACAGTGGAGCAGCAGGTTTCTTCAACAAAATAAATTAGATTATCTGTAATAATTACAAAGGTATAGAATAAAAATTACTTATTAAGATTGTTATTAGAGGACATTTAGTTAATTATCCTTTCTAACATTTTTTAAAAACAAAATAATTTACAATTATAATATAGGTTATCAACTCATTTTTGATAACATGACATCAATGCTTTCTGCTAGAATAGGCATTTGACATTTTATAGAAATCATTTTAAATATATTCATTGTTCTTAACAAGTTTTCTTTTGATATGAGAGTCATGAAAAATCCAGAGCAAGAACATCGTGGTATGATATTATTTTGTTTAACTTCTGAACATTTTAAACATTTTACATCTTGAATGATATAATCCATACTTTTTCGATTCAAGATGTCTATGAGAGAAAATTCTATTTGTTCATTTTCATAACTTAGTTCACAATGTGGACATTTCCAGACAGATCTATAATAAATTATAATAAATATTGTGTATAAAGAACGATTATTAATTAAATGGAAAATGGAAATTACTTAGTTTCTTCGACATCTTGATAACTATCTTTACATAAATCAATATCTCTAACATGATTACAATTTTCGCATAATACTTCTGGTAAAATAAACGATGTGCAAGGATCTTTCCATTCCGCTTTATCGCTAAAGGCACCAACACCTAACAATCTTAATAAATTTCTATGTAAATTTGCAACTTCATCTTGTACTTGAGTATCCAAAGACAACACCTTAAAAAAAATAAATTCAATTGATAAATTGGTAATATTATTATTATTTTACCTTTTATTATGTAAAAAAAATATTATATATTCAAATAAATATTTTATTGACCTTGCATATTGCTTTTGCTAATTCCAGTGCAGGATTTATAGTTACATTTTTGCAGTTCTTTTCAAAGTTAAAGTAAGGATGTTCTTCAAAAGTTAAAATCTTTTCTGGGAATTTCTTATAAATTAATTGTATATATCTAAAAATAGAATTGTTTTTTTTAATTTATTTAAATTATAATTAGTATAATCTACGATTTATTTTTTTAATACATTTGATTTTTAATTTAAGTATATATAAATTATACTCACTGAAAAAGTTTCTGAGACATTTCACCTGAGATAAATTCTTTTGCTAATGCAGTTACCTCTTGTGGTGTTTTAGTTTGCATTTCAGTATAAATAGTACCAAAATATGTAGATATTGTTTTTGTAAAAATATCTTGACACCTTTCTAAACATATGTATTCTACCATGTTCCAATTCATAATGAATTCTGCCTAAAATTATTAAAGATTTAAATTTATTAATTTATAAAACATTTACAAAAGTATATATTTTTACTTTGTCAGACTCTTCTACTTCTTGAGATTGATTTTCTTCACTTATTGACTTTTTTTTAACTCCAGCAAAATTAGACTAAAAAAGAACGTTATGGTCACAAATCAAAACATAATTTACTTATTATTAAATAATATTTTATTCTTACCAAATCTAACCAAATTAGATAATCCCAACTATTACGAACATCAAAATGTATACTGTGAAAAAGTTCCTTATTCGCAATTGATTGTATAATATACTGCGTGTAACTATATGCATCATCTGACAACCGTTTTTTAGTACATAATATAACTTTTGTGAAATCTGCAAAAATGATCGTTGCACCCAACCTTTGCATCTCTGAGACCAATTGAACAAACAATTTTTTAGAATAATTATGCAGTGTACGTCGTAATGCTGGATCGTATAAAAAAGACAATGGTGAACGTAACCATCTATTTCAATCAAAGCAAAGAATTAAGAATTATAAATTAAATATTAACACGATGTAGAGATACTTATTTGATTTAGTAAACAAATAAAAAATAAGAAATTTACTACACCTATAAAAATGAATAAGTAGAAAATCGGCATATGGATTTTTGTATTGGCTAACTTCCCTTAACCAAGTTGCAACCATTGATTTTAAAATACGAAAAGCTTGTCCACATAATGTAGTTTCATCATAAGAAGGTAGCACTGGAGCTATCCCATTATTTGTTGCTATATCCTGCGATTATAATCATTAAAAAATGAAATAATCATCTAATAAATTAAATTAAAAATAAAAAGCACATACTTGTAAAGATTGTTGTTGGGCAGCATGAAAAGCAACAAAAGCATTAGTACCATCAACATCATTAATGTGATTTGACTGAACTAATGCAGTAACAGCTAAACTTATAACATCCAATTCAAAACAAACATTAGAGTAGGCGCCAGTATTATTTATTATACAATTCGCACTTTCTTCAAAATCCGTTAAAAGTCTTTAAAAACATAAAAAATAATTTTTGTTAATCATGTAACCTTATTATAATTCCTTTATTAAAATTAATCAACAATATAAATACAATACAATATTAACACAATATCGAGATTTCATACGAATTTTTATGGACAAACATTTTAAGTGAAAATTTTGTTAATTGTAAAACTTATTAAGAAAAAAGTAAATTAAGTTTTAATAAAACAATATTATGTACATTAAAATAAAAGTATTTATTAACTACCTGCTGTCATCGTTTTCACTTCCACCAAAGTCAGGTTTTTCTGTAGATGACCACCATAAAACAAAATTGGCTTTTTGTAAGTGCCTTGCATAAAATAGATCTGCTCCAAATATAATTATATCAGTTGGTAAATTTCCCACAGGAGCATGAAAATAACGAGATTGTTTAATCAATCCAACTAATACATCTTCACTTTTAAAGTAATGGCGAAGCATGATTTTAGATCCGACTCTTTGCCAATCAAGTGTATCATATAGATTGTCTAAATCTTGTATATGTAGTTTAACCAATGGAAATTCGTTCAAATATGGCATTTTGCTCATTAAGATTGATGTTGCTTAAGAAAAAGTTATTGAGTAATGATTTAATAAAATTATTGAAACATAATAGTGAAAAAGTGAATTAATTTTTATACCAATAGGACTTTGTACAGAAATAATCGTTGGACCTCTAGACTCATTTTTATAGTTTTTCAAAACACTTTGAAGTCGTGTATAGATTACTTTAATATCAGTTTCTATTTTGACTTGAAATTGAAACGATTCAGGAGATAAATTAATATTGTCAATTTCACCTATTTCAATTCTAAAATATAAACATTCTATTATTATTTTTGATTTTCGTAATTAAATATTTTGAAAATTTACGGAAGTTTTTTTTCTTACGCTTTATTTCTTTCAGACACATAAAGTGTATTCATATTAGGCATACGATCAGTTCTAACTGTGTCTAATACAAATATATGACATGTTTTAGTATCAGTCAAAAATAAACTCCAAATAGCTCTTCGATAGTTACTACTAGCAGACCAATGATGATATAAAAATATTTTTTTGATACTTTCGATCTAAAGTATTTAAAAGAAGTTGAATGAATACGTATTTTTAAAAAAAACTTATACGAATTTAAATTAATATTCATACATTTCGTAAATAAGGTTGTGAAGCAATACTTTTATATGTTAGTTGGTCTAAATGAAATGTATCTGTTCCATCTTTCAAGTCCGCAATTGCCTTATTGTCTACAGTACACACACAACCAAGTTCCATTATGGCTCTAAATTCAAGAGTCATTTGAGTTTCATAAATTCCTTCAATGTCTGGATCTGTTAAATCATACATTAAAGTCCTAAAATCAAAGTCATATGTTCATTTAGATAAAGAGTGAAATAAAAACTTCAATATATTTTAAAGAATATTAGAAATGTACTGGCTGTGGCATTTAAAGGTTTTTTCAGGAACGGAATATCGATATAAATAATAAACTGGTCGCGAACGTGGTAGTGTTTTGTGACACTTTTTCCAACAAACATTTTCAGTCTCAGTTTTCTCAATACGTGTATTAAGATAAAATATTCTTGGTACTATCAAACGTAAATGATGTAGTTCTTGGTCAACCAACACCCACAATTGAAATAATCCGGGTTCATTAGTTTCTGTCATCTATATATTCAGTATACAAATTTAATATATAATTCTTATATTATTCAAAATTAATTATAAAGCTTACTTGAATAATTTGCCAAGGATATTCTAAAAGTTTTCTCTGTGCTCTTTGTAAAAAGCCGCCAAGAAAGTTTGAAGTTGGTTTTGTGCTTCGACCACTACTCATATTAGTATTACTCTTCTTACGTTTAACAGCGCCTAACTTTTTTCTTTCAGCCCTTTGTTTCGCTTGGTACTTCCACTTTTCTTTTTGAAATTCTAACCAGACCCTTCTTTCTTCCTAAATATTTTCAGTTACAACATAATCAATTTGTAATTTAAAAATCAACTTAAATTGCGTAAAAATGCCTTACCGCTGTTGTACCAAACGGTGGTGGATTTCCTAAAACCTTCCTCCAGTTATCAATTAACAAGTTATTCTTCTCTTTGACACAGGCCTCATTCTCTTCATCTGAGAAAGTTCTCTTTCTTTTTGTAACGCTTGCGACAACACCCGTACGTGGGACTCCATTACTATGCCCTATATCCTCCATATCTGGTATAGATTCTTCAGTATTATTTGCTTCACCATCCGATTCCGTCTCATTATTAGCTGCTGGTTTCTCAACGATCTGAAAGATGTCAGTAATCTTTCGTTGTTTATTGCCATCTGTTTTTTCCAACATCAATTTATGCAACCAATCTGGATGTTGAACTCGTGGTACTGGATTCGCGATGCCCTGCATCGCTGCTGGAATAGTTATAATCTTTTGGATAGTGCTACCAAGACGTTCAATATAGTATTGCCAGTCCAGTATGTCTCGGATCTCGATTTCGTGAATGGTGGGATCTTTAAGCCACCTCCTTAGGTAGTGCCTCGCAACATTAACTTCCGATTGAAATATGGCAAGAGGTATAGCTCTCTCCGTTACTGGAGAACCCATTGGTTTCTTAGATATAATATATCTACGAATTTATTACATTATTAGCTAAAACTAGAAGCTGGATAACTTTTATCTGGTTGATATTATGTTACAAGCTCACCTGCAAGCCAATCCAGCATCCTGAACCATTTCGTCTCCAAGAAACTCGGCTAATCGTTTGGCAGTTGATATCGACGTTGACTTCTGCGCCCCGTATTCTTCCAACTTCTTCGACATTGATTTATTCTCTGAAATAAGATCGAATAGTTCTGCATCGGGAAGACTCACACCTTTACTGTACAGCACATCGAGCCAGTAATCGGCGACTTTTGCCACCGAAGTGTAACACTCCTCGAGAGTTGTGCCTTTGAGGAACGATTCAAAGACGGATGACTGGAAAATTTTTATGAGTCGTAACTCGCCGCGCCTTTTCACTTCAAAACCTTTTAGCTCAGCTAAAGAGCCGTCGAAATTGAATACGGCATATCTCTTCTTAAGCTTCTTGCCCTCTTCTTTGGCCGCGGGTAGTACCATAGCGAGGTACGGACCATCTACCTCAAAGAATATGGAGTTCTCGCTTCGAATTTTGTATTCATGATTTTCTGGATCGACGAGTTCGTGATATTGATCATTAGTGAAGAGATCCTTTACCATAAAATTTAGAACGGCGTTAGGATAGGAAACGACCAATTTCGGTTTTTTGGGATTACTTGTTTTAACGACAAAGTTGTCGGGAAAAGAACCTGGCAAAATGCACCAGATACCATCGGTGTCAAGCTCAAGAGGTCGACCAACTTGTTCGATTAACTCACGGGCTTTCATGATGATATGTGCTCCGGTGTAGCACACAATTCCACCCATTTCCATACTGAACCAGCGCGAACCTCTTCGCATAACATACCCATAAAAGGAGTTAAGGATACATTTATGAGCTAATTGTAGTGAGTCGTACAGTACTTCCCGATTCTTTGCAGACTTTATTGCAGCAGCGTCGTTGTTTGCGATAGCTTGTGCAACCTATTTTATTTCATACAATTATTATTAATTTAATTTACTTCGTCTGGATTACAGTAAACTTTAAAATTCTATTAAAGTATTTATAAAAAGTGTTATTGCAAATGTAATTATAAAGGTAAATAATAACACCAAGATATTTTACCTGTTGCTTCGCTTTCTTCGTCAAACCCTTGTATTCATATCTTCGGTCACGAAAGGCCCTTACCGTGTCGACATAAAACGAATTTTCTTTCTCGCAAATAGTTTGTACCCGCTCTTCCGTTCTTGTCTCTTTTACTTTTTTGTAAGTTTTTTTACAGTATTCCGACAGTCGCTTTTTCTCGAAGGCTGCCTGTTCTTCCTTGCTTAACTCGTGAAAAGCTCGAGTTTCACCGTTTTCATATAAAGGTGGAAATTTTTCAGTTTCTAGTTGTTGTTGAGCTCGCTGATATTCGCCAGCTGAAGCTTTAAGATATTCTGCACGCCACATCCATTCCATATTTCTCTGGCACAGGGCTCCCGGTTTATTGTAGTCACAAGCTGCACAAATCGACTCGTCGACCATCGCGTAAGGTTGCAGTCGATTCGTCAATATGATATTCGGATACATGGCACCCACATCCAAATGATAAATGATAGGTTTCTCTACTCGTAGTGGCTGAGCTTTAAGCAGTTCTAATTTGTCTATAATTACGAAAAATGTATTATTTTTCCCATCAACTTAAAATGACTAGGAAATGCTCATAAATATTACCTTTTACTTCTTGCACAACATCATTAAAATTTGTAATCTCCTCTAAAGGAACTTTTTCTTCCTCCTCAATTGCATGTTTTAATGCTTTTTCGACGCCACTTAATAACTCATCAATTGCACTAGGTACGATTTTAAATCGATACGGAATGTCTGCTCTAAAAACACCAGATTCAAGAGCTTCTACATGTCCACCGACATATGTCTCTACATCAAGCAAGTGTCCATCTGAAGTAAATTTACTGAGTTCTGTTTCTTGTTTGTTAGGATAGATAACATTGACCCTATATGCCTGAACCATTAGCAGTGATTCACAAAGGGTTCCAGATCCTTTCCTTAAAACTTCTTCTGGTTCCATAGGAATAATTGTACATAATGCAAAAATAAATGGGTGGACATATTTATGATATAAGTAAAAGGTGGCTACTGCATCAGAAACAGAGTAATTACACATAACTTCTGGTTCCTCAGCTGCTAATCTACACATATCCTCCGGATCTAATTGAAATGCACAAATATTCTACACGTTAATTTATTAAATAAATAAAATCATATTTACTACATAATTATCAATTTGGTGTTTTACCTAATTCTACTGGATCATACCGTAATTTTGCTTTAGCAACTGCTTTTAAACTTTGTGAGCCAACAGGTAGATATGAATCGCGTTTTACCCAACATAAACAGTCTAAATGCATAGCAGCTCTGCTGCTATAAACACCATCTTTGTTTTTGAAAAAACCTATTCTGTCTTTCATATCAATATGGTGGAACTTAGCTCTAGATTCAACAAATGGCCAATCAAAAAAATCGCCATTGTATGTTACAAAAATATGAGGCTTGACTTCATTGATATGATTAAAAAATCTATTAATAACTGCTTTTTCATTAGGTTCATTCCATACAGTAAAAAATCCTTCAAACTCAGGTTTGGGGGTATATTCAAAATCTTCTATATCTGCAGAGATTATTTCTCTGTTATTGATTAAATATCCCTGTTATTTTAATTTTATTATTAACATTAAAATAAAATTATTATCAATGCATGTAAAATATGAGTAGAAATAGAAACAATGTTTTATGTATAATAACAACCTGCCCATCAAGCATGTAGGATATCATCATTATTTGATCAATTTCAGAATCTGGAAATTTTAGAGGTAATTTTGTTGTTTCAATATCATAGGCAAGAACAACAGGTTCAGGAGGTTCAATAATATCTGGTCTTGCAGTAATAATTGGTGGTTGTTGTGAACCTCGAGTTTTCACTGAATACCAAGCCCCAGCAAAAATCTCTAAATCAATTGACACTCTTACATGGTGGGGTACATCATATTCTCTAAAAACATTAATAATCCAATAATTTAAAAGAAAAATAATAATTGACATGAGAATTTATAAATTTTTACCTAATATCAAGAATATTATCCATGTGATCAATAATTTTTTTATGATCCTGTACCTCATGATTAAATGCTTTGGCTAATAATCTTGAATAATGAGTATTACTCTTTTCACGTTCTTTATTAACTTTTACAGCATTCATAATATCTCGTTTTACTTTTGTTAAGTTGACTAAATTAGTGAAGTACAATTTAATATAATCTCTTTTTAAACCAGTTAAGTGGTTAGGCTATGAAAATATATTTATTTGATATTAAAAACTTAATGAAAATTTATTATAAATGTAGCATTATAAACCTTTTTAATAATTAATTACCAAGTCAAGATCTTCTTTAATGACAATATCTGCTTTCAGAAGCACACCACTATATTTCTTTTGAAGAAATGTAATTACTTCCTGATTTGAACCATCCCGACATAATATATAAAAATAAGGATTATAAGGTAAAGAAATTTTAAATCTAGTACAATCTTCTTCAACAAAATAAAAATCAACACCAGAAATTAGTTGTTTATCATCCTGAGCAATATCAGTCTAAAAAAGTATATTAGTTTAGAAGGTTTATATAAATTAATTTAAAAAGTACAAGGAAAATATGCAATTAAATTATTAAATTAGGTTACTGTATGCATATTAAGAAGGAATCCAATTCTTTCTTTAACATCTGTAACTCTGTGAAATCCATAAAGAGCATCAATTTTTATATTTTCATTTGATATTTGTAATCTGCCTTCAGCTGTGTTTTCTCTATAATATAGAATGTTTGAGCTAATTCAATATTATATACATTACAATTATATACATATAATGAATATAATTACATAATGCATGTACATATTAATAATTTGTAAAATAATTATTTGTTTATAAATTCAATAAAAAGGTAACACTCTAACCTTGGAGCACCCCCTACTTTTCCTACAGCTTTTTTTTTATCACCCGTTTTATCACGATAATATCGTCCTGTATTTACAGCCATTCTGTATTGCTAAAATTTGATTCCTTTTACATTTAAAATTTTATGTAATTATCGTCTTAAAAATAAAAATAGATTGACCACTTTCAAAATCTACTAACTTATTAAATTCTAAATACTGAATGAAGTTTACGCGCCAAAATAAGCGGATCGAATAGTCAACTTTGGCGCTGTGTAAACGTATATTATTTGCGCGAAATTTGAATTTCTTTAAAGCACGTTCTACAAACATGTTAGTAACTAACTTAAATGTACTCATAATTGTGCATTATACAAAGCTTAAATTTCTAAGATTTAACTATTTTTAATTTTTGATCACTATTTAAAATGGTACTCTAAAATATGTTGCTAATATTTGATTCATTTTTTTTATTGTTTTCAATACTTTTTATATTAAAATCATAAATAGATACAAAAATCATGGTAGATGCTAAGAAAAATCACATCATTTTTAGTTACATTGCAATGTATTTTAAATTTAATACATATAGTTTTGAAAGTACAGGCAGCAGGGGAATCTCTAAAGCGAGATTTTCCCTGGTTCCAAGGAAGGAGGCGAGGAGAGAATGAAGAACGCGGCGTAAATTATTAATAATTTTAGACTTTTTCAAATTATAATTTTTATTTTTTTTACTTCAGGTAATAATTAGAAAAGATACAGATAAATAAGTGAAGAACCTGATAAATGAACTTTAGAAGTATTAGAAGATTATCTTTTTAAATTAATTTGAAAGAACTGTTAGATAAACTTAATAAAATTAAAAAGAACAGTGATATCAGACTTATATTATAAATATATATTTCAGTATAAAATTTAATGTACAGATATATATTACAATTATTTCAATCAATGCGGCTTAATTCTTCTATAAAAGTCTTACACTTTTCCTTTAATACTTTAACAGCTTCAATAAATAAGACAGATGATGGCAACGCTCCCACTGATTCAACCGTAACTAAAATATAATAGTAAAATATATCTTTAACTATTAAGTTTAGGTCTTAATGTACTTAATATGGTTTTTGTATAATATTTACAAATAAAGTGATCAGGTATTCTTCCTAATTGAACACATTCCTTTAAATCATCATGCCTAAATACATTTCTTGAGCAACTATCATAACGTGCATTATGAACTTTTGCTTCTTGAATTCCTTTTGAAATATCTATTAATTCAATAACTCCTAGACTAAAACAATTTTTAAATCTCTCTGCCATTTCTCCTCTGATTGGTTTTACAATTCGAATATCAGGTAAAAGTCTGTATGTTGCTGTGGCTAATTACAAAATTTTTATAATAAATAAAATTAAAAAGTATTCAAATTTATATTTTGTTAATACTCATGTATCAATTATAATTTGTTAATATATGTTACATACCAACTGGAGAAAACTTTGCATGGTCTTTGCCTATACCCTTAACAGCCTGCATAAATGCATGTATTTCTTGACCTGGTCTCATTTTACATATTAAAATGTCATCTGCTACTATTCCAAACTGTTTTGATCCCTGAGGATATAGTTCACTTTGCCTTCCTATGGGTATCCATTTTAAATCTTTGCTATAAACTATAGTTACAAAAGTAAGTATTGATTAAATCAAATAATACTAATAAAATGATTATTCTAACCATTATTTCCAGAATAAATATCATCAGGCCTTCTTGAATCTTTGGGTGCTTGTGGATTCCATTTACATGTTGCTTTTATTTCATATCTTATTGTATCCTGATCGCTGATTTCTTCTTCTTCAACAGATGATTTTGAAGGGTATTCAAATAATCTAGGATCTGCTTTTAAAGGTAAAAGCCCTAATCTATAAACAGTTTATATCATAAATAAATTTTCAAGTATTTCAACCAAAACTATGTTACCTATGTGCAAGTACTTCATCTTGAATTAAACTTGTATTATTAAACATATATACTTTTTCTATGGCCATTGATGGTACTTCACTAAGTAAAATTCTTCTATAGGCATTAGCTAGAGCAGCAGAGCATCCAATTAGGTCAAATTCTAACTCATATTTATTTTCACTTTCATTCACTATTTTTATTTGAAATCCCTAAAGATATATTAATATTATACTTTAAAGAATTAAAGCATATAAAAAATATTACATGTGAAGTAAATATACCTTTTTAAATTTATCAACAGTCCAATCTTCTTGTAAATGTAGTAGGTTAGCAAATTCAAAAGCCTGCGTTATAAATAAAAATTACCTGTCGTATAAATGGGTTATAAAGAAATAAAAATAGCATAATACTAACATTTGGAATTCCATATTCTTCCATAATTACTCGATGTTTTGTTTTACTTGTTTTTTCCATTGTGGCAAAACAGTATTACCGGGATCACTGACGAGACACGTGCTATCGAAGTCAAGTATAATTTCTATTTTGTATTTTTTTTAATTTTAATTTATAATTTTCTTGGTCTACCATCAGAGACCGTATATATTTACTTGATTATCAAAACGAAACTAAAAGTCTATACAATAAAATGTATACCATGTTTTTAAAGTTTCCTTGCACGTATTTAATCAAAAATTAAGGTGAATCTACAGGCTACGATCTAGAATTTCACCAAAACAATCTAGTTACAGTCACAAGAATGTTAAGCTCAAGAAACGCGATGACGTAAATTTGGAGTTTAACTACTATAGTATATTAAATATATCGATATTTTAACAAGTTACTGTAATTTAAATAATATAGAATTTAGATTTGCTGTTCTATTATAATTTTCTTTATTCATTCACATTTTTATAATATAGATTAAAAATTAATCTGATCCATTGTTGTCAATTCTGGTTAATGCTACAGCCGATGATCAAATAGTTGTCAGCAGTTTTTCTGACATAGTTTGTATATATAGTATCAACCAATGGCTGAAAGGCTTTGGAGAAGCGCGAAGTTTAAATATAACTACGATTGTATTCAAAATTAGTCATTAAAGCATAATTTTTTGAATAAATTTATATAAAAGTTTTTTTTCTAATGATTTGATAAATTTTACATTTGATATTATTGTATATTAAAAATTGTGCAAAATAAATACCAAAAACAAGATTTAAATTTGGAAAAAATGTTATAAACTCTAAATACATATTAAACAAATTCATTTTTAAGAGAGTTGTTTTAAATTTGTAATATTTATGAAAGCATGATCAATTATTGAGACTTCTTCAGATCCACACTTTATTTTAAACTTATCTTTTTACAATATACACAGTCTGCACTTTTATAAACATAATTAAAGTATTTCCATGTTAATTGGTATTGTTTTTATCTTATTTCACACGTGACCTTTCTTAATAACTTAGACAATATCTGAAACAACAAATATCCAGAAATTTTATTGTAAAAATTGATTTCACCTTGGTCATAAAAATTGATAAAAATAATTCCATTTTTTATTCAAAATTATACTATAGATGTATATATATTTTTAACAATTCTCTGATGATGATTTCCAAGTATATTCTTTAAAAAGGAAATGAATGGAATTTTTTATTATACAAACATGATTTTTAAAAATAACATTATTTATTGAGTATGCTATGAAAATACAAATAATTGTTACAAACATAATCAATTAATCAGTTTTAACAACTCTTGATAAATATAAACTTTGAAAAATTATAATTGCATAAAAGCCAAGAAATATCATTTCTTACTTACTTTTTATCACAAAACCAAGATCCCGAGGTTCCATATATTGTTTTACTATGTCATCTGTAACTTTACTTCTTGCATCTTGATGAGACTTAACTATTTTCTGTAATAGTTCTATTAACTCTTTCTTTAGTTCACCAGTAAGGATTTCACCACTTGTATAACCCTAAATTATATTCATTTAGATTACCCAAGTTTATGATATAAAAAGAAGAAATTATAAAGTAACTTACCTTTCGAATTTCCTCTAGTCTTTCATCATCTTCTAAAAAGAATCTCAGCCACTGATATGATATATCAATATCACAATTTCCTCCCAACTCTCTATGTTCATCAACTGTTGCTTGACCACCAGAAAATGCATGTTTATTGATTTTATTTTTTATTTGCTTTGCTGTATCAGTCAGAAATATGGCAGTATTATCATCACTGGCTGACATTTTGGTTTTAGAACCTTGTAGTGCAGGAAAAAATGTGGAATGTAGTAAGGCAGGTTTTGGATGATTTATTCTTGGAGCTACATCTCTCGTCATTCTAAAATATGGGTCTTGATCTATTGCACAAGGAATAAGACATGGAACTATTGCATTTTTAAAAATAAAAGGGAAAGAACTGCATAATGCTGGTGCAGCTTGAGTTGGAGGAAAACTGATTTTAGCTATAGGATCACTGTCTCCAAAACCAAAAATACCTTTCACTTGGTTATAAGTTACACATTTTTGTATTCTTATCATGTTTTGATAAAATGCTGGATTTGATCCAATGTGTTCAAGATTTGAAAAGATAAATGTTTTTTTTAAATTAAAACCACAAGCAATAATGTCTTTGGCATTGGCATAAGCTAACTTTATAGCATCTTCAATTTTTATATTTTTCCATATAGCTTTTTCATCATCTGTTAATTGAATTACAAGAGGAACGTCAAATACATCTTGTAACCATTTACAAAACATAAATGGAATAAGATGTCCTAAATGCATAGAATCAGAACTAGGTCCTCGACCTGTGTATAAATAAAATGGTTTGCCTTGTTCGTACAAATTTAATATATTATGCATGTCTCTATGAGAAAAAAAAATTCCTCTTCTAAGAAAATGATGAGCTTTTTTACCAGTTATTTTTTCGAATCTACTAAGTAATTCATCATCTACTTTAGAACTACCAAAACGCTCTGAAACGAATAAATGTAAATTATTTTATATACTAGCAATACCAATTAATTATGTTATGTTAAGTTTTATGTACTTATTAATTTATCATAATCAATTCCAGTATCATTTTGACTCTCCACACTCCAAGGAGTAACAACGTCGTCGTCGTCCACACCGTTCATTGTTAGATTTTCTACTTTGTGTTCTAAAATGTTAATTTTTCCAAGTTCAGTAGAAAGAGTTACCTTTTCTTGCAATTTTTCAGTCATCGTTTAAAGAAAATCTTGCTGTACTAAATGACACGCGCGCAGGTAACACATCTGTCCATTCTAAAACTGAATTTCGTATAGGTTATGTCGTTTTTATTCTTTTTATCATATGAGGACCAATGAGGACTATACTTATGAGTACTCTACAGAGTATTTTATTAAGTTATGATTTTATGAGCAACAATTTATAAATATAATGTAATATTATATATAATGTATTTTATATTATTATATTATTTTTAATATAGATGACTCTAAATTAAGCTAAACACATCGTAATATAGTAAAAAAATTAAAATTAAAATTAAAATTACTTTCAAGTTTATAATATTTATTATGTATTATTTTTTATATAATGTATTAAAAGTGGACTCTAGGAGAAGTAAAACAGTTTTAAATATTTTTTATAGATTTATTCAGAGACAGCAATTTTAATCTGTTCGCTATCCACATAAAAATAAGGTTGTGAAATATTAAAAAATATATCGATGTGTATGACTTACAATATTAAAATACTGAAGTATGGTCTTGGCAGAATCATTACCTAGCGGTGCTCCAAATAAAGTAATCAGGCAAGATCACTCAAAAACATCTCAACATGAAATTGATTTAAATAAGTATGTAAAACATAAATTTGATGTTAACAAAAAGTATAATTTTTTATACGGTTGCTAAAGTCTAATTTATTTATTTTGATTATTTTCAAATAAATATAAATACTAATAATAAATATTATCAGAATAAAGACATTTAATTTGTCACATAAATTGAATTTGTCATATAATTATTGGGATTTCTTTTGTAATTATGCTAATTATTTTTAAATAACAAGTATTTATAATTTCTAATAAATTTATATATTTTGTTTTGCAGAAACTAATAAACAGATTATTGTAACGGAGTCGTCGCTTAGGTACAAGAGTAGTAAGAGGTATTTTTAATTGCAAATACATAGTCATGTTTTTTGATAAAATTATAATCACATATCGATAATCAACTATACAGCACATATTGATTTATTTTTGCTCGCGTATAAAAAGTAGTATCTTCCATTGATTGGCGTATAGAGTATATAGATATAGCATTCGCAAAAAATCTCTAACATTATATTTTTGACAATTTTGTACCGAAAACATAAATTTATACAATTGCATGCTTTTTACAGCACGTATATTATTAATTTATGTATAAAAACATAATAACATTAAATTTTCTACAGAAATATTGATAGATTTTTGCAATTGTATTTAAATATTACAAAAGCAATGAAAATGCAGTATTTTCTGCTAATAATTAATCTACACATCAGAGCTGTTTATAATCATTAATGTAGAAAAAATACTCCCATTTTTTAGTGATAAAAATGGAAACTCAATAAAACTTTATTTATCAATAAATATAAATATTTATTATTTATATATTTATTAATTCCATAACGACTAGATACGCAATAAATATTATTAGCTCAGTTATAAATGAATATGTATTTAATATTACTACATTTAACTACAGAAGAAACGGTAAAAGAAAGCATTCTCTACGATGAAAATATATAATATTTTTTATAAGAAACCAAATATTTTAGTAAAAGAATTATATTTAAATATAAGAAAAATTTAATTAAATTCTTTTTTCTGAAAATTATTGTTAAAATAAAAAATCTTTTAAATGATTGTAATTTTTTAGTAATAACTTTGGTCCTTCTCTGGTATCATCTTTAAAACTGATTTTCAATTTCAATACCTTAGTTCAAAATTTACTCGAACTACTTTGAATATAATTAAATTCTATATCATTTTTTAGGAATTGTTTCGGTTGAATGCAATATAGATAATGCATATATTATGCTCTTGGCACCATAGTACAACTATTTTTTTAATATTGCGTTTTTATCGCGAGAACAATTTTTCTACAGTAGAACCAATAATGTAACGTACAGTTCGTTACGATTATAAAATATGTATTCAACAAATACTTATACTATAATTTACTTTTTTCTTGTCAGTAATCTGACATTATTTAAGAATCATAGAAATAGTTCAAATTTTGTCATTAGTGAGATTAAAGAATGATTTATGGGAAACATGTTTTTTGATAGTGATAACATGTACACGATCGTTGAAATAGAAATTTCTTTTCTAGATTCTGCAAAAATCATCAGTATATTATTAATTACACAGAATACAATTAAAGTAATTAAGCGGTTTTTAAAGCTTAAATTAAAGATTCAAAGGATAGTCGGTCTGTAGTCGCAAATTGATCGCATTTGTAAAATGTTAGAATGTATTCTTCTGGGTATATAATTACATTAATTTAAAAAAGTAAACAGTTCTCTATCACAGATCAACTAATTTTGCATCCAGTTCATTTTATATATGTACATGATTGAAGTTGTTTCATTAAAATGGTAAATTTATTTAGTCTCATGTTCTTTTCCACAGCAAAAGAAATTCTGTATGATATAATAATTATATTCATTTAATAACAATCAAGAAAAGATACTGTTAATGAGATATTTTAACAAATAATATATTTTGTATTAATTACAATTTATTCAATAAATATTTATTTATTTTTATTCAATTAAAATAGAATACAGTTCTTGGTTACTGTTACGACATAATTCTGTAATTTAAGTTATGACTATTTTTCATATGAAAATGAGATAAACATATTTTATTTTTAAAAATATGTCAAAAATGTTAAACTTTTGTTCTGGAAACTATTATCGTTATTAAATTATTCTTACTCAATGACAGTTACTTGTTTTAATTATAGTATTTTTAATTCAGGAAGATTATTTTTTTATATTTGAAAATGTATCTTGTTCCCTTTTGTTAATATCGTAAAGTCAATTAAATCCAAAAGCAAAATAATGGATGTATATGATAGATCGTAATTTTATTATACTCCTATCATCTGCATTCTTTTTATTTTTTATTTGTAAATAAAATTATTCAGTTGTAAACTTTTTTCTTCACTTTTTGATACTTGATTTAATATTCTATTATATAATTGAAATATACAATATTTAGAATCGTTTCTATAGACTGTACAAAATATAATATTTATACACTTTTATAATATTATTATATATTTATCTAAAGTCTTTTTAAGTATAATTTAAAATAATATTTTTATTTTAATTTTTATTCCACTTAGTTGTAGATATAGCTATAGAATTTTCTTTTTCTTGTGCAATAATAATTTTATATATTTTATAAGTATATTACTTATGTATATAATATAATCGCACTCATTCTGCTTTTCATTTTGAGCTTTAACTATTTGTTTTATTGACTTAGCTTATATTTACTTTCATTCGGGACCCGCATTATTTAACGTGCGTTTTGCAACTATTTTTTTTGGAACAAATGCACTTTAGCGTTATTTACAATTCTTGATAAATAACGACTTCAACTATTCATTTCTCTCAGAACTATATATTTTTTACATATGTTACAACTATATTCTTAAAAATATATTTTTTATTGTATTTTAACATGAACATATATAGTTGATTACGTTCTTGTTAAAATTAAATTAATTTGAAAGCAATTATCTCTTACAAGTATCTGTAGTTAGTAAATAAATATTTTAGAGCGATGAATTTATAGTAAGCGATAATTATAAACTGTATGCTTCAATAATTGACAAAATTACAATAATACTTATTTTTATTACAATTTAATAGTCAGATTTAGATAAAAGCAAATAAAGATTTAATTATAATATTTAAATATTTTAAATAAAATATAGAACAGACAAAAAACAAAAAAAAACAAATAATTTAAAACTAATTAATATATTAATATACATTAGCATTGTAACACATAGAGTAAAAATACATCTTTGTGTTGACATTTATTGTATATTGTAAAAGTATCAATTATATTTTGGCCGCAACTTATTAGCGTTTGATTTTTCGTTTATATCAGGTTTGCTTCTGATGCAATAAAAGGACTATTTAATACAATAAATTTTAATAAATTCTTTACAAATAATTTAAATTTTTTTGAAAAGTATAAAAATTTTAATTAATATAAAGGAAGTAAAATTTATTAAAAAATAATGTTTGGTACGAATGTAATTTTTTATTGCATATATACAAATCAATAATGCATTGTTCGTACAGGTTTTTTAATCTAGTAAAATTAACGCAAATAATAGATTTTTTATAGTACAAAATATTCATAATTTTTCTTTTAAAAAATAAGCATTTTTAAATAAAATATAATGCTTAATAAATAAATAAAAATAATTTGAATGTGAAAAACATAAAATTAAAGTTAAATTGTTGTTAAATTTTAAATTAAATGTAACATCTCATTTCATTATATAAGTTCGATCAGTGTACGTAAAATTTGATACATAAATAAAAAACTTGAAAGTAAATTGCATAATTAAGAAAAATCAAATGTAAACACGTCACAAAATTCTGAAGTTAAAATACATGATTACGTCAATATTATAGGTTCATTTGTAATGTTTTATAATTATAAAATCCAAAATATTATGTACTTTATAAAAAATTTAAATTTATAAGTTATGTTCACCAATTGTAGATTAGTTTACTATATAATACAATTTAAATAATAAAGAAAATATACACAAGAAAAATATAGTGACGAAAAAAAGTTTTTATTAAGCGCATACAAGGTTGCGAGTATTTTTGTAGAAAAATATTGTACGATTTAAAGATTGACACGGTTGATATATTCTTTAATTTCGCAATTGGTACATTATGCAAATACTATAGATAAATAAGAGATTTTATACGAACGTTTTATAATAATCGTAATTAAAAATTATATTATTTTTGAAAATGAATATTTTTGTTAAAATAATTAAAATTTTAACAATATTAAATTTTTGTACCGAATTAGTATGTTACATTTCTTATTTTATTTTTAAAATTTTTTATTTGTAAGATTCAATATATTGGAATAGATAAGTAGATACAATATGTCGACTCTACGAAACTTTTAAATTTCTTTAGATTTCAAATAAACATATCTGAAAATTAAAGATAAAGCGTTCGACAGTTAAGTTTTCAAATAACTATACATACATAGTTTATAATATTTTTTAAATCGACTAAATAATGTCAAAAATTATATTCTTTTATTAAAATATATGAAAATGATAGTAAGTCGAGAATAGTTTGAAACTTCACTAACAGAGTACTAATCAAATGTATCTGGAAAACGTGTCATGACACTGAAAGTAGCATGAAAACAACTCGTGTCAAGTTAAGAATACGTCACAACATTTAACGATCCCTTTGTAGATATCAAAATTAGCTATTGATTTCATTTAGTATTAATTACACGTTAGCGAATAATAATTGAAGATGTGTCTGAGAAAAATGTATTATAATTATGCTTAGTAGTACTTAATAACTAAACTGCATTATCTGTATGAAACTTTATATAGGAGACACTTTTTCAATCTGTATGTACAACTAATTTTATACGTATATTTGCATTTCAAAACAATCAGTTCATGTTAAAATATTTAGATTGATATATTCTAAATTTAATTCATACATATATCCATTTGAATTCACAACTTCTCTGTAATTATATAAATACTGGGGAACATGTCACTGTACAACACTCTTTAACACTCCTTTGGCAATGTCAAGCACCTAATCAACTTAATACAATATCTACAGTTTGATACAGAACATCGTCCATTTTCTGTTTCAAAAATTTTGGAGAAAAGTTCTTCCACTTAATTTTTTATATCACTTATTATAATTAATCAATTTATTTAATTATGTAACACGATTCTTCTCTACACTTATATTCAACTTTGTTCCAAAGCCACTAGGAAAAATCAATTTTTCTATGTAGATGAACAGTGATATTTTTGTTGATGATGGATTTAAATGGAGAAACTGTGAAAAAATACTGCTAAAAAATAAAGTAATTTTCAGTTTTATAAACATACAATTCTAGTTATTTAATTATCTATTCTCCGCTTCAGCCTTTTAAGATCTAACAATACGTGATACTGAAAGACTCAGGAGAGAA
Organism: Sycophaga agraensis; assembly: GCA_018906755.1. NCBI lineage: Eukaryota > Metazoa > Arthropoda > Insecta > Hymenoptera > Pteromalidae > Sycophaga > Sycophaga agraensis. The sequence continues at coordinate 5,340,259 of JACCIE010000002.1, read as the reverse complement.
TGAGCATGGAAGCCCAAATTTGATATGTTTTCTAATCTTATTCAACATATGAATTTAAAGAAAATATCAGATGCTAGTTACATTATCAAATGATCATTGGAAATTATGCAATAGATTATTTAGAAATTATAAAACAAATTGAATAAAAGTATATCCAATGAATATTCACAATCAGCGCAAAAATATAAAGTTTTATTGGAAATTTCAGAAAAAGCATTTTAGTGTTCAACATTTATTGATGTCAGTCTATTGAGGATAAAGATATATTAGCAAATGTATGATACAGTATATATCAATAATTACTCATTATCAACAATATGGGTATCCTATTATAACTTACTGATTTGGTTTGATTATTCTTAAAAGATGCCAATAACTAAATGAAAAACTATAATGATAAGATTGAATATTAAATCATATACATTTATTTTTAAATTTTTCCAGATAAAATGGTAAGTTTTTCCTAAACAAATCTTCTTTGGTTTTTATTTTAATCACATTTGCTTATACTTTTTATAAACTAAAATATGCTTATATGTTACAATGTGTAATACTACTTTATCAATTCAGTTAATATATTCCATGTTTATCGGTTAAATTCTAATATTTTACTTTTATGTAAAACTGTTAAGCCGAATTTAGACAACTTTAAAAGAGATAAAATTATGATTGTACTTAAATTTCTAACAGCGATTCAAGTTGAATCAACAGAATTTTTCTCTCAGTATTTGTGTAATACTCGGATAATGTTAACTTTTAATTATTAAAGTATCGCTAATTCGAAATTTACAAAATTAAGAAATTATAGATTTTTTTGTCAAATAATGATATTCTATAGCACAATTATTATTACTATGCAACTAGAATATCTATAGCAAAAAATATGATCACTGTGCATTTATCTTATCTTGTAAATTTTGTTATTTTCTATACATAATATACAATGTTAATATATTTTATTGAAGCTAAATTCTGCAATGTAGTAGAAAAAAGTAAGTTATTGGTCATCATGTTTTAATTTAGGAGATACTTGTTTTAGTTACATCAATATTTATGACTCAAAGAGATTAAGCAATTTATTATTCACACATTATATTTTTGCGCGGTGAATGATTTAAAATTTCCTGGTGGCTTTGTATCTTTGATTCTTTTTATTATATTAAGCTGCGATGGAATTAAACTTTAACACCTAAGCCGGCTTCTCCCTTGATATCGGAGACAACTGTGATGTCGAACGTGGGCGTGCAGATGTCCGTAGGTGTGGGAGTGGCTAGAGGCGCAAGTCTTGTGTCTTTGCAGGTCGAAGGTCTAACCCTTGGTCGGTTGCGGTGGATACCTTGGCTCATTCTCAGGATTGCACAGAGCCTTTCGCTTTGGTCTTTGTTACGAAACATGGAGTCTGTGGACTTGCTCTGTAGTTCAAGGCGGACCTCATGTTGAAGACAGCCCGGCCTCCTAACCAAGTTGACACTCGAGGCGGAGCAGCGCGTTTTTTCGGGTATGAGCTCATCTGCCTCGAAGGACGTGAATATGTCCTCAGAATCGGGAACTGATGGGGCGCTAAAGAAAGACTCCCGAAGCGAGGAGCTAAGGGCATCCGAGCACATGAAAGGATCCAGACAAGACGTGATGTCATTTAGGTCGCTGCCGCTATTACAGGTCTGGAAGTTATTAACCGAATAGGAGGAGGGAAAGCGTGGATGTTCAGTAACATTAGATAGAACCTCTTGACTTCTTGAGGATTCGGACCACTTTGAGTCGGAGGGTCTTCTCGAACTGAATCTCGTCGAATCGTGTTCCGGGAAGATTGTGTCGGTAAACCGGTTAGATTCCCTTGCTTTATCATCAGTGTAGTGTATCAATAGAGCGGATAATTCTTTTGGGCTCACCGACCTGGAGTCTTTCGGGGGTGAGGAACTCGACCATACACTTTTCTCACTACATCGTGGCTCACTATAGTCCTCGATATTTAATAGAACTGAAGGTATAATCGGATCCGAATGTCTTGTGGGACTCTTTAGGTTACGCGGTTGACATCTTAAAGAAGTTGAAAGGTTCTCATTGAGTGCGAAGTCCACTGTACTCTTACTATTGTCCTCTTCTTGCAATGAATCGAGTGGTAGAGGATCTATTGGACTTGGTGGCTCTGAATGTATCGTCGGTACCGTCAATGAGTCGTTCAACGTCGAAGGTTCCAATAACCGAGGGTAGTAAATAGGCCCGTGAATGGTGTACGCCGAGTCTGCGTGCTCTAGCGCTTCCAAGTTTCTGTGCATGTGCAGCAAACGCGTTGAAGAATCCACGGTTGTTTTTGCTTTCATCGATTTGATTGGTTGTTCCTGGTGAAATATATTTGCTAGTCGATTGCAAGTAATCGTTAGATGTTTTTTAGATGTCCGCTGCTTGGGACTGCCTCTTGAATTACATCTGGCTCCATCTGGAGTTGGTAACGAAGCGTAGCTCGTTTCGTGAAACTTTAAGTCTAGTGACGGGCTAGATAGTTCCAATTGTTTGGTATTGACTCGTTGGCGAGCTCGAGCCCATGAAAATGACCTTCTATGGTGGTCGACGTGTTGGTGCGACATAACGTTCTGTGTGAAACCATGATCGGAGAACTTATTATCAAGGTTTTGCACCGAATACCTATGATTATTGCGAAGTACCTCATTGGAGTTTTTTCCCGCCTGGTAAAGCTTTAAATTAATTTCCGACGTTCCTATAGTGTCTTTGATATTTGAGTCGGATATGGACGAAAGTGTTGAAGCCTTCCTCCTAAAAAGATGACAGTGATTGGCACACGCGTCGTGATAAGGCTTTCCTTCATTAATTGGACTATCAGCATTGAGCATGGGGTCGGACATAGTATTGAGATGAACTGTGGTCTTTCTCGTAAGGAACGTATCCCCCTTGAGATTTTGGTAGGAAACGAACCGTGATTCATAATGTCGGGAAATACTTTTGCCTGCTAGTCGTTTATGGTTTAGCCTGCGTAAATGGCGTATTTTGTTAAAAGTTGGATCGAGTAGGTACTTCAGGTTCTTGATTTTATCAATGTTGTGGTTTGAATCAATCACATGGTTCCGATCAATAATGTACTTGGGCTCTAGCATCTTGGTGAGATCATGAATATCTTCTTCTACTATGTCTGTCTGCTTGTAGCTTTCTGAGGAAGATCCCCGCTCCGCATTCTCGGGGGAGATATTAGCGTTACGACTAGAGGTCTCGAGGCAACGCCTGCTCGAGTAGATGATACTTTGATGCTTGGCAGCAAAGCAGTCCTCAATAGGTGGCCTCCGCTCTTCTTGGCTGTTGTTTACCTCCGCCAATTCGAGATTTGTATTGGATCCACGTCTTGCTGGTGAACATCCATAGCGACTCGGGGTTACACCAAACAGAGCCACCAGATCCTCCGCTATCTTACCCGCTGCGACGCGCATTTCACCGTGATGAAATGCGTAAATCCACGGGTTTGTCCCGCTATGTGCAAGGATTGGAAGACCTAGCCAGATCGTACAGTACGAAAGAATGTTCGTACCACAGAAGATGTCCAAAAGCATGCACGTCTGAAATATAAAATTTTGTTATTTTATGATTAATAAAACAAATTCAATCAATAAATCAATGATAACTAACAATATATTTTTATTATATTAATACATTAATTTCAATTTTTTTCTGAAATATACAGGGCAACAAATAATTCCTTTCGTTTCGAGAGCGTTTACTAGTTCATGATATTCTAAGTGTTATAGTGCTAAGTCTTTCAAGTCTTTCAAATTTGTAATACAAATATATTTTTTGTTACAAGTATTTATGCAAAAGATAATAAGGCATTATTGTACCCCCTTAAGAAGTAATAATGTTTAATGGGATACTGACAACCTTACATCAAAATAAAAATTCGATAATTTATTAGAGATCTATTGTATAGAGAGAGTGGAAAAGGAGAAGTTCAGAGTTTTCATTCATTTATTCCTATTTATGACGTATTTATGGTTAAGTTTTCTTTTACTTTATTTCTTTTGTTCTAGTTTAAATATTTTTCTTATATATTCATATAAGGAATTCATATATAAGTACTTTAGTGATAAAAACAATAATAGTCGAAATCCCGGTATTTCGCTTAAAACAGAAAAAAATAAGTGGTTGCTTTGAATTTGAAGTTAAGGAATAAAAGTTATGAAGTATTAATGAAGCAAACATCATTAGTTTATCAAAGTATTTAATTTCTTTTACTGTTTCTTTATTTTATTTCTTACCTCTTTCTAACGCGTTTTCCACCACGTTCATAATCAGTAACTTAGATGGCAGTGAACTAAGCAAATCGTGACAGTCTTTAGAAATACAATGGATTAAGCTAGCATTGAATGTGGAAAATGGAATAAGAATTTGGAACCACTGTATTCAGTGTACTAGTATCTTATGTGTTGCATATAATTTTGATGTAAAAACCTCACATTCCGCATTAACTTTTTTATAAATAATAATATAAAATAAACCAGAAAAAATAAAATATATAAAATTTATACAAAAAAATAACGTTAAATATTTTTTATGTTATGATACAATAAAGCAAGCAATACAAACTATATGCAAAAAGAAGGTCAGTTATGAGAAAGAGATGTAACAGGGGTTGAAGCATGTTCCAGATTATAACACGACCCGACAGTATAGTGCATTCGATTGAAATTGTTGAGCGGACTTTCCCTCGTACTTGTTCGTTGACTATAGAAATGTTATACGCATTTGAAATTGTTCTCGCGTACTTCACGATCAGAATTCGAAATTCATCGCCATTACGGCGTAATATGTTCTATTGTCATCGTATAATAAATAGTCGATTGAGCCAGCTTCTGCTGAGACGCGCATGGCTTTCTGATTTCAACTGATAACTTTATTCATTTAATATTCTATACATCTATAAATGTATTGTGATCGTAATTAAAATGAAGGCATATGAACAACAAAATAACAGCGGAAGCTTAAAAACGATATGTAAATATTTAATACTGGAAAAAGTACGTTACCTGAAACGGAAGCCAAAAAATGAAAAAAGCGCCTACGGTGACGGCTAGGGTCTGACCGTAGCGTGGAAGGGCGAGGGTCTGCGTCTGGTTCCTGAAGGATAGTTCGACAGTGTAGATAGCCCGTGCATGGGCTCGTGCTACCAGATACACGTACATGTAGCACCCGAGCAGTATCAGGGCGCTTGGCGCCCAGACAACCAGGAACAGGAAGACTCGTACTGGCGGCATTATTACTCCATTGAAGCGACAGCTACCACTGAAACAAATAATAATCCATTTCTTTTAGTACCTTACTCAGATTTATGTTTTCGTGCTTTTTTTCGTTTTTACACGCTAGACATTTGCTCTTTATCGTTGCTCATAAATAAAACTCGATGACAGATAACTCGCATATCTCTCACTAAATACAAATACGAGTATAAATAAGAGTATTTTTTATATTATAGATTTTTTCTTAGTAAATTAAATTCCTTGTAGCAGAATGCTAATTAAAGAAACTCATTTTATGTTTTAGAAATATATAATATTGACGTGTGATTGCACACGCATGCAACTCAGCAGATTGCGGGCACTTAGTAGGTCGACATCTGCAGTCGACATTTAACTCTTGCGCGTCAATGACGTCCGCACGTTATTCATCAAGTTACGATGAAAAATAAATTATTGTTGGACTTTCTTATAATATTACTGCACTGAATTGTTCGAATCTTAACTTTAATTCGCTTAGTGGCTTACAAGAATCCTTGCCAAATAGATGACCTCAATCATTAGATATTATTTGGTGCAAGGTCCTTCCCTTAAAATTATTTTAAAAACAGCTTTATAGAACGTACGTGCTGTGACAGAAAGAGAAAAAAATATTCCAATAGATTTCAGTTTATCGACATAGAAGTTCGCATCCTTCGTCCGGATATCCGGTACATTCGAGAAAATCGGTGAACTGGAAAATGGTATGCCCATCAATTGAATATACCGCTCATTGTCCACACTTCGATAATATATTCAGAGCATTTTGACGGCGAGACTGAGTTGAAGACCTAAGCACCAAGAGCTCGAGTCACGTGCAAGAGCGTTCGTACAGAACAATTCAAGAGAAGCTAATAATCTACAAAATAAATATACGTTTTACCTGACAAAATCAAGTTTGTTTTAGTTATTTTTAAGAATTATTCGTTGTGTTATAATTTTTTTATAGCTACATTCAGAAGTTTTATTTTTTATTTCTACTACGTAAAAGCTTCGATTTATGTAACCATATACGTATATGAAAATTCGAATAACAAACATTAGGATTTAAAATCCTATACAAAAATATTCTTCTCTACGAATATAGTTACATATTCTTTTTGGTTACGAGAAAGTCCATCATAGTAAGCACATTACAAAGCAGATATACCGGATAAGAAAATGGCTGAAAGCTGTCTTCGTATTCGACGAAGCCTGTCTATAAAAGGATGGAGTACTCGATCGCGTCACCATATCTACATAGGAGGTAGGCAGGAGGTTGAGTGACCTGGCCCCATGCCAAGTTTTACGATGGACATTTTTTTGGTAATAAAGCGCACAAATCACTCATTGGTTTTTTCTCTATAAATGAGTCATCAGCGTAAGTTATAAGCACTCGAAGAGTAACGCTAGACATACACTTGGTACTTGTAATCAATCTTTTTATAGTCATATCTTTCACGGCATACAATGGTGATTAATCAGTTAGCTAGCCGGAAAACGACTCCTTTTGAAATCCAAAACCTGATTAAACTTTAAAAGAAAGTTTATTATACCACGATGTGTAGAGTTATACTTCCATAACTTATACTCTGGCGATGTCGCTCCTGCGCTCTGACGAGATTATACCGCGTGCAGTTAACTCAACTGGAGGATCGCGCGCTTTATATACCGAGTCTCAAAGCTTTCGGCGAGCACTACGAGGCAGCTTCTGCACGTAGTGGCATTACGGGTTCGCGGAAATCCGAAGAGGAACTTGTTGCCGCAGCCAGCGCTCCTTTTAATTATATCCAGGCAAGGGAGTGAGTGCGGGGACGTCCGCCACCACCGCGCGAGACAGCGCTTTATCGAGCGGCCCGCGGCCTGAAAAACTCCCTTCTGCGTATAGCCGCTTGGCAGCGAATTTAGGATCGCGAATCTCGTTTAGTTGCTGAAAAACGCTTCGCCCTGGGAGTCGATTCGGCTCGTTGGGCTTCTAATTTGTCGCGCGACACTATCTCATTCGATCCAAGTCACGGGAAGGTCGATATTTTATTACCGAATGACACGTGTACTAAAGTAAACATCAATTTTCGCGACATTGCGCGAGAAGCGACCCACAAAAATAGCCATCGGGTGCACCGAAGCCCTTTACTGGTCCCCGTATTAACGTTGCCCGCGTTCGTGACATAAATTTACTTTGGCTTGAATCGACGAATTTGTGCGATCGCGCGAGAATCTGAATATATATTCGGGTGATTTTTGATAAAAGTATTGGAATGGAAAAGCAGCAAAATGATCCGGTACGTATGTACTCGAATGTTGTAAATAAAACGTACCTATCTTAACGGCTCGCGGCACACATCTGATATTGTGGAAGTTAATAATTTCGCGCGATATTGCCGCATTTCGGAGCGCGCGTTTGTGTATACTGAGAGGTGCACTTTACGTATGAGTTTGAGACTGCGTTTATATTGAACACTCCTACAGCCCACTCGTGGCCGCGAAACGTGCATTTACATTTACACACACGTTCAAGGTTGAAGTCTAACAGTAAGGGATGGTACTGACACATACATTGTACATTTACACTGCACACATTCATTTTAGCTTGAACATCGTTCACTGAGCTTGCGCGAGTCAGACCTGAAATGCACGTACAGTAGACTGGAGTAGAGTGCCACTAATTCTGCTCTTTAGCTTCCATAAGATTCTTAACATTTAATAAAATAGTTTTTAAATTGAATAATATAGCTATCAATTTCATTTGTACGTATATATAATAATCATAGCTTAGTATACTCTATACATAATCTCAACCAATCTACGCTTATAACGTAAAAATTAATTAGGTTTTACACTGTTATTCTATATAGATTTACTGGATTCACTATTATGAATAAATCTTCGGCGAGAGATTTATACAAAATGGCATTATTATAACTGACGGATAAGTGATAAATTATATCAGTGCACTTTTCAAATAAATGATGGATATAGTACAGTTTGATAACCGCATATTATATGTACTAATTATATAATATAATTATATAATATTTATAATTGTTCAGTATCTTAGAGAATAAAAGTTAAAATCCAAAATCTTCAATTAAAATCCAATGAATAGTAATGTTTTTCACTTTTTTAAAAAAGGTCATTGTTTTAATACTTGTGATAATATTTAATATAAAAATAAATAGAGCAACAAAGTATTGCAGACAAAGTATTATAAAAATAGAGATGATTATATGTAGGAGGATTTCAAAGTTTAAAAAACTTATTTTTCTTTCGTTTTCTCCTTTAATTATTGTTAAATTGTCTAATACAAAATATTTATATAAATGTTATTTAATATATTTAAAATTATCACCGTCTCAAAAAAATGAATTAAAGAACTAAATCATTGATTTTGAAATGAAACCGACCAATTAATTTTCCTGCATTTTTCTTGACATAGCTTATTCATCGGCTTACTTGTCACATCCGGGATATACCAGTCGGTTACACGATAGGTTTTTGTTTCTGTTTCTAGTAGTTGCTCACTTTTCGGTTCGAGTATCGTTCTCAATCAAGCGTTATAGCACTCGTTTAAAAGCGTTCGGGCTAGAAGTTTGTTTTCAGTTCGCATTGTGCACGGCTTTCGCCATTCTCTTGCCGACTCAAGTTATTTTAAACCTGAATATTTGCTATTTCGATGTCTATTCAACCATTTAATTACTATTTATTCATCACGCGCGAATGAACATTGCAACATCGTCTTCGTTTCAGTTCGTTCTTCTCATTGCTTTTGCTGTTATCACGTCAGCTAAGTCTGTCTCACTCGTCACTTGAAGGTGAAAGTACATTTTGCTGGTTGACTTCATCTTGCCTTTCAGGTAGTTCTTGATATACTCACATAAGTTGAATCTTCTAGTTTTTTTTCTCATGGTTGCAATTGTGATTAGAAATATGGTTATACTTTCTATAATAAAAGTGCTTTTCTACATATACATTTCTATCTGAATAATTGAAACATAACTTTTTAAATTGATTTTTTTTTAATACAACAGGATTGGTATTGTCGATTTTACATAAATTGTCTATAAATATATAGTATATACAAGAGATTGTAAAATTGAACATTCTATTTTAATATATAAACTAAGTATTTAGAAATCATTGTATTGTTGACGTACAGTTTTCAGAGTCTACATTATGCAGACCGTTTAACTCACTGTTTAGGGAACGTGACTCGGGAGAGTTGAAAGAAGCCGATCCGATTATACTGGGGGAGTTTTACAGAGTCGTTGCAGTCTGTTTGCACCAGACTTATTTTCGATAAAAGCCTATGCGGCTGGGGATTAGAGCACACGAGCACCAAGCTCATACATTGATGTGGAGATCGTGTAGGTTTTATATACGGAAGCTCCATATTTCTTCAATAATCACGCGGGTCTTATGATCTTTTCACTTTTGCCTCGTTTATATAGGAATAGGATTCTGTTATAAACTTGATATAATTCAACGAGAGAATTTTCTTAAATGAGTTTTTTCAAAACAAACTGTATCAACTCGTTATATAACTATTTGTAACTATGGATTTTTTAAAAATTCTAAGGCAATCTTAATTGTCTTAAACTTATTAAATATAAGCGATAAAATAATTAATGTGCTGTAAAATACATACAATTTTTTTTGCTATTCATCTTTTATGCAAAGCGAGAGATTTATGTCATAAATCTGTATGTCAACGTCTATCGTCTATTAATGTGCTAGAGTAATTAACAAAAAAATTAATTCATGAAATTTCAAAAAGCAAAAGTAACCAACATTATGAGCAATATTATAAGAGTTTTCATGTTGATTTTAAAGTAAAATAAGAAGAAAAATGACTTGGTAAACATCATAATTGAAAAAACTGAATACTTATTTTGCAAGAATATTTCAACCAAAAGCGAGAGAAGATGTAACGCAAAAGTTGTAAGTTTAAATTAAGCAGAAAAGAATAAATAAATTGGTCCTTGCGAAGTTAGCGTATAACATGCTTTAATTATTAATGTAGTCGAATACAGTCGAATTTAGTGTATAAAAGTAGAGCGCAACAATTTCGAAAAACTCTAATAATTTAAAAAATTCATTTATAAAAGCTGCATTTTGTTCCCAGTAGTGCATTTCCTTTTCCGCGTGCGGTCGCGACCTCGAGATGTTTTCTGCGAAACGATAAATTTGCAAAAAAAGAGTAATAAAAAGCGAAACATATCTCGCTCGCGCTTCGCGATTTACTGAAAAGTGCGCCGAGGCGCACATATCCACCATAACCACAAACAAACATAGCGGCTGCATGAGAGCCGCAAAGAAGTATATATTTCGCCCCCGGGGGAATCGCGCAGTGCGCGGCAGCGAGTATACCTGTAGGCCTGGCTCACATCGGCGACCTTGGCGTAGACGAGGGGCGAGAGGCCGACGGCGATGGCGTACACCCAGAAGACGGCGATGTACTTCTCGATGCTGCTGTGGGTGATGATGTTCTTGTAGCGCAGGGGCTGGGCGAGGGACGTCAGCCGGTCCACCGCTATCGCCACGGTCACAAGGACACTCACGCTGCAGAGGACGATGAGGGCGCAGTAGGGCAGGACGCAGAGACTGGAGGTCGGGCCCGGGGCCGCCCCGGCGACCTCCTCGCCCGAGGCGCCGCCCGCGGCCCCGCCGCCGCCCCCGTCGGCCAGCTCGAGGTAGGTGCCGAACGGCATGAACACGCCGACCTGTTGAATGCGCGTGTCGTCAGTAGCGTCGGACGCGCGGTCCTGCACCGCCGACGCCAACTCCGAGAACGCGAGTATCGTAACTGGCACGATCGGGATTACTTTAGCGCTGAGCAGGCGCACGACTCTTTATTTTACTGTGCGCTCATCGAGGAAAAGGGATCGGCCATTATCGGATTCGTTCTCGTTTGCTGATGCGTGGGCAGTGTAAAAAATTATTCTGCAGTGTGCAATCGGCTTATCGGTTTCCATTCCCGAATTAATTATTATTTATCTGGTTGCAAGCCCACGATCTGAGTCTACATCGGCGCGGGCGTCAAATGATAAATCCCTTCTGCGTATGAGCGCATGAAAAATGACCGCGTCAAAGCGGCTAGGTAATCCGATTTTAATTCATGGCATACCCGCATCCATGCGGTGCCTTCCAGAATTCCAATTAACGTTTGTAATTAAAATTTAATTCTAACAGCTCGTCCCTTTAAGCCCCTCGTTCGGGAAAAAATCAGCTTGCGCGAGTTGTGCAAATTTGCCCTCTTTGTTAGGCGTGTTTGGCATAGGAGAAGCTGCTCCGAGTATCGGACCACGCGCAACTCTTCGCAGGCGGCGAAGCCCGTGTTTTTAGAGGCAAGAAGCGAATTGTCCCAGATTCCAGGAAGTGAAACGGGCGGAAATGGAGCGCGCACACGCCCGCGCTGTAAGCCCGACTCTCGGCGCGCCAAATCCGACGGACTTTTGTTAACGTCGCGCGCATGCATAGGTGTAACTTACCCCAAAGTCGCTGATGGCGAGGGAGACGAGGAGGCAGTTGGAAGCGGTCCTCAGGCGCTTGTACCTGTAGAAGGCGGCGAGGATGACGGAGTTGCAGCCGACCGTGAGGAGCGAGAGGACGAGGACGATGCAGGTGGCGAGGACGACGGAGAGGGGCCCCAGGTCGAGGCGGCCCTCCGCGTGCCTCGTGATGCCGGGCAGGAGGGTGCTGGTGGGCCCCTCGCCGCCGACGCCCGACATGGTTCCCGGGCGCTGGTCCGGCCCGCCGGCGCTCCAGATAGTCGCGTGGGCCTCGGTCATAGACGAGGCGGGGCCGCGGGGCCTAGGTCAGGTTGGCCCCGAGCGGGGGCGCCATCCTCGTGGAGGCCGCGGCTCATGCGCGGGCCCGGGCCCTGGGCCGCGCCAGCCCTCGCCCGACTCTGCCGCTCTCCGGGACCTCGTGGCCGACCTCGGGAACGAGGGAGCCAATGACGTCAGCCGCCGGCGGGACCCTGGGGGAGCTGCCCCGGCTCCGAGCCACCCTCGATCGAGCGCCCGCGATGTGGGTCACACCCGCCTCGGGGATGAGGGCGGCGCGCGCCTACGCGGCCGTCTTCTGGGCTGCCCCGGCTCCTCAGCTGGTCACCGACGTCTGGCCCGGTCCGCGTGGGCTGCTCGCATGCCTGCCGCCTAGGGCCAACTCCGCGGCGGGGGCCATCGCTCGTCGACTGCAGCCAATTAGTCGGGAGAGTCCGCCTCGATACCGCCTCTCCTGGATGATGATCTTCCTGGTGCCGTGGCCACTGTAACAGGCAAAGGACCCTGTCAGTAAATTTAGTAACAAAATAATCGATAGCTACGGTGTACGTTAGTTAGCCTGCGGCTATATAATTTAAAGACTAAAATGGCAGTTATGTATTTAAATATCTTGGGCGATTAGGACTAGCGGCGTGAATGCGAATCGTTGACTTTGCTTCCTGTGGATATTATGAAGAGCAAACAAGTCGAGATGATCGATTGGCGTTGATAAGCAGACTAGCGGGCAATGGCTATATTTGCTTGGTTGATATTACAACGAATTAACAATGTATCTACGTCCGTTAAATTGTATAAAAGTAAAAATAAAACTGGAAATATAAAATTATGAAAAGCTTGATAAAAATACATATTCGATTGCAATCCAGTTAAATCCTGGTATTTATAAATATAATAAATGCTACATATTCAATATCCGCCAAATTTTTCCATATTCTGACATAACGCTACATCCGCTCGATTATAATTGTGGAGCTGCGGAGATTTTCATCATACAATGATTTATGGAATAAAGTATTTTCCATGCAGCAGATTTGTTATATATCTATAATCGCTTATTTTCATTGGTATTGCCATCATGTACATATATTAGTAAAACAATGTGTCAGTAGTGTTGCACTTGAGATTTAAAAACAAGTATGTCCTATAAAATGCCGTCATTTTACCGTTGCTCTTCACCGACAGCAAAGGATATTCTCGCATAGTTGAAAAACCTAACTGTTTACTTAAGTTTATTGCAGAATGAAATGTTTATGACAGACGTATATAACCGCTTCATTTTTGTTCCACGGCAATATTTTATTTGTTTAAATGGCGTAGAAATTTTTTTTATACGTTTGGTAAAAATGGAACTGAAAACTGTCATTTAACAATATGATATTTTTCAGTGTCACTTTAAAATACTCCTTTTATTTGGTACTATACATATAATTCATAATATCGAAAATAATATATTCATGCGATGCGCATTATGAATATAATTATGATAAAATATGAATAATATACTTAAATAATATTTATATGTTATAGAAAAGGAAAGCGTATCTTCTAAAGTAATGGGTCGGTCTCTTTTTTATCGAGGACCTTGTCAATATCATGTGAGAATAAGAGTACACAACGCAATTTTTGTATACCAAACGCATAATGTTGGAACATATTGAGGAAGATCGATTTATCACATTTCGTTATTTGCTTTGCTTAAAAAGATGCTTACGTATATACGTGCGCGTATGTAGGACGAGCAACAGTGAGCTACTGTGTTTTTTCGACCATGGTATTATTACGATGGTATTATTCTTTGTCCCAATCTTTTTTTTTTTGCGCAAATAGAGTTCAAGGACAGCACTTTTAGTTTCGCACTACATTAACTTCTTTTTCTCCGAAGGCTATATATACATTCTCTCCTTTGAAGTTTTCACCTCGGCTTTTGATTTTTCTCGAAATGCCTCTCCTCCGTTGTATTTTAACGGCCGAAAAACGTTACCGTACCGCGCGCCAAACATTCTCGACAGCTGATGCACAATCTTGGCTTAACTGCTCGTCGGCCCGCGGCCCGTTAAACGCTTTTACAGTACAAGATAAATAACAAGCCCCGCGAGCCTCCTCCGTCCTGCATATAAAAACCGGGGAATCTGCCGAAAAGCGCCGAGGCGCGCGGAAACGCGGCCGTCGGAAAAGTCACGGGAGCGCGGGATGAATAAGAAGCAGCGGGATAATAAAATCCGGCGGCGTACGGCGCTGACAAACCCGGGGCTGTCCATCCCGCGGGGAGTCCCTCCCACGGCTTTTCTCTCTTCCGCACCTATGAGCAGGCGACGGTCCCGCGGGCCCGCGATTTGCGGGGGTTGTCCCGGCGCCGCCGCCAATTATCGTTAGCGCCGCCCCAGAGAATCCTGATTTAGCGGCATTGTGTGCACAAGCGCGGCGCGGCCTGCGGTGGCGCAGCTAAGGGGCCGAGAGCCGCCTCGTTCCCCCCCGACTAATCTATGCCTATATATACTGTTATTGCGGATTGATTAAATGGCGGGCGCGTGGGAGTATAACGCCGCACTCGCTGGTAATTGCTCCTATCCGCGCCGCTGGTAAAAAAAAAGCTTCGGTTTCGTTTTTATAGAAAGCATTTGCTCGTCGGATCGCTACTGTCCCCGCGCGAAAAAAACATAACGGATTAATTAATTTAGTTATATAACGTTTTGATAGGGATGTGTTTTTTTAAGGGTATTTTGCTTTCTGCGGTATACACACATTGGGATGCCCGTGTAATTGGTTACTTTGAACTGCTCGCGAGAACGTTGTGTATATATTCCCGTACTGTTCGCCTTCATTTACGCTGCGTACAATGCACCAATGTATGTATAACAAGGTTAGCACGGAAAATGTAATGAAACATTATGTTATTGGATATAGAAAGGAGTTTCGTTGTAGCTTCTCAATTCTGACAGGATAACGGATGAGCCAGGCTCGCATACTTGGGCAAGCGTTATAAAAGGCTCGTTATAATGAATCGGTAGTTGAAAGGCGGGTATTATACCGATGTGGCCGTGAAAAATGACGGCTACTTATAAGACCCGCGCCGACCCATCCACACATTCTACGCATACTGAAACTTCCAGGGTGGCCCCTGGGTAATTAGACTCGCGTACGCCGAATCCTGTCGTAAATCGGCCGAGCGCCAAAAGCAATTAGCATTTGTTGCGGGCGAAGGAGCTAGCGAACTCCCGTGGGAGAAATCCGCCCATTGGACCGTTTACGAAGTTTGATGAGAGCTGCGAGTGCATTTATATATATATATATATATGTGTGCCGAGCGGCAAAAGCGCATTGGTGCACTGCCTCTCTGTGCAGCCGCAGCAACTCGGCAGCACTAGATTGAGGTTCAATTAATCTTATTTTCTCGGGTGCTCGAAACGGCCGGATATTTACAAAGCGAAGCTCGGTAGTAAACGAGGTTACTTCGTCCCTTCGAGGAGATACGAGGGTAACAAAAATTCTCACGATCCTCGTATAGCAACGCCGCGCGAGTTGGTGAACTGAGATGTATAAGAGAGGAAAAGGAAGCGCAGCCGGCTGGTCTGTGTATGTATGTAAGAAAATGGTAAAAGTTCTAAGACTCTCGTTACCGCTACGCCAGACGTGGCTTTAAGACCCTCTTCAAGTGCGCTGCAGCGATGCACTCGAGACTCAAAGAGGGCCAAGCCGATATATCGGCCCCGTGGAGTTCTAGATAAATTGACGGCTGCTGATAACGCGCTTCGGTACCGTATTGGAGGTGTCAGTCTCGCGTTACTTCGGCCCAGCGCTCAACGTCTCAAAGCCCAATTAGGTGTACTTCCACGTGATACCTCTGAGCACCTCGAAATTGAGAAGTCGCTCTTTACACCTTATCCTACGTGTTTCCGATTTCAGTTCATTATTGCTTTTAAATTGTCCATTTATATTATTTTGTTAATTCGACTCATCATAATCTCGCATTTTGACTGTCATCCTCAGTTTTTGTAATATATCTTAACCAGTGTTCAAGTACGTTGTAATACAGTCACTATAAAAAAAAATTATAGCAATTTTTCGTGACATCGCTGGTGAATTTGCATCTCGAAGCATAATACGACGAGGAATGTATAAACGATAAAAATATTCCAAATCTAAATGTCAAATCCGTAAACGGCGAGTCTGATTTTTGCGCGCGGGATGAGCGGAGCAGTCCGATGCACAAGCCGTCCCCACTTCTCCCTCCCTATCGGCGACGGCTTTCGGAGAGAGTGAGATGGTCGACGAGGGGGAAAGTTACCGGCGAGCCTCGGGGTGGAGTCGCGAGGCCGAGCGCCGGATCGGACATTGCTAATTCAGGCGCGCGTAACATCGATTCCGTGGCCTGCATTGTTACGTCCTGGTTTTCACTCAAGGCGTAAAATCTCGCTTATTTAACCAAGTTTTATAAATAATTCCTACTCTCACTTAGGATTGGCTTTGCAATTGTGCGTATATGAGATATCTATTACATATAGATATCAAATTAAAGTGAATGCAAATTTTATTTTATTATAGATTTGAATATAATTGTTTCTTACTTTACTTTTTAGATAAGCGGGATTTTCAAATAATAATAGAACTCTTTTTTGATATTTATTCAGAGCTTTTCCAGAATAGATTTAATAGTAGCTTTTTTAATACAATGTTACTTATGCAAGGCAGACCTGTCATTTAAGTCATTTTTTTAGCTGGACTATACGAACGGTACCGAGTTGTACTATAAGCGTTTTTACGGTAATACCGTAATTAAGCAATTCGCAGTAAAATGGAGTTAGCTGATCACGTCTGAGTAAACTACAACTGATATTAGCCTAAAGCTGGAAGACCTTTTATACATAAATTTTGATTTAAAAATGATCTCATACAAGAAAATTATTTTAAAAGAACATTGTAATGCTTACAACATTCTTGCGCGATAATGATCTTTATAAAATAAAACTTGCATGTTAAAAGATTCGGAGTATATTTTTTAGTTATTCTTAATTTAACAATATTTAACCTACATAACTTTAATTTAACAACATTTGACATACTTAATTTAACGATATTTTAGCTACATAACCTTATAAGCGTCAACGCAATAATTTGTTCATCGAAAAATAGCGCTGACACCTGACCTAATTTTCATTTTCATGTAGGACAGTAATGCTCACTTCATTAAAAGAATTTACGCTAATTCTAAATTTGCGTGTGCTTCAATCACACTTAGTGAGAGACTCTTACAGAATTAAAATATAAGACTTTTTTACGACACGTTCAATACGTGACATAACAGCATTATTGAGGCAGCGAGGCGCGCCGGACCCTGTCGGAAGGAGCGCCCGGGAAATTTCACGGACTCCCGCTCGTCCCCAGAGTCCTTTCTCTTTCTTCCGCTGCGTCTGTTGATCCGGCGCCAGTAACGAGTCAGTTCTTCTTCCTCCCCCCACCTGCGGTATATATATACGTAAGGCCGGGGGACGCTCCCTAAATCATTCACGGCGCGATCTAATTCGTCTTTTGAGGGCGTTGCCTTGCCCTTAGGGCCGGTCGCCCGATTCACCTTTGCCCGATGCAAAATTGAGACTTTTCCCGGCCGCGGTCCCACTATATCTCCCGCTTAAATATTCGCCGAGGGTTGGCGCGGGCGGGGCCGATGCTTATCAAGCGTCCCGCGATTTATATCGCGCAACAGCTCCATAAATTGAGCTGCATTTTTAAGCGGCGCACTTTGCCTGAAATATATTTCGCCGGGACCGTTGCGCTGTGCAGGCGCTGGCGCTCGGTCGCGGGCCCCCGACCCTCGAGTGCTCCTTTTTCACTGCCTCGCAGATTGCCCAGCCGTAAGCAGAGGAGCGGATGTGCGCGGGGATAATAATAGTAGCGATCGTGCGACCCCCGAGCCCCGACACCCGCTAGCGCCGGGATGAAAATTCCCGAGCGCCCGATATGAAGCTCTTATCGCCACGGTCGCCGAGTATACCGTCTCCCTGGAAAATTGATAAGGGCCGACGGGGAGCGCGGCCGCGCACCTCGACTCCGATTCCCCCGGCCTGAAATGTTAACTCGATACGTGGGCGGCGAAATTTCATTTCTACTCCCTAGACGCTTAGTGGGAAACGGCGTCAGCGTTATACACACACTTTCGGGGCGGGCACAACTTCGATCCGTGGATGAAAGCCCGTTGAAACTTTTTCGCTACTAAGGGATCGCTGCAGCTAGCGAGTACTTTCCTGCGCTAGTCTTCACCACGGGATCCAAAATTTTTTCCCAATAAAAGCCCAGATCAATTTCAAAGCTTGAAAGCGGATGGACGAGAAATACCTGCACTTTAGAGATTTATAGCAAGATGGAATCAACTTTAAATTTAAAGAACTTTTAATCTTGGAAGGATTTATTTCAAAAGTGACGCTCTATTTATTTTGGTGTATAATTAAACTTTTTTAAATTCCTTTTTCAAGTATTTTAAAGGCCCGCTGATGATTTTAGTAAATTTAACACGAAAATTTGAAATATTATTAATGTGGGAAATATTTCTAATTAAAATATTTGAATCAGAAATGTTTTAAACTAAAAATAACTGTCTAAATAGAAAACCCTCTTTTGAAATACTCACACAAATTTATTCAAAAACGTTCTTGTCAAGTAATGATAATATAGCGGTAATGTAGATATTTTTGGTGTTCTGGTAAACAAACATTTTTCATTGACGAAGGATACAGTATCACAAGCATCTTATAATAAGATGTTTTCATACAGAACAGTCAGTTTTGAATAAAACACATGTTCACAGGTATTTTACGGTATTTTGTAAGTTTTGCTAATAAGAATTCAACGTTTATGAAAGTTAAGACAAGACGAGTTCAGTGATAAATAAATCAGTTAACACATTTTTACTAATTACTATGTCTATAATGAATAAGTAGTTGAATATCTTGTTAGCATGTTACTTTATAAACTTACACTAGTACACACTTGTTGTCCAGATATAAAGTCCCAAGAATACTTTCCACTTTATTCTATTTCAAACTAACTGATATTCGTAAACAGATCTTTGAACAAGGTTATGTCCCTCGATACTGTACAATACGTTTCTTTTTGAAGAAGTGGAAAATTATTTACATTGCGCCACTACGTCTATATACCTTGTGAAAAATTGCATCATTTTATTGTATTGAAAAAAAATATTTTTTGTTCATATGTATTTTATTGTAGGCCGCGTCCTATATATATAACACTATATCAAAGAAAATTTTATACTGTATAAAATTTAAAATGTTTGATAAAGTCGACTTTTTAAAATTATATACAACAAACTGAATTTAAACTCTTGAATTTAGACTACAGTACAATATTACCTTCTAATTGAGTGAAACGTATCGTAGTGGGATTGGACACAAAAGTACATTTATGATTTATCTCTGCAACGTAATCAAAAAATTGCCTAATGTATAACCATTCATTATAGGCTTGGAACTAACTTAAATTCGCAGTTTTTGAGCATAATATGTTCTAACAGTTTTGCATAATATACTCATATTATGTTAAGTACCTTATATATTCGATTAGTTTACAACTTTGAATTTACTATATATTCAATACATACATCAATTATAATAGCCTTTATCATAATAGACCAACATGTATTTTCAGTATGTACATACATGGAAAAAAGAGATAGACCAAGATAGATAAACAAAGACAGTAGATTAAAAACAAATAAAGTTGTGAAGAGCCTAATTGTTATTTCTCACTTATTCAAAAGGTCATTGAATGACAATGATTACTGTTTTTGAGTATTCAAATTAACTATTAAGCAATAAGAAATCTATTTATCTTTTTTCACAATATAATGAGATTATAAAGCCAAAATTATATAACGCAATATTTAACATATTGTTTTTATTTACTGTAATATATTAAACACATAAGCTATTTATAGAACATCTTTCATACAATATAGGCAGGTTTTAACCTTATGTTGTTCAATTTTCTACACCAGTTGTACAGGCCACTTGAATAAGATCTACTTCACAATATATACTATCTCACTCATTGTGATTGAAAGAATAATGGTAACTAAATGTGCATAGTAGACCGGATTTCTCAAATTTGAGTGGATCTTGCGAATTTTAATAAAAACTGTACGTATAATTTGTCTGATTTATGTGTATTTATCTTTCAGAGTATGTATTTTGTAAGGATGTATATTATTCAACGAGCATTTAAAAATTCATGGAACATACAATTTACCAAAAGTTTCCAAGTTTACCACTTACCAAAAGTTGAAACAAACTTCAAATAGACTATGTAATGTGTTTACATTGAGAGACTTAAAAAGCTTAAAAACATATAGTCCAATCTTTACCTTCAATATGCCTCATAAAAACTAATCAAGTACTGTTTTATATCCAAATCTAAAATGGATCTCGCGTCTTTTTTTCGCGGTTGCCAGGATACGCGTGATGCTCGGACCAAGGCGAGGCTTTTCCCGCACTGCTCTTTAGGGTAGACTAAGAGCTAATCCGCGGGGATAGTCAACTGGACGACTAGCCGAGCATTGCATTAGACGCCACGTGCGATAAGGCGCTCGAGCGAACCTGCTGATCCTAGAAGCCTCGGGCCAGCCACTCTTGGCGATCCGAGCGCCGCCCGTGAAAACTCCGCGCCACAACGCCTCGGAGTCTGCATCTCGCGACGCGGCCCATTAATATTTAAAGCTTCATAACACCGGAAGCAGTTGGGCAAAGGGTCTTTCGCACACTGGCTGTTACCTCGGGCGGCCCTCGTCTCCGAATAATTCCGCTATCATGTACTGATTGGTGGCGGCCCATGAATATGCAGAGGAACGCGCGCGCGCAACTCATGCATCGATGATTAATCCCACCCTTAGCAAGTAAATACCGAGAGGAGAATTTGCGAGTCGCGGCCAACGGCGGCGTCCATCCACGGCCGGCTTACGTCTTCCGACCACCCGACTTAATCAGGCGAGATGGATTGGGCCGTGATGCGTCCGGTACCTCACCACATCGTCTCTGACGTGACCTTAGGAGGAGCCTTTTCGCGCCTTTCCGCGACCGAGGCATCGATTTCTCATCATTCAGCCAGTCACTTCCGTCTCTCGATCGAGGCACGTGGCGAAAACTTTTTCAAGACGTTATTATACGTTCCACGCGATGGACGCGCGATATCAAGTAGTTTGCTGAACCCAAACTCTTATACAAATGCCTTCCGATTCGTTTTCACTTGTTCGATATCGATCATATTATGGCGTATAGTAATAATAGGTACTGACATTGTTTTATAGTAGTCAGATACGAAACTTAAACTGAAGTGGCTATACCGTTTATATATACGCATATCTGACCGCTTTTCACTTCGGCGGTTTCATAGTATAGATTAGTTTGGTCTTGAAAACTCATACCCACTAAGATTTATTAACAATGAGATTACTTTCAATCGCACGATTTTTATTTGCATAATATAGGAGAAATAAAAAGAATATTAAAATGAAAAGTCCTCGTGTAGACCGAGGCTATGTAGACATTGAATCAAGAAGATAATGCGGATGTAAACAAGCCTAAAATGGATGAAAGATTAAATAATTGAGAGCATGAATAGAAGCGTTAAAATTACTTTATAATATCCGTTAGATAAAAAATACATAAAATAGAAATTCCAAGTAATAATATTAATAAATATCAATTAAAAAAAATACAAAAGAAATTGCAAACAAAGAAATGTTTCAATCATTTCTTCAAATTAATAAGAAAAAGAATAATTAGAAATTTGCGGTTAAAACTAATAGCATATAACAAGAAGAAAAGCCTTCAACGTTCATATTATCACTTCCTGTAGCACAAAATTGAGTAAATCTATCGTTGATCGACTTCCTTTAGTACTCACTGGGTTTCATGAAATTGGTTTCTAAAGAAGGCGCGCCTTTGCCAATTCCAGAAAACATCCGGTATTGATATTCGGTTGTGTTGATCTAATACATCACATTTCGCAAAATTAACCAAACTTTTCTATTTCCATTGCAAATCTCTGATGCAGTGGAATTTTCAATTCAAATTTATTGGTCAAATGACGTTATTAACTTTTAGTTAGTAATTGTAAAAATATTGAACACTTTAATAGACAATTTTTAACTATATTACGTCTGCAATAAAGATATTATCATTAATTACTCTGCAAAATTACGGATGTAATGCAAAATTGATTAGAATTGATTTTTTGCCAAGGCATACGTATATTCTAGTTGCGGTAGATAACCATAATGAATCAGACATATCAAGAATATTCAAATAGCCCGTATTTAATTATACCACGCATATGATTTTTCGTTTAAATAGCAGTTCTCGATAGAATGCTCAATTGTAAAATCATTGTTAATATTAAAGCTGGCATTAAAGCTGTTTCACGCATAGTATAATAGCAAATGAGAGAGCGCCCGTATAGTATTTCAGAAAATATAAATCATTTTAACTGACGCAGGCCGTCGCAACATAAAGCGCGGGCGCTTGAAGCCAACACAGTAATTCCCACTTGAGCGTTTTAATTTAAAAGACATAACAGAAACTTTGCGCCATTTCCTTGTGAACCTCTGCCGCGACAGGGGCGAGGCACGGGAGAGGTAGCGCACTGCGGCGAGACACTCGAGCCGACATCGCGCCCCGCAATTGCGCGGGCAGCAATTACATTTCCCGTAAAAATATTTCCCACGCGGGCGTCCGTCATACGCCCCAAGGCTTGGCGCGTCCTATACTGAACACACGGCAAGTGCGGCCGACACCTCGAGAGCACGCACACGACAGTCTGCGCGCGTTATGGAGCGCAGAGGAACCTTCGAAGACGTTAAGTCCTGCGCATTTACTCGCCGCGAGGAGAAAGTCCTTTCCGCCGGAAGGTCAACGAGGACGGAACATTAATTAAACCGTTCCGAGAGATGTGCTTTTATGCGATTTACATTCTGATGAGTTCCTCCATAATCATTGGCTTTCCACGCGCCTTGAGCTTGCCGCTTCACAAATGATACAACAGCAACATACTGTTTAGGCTTATAGATGCAGCTTCCCAAACACCACAGTTTTTAAGATCCAGGTTCGGCTGATCCTGTAACTACCATCATTTAATTGTTTAAGCTAACCGCCGTCTAACTCCGAGAAACAAAGAACAAATTACAAAGAGATGAATGATATCACGAGGAACTAAATCGATTCGGAGCTAAGCAAGGATAAACAAGGATGTACTCATAACTCTAAACAAACTTACTCGTCCAATCTTCAAATTTCGTAACTTGTAAACTTGCCAAAAAGAATGTTTAGATCACTGCTTAGTACACTATGCTCATGTAAATTAAAGGAAATGGAGAAACAGTCTAGCGGCAGAGCACAAGCGGCTTGAGCTTGAGTGTAATCCTCTTGCACTTGGCTACGACGATATATGCACCCGATGATTAAAAGCGCAAGCCTCGCAACTGGCGCTCCCGAGGTATCCTACGTGGGAAAGCACGAGGCGTGAGACGTGGCTCCGAGACGCGGCAACTCTGAATTCATTAGAAGGCGCGACAGCAGAACCGCGCAGTCGTAGACTGTGGCAGCGACACGTATGCTCAGGGGATGTAAGTCGGTTTGTCTTCGGGGCGAGGCAGCCGCACTAGAGAAATTAATTGCGGCGGCGACAGCCGTCAGCTAGCACCCGCACTGCTTACGCAAATGCGCCCGGTAAAGATCATTTCGGATACTCCTTCGCTACCTCGAAGAACTGACGCGCGCGCCAAAAGCCGAGGCGCTGATTAACCGACATGTGGCAAGTTACATTGACGCGGTGCACGTGCACTGCAGGACGTGGAAAATAAATGAGTTTCAGGGTCCGCGACTATGCTTTTGAGGGCGCACACGCCGCTCTCTGTGTGATGCTGAAAATGGTGCTCTCTACACACACACACACACACATATATATATAAATATATATATATACGTGTTTATGAATGTAGCTTGCCTTTTGAGGTGCGGAGCCTCGTGTTCTACAAGAAACGTCTGACATGTAAATAACCCTACTTCGGGATGGGGGTAAATTGAGAAACAGATCCTCTTGCAGATTAGATGCAGTCTCAAAGTGAATCTGACATTGCGACTTGTCAAGTACACTGCTCGAGCTATATTTGTTAGGGCTTTAATTGGATATTATTTTAACCTTAATTATCCTTTAGGAATGGTAATTAATCACACTGTACATTTGATATCAATGTTGTTACATTAAATTAATTATTGTGATAAGCAACTTGAACAAACTGTATCACGTTTCTTATTGCATTAGCTTACAGAAAACTAAAAAATTCGATTAAATGCAATTACATTAGGCAAACGCAATGCAGTACACAATTAAGTGAGCATATATTGCCGCGGCGCGGTGTAAGCATTGGGATTTAATTAATTGAAATCGAGTGATGTATTAGGAGATATATTGAAAAAGGACGAAGCCCATAGTCAGCGATCAAATTAAATAAAAATTCGATTAAGCCTCAGCTGAAAGGACTGCGACTCGGCTCACGCGCTTCCCCTTGTTTCGGGATCGTTATTCTTGCTCTCCCCTAACAACGCTCTTCCCCGAAAATCGAGTTTTTTTTTCCACGAGATCCAATTTTTGCCCATCTCCTGAATGATAGATGCAGGGCTCCCGACGACTGCCTCGGTGGCCGTAATCGCTAAATCTTTGATCGAGGCCGGGAAATCGTCAATGCAAGCAACTGCTCGCCCACATTTTCTAAACTGTTAAGTAGAACACCGGAGACGGCGTGTCCAAAGTCGCGTTACATAAAAAGTGCAGGAGGCGGGCTCGTAATTCAAGAGGCGGGAGCCCGGACCACCCCGTTAATCTTCTAATTTGCTTGGCGTAGTTACTCGGGCGGCTTTGTGTTACGCGGCTAGTTACGTGGGCGGCGGAGGCGGGGGTGGCTGATAACGCGCTTCCCTTTTTTGCGGCCGGCTGCCGGCGCGGCAACTGCACAGAGCTCGAAGGGGCAGACGAGCGAGTGCTAATTTGCCGGCCGCCCTCTTTTCCCGGTTGTCCCCTCAATTAAACGCGTGTAGCTTTGAGCGCGCGGCCCGCGGCTGTGTTGATTCACTTTGAGCTCGAACACCTCGGAGAATACCAATTTCTTTTTTTATTCCAGCAAACAGCCAAGAAGAAGTCGGTCCCTAAGATAGATTTAATTACTCGTTCCGACTTTGCAAATAGGATATATACTATCTCGAGCAATGCTCATTATTCTGTGTTTAATTACTGCCTTTCGAATTCCACTCTTTTCTGTGTGCACCCAAAGCTTTTTAATTGGGGTGAATGCAGGAGCAGTATATTGAGCAATGAAGCTCTGTACGTTTTCGCACTATTAATTGGATTTCGAGGACTTGCAACGAGAGATATCTAGTTGCAACCTCATGTAAAAAGTTCATTTGCCTTGTGTAAATAAGCTGTTTAATAATCGCGTCATTAATGAATTAATCAAAAGGGAATATTCCGCAGGGGTCAACTGTCTAGAGTAAAAATAACAAGTCGATTGTAAGTAAACTCGATACAAACATTGTATACATTTGCTTTCAATCGATCAACAATTGAAACAAAACGTTTTGTATAAATGAATATGGAAAAGGTACAATTGGCCGGACGTCAAATAGTTTTCTGAATTCAATACTTAAAGTTTCCATGTGCACATATAGAATGGTAAATAAAACATAATTGTCCGAGTCGTCTTTCCTCATTTGTTCCAGTTATTGATTTTCCACAGTGCGATATGGGGGAGAATCGAAGTAAAAGCTCGTTGCCGGCTTAAGTTGTAACGTAATTCAAGCGTGTAATTTGTCGTTTTTTTGTAAAAAAAAAAGCGTAATTGAGCTTAAAGTCGCACCCTCGCTAAATACAATCGAACGAAAGCTGACTCAACGCTCGTGCGAATGTACCTCGGAAGGTCGATTATCGGCGGCCCATTAGAGCTCAATTCCCAGGCGATCATTAACATATTTTCAAAATTACGAAGGGCATCGCGTATGCGCGGGCACGTACTCAGCCGAGCGTCATGGCGGCGAGGCTGGACTGGCGGTCGCCTTGCGCGCCGCGGACTCATCCCGCCACGGGGTAAAGACATTTGAGTCGCCAGCTGCAGTGATAGGCGAGTTGACCGCGAGATCGTAAGCGCAAGACTATCGCCTGTATGGATCGCGTATGCGCGGGGTGCGCGCGCGTGTATTATTTCCTCGGTATAGACGAGACCGCGTGCCGGTAATTACCGGCGAGCGGCTTGCGGCACATCAAGGTCGCGGTCGCGGCTTTCGTTAAAGGAGAGCATCCATCACGTATCGACGATTCAATCGATTTATCTTGCTTCCTGTACACCCGGCAGTTCTCGTGAATTTGAATGCGTGTTTAATACTTCTGTGGAATAGTTGACGAAGGGAAGGTGATCGATGCATTATCACGGAGATGCACCGGGAGTTTTTCCTAGATCGTTCTATCTCAGATCGCATTCTTATGATTACAGAATTTGAAGAGATCATATAATCATTTGAAAAGTTTTAACGTTGGAAGCAACTATTCAAATGTATTCTTTACTTATGAAATGTATATATAATTATACATATATGATATGTACATATTGTTGTAATATTCTTTCTAAATATCGTCTTCTGTTTATTTTTTTAGTATTACAAACTAATATTAATAAGTGTATGGCTTATATACTTATTAAGAATCAATATTTTTAGCTGCAAATTGATGTATGTCATAAATACGACACAAAGCAATTACAAAACATAAAATTCTCAATTCATCAGAATAAACATCAAGACTTTTCGAGATTTTCAAATCAGATTAATTCAATGACCTGCACGTGCGTGATTTAGAATAGAGTATCACATACTTAAATTGCTTTAAATGCGGAAATCGAAAGTTCGCCATTCGAAAGCTCTTTCCTTTGGCACTGTATAGATACGATTTACGCGCAGACAAAGCTCCACTTTTATGTGATCAATGCGCGGACTCTTTCCTTCTTTCCTGCTTTCATTCAAGGATGCGCGGAATATATTGACCGCGGTGGAATTTTTATGGGCGCGTCGAAGATTTATCATTCTGACAAGGTCAATTCCACTCGCAGACACTTTTTTCAAGAGTACATCCAATTGCATTCTAGATTTACTCGTTATGTTTTTCCTAAGGTTCTCATCATACTCCCGAAAAATAGCATTTGAATAGAATTTAAGGATTATGAGCGTAATAATGTCCTCTTAATAATTCAAAGCTTATTTTCGTAAGTATCTTTTGCGGACGTTAAAGCCCTATATGCGAAGGTTCAACAGTTATCTTTAAAATGAAATTTATGATAAATTAAATAAAGTTAGATTATATATAAAGAAGATAATATTGATTTGTATTTCAATGCTGTGTATGGTTGGAAATTTAATTTTAAATTCCTTATCCTTCACGATGCAACATTTTGACAAAGTGATTGCTCATGTGCTTGTCAGTAATTTCAAAAGTTTTGAATAATATGCGCTCTTTATATGATTATTTTAAATTGTAGAAACGTCTACGCATAATATTACTGTCAAACACGAGCATAATTTAAAAATAAAATATTTCTCCTCTTATATACGAAAGCTGCATATAACTTTGCAAAGAACTAATAATAATTTCTTGTTAGTCGAGAATAATCTATAGAAGACTATAGGGTAACGGTGGAAAATGATAAAGGAGATGGGCCGGAATTTCTTTTTTTCTCGACCGAGCCAACTTTAACTTGGTGATGGGCGAGGGCGTGTAAATCTCTCATCATTTAATACCAACTAAGAGGAAGAAATTTCATAAGGAGAAAACAAAAGCTACAGAGATAAGGGAAAAAGCCGGTTAATTAAAGGATCAAAAATATATACACACTCTCGTTCTTCGGTAGACGTATATCTATAAGCGATCGTTTATACGCGGTAGCAATGGCGACAGCGGAAAAGTGGTCATCTCCGTAAAATACATACGTCTATCTCTTTGTGCGCCGAGAAAATGAAGTTCATTATCTTTAAGAAGCAGTCGGAGTTTCCAGGGGGGCTAAGGAGGTCAGGCCGTCGGCGCCTGAAGCACCGAGAACGGAACGATGTTTGCCCAAGGCGTTCCTCGCGGGAGCGCAACGCGGGGAACTGCAGTCGACGGGGGAGTATATACAGCGAGGCCGCTCCCTCGAAATCAGGAAAAATGTCGCCGCGTCCCGGTGAGATATTCGCCGCGTCCCGCGTCACAGGGGCCGCCGACTGCCTCGGAAGACAGCGGCCCGCCGCCGCGTGGGCCAACGCCGGAGTTTCGGCGGGGGATTCCTCGGAGAGGCGCGCGCGCGCGCACGCGATCGGGGCACGAGCGGCGCGCGGCGCGCTTTGAATAATGCACATCGATTTCGAGTTATCGCGCGCATCGATCCCCGTCGAGCGGCGCCCGCGCGGCCTCGCCGCCGCCCGCGTATACACTCCCGTGTGCACCGCGGATTCCTCGCGGTGGGCCGCGCCGCCTCGAAGCCCCCGCTTCCGCCAGGAGGCAACCACCTCCGCGGCGAAGGATGATTCCTGGAAGTTGCGCCGTCCCGTCGATGCTTTGTTTCTGGCGAATGACGTACTTGCCGCATCTCCTCGCAGCCGAGAGGAATTAAAGTAAGCTGATGCGAATGCGTGCACGTAACAAAAGAGATAGAATGCAAAATGTACATATGCGGTGCATGTGCAATTTTTGTTGGTGGAATTGCAGCGGTCTCTCGGATTAGTCGGCATTCACAGTCGGCAGTCGGAAATAGAATAGAATAGCATACGAACAAAATAGAATTTATTTATTAATAGCTAGATGTGGGTCGAGCCGTGGATTCCGAGACTTTTATAAACAAAGGCAAAAAAATAGATGGTTTACAACAAGGGTTTTACGGGCGAGCCTGGAGCAAACTGCAAATCTTCTCCCAGATATATATATATAACTAGGAGTTACCAGAAATAAGATCAAACGCGTAAGAAATAAAATGTTATGTGAGATCGCAATGAAAAGTGTGCAGCGACATTCCGCATTCCTTGCAATCGGCATACAGATTGCGACGCAGCCGCGGAAACTGCGGCCGGCGAGCGGCTCGGCGCGTGCCGGCCTCGACGCGCAAGTCGATCAGCAGCGTGATTTTCCCCGCGCCCATGCATTATAACAGCGCGAGGGCGCGCGCGCGCGCACCGAGCCGTTTTCCCGGGGGAATCGACCAACTGCCCCACGAGCCCAGCCGATGAATTAATCCGCGCGGCTCGGCCGAGCCAGCCGTTAAATTGTTGCTCCCGCGCGCCGGAAAAACGCCCGGAGATTGTGTGCGGCGGGAAAAGCCAAGAGGAGACAGCGCGCTGTACTGGCGCCGGCAGTTTTCATGCCGCACGCGACCTCCGCTCGTGTGCTCACGTATACAGCCCCGAGGTGGGGGAGCCCCGCGTCCTCCCGCGCGCGCGGCTCTTTTTTACACCGCGAGTCCGTCTGTATATACACATTTGTGCATGTACATGCACCCCTGTACTCGGCCGAGGGCTTCCGCCGCGCGGGATTTTACGCGAGATTTTTCGCCGGCCAACGCTAGATTAGCCGCGCCGGGGACAGCGGGGGGGGGAGTTGTCCCCGCGTTTTTTTTTTGCCGGCGGAACCAGCGAGGCATGTCGACGAGCGCGATGATAAGCCACTCGAGCGAAATATTAGCGTCGAGCGCGATGGACCGCCGCGGCGCCCAGTGGAGCCTACTGCGATGCGGTCAGACGTGCAGGCCGCGGTGCAGCGAGCGTAACGTTTTTGGTCTCGCGCGCGCACTCGTTAATTATTCACAAATTATACGGGCGGGCGAATCAATTTTCTTAGCATTAGAATGCACGCGGCGAGTTATAACTTATTAATAAACCTTCGGCGATCGCTCGGGCCACGGCGACGCCTGAATTATTCAGCGGCGGACCCACGTGCGCGCATGAAATATTTAGCCACCGTTTTTTTTTTCTCTCGAATCCTTCGATCGCGTCTTGACCGCCTCTCGTACTAATTTTAAATTTTCCCGCGCCCTCATAAATGTTCTCATAAATGCGGGTTTAAAGTTCAATTAGAGGGCAACTGCTTGAAAAAATTACGCAGTCCTTGGTAGAAAATTAACAATCTCGGTTTACTTACTGCTAAGTTTTTCACAAAACCCCTTAGTTTAAATATACGATTCAAATAATGCCACTAGTTTGATAAAATCTTGTTAATTAAAAGTTACAATGTATAGATCTATTTGTACATTCGTGCAGAGAGAAAGGATTTATTGTGGAAGTTAATGAATCAATCAGTTAAAGGTATTATAGTAAAGAATTTAAAAGTATTCCGTTATTCGTCTGAATCACCAATTCGTTAACATGACACGCATGTTTAGAAATGACCGAATGTACATTTCGTGGAAAACAAAAAACAAACAATAGCGCAGTATTTACTTTGCCTCATTGCCATCAGTCACGCACTTTTGCGAGAAATATTCATTTGAATGCATTTTAATCTATTGAATTGAATTGAATTGTATTGAATTTGTTAAAAGCTAAGGACGTGGTTCCTTTTAACTCGTGCTCATTAGGTGGAAAATAATTAAATATTACGTACTAAGAATATGTATTAGAAATACACTGCATTAACAATGCAGATTAAGTAACAAGAAAAAGGTTTAAGTAAGTGTGTGATTATTATATATAGTTATATTAAAAAATTCAAATTCATATAGGTTTTATAAGTAATATATAAGTATTAATAATGTAAAGTCTACAAAAAGTCATCCATTTTTAATCTATGATTGTTAACAAATTGAAAGAAATGATTCATTGTAGATAATTAATGAACCAATGACTTAAGAGACAAAAGTTGTGGTTTATTTACATGAAATACTGATTAGGTTAGACATCGAGTACAATAGTGAGGTCTCGTGTGTAGAAATGACCATTTATAAAGCTTTGCATGAAAAACAAAAGACAAACGATAGCATGGCATTAATCAAGGTATTAGCTCTGTCGCATGATCGTAAGTGACGCGTCTTAGTTGTTAATAAATATTCATTTGGTTGCATTTAAATGCATATTCTTTAATAGTTCATGAAAATTGTTAACTACAAGGATTCCTTTTCCTTTGCATAGTTAATAAAGCTTCATAATGACAATGAATCCTTCTCCTATGCGTGAAAAGAACGTACACGTCGCTCTTAATCCATCGGCTTTAAGAAATGCCTGTGACTTTCAAACTATAAATTTATGGAATAAATTATTCGTGCAAAATATGCGCGTATGTTTATATTTCTGTCGATCCTGCACTTGATAAAGTCTCCAAGGAATCGACTAATTTAAAAAGGTCTCGGCGAAAAGCTGGAAAAATATCCAGGAGAGCCGCGCGGCGCATAAAACTCCCGAGGCAGAAGGTTTACCGAGCTCTCCAAGGTGGAGCGGCCGGCTCGAAGAAAAGGGAAAAAAGGCCCAGGGTTCCCGCGATTATTGCCCATAAAAGCCCGCGGCATTGAGCTGGATGGAAGCGGCTTAGAGGAGCAGGAGCTGCGCGCTTCCGGCGCGGGCGGCGCAAGGGCGGCCGAGGGACGAGCGCGGGCTCGGGCGATCGCGCGGCGCTCGCGTGCGTTATAGCGCGTGTCGCGCGGCCGTTGCCCCCCGGCCGACCGAGCCTCGAGCCCGCATATGTCGGCGCGCCTAGGCCACGCGCTTTCGGCACCTCGCGCGTACGTGTACTCGCGCGGGCCGTTTCGCGGGCTCGCGTGCGGCCCCGATAGCGCCGCCGCCCGGCCGCGCCCCGATCCCCGGCCGCCGATAGGCCCGAATTTATCGTCGGCCGGGGATGAGCTCGCGCTCGCCGGTGATAATGGGGGAGCCTTGGCCGAGGCGGTGACGGGCGGCGCGCGCGGCCGCATCCTTGCCAGACGCCGCACCCCCACCCGCCTTTTCCTCGAGATTAAGCGAAATCCGATATTAATGCTCTCCGGGGATAGTCCGGAGCGCGGCGTAATCCGAGGCGCGCTCGATACACGCCGGGGCCGCTGGGCCGGGGGGGGGGGGGAGGGGGAGTAAGTACCGCGGGGGGACCGAGCCAAATAACCGGGCGCTTGCTTGTTTTGACGCGGCAAGATGCGGAAGCGCGAGAGCAGCGGCCCCGAACTCGGGGGGACTACTTCGCATAAACACCACTACACGTAAACACGCGTACAGATCTAGACGTATTTATTAACTAAAGAGATCGCTCGTGTAGCTACAGAGAGTGACAGATTAAAAGCACTGGCAGTCGAGATAAGTGTGCAGATATATTCTAATTTATAAGGACGTTCAAAATTAATGAAATAACAAACATTCATTTACATAAAGCGTATAACAAGGGGTGTCGAGCATTAACATTGCGTGTACCCTATAGATCATTGTTGTAAATTACACGGTTAATTGCGTATAGATTCTATTTGAACTGCAATGTTCGAGAATAAGTGAGCGTTCATAACTGTCCGCACGAGCCCTGGATTCTACGCAGAAGAGGCATTTGGCGAACCTACACCAGCCCGGCGCACGACCAGTGCACTCGACACTTGAGATGCGGGGAGCCCGCGTTGCAGAGGGCCGCAGCTTCCTCTCGGGCGAGAAAGGGCGAACCCTTGGCCGGCCCCGGGGGGTTAGCCACGCGCCGTGCGCCGAGTGAGAAACATCCCACGGGCGCATTAGCATGGGCCTTGGGGGTCCGCTCGGGCCGATTCGGCGGGACTCGCCGCTGCACGTGGAGACGGAGTGACGCCCGGCGCTCGCGGCGTCGCGCCGCCGGCCTTGAACCTCCGCTGGCGCGCGCGGCCGGCGCGACGCCCGAGGATTTTTCCGGCGGCGCCGGGAAGGCCACGGCCGGCGCAACCCTTCGATCGATTATCGACCGGCGGTCCAGCTGCTCGCCCCGCGGATGGTGCGGCTCTCCCCCCGCGGCCCTCGCGCGCCCCGGCCTAATGTCTAAATCAATATCCAATTTATGCTAAGTGCTCGTGAAACGAGCCCCCTCTACGGCCGCCTTAACGGCTTGTCGGTTTATCAGCCCCGATAGGAGTAGCTTGTGCGCGCCCCTTGTTTTCTTTTCCTCAGCCTGACGCGCCTCGACGTTCGAATTAGCGCTCGCTCGCTGCCGACTGTGCGCCGCCTGACCTTTCGGATTGTTTTCCGCCGGCTTGGGCCTGCGGGGCTCGCGGGGCTCGCGGGGTACGCGCCTTCAAACGATTCCGATCGGCTGAGCGCTCGCTGAACAGGGCGGAAATAAAAGTCAATTCGACCGCACTGGGCATTCCTGTATCACTTTTCATTATCGCCTCCCGTCAATCGCCACCGTTTAAAAAGGACACTCCAAACTACTATCTTATCGTTCTTCGGTTAAACATGAAATTCCGACGATATACACCATTCAAACGTGTAATCACAAGTTGATAAAAACGACCATCTTGATTGTAAGTATAACTTGAGCTGTCTCAGTTACATGATTTCAAACTGGTAAATTGATCTTGACAACAGATAAG
Source organism: Sycophaga agraensis (assembly GCA_018906755.1). NCBI lineage: Eukaryota > Metazoa > Arthropoda > Insecta > Hymenoptera > Pteromalidae > Sycophaga > Sycophaga agraensis. Next base: position 5,306,633 of record JACCIE010000002.1, on the reverse strand, counting down.
CAGAAAACCGAGCGATACAAAGCTGCTGTTTTAAGTACATTTGTAGAATTCTGCTGTGTTGTATGTATCACATATACATGGCTAAATATTATTATTACTTCAAATATAATTTAATAAATTTACTAAAAGTTCATTATTCTTCATTTATCGTGTGTGGTTGTGTGCTGTTACAAATGCTATTTATACAAATGTTCAAATAGAGTCTTTACAGTGTATCTATACATTATATTAGTAATTATTGGGTCTAATAATCAACGAACAGTCGCACGTTTATAGTCCCTTACCAATCCTGCAATATTAATATATCGATTGCTATTCATGCGTAAATATGACCACTGTCGGTATGAGTGTTCATCGATTTTGTCACTACTATATATTTTACCATGATTTAAATCTATTTAATTACTACATCGTCTATTGTCAATGTTAATGAATATCATAAACAATGAATCATAGATTGTTATCAGTATACAGTCTAAATATTTGCAAAAATGATTAAAATCGTAATTACTTGAATCGTAAGAATGAAATGAATACAGCTACGGCAAATACAATGAAACACCGAGAGCAAGCACGAGTAAGTGGGATATCATTTGGATCGGAGGTGAAAAGTCACGAGAGGTAAAGGTCGAGCTGATTTATTTTAAGAGATTCTTTTGCCTTATTTACGAAAGTTCCTTGGCGCGCTGCCTTGGCGTGATTTGCTCTAAGATTTTACTAGCTAAGTCCTTTATTTATCAAAAATATATTTTTTACTTTACCTATTCTTTATTTTGTTCAATTTTTTTCGCAGTTTTACTCCCACTTCTTTCTTTTCCGTTTCGTTGAATGAATAAGTAATTCCCGTGGATAAATCGAACAGAATATTTCTGATCAAACGATCCTGTATAACTTACGTATTAAATCTTGGCATTATTCCAGATTTCAGTTTTAATTCGGTAAATTCTAATTTGTTTTCCGAGTTTAAGTTGGGCGGACAAAACAATTAGGAAAACTTTCTTGGGATAAATTAAAGTATATCCAATAAGAGTTCAGTTATTGTTTTCTGTGACAAATGCAAGACAATTTGCTTCATGTAATGAATAATACTGCAGTTTATGAAAATCCATGAGCGAAAGAAATGTTATTTCGTATCAATTTCAAATAACTTGAGATATCGTAGCATAAAATTCAAATGCGGGCGTGCCCAATGCCCGTACCAACCCAATACGTGTTCAAGTAGATTGGCTTCGTGTTTAGTCAGACGTATATATTTACACATGACTGTCAATTTTTCTGACATTGAATATGTTTTGCATTTTCATTTTTAATACTCCACTGATTGTATCTTATATAAGTTATAAGTAAATTTTTATAAAAATAGAATGACTTTTGGTTTAAATAAATTTCAAAAAATAAATAATTCCTGAATCTATAGCCTTTAATAGAGAATATAAAATATGTAATAAGTGAACTATTTAAATATTCGCATTGCTATTTTCAGACGCGAGCTTGCTCCATATTATGAACGTTTTTTAAATTTGTTTGTACTACTTATTATTACTCGATTCTGCTGAAATTCAAACAAAGTTAGGTTCACTTTGAAGTTGGATAAAATTGTTACAAAGAAAACGAAAACAAAACTTTGACAAGCACTAGAGCGAGGAAATTGCAAACTCAACACAAAACAATCAGAATAATATTATAATCCCTTACTGCAGTTACCGTATAAGAGTTTGCGTGTCTTATCAGCTCTTGCTGGTGACGAGCGGTAATGCAATTGAGAATTCCAATTTCCCAAATCTCAAATGGATAGAAGGATGATCAAATACAATAGGTATTAAGATTATGAACAAAAACTGGGATAAAATTTAGTCGAAAATAAAGAGTTATAGATTGAGAGAAAAGGCAAATGTCAAACTATAGGATAAAAGCAGCATATAATGCTCTTTATATCGGTTTGCAACAGTTAATTATGATTTTTATGCATATCTGTGAGTTATAAAAATATAATGCCGTAATAAACTCTAGTCTACTCATGACGACAAAGTTTCGTAACATTTTTCGAAAATAGAAAATTTGTCAAATTTTCGACAGATCACATACCGAAATAGCATTTTGTCTATCTAAGGCGGTAGACTTTTTCGCTCACGTGATGCGAATAGACAGTACGTGTCGAAGGCAAACAAGACGAGCCTACAAATGCGGGCGTAAAGCAATCGCTGCAGAAGTGCGGATGTAAAGCGAACATCGTGCGTCTCACGTACGCGCAAATCGTGCTCGCATAGCAAAAAGTAATTTATTATGTAGCAGCCGATGCCTTTTTACAAAGAAGATTAAAGCTGCTCAACGATCGTGCAGAGCACCAGCAGGAAATTGATCCAGAGGTCGCCATTCCGGGAACGAAGGTCGGTACTCTTGGCATTTAGCTACTTCCGGGCAAAAGTTGGAAAATCATCAGCGCTGCCCGGAAATTTGCCAGGACTCAAAGAGCCAATAATTGGACTGCGGCGATCGGGTCGGCCCGTAAATTAATCGGAGCGGCGCCGCAGGGATTCGTTTATGGCCCTGACAATGCATCACAGTGCGCAGGGGGTACATATCGCGCTACTGAATTCGCGGGCAAATCAACGTCGATCCAATTTAATGGACGGCTGGGCGAGCTTTACACCCGCCGTAACTCGGTTAAATGACTTGGTCGCTGGGCCGCCGCCACTGCTGCCCGCCCGCTGTAAACCCCGACCGGGGATTTTTCTCGCGGCCATAAACCCCCTAATCGCGGGGCGATGAAAGGGAAGCAGGACCCTGGAGTGTCTTCCTAGTATCCTGGCAAGCTGCCCGACGCACTGACCTTGCACTTGCACGTAAGGGTGGGAGACGGACGCGCGCTCGTGGCTCAGGGTCACGGCCAGTGGGGCGGGTTAGTGTGCGGCGCGGGCGCGTGCAACACGTACGCCCCGCGAGACGCCAGCAGCAGCCCAGGCCCACGCGTTACACCTACCGGATTTAGGGCGGAGACTCGCTATCTCACGGTGCATCCCGGACCGATATACAGCTCTAGGTGCACAAGGCGCACGTGTCTTTCTCCCGAGCCAACTACTCGGCTATACGCGCTCTTGGACTCTCATTTTTTCTCCTGAGTATATCTCGAATGGCTTTTTTACATCTCTCTCCAGCTTTTCCTAGCACGGAGAGCGCGCCTGTCGGCCATCTCCTCCAAGTACAATGCTCATTGTGTAACCTACGATAAATCACTTATATTGGCAATCTTACGCAACCCTCCCAGAATTCTCATCATTACTGCATTTTTATGTCTCATTGCAATTTTGTACTCTACTTGGTGGAATGTTTTCGTTCTTTATCCCCTCGCGTACAGCCCACTACTACTATATTTCATAACAATCTTTTATGTAATGCTCTCGCTCGAACTTTCATTCAATTTTTATTTTGCAAAAATTTGATAAAGTTCACCCGAGCTATTTAGAATTCAAAAGTATTCGGTACTTTTACGATCAAAGTTAATATTCAAAATTTAACGACAAACTTTAAGCTACGCGATTTCATATTTTCCAATTAATGTTGCGAATAAAATTATTTTTCTGCAGTAGAAGTTCATAGGTTTTAATGATTCAACGATAATGGCAGTTATTTAAATAAATACCAAACTTCGATATGATTATTTTTTATTATTAGTCGTTATAATTGCTTAAACTTTCATTAATGCTAATTAGTATTACAAAAATTAATGTTACGTTGATGCGAAGGTCGTTGAATAAAATATATTCGTTATTTTATGCACGATTGCACGAAATTAAATAATATGCAAATTCCAAAATATTGTTGCTTTTTTATGATTTAATTAATCTGGAAGAATGAAAATAATACAGTTTTAACTTTTTTAATTTAACAAATTTATGAACACAGTTACCTTTTCTATTATTAAACGACGCATATCGGTAAACGTGCTTTACAGCCTTTGCGATTGTTAACAATTGGTCAAGGTTAAACATGTCATTTATATTGACACAGACATTATTTTTTACATTGTAGCATACAAGCTACATTTCTTATTCATCAGGATAAAACCTATAGCGAACGAGGATATTTTGCGACTTTATAAGTTAGAGCGAGTACATTGCTGACACGAGTATTAACAGTACTTTTGATGAAGTACTATTTACAATATCATTTATGAAAGTAATGTCACCCCTCTATTAGTGCTGAGAAATGAGCTTAATATGCGTTTATTTAATTTTTATGGTGCCACGATATCTACACTATAAGGCATTAACGTAGTCGTTATATTTATATACATAACTTTTTCAATATTACTTAAATAAACAATGCTCCAATATTTTCTTCTGCGGTTAAAGTTCTTAGAATACATTAAATACACTGGCCTTCATATTTTGCAGCGTTATTAGATACTGTTAAAGTTTTATCAAAATACCGTTACTGGAAGTTCGTCTGAGTGTATATTACTCCTTATATTTAGTTTAAATAAAATAATACGGTAAAATTAATAAACGATTATATAATAGATATTGTTTAATTTAACGGTATCAAGGATCGGCGCATGATTTTTAAATTTAAATATTTGGCATAGATGAAATTTTATATATACCTTTGTTATCAAACCTTGTTTGTGCTTCTCAAAAGCATAATAATCATCTTATAAGACAACTTATGAAGCAGGATATTGAATAAAATTTGAATACATGCAATTTATAAAAAATTTCATGTTGTTTTGTTAAAAATTCTCTTTTAACAACATTTCAAGAATTATTTGCATATATAAAATATATTTTTATGAACTTACATCAAAATGACGAGACGAATATTTCACGCGATGCCTTTAAAAGAACATTTGTTCCTGTTCGCTATGCTGGAGAATTTTTCAGTCCATCCAAGTTTAAAAACTTCTTATTTCTGTAAAAGAGAAGGTTATATTTGTAATTACTTAATTAAATTTTGTTTTGATTTATATTAATGTAATATTAGAATATTAACTAAGAAGTATAGTAGAATATTGAGTATATATACTTGTACATAAGGTTAAAATTAAATTGTGCAGTATCATACATTATAATTACATTACAGGTACATAAGGATATATTAGAATTAAGAAAACTCTTCAAGTACAATAGCTAAAATTAAAAAAATAACCTAAACTAATAATATTACTTAGCCTAGTGTGCATTTATGAATATAAGTATGAAAATATCACCTCAGTCTATGTTTTAATAAAATGTTTTAGTAAAATGTATGTGTAAATATATCGTAAGAGTAGCTATTACTAAGGGTTTCTAAAATAGTAAATGTATATACTTTTAATTTAAAGTTCTTTGAACCTTTCAAATTTATTACGACTTGATGAATTTTGTGATCTTAAATACATATCATTATAGCTCACGATATTAGTTAAATTCGTATAAAGTTAAGCAGTTAATGCGCTTACAAAGTTGAATATTTGAACGGATTATAATCGATTTCTCGTTCAGTAGTAACCGTAAATTTAGGTTGTATATAGACATAATTTATTAATTCTAGTACTAGAATATTTAATTAAAGCCTTAATGTTTATTTAAAAAAGTCTATTTATATATTTGCACGTTATATAACTGTTGTAGTACGTCGACTTAAAATGAATCGCAAATGAAATATGATACCCGTTTTTGGTAAGTATTTGGCTTGAAATTATAATTAATGTAAGCACCACCTGCATAAACTATATAATATAATTTTGTGTGTATATAGTTATCAAGAGCGACAAAGTGATTCATGAGCATATTCAGTATCCGTAAAAAATTGTGTAAAACATACGCTACACACTTATCTTTATGATGCAAGTTCGCATTATGAATCTGCAGTATGAATGGCGTAAAACGCTCGTGCAAAAACGCACATGGGGGGATGTTTTATCGCGTCGAGACGTCACGCATCGCTTGAATCTGGCATATCTTCGGTACCTTGAGCGGCAAACGGGCCGTTCCATAAATGCGTAAACGCTTGCATTTGCATAAAGGTTCCGTGGCTTGCACGCCGTCGCATTCGAAAAAAACATTTTCGATGCTGCCAAGTGTTCACACAGTTAGTTCAAGGTTTTTCCTTTTTGCGCGGTCCTTTAAATATAAACATAATGAACTTTTATATCGTTTATCGTATACCGAATTTCGAATTCGCTTTCGCTTCAGTGCATACTGCATTAAGATGAATTCTTATAAACATGAGAGATTACGTGACTAATTAATACAGGCTTAATTTCTCGGAGTTTAAAAAAAATTGACTTTGTAAATCATAATATAAAGCATTATAAGCCCGACGTTTATTTTAGTTAACGGGCGAAAACATGTAAAAGGTTACGAGCGGAAGGCCAGGCTCGCCGTTTCCGACAAGAACTTGAGCTTTAACTAAATTTTCAGGAGCTTCCTCCCCGCATCCCTGTTATTTTACACCCAAAGCAAACAGCTTTCCTAATATAAAATAAATACGGTCAATCGAAAGCGTTTCAACGCAGTCTATCAACACGACTTTCACGTACTAAATTGCAAGCTTTCGCAATAATTGACCGGCGCGCTTCTGCATCTTAAGAACCCCGTAGAAAGGCAGAAGCCAAGCGGCGCTCGCGCCTCGCGACAAAAAGGAGGAAGCGAGGAATCGGGCGGGCACTCGTCCGTCTTCCCGCTCGGTCGGACTCGTTTCCATTGTCCGTCACAGGGGGGCGATCGCGAGGCCTCGCGGCAAGATTGGACCGATCCTCGCGAGGGCGCCTCCCACTGACTGCCGCGGCGTCAATTCCAAGTCCGGCGTGGCGAGTGGCCGAGACCCGCGCTCGGTCATTTTTCCCGCGGCCGCTCGCTTCCTGGTTGTACGCGAGCGGGATAACTAGCTCTCCCGCGACAATGGGCCGCGTAAGCCGGCGCTTTCCTCGAAATGGGCGTACGGTGCCGAGCGCTCCGCGTAAACGCGCGTGCAAAAAAAAAAAACAGTCTTTCTCGGCCGGGGCATTGTGAGCTTTTTGTCACGGAAATATGGATTTTATTTAACGGGTCGATGGTTACGCGTTGGTAAAAAGCCAGCTCGCTTGTTTGTACGCGCTCGCGTAACAGCCATTGTGACACAATAAACCCGAGTAAAAAGTCTTGTAATTTAAAGAAAATTACCATTGGCTCTATTTATACGCGCGGCTGGTTTGTTTTTCCGGTCTCCGTGTAGGAAAATCCAGTGAGCGCGGAGGCCGAAAAAGGCCGAGGTAACCGTAGATAGGAAGCGCCGCGGGAAAAAGACGCAGTCGAGGTGGTCAGCCGCAGGTCCGGAATCGCCGGCTCCCCGCCGCTGAGTAAGAGGAAGCCCCTGGAAAGGACGAGGATCGCGGAAGCCGATCGGCGCGCGCAATATTGCACCAATCGCTCGGTGCATAATTGCCGGCTCGAGCGGCTCGCGTGCCAAGCATGTAACCGGGGCTCGAGTGCACGGTGCGGAGCGGCGATACGCCTCGGGTGGCAGGGCCGAAAGCGCCGCGGGCGAACCGACGAGCGCCACGCGAGCGCGGCCGTCCCTCTCCGCCCGCGGGACACGAGTTGATCGCGCGAGTGCGTATATTAGCCTCGTGGGACGCGAGTGTCGCTTTGATCCCGGGAGCCGGGGAGCACGTACACGAATCACGAAGAACGCCGACCGGGTGAGTCGGCGCGGCTCGCGGGCCCTCGAAAAATACTCGTTAGGCCGGGGCCATTGCACTTGGGAGCGATGTGCACGCGGTGCAGAGGTGTCACGTCCGCGGCGCGCATCCGGGCATCGAACGAGAGTCAACCACGGGGACATTACGGGGAGAGTCGTCACCCGATAGCCCGGGCGTAATGTTATACTTCCTCGGCAATTTCGGGCTCGCGCGAGCGGCATTTAAAGCAGCGCGCGCTCGTCATTAGCGGGGGTCGGGGGCCGAAAGCCACGCGCGCCGCCTGCAAACAAAGCCCCGGTGTCGCTTACACGCTCGATATGGGGCCGGGGAGGGGCGGGCGGGCGCAGTGATTAGATTAAAAGCCGGGAGGGTCGCGACGCCCGGAGCAAAGACCGCGACGCGGCTCCGAATCGATCCCGGGCGGCCGGTCCCAAGTGCCGGGGAAGGCCTCGGGGTTACCGACCGCGCGCCCGCACTCGCAAATCAGCCGAGGCGAAAGTTCGCCGGGGGGCCGGGGGAGGGGGAAGGCCGCCGGCGGCCGGGTAACGGGCCCACCGGAGGCCGGCTGTTGACTCTGCCGCGCGCCTCGGGACTCCGCGGCCCCGCACTTCCGTCCAATTAGCCCGGCCGTCCCCGGCGCCCGAGGCCGAGCAGCGCCGATCGATGGGAAGCGGCCGGGGCGGGGCCCGCCTCCCCGGGGCCGGCCCTCTTCCGAGGAAGCCGGCCCGACGGTGCACGGATTTCCGAGATTGCCAGCTTCCCGGGGCGCCCTTTGCCCTGTCCCCGATTGTCCCGATGTCGCCGCGGCCGGAGCGAGTGATGCCTCGCGCGGGGCTTTTAACCGGAACGCCGGACGCCCCGCGCGCTCAAGAAAGCCTCAATTTCGTGCCAGCGCCCCGCAATTCTCATCATAACCGAGACCCTAATTCCCCGCAAGTGGTCTTGTTGTTTTCGCTGCCGCGCTCACTTGATGCGAGAGCCGAGCCGACGGATAACACTCGAGTCTCCCTCCTACAATCGAGCTCTCTGACATTCCGTGGGACGGAGACTTTTCACTTATATGCCGAATAACTCGGTGGGAGCGGAAGAAAAATAGCTCACGACCGATTCTGTTATTTCAAACGTAACGGTTTCATTGCACGGTTATTATACAAATATCGGCGAGCCATGACAATGCACTCCCAATTAATGACTATTAATTTGAATAATTCTACTATTGTATGTAGGCGTGCGGGTACATTTCGGTTTGTTCGGCTAATGGTCGACTATACGCTTGGCGATTCAATTTGTACACTTGATATATGTAATTCAACCTATAACCGATTAATAAGTACAATTTACGATTATTCAAACAATGTCTTTGATTTAGAAGTTAGCTTTTCTTATAAATTACCCATTCTCGAATATAGTATTGGAACGTTAATTGTTTAATCTATTTATAGCTTCAAATGAAATAATAGTCTACTATTTACACGAGGAAAAATGATAATTATATACAGCTGATTAACATAAATTATAAATTGACCAAATGTCAGTGTATTTGCACTAATTCGATTCAGTAGAATATTTCTCACTGATTTGAATTTAAAGAGAGCATATTTAATTGACCTTTAAATAATACCACCTCTACAATGGCTGAATGCAGGGGTTGACTGCAGATATGCCCCTATCGATTCCTCTCAAAGAATTTTTCCATCCATACCCTCTATACCTGTACGTACCGTTACAAGGGCTGTCCAGGTCACAGCACGCCCTGACGATACTTCACGCATCCTGTCCTTCGTATTCGTGCTGAGCCCCCACACTCGTTACCTCTCATATATATATAGCAGGTACACGCGTTACCTCTTTCTCTGTCGCCCGAGGATCCTCTCCCCCTCCTGCCCTCGCTTCACACCTTACTCACGTATTCCTCTTCCAAAGGGCCATGAAAAACAAAAGCACCGCCAATAAACACGCAGTATCTATAGGGGAAGCCAGCGCCGGAGACGGTCTTGGCTCGCCTATTAGATTACAAGTTAAACAAGTCGGACTAATCGCTCGTTCGATCCGACTGACAGCCCACCGAGTAATCGCGCCAGTATCCCATTCCGCGGCGCAGTAACGCGTCCGCGCCGAGGGCCGCAGCGCCCGGGAAGTAACGACCGGGGCAGATCCCCGAAGCGCCTTAAAAACCGAGGGTCGTTTAAACAATCCGAGCGGCGCCGAGGCCGGCACTGACATCGACCTGCAGCCCGACCGAGGGCAAAAGTGCCAACGGCGCGGCGGTCGCGTCGGGCGGAACGGCTTCCGCGCGCCAAGGGGCCCGTCCCCGTGGTACTGCGAGTCTCCCGGCCGAAATCAGGAGGCAGCGGCGGCGGCGGCGGCGCTCGTTATGCGGCTCCTCCCCGAGCGCCTCCGCTCCGCCCTCTGCACGATTATGCCTTTTTTTTGCTTCGGCCGCCATTTAGCGCGCGGCGCGCGGCTAGCCCGGGGAGAGCGCCTTATAACCACTTGTAACAACCGGGGGATTTATCGGCCCTCCTCCCGAGCCGAGTGGATTGGACCGGCGCGCCGCCCACCTACTCCGGAAGAAGAAGTTCGCGGGGCCGTTGACGCGGTCTTGGAATAGGTTGGGGGTGGGGGAGCCGATAGGAGGCTTTTGTTACGCGGGGAAACAAGCATTGGGGCGAAAAGTTTGCTTAAAGAGTCGCCTTTCCATCCGCAGGAGCGGATAATTGCGCGCCCCGCTACCGTTGCGCGGTAAAAGCCGACGGCTTAGCTACTCGCTCGACGAGTAAATTATTTTTACCCCGGAGCCACGACTCGTTATGGGATCCGGTTTGATTTAAACGCGTAGATAATAGTAAACGCTGCCCCAGTAAAATCTCAGACGTTCTTCTTGCCACTCGCTCGACAGAACTTGTAGGTTAAATCAGTTTTTCTACTCCCGATTTCTAATTAAACACACATTGTTGACACTCAACCGTGTGCAGTGTGCTCGAACGTAACTGAATGTACAATCAGCGCGTTACAGCTTCCAAAATCTTGCATCTCGCAGGTTCATTCGGCTGCATCCGCGGCACGGGTCTTCCTTGCAGGCCCCGCCCACTCTTGCACCTTCTCGCGAAATTCGAAAAGCCAGCTGCTCGAGACGGCAGACGGGACCGCAGAACCGCTGTGCATATAGACGCCCGCGAGAAAATTCCCCGATACATGCGCATAATCAGGATGGGCGGGCACGGGCGGAATGGGCGCAGGGATTCTAGGCCCCGCCGCCTCCGAACGAGCGCGCCGCGCGTAAAATACGAGAATCCCCGGCGGCCGGTTGTTCGTTAGGCCGCGGCCCGGGCCGAAAAGCCCGGGCGGGGCGAGCTGGCCGACGCCCAAATCGCCGGGCTCCTTATTGGATTTATTCGCGGCGCGCGCCCTCCGCCCTCCTCCTTTCCCCGCGGCCGGGCCATGCATATTGCATGAGGCGCGCGGGCGGCTCGTCCCCGCCGGGGGATTCGCGCGCGGGCAAGCCTCGGGATTACGCGCGGCGATTAACAGCGGCTGCGCCCGCCGTTTCCGCCTCGTTACGAGGGTCAAATCTGGGCCGTGGCGCGTTAGCCGCTCCCCGATGCAGCGGGAGCCGTGCCAACGGGGGGACGCCCGAAGATTCGAGGGGGGGGGGGGGCTGGCGCACATCAGGTGGCTCGTAAATCCTCGTCCGCGCGCATCCACACGGACACGCACGCATGAAACAAAGCGAAATCGAGCCCGCGCGCCAAGCGTACGTGTATACGCGTCCTGGAGATGTATACGCGCAGCCATTGTTTTTAGTGCGCGAGGTGCGCGGTTTACAGCCAGCCCCCCCACGGCGCCGGCTTTAATTCCCCCGGTTTTATAGCCAGAACGAAAATATCGGCGCGCGTCGCGCTCTAATGAGTTATAAAAACATTACGAGGACTAACGGAGCCGGGCCGCCGAGGCCGCGCGTCATCCCGATAGAGCGCACCGAGCCCAGGTGCGCCAATCGGGAGCGAGTGCGCCGGGCCATTTGGTTCAAGGGCGCCGCGGGGGAGGCCGGCTTTCGGGGCTCGCGCCGCCGGCTCATCCATCAAGCGGCGAGCGGCCCTGCGCCTTAGGCGCGTATGTGGCGCGAGGCCGTTCCGCTTCATCGGAGATATTGCCCGGGGATCATCGCTCCCGGGCCGCCGGGGAGAAAGCGCCCTGTCGCCGGCTGCGCGTCGACCGGCCGCGCCGAGCTTTCGAGAGCTTTCCGGTCGTGCGCGGCTACCCGCCGGCTTCCCAACTTTCCGCCTTCGTTTATACACGCGCTGATCGATCGGATCCCCTCCTGCCCGGTGCACTTTTAAGGATCACCTGTCATTTTATAGCGCTTACGGGGGCCGGGACACCTTGTCGGTTGCACGCATCGTTTAATATTTATAAATTGAGCCCGCGTGAAAAATGACGCTTGCCCGGAGAGCAGGCCGAGGAGCCTTAGCTCCCGCGGACCGCGTAAACCTAACTTTCGAATGGAATAAATTCAACGAGGCTCGTCGGAGAGGGAGTCGGAAAAAAATCCTATCCTTTCAGAAAACGGGCGTTTCAGAACGGGATTGCACCTGCTTCTGTAAGCTTTGAAGCTGCGGAAAGCTTTCGGTTGGTCCCTTACTCGACAGTTTCTGCACCTAGACACGAACAAAAAGCTTCATCCTGATAATGTTTTTCTGCTTAATAAGTTGCCGGATCTCGGAGGATTTTTGAATAAGCTGATATACGTAGCCAACAGAATCCCTATCTTTGAATTATTTATAACGACATTAACCGCGCTCCAGACTTTCTTCCACGTATAAGATAAAACTTTTTTATTCGTATTGACTTTGTCGTTCATGTGACAGTTAAGATGAATATGATGCTTGAACCGGGGGTCAAAAAAGAAGATACTTTAATAATTCAGTTTACTTCAATTAGCAAAACCAAAAAAGCAAAAATTATTTTTTATTACATTGGTAAAAAATACATTTCAATATTTTCCATATCCATGGAATAAACTTTTGTAAATGTAACTCTCAATGTATCATGATTTTTGCTACATAATTTAGTAAGAATAATACTAAATACTACTTTTCCTTGTTATGCTTCAATCAATTTATTAAAATACATATTTGCTTATTTGTAAAAAGAATATCAATTAGTTAGCAATAATAGGAATGATCACATTCAAATTCTATTTTTCCAGTAAAAATTTCGAGTTTGTGATATTAATATATTTTTCTTTACAGGTATTTTACTCAACAGGTAAAACTAGAAGTGAAACTACCCCCTTAAGAGCTATTATATTTAACTGTAATGTACTATTTTCAATGTTGATGGTAAAGTCAAATCATTATACAGATGTAATATAGTCGGCTTCTTAATATGTACTATTAGCTATCAAATACACCTTAACTCGAGCCTTAACCTTAGTTATTGAATTTAACTAAAGCTTAGTTGAACTCTTTACTAAGGCAACCTTACTTTTTTCCAGGGGTCAAATCAATATTAAGTATAAATTATGATGTATTTCTAAAGAAGTCTGTTTAAATATATACAAAAATTTTGACATTGAAAATTTTAAATATAATCATTTAAATTTACATGTAATACAATTTTATGAATAGAATTCTTCAAATTAAAGTCAAAATAATTCGTATTAAATTTTTAATTTATACTTCAGTATCTATGAAAACTTGTACGATTAATTCATAATTATTTATTTGCCGTATGCTCAAAATTTACATGTTCATATTTAACAAAATCGTGACATTATATGAATAAGTGAATAAGTTTAACCACTTTAAATCTCAGTAGAAATTAAAAGTAGAAGTTATTTCTCGCAACTGTAATATTTCATTCAGATCCTCCCAATTAATCTTGTCCGCTTCAAGAATAATTCAGGTAATTCGCACTTTCCGGAGCCGATTACATTACGAGCCTCCCAATTGTGAACGCGAAGCAAAGGAAAGGTTAATGGGGACTGGTAATTGCGAGCGATTCTGAAAAGGACTGAAAGCTTTGCATTACCCGAAACAGTGATGAAAAAACAATGGTTTGTGATGTGAATTATGTGCCTGGAAATGTAGTTAAGGAGTGCACTTACTGTATCAGATCTATACAAGCTAAAAGAAAGACTGTACCAGATTCACGAGGCTTTCTATTTTTTTTTCAACCACTATAGTATTTTTTGAACAACTAGACCATTTTATAAATTTATTTGTGTCAATCCGCGGAATCACAACATGAATTCAAAAAATTATATTTTAACAAGTTTCACTCTATTTTTTAAAGTATGTCTGTGGAAAGTAACTGAATGATAATTATATAGGCACAAGACTAGATCATGAACAGTCATTGATTATGTTCAAGGCTTTGTAGTTACATAATGCATCGAATTCAGTTACATAGTAGTGTTTTATGATATATTTACTTTTTTATTAGAAGTCATTGTCTTCTTGAGAACACACTTCTTGCCTATTGAATTCTACCTTAAATATCTAACGAAGCGTAGACTAATAAATGCAGGTCAGCACAGCTCAGACAGATAATCGTTTACTCGCGCGATATCTTATCCAGATTATATATAACGACTTATCATACACGATTAAATTCTTCATTCTTCAATTCCATAAACGAATAACGAAAAATAATGATCTAATTACACTGGCCAAGAACAATAATCACTTTATACTTTAAAACCTCGGGGCGCTCCAGGAAACAGACAACAGTGCACTTAAACATAGAATGGCGAGCGAGGGCGGAGGTTAAATTTATCCAGGAGGTTGCGCCAGACGGTTTCGCGTTTAGGCTCGCGGCGGTATTATCATGTGCTTTTTTACCATGACCCACATGCCAGAGTGCGACGCTCGCGCGAGCTCATTCCTCTGAATGGGTAGGCGCGTACGCAAACGCAGTCGGCACAGACACACGATCATTCGCTCAATCGAGCGTGTCTTCTATATTAATCGGTGCAGTGTCCGAGTGCAGTCGCAGAGAAACTAGACGAGGGATATGGCTGACGCGCGGCTGCCGCCCAGGAAAAAGAGCTGAAATGCGTTTTTTTCCGTAAAAGATTGGAACGGGGGTTGGTAATTGGCCCTGACTGCGTTGACCCATCTATTATTCACGTCAGGACAGATCGTAGGGATGTTTTGGGTGCCAAGCTAGATTGCTTTAATCAATGTACCAAAAAAGTATCTATTGGGTTATTTGCTGTGATGCGTATTCCACCAACGAATGAGTGATGATAAATTCTGTTGCATTGCATATATATACATGAAGAATTTAATCATATATATATACATATATATATATATATATATATATATAACATATACATGTATGTTATCACGATTCGACGGTCGCCTTGGTTTTTAATCAACGGACACTGCGGGTTCCAGTTTTTGTGACGGAATTACCTTATTGCTTAATCGATTCACGTAACGGTTTTAGATCAATCACGATGTATTGTTCTAATTGAATTTTTAGTGTGAAAACTGTAAAACCATATTTTATGTATTATTGCAATAATAAATATTCGTATCTTAATATCAAATATTCGTATTTAAAACATTATTGATTAAAATATTAGTTTTCTAAAGTAATATTTTAGTTTTTTCAAAAGAGTTAAATATGGCGAAAAATAGTTACTATGAATCATGTAAATTTTTTGTAGATTATTTCGAATGACTTTTAAATTCTGTTTTTATCGAATTTTATGGTATATTAATGGTCGGATAAAATATAAAGGACTCGATGTGGTATAGGATTTTGTAATAAATGCTTGAAATTAAAAAAGAAATAATAAATGTTATTTTATTAAAAGATTTTATCGTTGATTTATTAATGTACGACTTATTTAATTTAATACTTAATAAATTCTGGATACGTTGCAACATGGCTTGCAAAAATATTGCAAAAAAATATCTTGACAATAATTTATCGATTTTCCAAACATATTATGCATTCTATTGAGTTTATAGTTTCAATATTGAATATTGAATTCTAGAATTGTTGTGTATGTACACATTAAACTTATATTGGCTAACAATCTGAGATATTTATTAACATTTAAAAGTTGAATAATTTTTATAAAGAATTTTAGAAGTTTATTACTAACAAAAGTAGGTTAAACGAATATTATAGTTTTAAAGAAAATATGTTGGTATTTTGGTATTAAAAATATTTTATAAGTTTTAAATATGTATGCTTTCTTTTTGTCGTAAGATTTTTTATTATTTTCACATTTTTTGTCGTCTTCAAGCACTGTGCAGAAGTAAGTACATATTCAATATAAAATAAATAATTATTCATTCCATAATAATTTTGATAATAATTAAATTTGTCAACGGCATAAATACAAATAGGAAAAAATTATTTGATAAGATAGAGTAACTGAGAGGCTTTAATGAGATTTGAGATTCTTCTTTGAGAACTGAACGTGAAGAGAACAATAAATACAGCGAGTTCCAATCGATTGCCGTCACGCTCGGAAGCATTAGTATCATTGTTTCGAGATCACATAATCGAGAGTACTCATACAACTAAAGTATAATTTAAGTTTTTAAGTTCTTACAGTCATTTACAGTTCTCAGCTGTTGCCTCGTTTATTATACTCAGTATTGTCAAAGACTTTCTCTCGGCCCAAGTACGTAGGTCAAAAGGCGCGACCCTCATTAAATGCTGGTGAGGCTCCCGTGGGCTACGCAGATTATGCATTCAAGGAGTGGAAAATTTTGCTCTCTTAGGCTTTCAAAGAGGAGAAAGGACAAGGGGACTGGCCAGTAAATCGCACAGGAGTGTAGTGCGGAAGATATAGGTAGGCGGAGTTGGGCGGGCGTGGATTAAGTGAGGAGTGCGCTTTGATATTCCTTTTGTGTGAAGCGAAGAGTCCGAGCCGGATCGGCAATGATGAATTCTCTTGTGCGCCTCCCAGTCTTATTAGATTTATTATGCGACAATTTGCACTGGCGAAAATTGGCGCGATTTCCGTTATTACGAGAAGGCATGCGTTTATTTTTAGATCAGCCATGACGACTAGTCGCTTCCAGTGCTGGCTTTCGATCGGGTTACTATTCGACTAGCCAAGTGTATGTACTATTATGCTACTAGAATTAGGATTGCTTTATTCACTAATTTGTATTCCCCTAATTATTAAGCTTCATTTCATTACCAATACTTTTTAATATTTAATGCTATAATTACGGTTTACTAATAATTTTAGCTTGATTACTAAACTCGCGTTATTTTTCACTCTATTTCATAACTCAATTTTATAAACAGTAATCAAAATTAAAATGCATGGATAATATCAATATAATGTACTATTTTAGTCCTATATATATTTATAATTTATAAGCGGTGTTAGAAGAATTGGTTATTCAGAAGAATGTTTTCTTACCTTAATTTGAATTCTGCAGTGCCTTACTTAAAAAACAGTGAACATCAAGATTCGTATCTGTAAAGCTGTAAAAATAATTTAAATTAATTATTTATATTAATAACATTTCTTGTTATATATAATTCAATTTTCAAATGAATATTTAATTGCGTGTGCAAGCGAGATTGGCCCTTGTATGTATTGAATTTAAAATGCTCTCGAAAATGGTATGATAGGAATCTTTATAGCTCGTTTTCCACTGATACGAGGGTTGTTTTTATTAACGTAACGATCCTTTGACATTTAATATAGATATATCTAAGACGGAAAAAATCTTTGAAATATCTTTATATCTTAGATATAAAATATTAAATTTTTTTATAGAAACGTAAGAAAATATATTGGATAATGAAAAAGATTAAGTTTTATATGGTGGGAATGAATTTTTTCTCCCTATTCTGTTAACTTTCCCCATAACTTTCAGTTTTTGCATTTTGCCGAACAAACTGAGGAACTGACATAGCTTGGATACCGATTAAAACTTCATATGCCTAAGATTCTGATACGCTGATGCCTCATCGAAACTAATGATAGTTTCCTACCAGATACGAGTGTTACAGGAGTAACCAACCGCAGGGAAAATGTATAAGAGCGTGTCTCGGGAACTCGCATGCGAGCGAAAACAAACTTGTGGGCGCCGGGGGACCGTCGCGTCCCCTCGACCTTCGTTCGGTTCGCCCGTGCAGCCGAAAAAGTCCCCCACCCCGACTGCGTCTCCCGAGGCTGCGAACTTGGGAGTCGCGATCGTTGGCAAGGTCGCGACCGAGCGCAACGGACCTTCGATCAGCTCAAGTTCGCGAGCACGCGCCGCCTGGCTAGACTAATGCAAAAGGGAAGACAGAGTCGCAGGAGTTGGGGGTAGCTCGGGGGATGACACTTGTGTCTTTATAGCGGTCAACTTTCTTGATATCGCGTGCGGATACTTTGCGAAGCATCATTTTTCACCCAGCCTCCGCATTGCATATTGCTGACATATTGTTCGACAATTTTTTCCGCATGCTGCCAATTTTCTTCATCGTTTTCTTCCATTATTTGTTTTGAGAAAAACTCCTAGAAAGCAATAAAGATAATAATAATATTTCAACGATAGCGTATGGATGTTTTAACGTCACTAAAGCAAGAAAAGTTTTTCAATTCTGTTTGTATTAAAGAATACCATGAAATGCTTTTGTCATTTTAGCATTAAGTCATTTGAGGGCTTATTCGTACCTTTTTTCTTTTATTTTGAATTACATTCTTTGGAAAATTTGTATATTTAATAAATGCTATTATTAATATTCACATATACACTTGGTTCCTGTGACTATACCCAAACATATTATCTTAAATACTATTATATATAATTATACTATTATCGATTTGCTATTAATTTTCAAGATATATTATATATTTTGAAAAATAATAGTATTTGCATAATCATAAAACTTGTTTTACTCGATTTGATTTATGTACTTCGTTTTTGTAAGACAAAAAATTTTAAAACTAAAATTTTGATCTCACTTCAAACATCAAGATATAAAATAAAGAATTGTTTTTATATATCATGCAGATAACTTTAATAAGTATTTCATAAATTTTCAGTAATAATAAAGATCATAATAATTTATGCATCAAATGCAAGAAATTTACAGATTTCAAGATTTATACAGTTAAGTTACTATGTCATTTTATTAAGATTGAAAGAATTGCAAATGTCAAATTCTGTTTTCCAAATATTTCACTAGAAGTTAAAAGTTAAATGTAACAAAAAAATTCTTTTGAAAATGTTGTTTTTCTTGTGCATTTAAAAAGTTAGTAGTTGCTCAAGTGCGAGTAGCAGAAAGCAGAAAGAAAGCTAAAACAGTTTTAAAACGTTTGTCAGTTGACGCAAAAGTTTCGTGAAACCTTGTGAACGTGGTTTACGAACAAATATTGATTGAAAAAAGAGATATGCGTAAGAGGAATGAAGCTGGAAAGGGTGGCAACTACATCGTAGGCTTCAGAAATATAGGTACCGTTACGTAGCGGTTACATCTCACCAACTTAAGATTCATCTGTGCTATAACCACAGAAACGATTGCAGATTGTTCTTATATCTGTGAAGCCTTTTCAATATATTTTTTACTCGAAATATCACAGAATTATTTTAAATAATAATTAGGGTAAATAAAT
Organism: Sycophaga agraensis; assembly: GCA_018906755.1. Classification (NCBI taxonomy): domain Eukaryota; kingdom Metazoa; phylum Arthropoda; class Insecta; order Hymenoptera; family Pteromalidae; genus Sycophaga; species Sycophaga agraensis. The sequence goes on along the minus strand of JACCIE010000002.1, from coordinate 5,287,377 downwards.
TTCAAAATTGTTTATTATTAAATCATTTTTAAAATAAATTTGTATCATAAAATATAATTATCATTGGATTGTATCAATCATTCTTGTTCAGAGAGATATTAGTCGATTCACCATCTTTATTAATTCTCTCTATCATTGTATTATGGTTCAGCTTTACTATTATGGTTTAATTTAGCTTGGATAGCTCTTTGATTAATAAATTTCTTTATAATTAATAACTATACTGCACCATTTCAGTTAAAATTTCATACAAATGATATTGCTTTGGTATTTCGAAACCTGTTATGTTGGAATTGAGATTTATGGTTTGTTCTGTATTTCATGTTTCAGTTAAATTTTAGGTAAACAGTTTTCTATAAAATTTTAAGGCAAGTTCTAGCATTTAATTGAATATGTATCAGTCTCACCAACTTTTATAGCAGGCTATCTATGTCAAGTGTTTTTACGTTTATAAAATGGCAATATGAAGTTTTAGTATTAAGTTTGTCGTAATCGTTTAAAATAAAAATTGCAGTTTTTACATAAAAATACGTAAAGTATTTTTCAGTTCCAATTTTATTATGAATCCATATAATTATTCCTCAGATATCGATTTTGAAGTAGCATGTGTTATCGTAGTGCCATATATTATAGTCAGGAAGTTACACGTCGTAAATACTTGTAATTTTATTATTTTATACAATGAAGGGGATTATTGATTCATGAAAGTCATCAATATAAAATTTTGAAAATGTGACACTATGTTTATAAAATTTATGTCGGTTACACTGCCTGAGAATCTTATCCGACCTATCGGCGTAACCTTATCTATGTGAATATAAGGATTTGACACGTCTACGAGAAGTAGTTGATTGCGGTAATCGGTTGATGCTAATTCGTTAAAATAACAGCCTGAACAAGGCGACGTTGATCCGCCTATGTATTATAAACAATTCAATAGCTTTATACAGAAGCGAGGGTGTGTATATACAATTGTACCGGTCATCACCTATCCTTGAATTCTTCACTTTTCCTCAAGGCTGATTATTTTTTTCGTGCTCAATCGAGACGAGCATCCAACAAAATGTTATTTCTTGTTTCTGTTTTTTATTATTCTACTGGGAATTGGTATACTACATATCGCATAATGCGCAATGCACAAATGTGTATGTTTGTATTAATGAATATTCACATTTCTTTATACTTCGAATGTTGAATATAACAAGAAAATCAATGAGAATTTTTTCTAAAAGGTTAATGTACAATAATAACACAAGATAAATGCTGACATAATGAAAAAGTAAAGACTGTATTTTGCAAAATAAACTGTAGCATTATTTTATTGATGGAGACAGTTCCCGAATTCTTAAAAAATTAGTTAAAAAATGCTGGTATGAAATTCTTAAAATACAATACAAGAAAATTCATTACGATAAGCTCCGACCGTGGCTCCAGCGTGTGAATTCATATTAGAAGTAAGAATAAGTTAATATACTTCAACCACGCATTCGTTACAATTCTAAAGAGAGATTAAATCAACTTTTAATAACGTGTCTGGAATATATTACTTTCAATTTTAGTACAGAATAAATACCTCATTAGTAAATAGCTGAATGAAAAACTTTATTAGATATTGAAAATGAATAAATTAAATACATTTTTATACTTTTGCCCATTTATACGTATAATATAACATTTTAAGCAAAAGATATATGGTTAATATTGTATTTAACAGAATACGAATGAATCTAATTCTTTCCAAGGTATCTACAGCCGTTCGATATTCGAAGAAAATAATTTAAAATTCCGTTGAAATTTTATTTGTCCCTGGCGATTCTCAACCTCCCCGGTGGGAGCCCAGCGACATTTGCACTTTAGATTCTTATCAAGGCGTTAGGAGACATGTATTTTTAAGCACATTTAGCCATTACACAATGCACGGGTGTTCGGAGACGCCCGGCAACGCCTTCTCCAGCTGAAAGGGTCTTCCAATTAGAGGATGCCTCGAGCATGCCCCGAGCAAGGCTCGCATTTACGAGTTCGCTTTTACACACGCACAACAGCAGGTAAGAGGCGCTCGTTACCCCCGTGTATATATATACGACAAACCATGAGGTGCTCTATACGCGCCCTCGCACGCGTACGTCATTGGGCGCGGGGACGCGAGGAAATCTTTTTTTAGAGAAGCGGCAAGTGTCAGGCTCGCGAGAATTGAGAATTAAGACAACTCAAAAGGACTTAGGGGATTTGGCGAAAAGCTCACAACTGGATTTCTCCTTTGTCCCGCGCTCGGCATCCGCTCCGCTTATTGTACGTCAAACACTCGAAATAGCCAAGCGGCAGAATTTTATTTCTACAATACAAGAACTTACACAGCAAAGCTTAAGATGTCAATGTGAAAAAATGTGAGTTTAAAATGATTTAAAATTTATCGAAATGTAATGTCTTTTTGCTACATAAATCACACGAGGTCATTGAGCTAATGTGAAAAGCAAGATATACCAAAGTCCAAAAATGGGCAGAATGTATGGAGATCAAAGTGTTCTTATTTTGAAAGGAGATGCCATCGCGTAATTATCACACGATATCATCTTTCAAGCCGCTTCTTGTCACTGATTAAAATGCGGCTGAATAGGGGAATGTTCTTTCTCAGTTCAGAAGCACTTTTGGACTTGATGAGTATACTTTTGCTCCATACGCTAGCCGTGAAACTGAAGTCACGAAAGTAGTTTGCAAACTACTTTTTTGAGAGTAATTTTTGTTCGAACTAAGGATCCATGAAAGTATTTTGATGAGAGAATTTTTAAACGTGACGCGCATAACATTTGGCAGTTTCTGCACGAAATGTCATAAAGCATAATGTGAAGTTGAAATGAGCGAGCGAATATTTATGTAAATGTTTTATTAACGTTAAGTATACAATTTAATGAATATTACATCCGCCACGAAGAGGACGTAGAAAATTAAAGCGTGCCTACTGCTTGTTAGCATTTCATTTCAAGTTTAGCATTTTAATTGTTAACTGGCTTAAAGTTTTTAAATTAACATAAGTTGATAAGTTTTATAATCTACTTTAAAATTTATTATCGCAATTATCAAAGATAGTGTGGAATTCTTAATCAGCGAAATTGTCTTGCTGTAAAAATCTCGTTAATCTTTTGAAGAGAAAACGATTAACACTTCAGGGACATCAAAATAAACAATTAAGGATCATATATAATTTATTTCTAGAACGTCTTGTTATTATTTACTTCCAACAATATTTATTATTTTATATTTTAAAAATGTCTCAGCGAATTCGTAATAAATGCGTACGTATAATATAATTATTTAACGAAACAAAACAAGTTTTACATTTTGTTCACGGCTTAATAATGTAAATATTAAGATTTATGTATACAATCTTAATACAACAATTGTGAGAATTAAATGTTATTTATTCTATATTAAAGTTTGTTTGTTTCGTTCGAATAAAAAGGAATATATTTCTACGTTACATGCGAGCTAGGTATTTTCCAGGGTAAAAAAGAGAAAACTAAAGACGTTTACCCCGGGATCATTGCGCGATAGCACCTTCCCCGAGTATTTCAACCCGCATTACACTCAATAAATTAGAGCGCATACGAATGCAACTTGCACAAAAGACAGGGAGGTTCTGCCTCGGCAAATAAAAAGGGTGCATTTAGGTCAGAAGCAAAGGTCCGAATCAAACGTAACAAAGTTTTTTGCGCCATCAAACGAGAAGTACAGATTCCACAGAGGGCAAAAGAGCATAGGGCCAAGCCGTGCGCATCCGCTGAAACGTGAATTCTCGGACGGGCAGTTTTTTTATTCTCCGGCGTCGGTCGTGTAACGCGGCATTTCCATATCTCGATTCAATATTGAACCGCGCGCGGTCCCTCATCAATAATTAAACAGCGCATCGCCGGCCGAGCGCTCGTGTCGACCGGCCCGAGGCCGCGGCGCTTCAATCGCGCGGAAAAAAAAAAGTCGCGAGGGAGACGCGGCCCGCGAAATCGGGCGGCAACCGATCCCGCCCCGCCCGCCGCGGTTTCGCCCTCCCGGAAAAAAAGGCCCGCGGCGCGCCCGTGGAAATTCGGCCCGAAGCGGGCGATAAAGTTAATCCTCCTCGAGTTTCGCCCGGCTGAATTATTTATCGGGCACTCGGGGCGAAGGAGTTTGCCGGGCGCTGGCGGAGGGCGAAACCGAGCGAGCGCCGTGTATATATATAGCGGGCGGCGCGCGCTCCAGGCCGGCTAAAAGCCCCTGCGCCCGAGCTGAAATATGGGTCACGCCGTATCGGGGTCAGCGGGCGCGCCGCACGCATCGCGCCTGCGCCCCCACGTCTGACCTGGCGCTCTCCTCCGGGCGCGCAGGTGGACCGGTTAGGGGCGTCGGCCTGCGGGATTTAGGGCGGATCGCTCGGGGCGCGCGAGGCCGCGGACGACCGGCGACCGGCCCGCCATACCTGCCCCCCTCGGCCCCGCGTACCAATTGGATCCTTATATGCGCCGGCGGCGGTCCGAGGGATTGCCGATCGGACCGACTGGGATTACGCGCGGGGTCTTTGCCTTCGCCGGGAGGCTCGCTCCGATATTGATTTCGTTGTTCCGGGGGATTTGCCGCGCGCATCCTCCTCAACTGTCGCTCTCAGTGAGACGTTTATTTTGGGATTTTCTCAGGGTCTCTCGCGTTTGCGCGGTACTTTTCCATCCGGCCTACAATCCAATCACCCAAACCGCATCCCATTTGTGAGGATCTTCGAATCGATCTCTTGCATTAATTATTTCCAGTCAATTGATTTGGCTAGTTTACGCACGAGGCAGTTTATTGCGAAGAGTTTGCTGTATACGTATTCGCATAGATTATTAGAACAAGGAGAGTAATAAAAATTACTCTGATGTATGATAAAAGTAATACAACTCAATTTAACGGCAAATCGTCAACAATTTGCGTTTCTTTTCAAAGCCCCGTAACGATAACTACGAACTTCAACAGCAATTTTTATCATATAATTTTGTCGGTGTAATGAATTCTTGTAACTCCAATCCGATTAACTTTACCTCCGTTGAATAAATATATTTTGAGTACCGATACTGCACTCGCGATCATTTACATATAAGACTTATGATAAATAATATGTGTGCGTATTATGAATATAATTCAAATAATTAGCAGTGTGGAAATTATAGAGAAATGATATGGAAATTCCGTTCGTGTTAATGAATCGTTGCGCAAACCTCAAAACTAATCGGCGTTTTTTAATGTTCCAATTAAAAGCAGTGTCGAAACTCGATATTCTCCAAGCGAGATCGAATGCAGCTTCGCCGGCAAAATCCGACGGGCCCCGTAGCCCGAGTGTCGAGCCGCGCGTCGATCCGCTGCCACTTGGCTGCGCACGTGTCCGCCGCGCGACGTTATCCTTCGGGGGAAAAAAATCGCAAGCCGGTGTTCGTTGCACGGCGGGAGACGCAACCCTCGCGGTGAGTTTCGATTTGCCTGTGTAGAGATCCACGCGCAATCCAAGGCCAGAGTCGTGCCAGCAAGACGCACTGCAGCGACACGCGCGCGAATTAGAAGTTACGAGGGAGACCAAGGCTCCGAGACCCTCGCCCTGATCCACTTTCAATTGTTTACCCCCGGCTTTTTTAGGAACGGCACTCGCGCGCGATGGAAATAAAACGTTCTAATCGTTTTCCGGTCGAGGAACGTGGTTCGAAGCGGTCCGCTTGCCCGCGGTCTCCACAAAGAAGTCCGACAGCGACGTACTCGGGGCTTAAATTAAGCTAGAGAGTAACAGCGGGGGTTACTCGGAAATCGGAGCCCCAGTTCAAACGGTCGCGAAAACCTACAACGACTGTCCACACTAGTCGCTCTTTAAGTGAATGTGCTTGAGAGAGAGAGAGAGTCTAGAAATTAACTATTCTCTCGACCGAATGTTTAATCGCAACTCAATTTGCAGGAATTCAATATTTTAAGTCTCTTTAATTAGCTAGTATTTATTCTAAATTGAATTTCGCAAGAAACGAAGTGCAATTTATTATACAAAATTTATGAAAATGAATACAAACCATATACTCGGAACATATATTCAGAATTAATTTCAATAGCAAGGTTAGTGGCAAATAACCAATTTAAATAGTCTAAAATATATTAATAACAATTTGTTCGATAGTCTATGTGCTCATAATGTGTTATAAAGGGGCTTTATTATCACTAGTTATAATTTTTTCAATTAATTTTTAACTAAACAAAATCATTAAAGTAAATGTATAATCTAATAATTATTTCGAGAATTTATATTTAAAGTGCACTGAGAATTATGTAGATTGTGATATTGCTGTTTGATTTCATTTTAAAATAGCTAAAACTGGATAGCAAATAACAAAAAAAATGGTAAAAGATTATTTGCTATTCGTCAAATATATAGATTGAATACAATATAATATACAATATAACATTATCTTATGCGACAAGTGTAATATTATTAGATACAATCAAAAAAATGTAAAAGTGAATTTTCTACTCAGATTAAATAAAACTGATGATTTTCTAATTAGAAATTGAAAACGTTTCTGCTATGATAGTTTTCAGAAATTATAAAATCATACTATTATTTCCTAGAATTTTAGTTAATTTAAATTAACCTTTGTACTTATGTACCAAGATACGTTCTTTTTTCTATTTCTCTCAGGTGCCCTTAAGAAGAATATATTTTATCGGTCCAAAGTCTTACCGCAATTAGATGCTATACTCATTGGATGACAATATACTCACCTTATAACTTATAACCTTATATAATATTTTCTCTCCATAAATACCAAAATTAACAAAACTTCTACATCTTGTTAAAATAACAGCTTAAGTGAAACCGTGACATAAAAAATTAACAAATTTTTACTGTGTGAAGATAGAACCTAAAATAATAAGTAAGTAAAGCTATAAATATATTTTTAAAATAAAATTAAACATAAGTTAAACAACATTTTGTTGTGTTTAGTTTTCGTAAGAATACACCATTGTTAAGATTATTTGCAAATCAGAATAAAAAAAATTCAATTGCAGCCCTTTGGATAATTTTCTCGATTCTTTAAATAATTTCATAAATATAGATGCATTAATCTACATTAACCTTTTGCCAATTTTGGTCGAATCTATAATAAGCTATAAGAAGAAGAACAGATAAATTTATAGAATTTGACTTATTCTTCTCTTCTTTGAAAGGATTATTTTAAAAAGTATTATTAATAGTAAAAATATATGTAATAAAAACGTTTTAATATGAATATTTAATAAGTTATACGTCTATATTATTCATTATTAATAAACATTGATGTTTTCTTACAACAGGTGATCTATAAAATAGTATAGTAATGAAATTCAGCGTAATTATTAAAAAACAAAATTATTAAACATTTGTTGTTGGTAAACTTTACTTACTTTAGTTTTCATGATCAAAATTTAATAATATGAATATAACTATAAAATATTCATATTGAAAAATTTTAGTTTTGATATTTTTATTTGATATAAAATTTTTTCTAGTAAATTTGACTTTCGGATGTGCATAACGTACGAGATTCAAAAAGAAAAAGTGGCTGTGAGAAACTTTTGGCAAAATATCAGCTGTTATGAACACGTATACAGCTGAAATAACTATATCTATGATATAAGTCTAAAGAACCAAAAAGGAACTATTTCCTGAAAGGATGCTAATAATTTTTTGGAATAAATTTTATTATATAATTTCTGACTTCATACTGAAAAACTAATATTATGTGTTTTAAAAGTTTCACCAATGTTACTATTGCAAAGTCCTCTATGTTTGCCCACATATACGATTATGTTATTACAAAGTATAAAAACAGAGTTTATGGCATGTATTACATACAAAAATGTTATATATGAAGAATATACAAATTCTTTTATATCATAAATAATATTTGTTAGTGTTTTTCCTAAGGAAAGTTTCCTTTTAGTTAATGTTGATAAGTAATCAGAATCAATAATTTATATGAAGAAAACAGAAAACAACGGTTGTCGATATACTGACATCAGGAATGTAGAAGTTTGTATGGATAAAGCGCAAGAGGAAATGACAGAGACAATAGAGACGAGATACTCGTCAATAATTGCGATTCTCCTCCCTGTAACAAATCGATTAGAAAGTTTTGTTAGTGTCTCGACTGGATGAGCGCGAGTTCCTCTTCTTCGATACACATAGCAATGCTGACAGCGAACTAGAGCTTCGAAGCGGATACTGCATAGTAAAACCGTAAAAAGGAATCGAAGGGACACAGATTATCGGAGTCCAGCCTGATTGAATATTATACTCCTGTCAATGATTGAAGGAATTGTTAGGGGTGCTAAAAACGAAAATATACACAGGAGCAATTACCAGGCATGGCATAGGTACGTACAGAAGATCATTCGAATTTGTCAAAAATAGCTGCAATTTACATCATGCTTACAATTCTAAAGCAATTTCGGAAACATATCAGTTTGAATGCCATGCCGGCCAATTAATAGAATTCAACTCTAAACGCTCGATGTTTTTGAAGAAAATACTTTGTACTTCGGAAAGGAGCCCAGTGCTCGCTCGAGCATATACGCAATTGCAATACGATATCGGCACGTCAAAGAGGGATGATGGAAGTGGGGCGCATCGTGGTTGCAATATACGCTCCCAAGGAAGGTAGATTATTTTCTGCCGGATGGAATTCCAAAGATGACTAATTCAAAATGCTCTTTCAAATATTTAGAAATCCGGGTGGGAAAGGAGCATCGACCGCCTCTTCCCGCGGTCACTTGGTTTAGAACGAAGAGCTTTAAATGAAACATAGGCTACTGAGAGCAACGCACATGCTCGCACCCACGACCAATGATTCATGCAGTGGAATGCACTCGCAGAGCTACTTTTTAATCGCGAGTCCGCGAGCTTTATCGCCGATTTCATGTTCAGAGGCCCAACATGACAGTTGTGGTACGTTGCGACGTGAGATTGAGCGATGATCAATTTGTACATATCACCAGTTACGATGCAAGTTACCCATATAATTTACGTTTTAATTCAAAAAAGGATTATTAATTCCTAAAATAATACTAAAATAATTTCTTCTCTAATTTCTTCTCTTTTTCTTCTCTAAAATAATTTAAAATTTGAAAAATATTAAATCTCAATTTAATCAATGCTTTGTATTCTGTAATTTCATAATAAATGATTACACTAAATTATTCTCGACTAAATATTTTTTACTTCGTATTTAATTTAAAAGACAGTTTTTTTATTGTAAGCTTCGTAAAACATTCAAATTTCTGTATACTTACTCAGAATAATTTTTTACGTATACAAAACATAACAAAGTTATATTTCCTAATTTATGAAAGAGTAAAAACATAAGCAGCTTAAATTGCACAAATTATAAATGTTTTCAAATGATTCTTCCTTTTTAATAACAGAATTTTTTTCGAAATAATATGATTCTAATTGCTTGACAAAATATTGATAGTTAAGCATCATGTATTTTTTTTAATAGTCCATAAATCAGAAATTAATTAAATAATTTGATCCGTATATATTTTGTACTAAAATATTTTAAGAAATTATGACTTTTTTAAGACTCAAGAGCGTTATTTATTAAATAATATGATAAATATATTTAAATTCTTTTATTAATATAATGTATCATTCGAAAAATTGATATTTTTGAACTAAAAATTAAAAAATTAAATATCTAGTTTTTACGATATTTAAAATGTTAGAGAATATACATACTATGAGGTAAGATTTTTGATTAAAATAATTTAATTTTTATAGATCTATAAAAACAAGAAAAAATAAATGGGCCGCATTAAGATTATAAATTTTGTCAAAGTATAATAAATATGCCCCTATATAACGAAAATTTCTTTCATTGTCCATGTACTTTACATGTTTTATTACAACAATCTATATTCCAATCTTTTTGTATTAAGAAATTTCAAATTTTAATTATATTGAACTTCAGTTTTGAATAAGAATTAAAATGTATTCGGATTTTTTTCCTCGAATAATACAATTACTATTTATATGGATAATACAGTTACTATAACATTCAGAAATACAGCAAGATTAATTATACCTGCAAATTACAAAAGTTCAAAATTTTTAAAAGGGTGCAAATCTTTTATTTTTTGCTATCCATTTATGATGAATTATTTAGTTATAATTGATGCTTGAAAATACACAACCACATTGTTTCTTGGAATAGTTTGCAATATTTTTTAAACATTGTTGTAATATTACAGTAATATTGTAGAAACATTTCGTAACATCTTGGTGTGACGTTTGTGATTGCGACAATAAATATGAATTTAAAATAAAAGTATGTACATTTTTTAATATATTTACAGTACCTATTGTTTTAAAATAGATTTAAAGTATATTTTCAGTAAAAAAGTGATTGCAAAATGTTTTGCCTATCATTCCTTTTTTGATATTCTAGATTCTAGTTACTAAAAATGACGTTCTCATTTTTTTCTCATAAATCCATTTTCGGCTTACCCACTTCATGTTTATGTAAATACAATATATATGGATGTCGAGGTCAGTGTTCACCAATATTTGCAGCTCATAAAAGCATGATATAGACTTTTGCTTTCGGTGCTCTATGGCACTCCTTTGTAATTTAGAAATTCAAATTTATGTTTATAATTAATATCCATTTTTCTTAATTGCATTCAAGTGTATATCGAATCGATTAATATATAAAATATTTATTATAAAATTTATAGGAAAGTGTAGCGAGATAAATTTCTTTGGACGAAGAATAATTGCTAATAAATCAGTGCTCAGTGTAAGTTGATTTACGATAAATTAACTGTTTAATTTTTATGTGGAATTATAGTACAGTTATGCTACTTCCCGCTGACTAACTATAAGGTTGTGAGGTACGGGACAATTGTTCAAATAAATATAGCTACTACAACATTCGTTAAAAGTGAGTTTATTCTGTGTAGAAGGATTTCCGCAATATCGACATTTGAAGAATGAAACAATGTTATTATAATTATAAGTATTAACTAATTAGAATAATGTCACGGAAGCACAGTATAAAGTAATGTTATTGTTTGCATATACTATTGTTCTTACGTTGCACTAAATGTTCAAGCTGGATTTAATAATTTCGCGACATGCGAGTTAGTCTCTGATCGTGATACATATTGTCACGTCGACCTTACTTAGCTCCTGGTTGCCAAAATCCGATGACTGTCTCCAGCTTCCTCGGCGACTGGACCTCGGGCTGACTTGGCTGCATGCGCTCCACCGAACAAAAGATTTGAAAACAGAAACTCGTGCACTTCGCGAACCGAAAAAGGTAGACGGCGGCGCTCACTTGCAGTCGTGCACAACTGCGAGTCTCGCGGTTTTCTTGCGGCACAAGAGGATCGTGCATTCTTTCTCTACCATTGCTTGATTATTACCTCGCGATACACTGGAGCGGCAAGCATTGACATGCTGTGACAAGTGGACGTAGGCGAGTAATTATCAGATAGGTTAAGATGTGCCTTGCATTTAGTAATGATTTGATTTAAAGCTAAGAAGTAAAGCTACGGTCCGATTAGCGGCCGGACCAGGCCGGACACATACTGGCGCGAAATCGCTTTCTTGCGCTCCGGAGCCCGGACTCCGGTAGCTGCGTCGCCTTAGCCTAACCTAATGTGGCAGCGTTTGCTGATTGGTTCTTGAGGTAGGCTTGTCTCATCACTCTTCTCACTGTTGCAGCTACCTGCTACAGTCGTTGCCGCTTAGTGGCTGGCATCGCGCCCCCACGCAACGCTTCTCTGCTGGTGAGTCATGGGACTCTCTCTCCGCTCGGGATCCCTCGGCTCGCTTCGTTCCTTCCCGGCTGACGTCACTTGTAACTCTCCGGCTCCGGCCGAACCGACCTCGCTATTGTGATTGTGTCATCCCACTGTTGTTACACACTGTTTGTACCCCGCGGAACCCGGTGATTTTGGATGCGTCCAACTGCATTGCACTTTTCGCGGACTACTTACTCCGACTCGCTCCGAATCGTTTCGCCTTTCGCGCCACTCTACGAAATCGTTTCCGCGATCTGCTCCGGAGTCAGCGCGTCGCGTGCGGTGCTCGGTGCGGTAACAGTGCCCGATTCCCGCGGACTTTAAACGTCAACGACACATTTAATTGATATCAGATGGATTGCCAAACAATCATCAAAAAGTGCGGCGAAATTTCGAGCGGCCGAGTCGCGCCATCTTACTGCTTCTTGCGCTCGTATGCAGATTTTAGCGGAGGTGACTGGTGAACCGAGTATAGGCGTGAGGGAGTCGGAAGGGGGCCGAGTGAAACGGAACGTGCGTGTGTAAGTCCATGCGTTAGTCGGCGGCGCGATGTGATGGTGTGTCTGCTTGCACGGTGCACGAGCTCGCCGCGCAGACATACAGTCTATTCGCGTCGTGCATAACGGGTGTCACCATCTGTATCTGTGGGATTGGTACTTGTGTTCATATTGCGGTTGATAGAAAGTCTGTAAAAACATTGTACCAAGGCAGTAAAAAATTATGTTTTATTACGCACCTTATTTATATAAGCACTTTAATTATAAATTCAAAAGTGATATATTTTATTATTTCCCTTAATTATAAGTGTGAAGGTAAAAAAGTTCAATACGTATTGATTTAATGCAAAAGAGTTTTAGCAATAATTTCCTTCATGGAGTTATCCGACTATAATATATCCATTTTAGCCTTGAAAGTCAAACAAAAGAATGGTTTTAATTAATTTATTTTAAAATTACTGCCTTGGATGTTTTGTATACTCTTTTAAGGTTGACCTTACTTAACTTTTTGTAGTCAGTTAAAGAAAAGATCTTTTCTTTGTTGCGACAATTTTTATAAGCGTCCCCAAAACCGTAATCTTGAATTGTACCTCAGTATTTCATCTGTTAATCACCATAAACACTTAGATGGTTTCGTTTATCCCCTCCAAGTAAACGTCTGGAGCGATTAGGAGCCACACATAATATATCCAAGGCTGCATCAAGGCTCTTCTCGTGTCTTTTGACTAGCTGAATCATTGGTCCTTCAAAAGTTATTAACTATATTCATACATCAATTTAAAAATTCATTGTTTTTGAAAACAACTAAATATTTTTGTATTCTTTTGGTAATTATGTGTGGCTATACGACATTAAAAATTTTCAAATGTAGCGAATTATAAATATTTATATTTAAATTTCAGTTATGAGTTATAAAGTTAAAACAGTGATAAACTTTAAGAAATTATAACTTTAATAGTTTTTATATAGTTTTTCCGATATCAGTTATTTTATAAACTTAAACAAAATTCTATATGATTATGAAAAAAGTAATTAGATAATGTAATTAAGTTTATAACATGTGTTTATAAAAAAATAATTTTGCTTATTGTTACACGTTATCAATTTAATAAACGGGTTACATATACTAAATAAAGTATTTACATTTTTTTAAAAGGAGTATTACTTATTTCCAACGTAAATAAGTAATCAAAAAAATTATTGAAAGGATTATCAAAGTGCAATTATGGGTATATTTCTTAGCTAACATATATCTGCAAGGGTCGTTGAACAGAACCGAGATCATCAGGAAACAGCTACTTGAGCTTCTATTATGTAAATGAAATTAAAAACTTGTGTTTGCAGTGAATCGTTAAAAATTTTTGATTCTCTGTTTTGTATTTAAACAGTTATACGTTTGAACATTTGTTAATGATTTGTGAATTTATAATTTTATTTAGTTACCTATTACAAAAAAATTTAGGAAAATTGTAAATAAATTAAAAAGATGTATTTTTTAAAAATGTACTGTAATAATGAAAATATTATAGGGATAGCTTCATCATTCTCCTTCGAATCACAAGAATACCTTGAAGGGATATTTAATTGTCTATTTAAAAATTTAGCAAATGCGTTAAAAGTGGTTATAATGTGCTTATAATTAAATTAATATGTAATTAGAAAGAAATGAAATTTTTTTAATATTTTAACAATTCTAAATATGGTATCTATTCTTTAATTTTAAACTAAAATACTACAATTTCCTAGCTTCATTCATAAACTTAACGACGATTAAAGTTCCGATTAAGCTGCTTTAAAATGATTATCTCGCTATAAGAACTTGTCGTCAACTTTTTGAATTTTTAACTCTTATATTCAGACAAGCTTGCTTTTAGAACAAAGTAAAAAATTGACTAATTCTTTGAAACGCTTATTTTAAAGATGAAATTTTTATGGAACTGTCAAAAATAATCATTACTATTAAAATTGCAAAAATTAAAAAATTTCGTTTTTAATGTTAATAAGTATATGAATATTTTTAATTCAACAGACAATAGATTTTTTACATTTAAAATATCTATTAATAAATAATTAAATCAAATTTCAAAACACAGTCTTTCTACAAATTCCTTAACTATATATAGTATGCACAGTGTCAGAAAATCATGAACTACAACATGTTTAATACGATATAATTGTAATTATCAGATCTTATTTTAATAATTATATGTAACGAATTCAACTATTCTCATACTAGAAATTTACAAATGCAAATACAAGCTATTATACAATACAGTAGATTACTAAATTAAATATTTATTTACATCTTAATTTCACAAAAATGTTCTACAGACTCAACATTATTTTTTGGCATTTATTTAACTGTAAACAAAAATAGACTTTATATTTTTCAAAATAATGTTCAGACTTCTATTTTTATATATGAAAATGATAATCGATTGCTGCTCGGATTGATGCATAATAATATACAAACCGTATACAATATAATTAAAGAAAAATAATAAAGTTGATCATATTTTGAAAATGAAATGAGACTGTCTTTAAAATTGTTGCAAAATTTTACTACTATTGAAAAATTTAAAGAAAAATCAAATAGTGATTTTGAGAGGATTCTTAAATAATTTATTGACAAATTATACCGTATTTTCCATAATAATACATTATATAATATGCATAAATTAAATGTGACCTAATTATACAAGATAGAAAATTTATATTTAGAAAAATAATGTGTAAAGATGCAACATTATAAAAATATTTTAATATTGATGATTTTTATTGTAGTTTACATCAAATTGTAAAATTTTATGTTTATAAATTATATAATTATTTAATAAAAGTATCAAGTATAATATAATATATGCTATTGATTTTAATTGAAAGTAATAATGTGTTTTAAAAATTACATTTATCTTGTACTAATGAGCTATCAATATTTATATATAAATAGAATCGCATATATTAATGATTAACCTGAGCTAAGAATAACTGAATAGAATTCTAACAAGCATGTCACAACAATATCTAGAGTCAAAGTTTGAAATCGCATTGAAGATGTGCACCAAGGGGTATTCAAGTTTTCCTTTAGCCCTGCGGCAGTAGAAACGTAGTTATCCCTGCAACTTGGTTCGTAAAGTTATATACGCATTACTTATATTTCCAAGTATTTGTAGTACGGTACGCAGATTTTATATGTGTGTTGGCCGTTATATACTTGCTTGTGCAGTATTGTACTGAAAGGTAGATCGAAAGTTGTAATGGATTTGACCAATCAACCTTGCATTCTCGTCGAGATTCTCATAGGACAGTAATATATCAGACTTTAATTCCCGATATGTCCATAGACTGTATACAAAAGCACTGAAATGCACCTGAACATCCACTCGTGATCATGCGAGTACTTTGATTTGCGGCAATCGCATTAATAAGCGTTAATACATAGTTCAGTTGCGATCTTCTTTGCTCATTATTGTGCGTTCTCTATGATCTGCAACTCTAATCGATAATATTCCGTGTGTTCTTGTCGAACGACTTTTAATTGTGTGTCAAATCTTCTCGAAAAGTAATTGTACAATAGAGAACTATTATATCTATTTTAGTAGAGTAAATGAAAACGTATTATGATTTATTAAAAAGTACGCGAAACTTAACTTTTATAAATTTTATTACGAGGAACTCTAAAGTCCATATAAGAGTAATTTACAAAGTTACATAAACAAATGAATAAATTACTACATTTACTTTACTATTCTAGTCACTATAATAGAATTTACAAAACAAATGAACTATCATAAAAAACAAAAAAAATAAAAAAACATAAAAAATACAAAAATGTATGTTAGCTTGTCTTGCACCAATTATACATTATATTAAAAGAATTTCATCTTATTTGTTCAAATTTATATTTACGGAATAATACTTTTTATTAACTTTTTATTTGATGATGAAATTTAAATATTAAAAGCTCTTGCATAAAATAAAATTATAGCAAACAATTTAAAGATGTATGCTATTAAACGAACCACGAAATAAACAAAGATTGAAATTGTGGTTCCAATGCTTACAACATTTTTGTTCCTGGATTATATTCATAGGGAATAAACGTCCTTATAAACTTTCCTGTATTACAGAGGGTAGTCAAAAAGATGCAAATGATTGTTGTTTGTTGGAAAATATAGGAGTAGGTGAGAGACGAATGTAATATAAATTTTTATCGATTTTATGTATAAAGTAGAACACACATTTTTAAATAAATTTATATATTTATTTTTAACTTTATAATCATATCAAATTTTCAAAATTTTAGACCTGCATGTGATCTTTTTAAAATAATATATGTATAGTGCAACGGAAATTTAATAAAGGTTTAAATTTTGGTTATGTTTGAACTTGCATAAATCATTTGTTAAATATTATAAACATCTAAATTTTGCAAAAGAACAACTAAAAATAAAATAGGTAATGTATACATAGCTAAAACATGACGTAATTAACTGTCGACACTCTACTTTAATATTCTTGGGATTCATTAGAGACGCTTTATATTATGTTCACTAAATTATTCTTACGTGATATCGTTTTAGCGACAGTTTAATCTTTGTTTTCTTTATCAACACGATTCTTAATTAAATTAAAAGAAAACAGTTATTACAAATATTTTAGTTACATTTGCTTCCTCGTTAATGCAGCATTTAAGTTATTTCATAGATAAATAAATTCGACACATCTTTTAATATATGTTTAAAAAAATTTAAGGTATGTGTTAAAGCAATAAAGATTTACGTATAATTGCAGTTTCATTTACAAAAGGTGTGCATTAAGAAATTTGTATCATATAGGGCTGTATCTTTGAAAAAAGTGATTGAGTTATTCAAATACGGCAATGCATATTCAAGAATGTGTCATCTTACACGATATATTTAACTAACGCACTCTCTCTTTTTTTAACTGATTTTGATAGAATCTCTTTTTCAGATTTATTATATTTTACTATGTAAACGTGAGCGATGAAGTGACAACGCAATCGGGTATATTTAGATATCGATCTCAAATTAAATATATTATGGTATAAAGGCAATTAAAATTTTTTGTTGGATAAACAATTAGCTAAAGTTACTTTTGTATGTGTTTTGCAGTACTTCTTTGAAACTAGTATGATGAAATTCTGTCATGTTTGCATAACCTGCTCAGTTGTTGATTATATTTGACGGAAGCTTGTGCGAAAAAATTTTTGCTCTCCAGTGTCTACAAAGATGGCGTTGTAGCTTCATTTATAATTCATTTTGATTTATAAGAAACTGAATAATTAAATGAATAGCAATATTCATCTTACTATAAAAAATTGTAAATGTAATTTTAGCTAATTATGCTTTGTAATTCCCTTTATTCTATAAATTACTATAAGCAAGCATATATAAATTTCTTTTTAAGATAAGAAACTCTGTTTTTGAAATAAAATGATTCTCATTCTCTTCCGGAGAAAAGGTTCTAACTCGGAATCTCAAGTCATACCTTTAAATGAGTGTGAGATAGCGCCTTTTTGACCCAATGCCAAATTAAATTCTTTTCTGACAGAACGCCGAGATAGAACCGTAGTACTTTACAGTGACAAGATGGCCTCTTGTCTAGATTCTGTAATTTCATACGCAAAAAATCAAATTTATACTAAAAAAACCATTTATATATCGAGTTATGACTCTACATTAATTTTGTAATATTATATAAAAGGTAAAATAGAATATACCCAGTAATCTGTAGAAAGCTTTCTCCTTTTTGGGAAAAGTTACACCTAAAAAATTTTATACGTAATCATTTAGTGGTCATTAATTGTTTTCTAGTCATCTTAAGAAGCTCATTTAAATTTATAAATATTTTGTCAATCCAATTTGCATTCTAGATTTATGTACGTGTATGATCATTACACAATTCTTCTGCAACCGGAATAATGATGAAGGCAAATAAGAATTGAATTAATACTTTCAACATTTCAGATAACCCATCCCATAACTGATTTTTTTATAAAGACTAATAGTTACGCCTTAGTGATTCACTATAATTCAAATAAGTATATATAATTTTTTGTATATAATGCATTATTTCATTACATATATATGTAAGATCGTAAATATTTTGCTATAAAATCTTTTTTAAACAATAACATTTCGTTCGTGAAAATTTTGTCTGCTTATATGTAGCCCACATAGACTTTTCATCGTGACCGATAGCAACAGCTTACTGCCCGAGGAGAGAATTGCCTCAATCAAGCTTGAAGTGTCTTTCTCGTAAAATAAAAAAATGTCGACTGTCTCCCTTTTAGTGTACTAAATTTAGTGCACTATACATGTAATACAGAGCCAGATACTCGTGTTTTCCTATGATTATTTCCCATCATTCAATAATATTGGTATGCCCATCATGTCGAGTGGTATAGAATACAGTTGTAAATTGAATACTGAAAAGTTTAACTCGACGAAAGTTTGGACAAATGATTTACAGAGGGATCTTAGGTACTTTTTTAGACATGTAAAAAGCAGTCTTAAATAGATTTATAATGAAGCCGTGTTAAAAACTAATCTCAAGATTAAAAGAATATTTAGGGTCTCAATGCATGTAGTTAAATTTCAAAATATCTGCAATTTAGCTAGGACGATACATGTCTGCAGACACTTGCGGCTTTTATCAACTGTCTTACTTCGACCAGACACAGTGAAACTTTCGTTGAAGGAAACAGATGAAAGTTCGAGCAGAAGAAGAAGCTTATTTAGTACTGTGATAGCTAGAAATTGTGCTTCCGAAAGCATCGACTGTAAAACTGCTAAGCGACAATGTGCCCGTTGGTCGAAAACGAAAAAACTCCACGGTGTGCTAGGGAACTCACCCAAGTGTATTAAATGTCCCGAAGGTATACAGCAATTTCAAGAGGGTGAACCGTTGCGAAAGCTCGCCCTATGCTCTGCTCCGACGCGTGCACTTGTCAGAAAAAACAGAGGTTACGATCGTTCAGCATTTGGGATCGTTTCTTCTCTATAGGCAAGATTTATAGAGATCAAGTCGATCAAGACTCGACATCTGTCTCTAACCCTCGTTAACATATTGAAAAAGAATCGTTTAGGCCATTGAAGACAGTCTGCGCAGTACAGGATAGATTGATTTTTTCGACGAGCCGAATTCGAAAAACTCCAATAATCTAGGAAGGTGTCGTGAACATTGAAAACGAATCAAATCAGGAAATAATGATTTTGTTGCAACAATGAGATTATTTGAATTTCACCTCATCCTCACTCTTTCACGTGACCTGATTCTCAAATGTAAAAATTATTTTGGCCATAAAAGTAGGAATGTAATTTATTTGAATTCTATCTTGACATTGACGTTGCTTTTGCAAACTAGAAAAAATAATTGAAAATAAAAATGAAGACGACAATTTATGAGACCAGAATTCAGAATGTAGATTTACGGTAACATTGTATAATATAATAATACACTAAGCTTGATGTATATGCAGTAAATCCCATTTAACAATGCTCCATTACAAATATCAAGAAATTTCAGTTACAAGAATACTGTAAATGAAACTTGAAGCGAAAATATCTATTCTATATATATATATATATATATATATATATATATGAATAAATACTGAAGTATAATAAAATTACCAGAAATATCTGTCACATATCATATATAAGAGGATACATTTTCAACAATTAATAAAACTAGATTACTCTTACCGCCTTAAAAGATTACCAAATAAGATATCGCTCAGCGTATATTTGTGAGTCTGTCCCACTCGAGCCGCATCTGTAACTTTGTATTATACTTAATCATATCTTCTACTTATAAGTGTTAAGAG
This sequence comes from Sycophaga agraensis, assembly GCA_018906755.1. Classification (NCBI taxonomy): domain Eukaryota; kingdom Metazoa; phylum Arthropoda; class Insecta; order Hymenoptera; family Pteromalidae; genus Sycophaga; species Sycophaga agraensis. The sequence continues at coordinate 5,267,205 of JACCIE010000002.1, read as the reverse complement.
GAAAGAGTTCAACGTAGCTTGAAATGAAATACATCGTGCATAGTGATCGCAGTTTTCCTACTTTCGCCGAGGTTTCACAATGGGTTGCATCAATAAATCGTCCCTATACATAAGCGTTACGGAGAATCGCGAAAGAAAAGCAAGGAAAATTTTCGCCTCAACCTTGAAGGAATGCTTGCGCCAGATCTGCCACGTTGGAAGAATAACGGTTCAGAGACTCTCCCAAACGAAGTCTCGAGGCCTCAAAGTATTTCCACCCTAACAAAATCCATGCGATCCATTTCAGAAGCTTGAACCAAAGCCGCTTTTTTGGGGACGGTACGCCCTAATGCGCGACGTAGCCAGCTTTCAAAGCATAAATTTACACATTATAAAGTATAAAATTCACATGATTTACACGAGCTGTCGCAGTAATGATGCACGAAATCACGAATTGTTTTATTCATCTTATAGTTTCAAATATTTTCTCAACGCTTATGAGTAGTTTCATAATAACTAAGTAAGCTCAAAAATGGATATTTTTACACGATAAAACCATTGTTATTTATATTTTAAATTATATGGAATTTTTTTTTCTTTGTTATGTCTTTCTCAGATATCATGAGTAAATTTTACTATTCAAATAGATGCTTACGCTCGGATTATATAAGTTGTATTCAAAATAACGACTGCATGTATTTCAGTATGTAATTTGCAAGTGTAAGTTTTAAGATAAATATCGTGAATTTTGAAATGCTTCAGAATTTTTCCTCTGAAAGAATGCAATTCATCTTTCTTAAACTACACTATATTATGATAGGTATATTTTCTAAAGTGTACTGTGGTGATACTTGTAATACTATAAACTTATTAGTAAGCGAAATGTAAAATAGTGCTTTTACAAACATAGAATGCACAACTGCGTTACTTTAAGCACTATATAACAAAACTGTAACGACTGAAAGAAACTTTGTACTCACAGAATACGTGAAAACTTATATTTGTTCACAGATAAGCCAGAGCTAAAATTTAGAGTTATTAACTTTTTCTTCTATTGAACCTAATTATACAGTACATTGCAGTGATAAGTAAATCACAGGTATGCGCGAGCAAACAAAATGTATTCATCACTTAATTAAAAGTCCGACGTTGCAATGACGCAAGTATTGGACTATACGATTGCAGTATATCCAAGGTATATGTTATCCATCATCGGTGCTGGGGAACCTGGTAAGCGTAATCGATACCGCACGCTCCTCTGGGCAGCTGCGCCACATATGACTTCGCTAATTTCCCATATGGGACACGACGCCTAATAATACGCAGTCAGGACCGTATACACATAATTGTCGCCTTAATTAGAGCAGTTATCGTTGTTAATGGGTGTCGTGATTAGCTGTCCCGCTCGAATTACTGCTGTACGCCCGAAGTCAATACACAGCTAAGTCGCTCAGCGTCTTTGCTGTATTGAACTATTTTCTCATCACATGGTTGTTCCGCACGCCTCGGATAAGTGAGAACGCGCACGAGTGTAGTGGACTTTTAAAATGAAAAAATACATAAATCCTCAGAAATGGGATTTGCCGAAGTTGAGCAAACTTGGTAAAAAGTAAACTTGGCGATGTACAGAATGGTATGAGTATTTTTTATGTCCGTATAGCTTTTTTGCAATTTTCTTAGGTTTCGAAGTGAAATTATGGGTTTCTTTTGATTCGATGGAGATTTGAAAACTCGAAGTGAAACGTTCAAACAAGGTTTAAAAATCCTTCGGAAACCCAGCGGAGTTATAAAAAGACCAGCAAAAAAGTTTCCATCTTCAATGCCGTTACATTAACTTCATTTTTCCTTCTATGCAGCAGAGATAATTTCATTAAGCCGCATTTAAATTTCAAATGTGATTCCATCACTCGTTATTTCCAGCGACTGTCATGACGGATCCAATGCGAAATTGGTGTTGTCATGTATAAGGCATTGTTTTCAGTCTCTATTTTTACTAAACGTATATGACAATCGATTTATTACCATTCCAAAGGTATAAAGGACTCTCTCGTGCCTTTCCTCGATCAATCTTTTATTTCACGGGACTATTCCAATTTCCAGAGGAGTCCTACAGCCGAAGAATCAACTCTATATACCAACGTATTTTATCCTGGGAGCGCGTTACGATACGCTGCAAGCTTACCAAGAAGACGAGAACGAACCTTTTTCTCGCGACTACACCCTTAAGCTTATTGACAGATTCTCGACAAGTGCCGCGCGCCGCACGTTTTCTCACAAAACACTTGTCGGGGATCGGCAGCGGTGCGGGCGAACGGCTCTTGTGTACCGAGAGGGAAGCACTTGGAGAGATCTAGCGCGTCCAAGAAACAACCTGCGGGATTTGTACAGCGCGGGAGCGCGACCAGCCCCCGCCCCCCTCTCCCGACGCTCTCTGCGCGTAACTTTAATGGAATCTGTCTCGTACGCGCCGTCGAGCGTAATGAAAACTCCTACGGATGTGGTGAATTGAGAGGCAGCCTATACGGTTGCGAGTCGTCGCCATTTTTTCCGCACAGGTGAACATACGAAGAAATTAGTGCTCTCGCGCGGATTTGACCGAGAACTTGCAACTGTGCATCTTTTCTTACGAAGATTTCTCGAAAATCATCAACGCTGTGTAGTTATCGCGCGGTGATTGTTGAGACTGACACTCTTATGGAAAAAATTGGAACAATTGCACTGGAGGGAATTCTTAGAAGTTGACAGTAGAAAAAAAGGTCGAGCTGTATGTCCAACAATTTTGAAGATATCATCACAGTACTGCAGTAACGCTAAGTACAATGGTATTTATTGAATCAATCAAGAACGTGAAATAATAATTCAAATCTTTAGAATATATAATGGCCGATAAATAGATAAGTAGATTATTACGCTATTTGTAGATGCATATATAATTTGTAACAAATTCGTTGCAGTCGTAGAGTATTTTGTTATAAATAATTTAAGGCAGAATTTATAACGCAATACAAATAACGTAATATATAGATATATAAGCATTCTTGTAAGTACGAAAATAATTTACTTCATTTGCATTAGACAATTAAATTTTTAGTAAATCTTAAGTTTTGAATTTCTTATTCTAGATGGGCCAGTTTTGCTAACTAACACAAAAATTGTTGAGAAACGTAATTATATGTTAAAACATATCGATTTTCGAACGTAATGAATACGGGACTATTATTATTGATTGATTTCTATTTAATCAATTTAAATATCTAAAAATTTATTAAAACTCGTCAATTCTACTAAGACATATATTTAATTAAATACTCAAATGGTCGCATCTTTTTGGTGAATTCTACCTTTAATTGAATAGATACCATCTTTTATTTTCTACTTAGTATTATAGAGAATATACCCTATAGGTAAATAGGTTAATCAGGCACAGACAGTTTTATTTAGTGGAAAAACATGACTTTATTTATATTACGGAATATTGCGCTTATAATTCATCTAAGATATTTTTAAAAAAGTAGAAATTTTTGATTTGAAAAATATTATTCATGTAGTAAATTCTTTAATTATTATAACTACAATAATTAACGTATGATTTAATTCATGTTTTTTTGAGTACGTATTTTTTTAGAGAAAGCATTCTTATCTTTGCTAAAACACGTCTGACAAAATCTTGACTTATTCACTTATCTTCTAAACTTATTTTGTTTATTATATATTTTTCTGAGAAAATGTTCACTTTAGTAAGAAAAAAAATTTAAACGAAATAATTTTCACAATGTGAATTTTTGCAATAATATCGTTATTGATGTGAAATTTGGCATTTTAAGATCGAAATGCATTAACCGGTATGCATCTTGATTTTAAATTAATTAAACGAAAGTAATAAAATAATTTTTACAATGCAGGTTAATCGTACTTTTAAACAAGAACGAAGGTCAAAGCTTTGTTGAATCATTCAATTTTTAAACTGAAATTTAGAGATACTTCCGTAATTAACCAATAAATGAATAGCGTTTCGCGTATATTTAAGCGAAATAATCAGGTAATTTAATAATTTCATAAAATACATGATATCTCACGAACTATATAATATGCCTATTAAATGAGTTTGAAATAGCAAGAATTATAAATAGAGAAGTGGATTCATTTGTCTATTCATATTTTCATTCTTTTTTCAAAAATGTATAAGTGTATTGAGAAATGAGATTTTCAGGTTATAAATTAATATACTATCAAAGGAATATCTTTATGGTCATTCTATTCGCAGAAATAAATATTTGAATTCTACTAAGTGATATTCATGCATCTTCTGTGAAACCGTATGAGTAACAAAAACTTAGAAATCCATTTGCAATTTAAAGCATTTCAAAATTGAAACGATTATCGTATCTAAAGATTATACTATCGAAAAGACGTTCTGAAAATCGATTAACCATGAAACTTCCAAATTTAAACTATTTATTCAAGTCAACATGAAATTTTTAAAGATAGTTCAAATTTTATACCAATTTGCTGTATGGAAAGCAGATTATCCTAAATTTGAAAAGTAGGTAAACGGCTGCCACATTCGTGAAAAAGAGGGATAAAATAGCTTCTCACTGTACAATCGTATATAGCGTATACCTATAACGCGTGTACTGAAATCAATCTCGATAGTCGGTTATAGCGTATGAAAATAAAATGAGAAACTTGCAATCGTCAAGTGCACACGTTCGGCACTACCGACAAGGGACCAAGCGAATGTTGAAAAATGATCAATCTTTGATGAATACTTTTCATTAGTCCTATTATTATTGATTGAAAATAAATACACTTTATAAATTAAATTAAAGACTAAGAATAAGAATGTTTCAGAAACATGTTTAAAAAAGATTTGTGTAAATATCGCATGAAAGGTCAATTTCATATCAATAAAGATTTAGTGGTTCTAAATTGCGCTTTTATCACTGATATAAAAAATTCAAACGGTTTTAAGTATAAATTGCATTGCACATTACATAATATTTTGAGATATTTTGATCTCTTTATTCCAACTGCGTTGTGCTTTTCTATTGCAATAGGAGGTCGTTTCTATATTATTCTATCTATATATAGAAGATAACAAGGGCTTATCTGATTATAATTTTCATTTTGGTTTTAGTTTTGACTTTACATTAACTTGCAAATTCGACAAAAATAGTGTTTTACAGGATATTCTTGTATTCAATGTAGTCTTTTTAATTAGCAGAAAACTACTAAATTCATTCATTAATTACACGTATCATTTACCTCGAAGTTGTTTCATTGTTTCATTGAAGATAAGTACACGCTAAGTTCGTAACCTTAATTAAAGTTTCTTTTCCCAAACACCATTTAATTAATTTCATTCATATTATTCCGACAAAACAGTAGGTACAGATCCAAGCGTTACTCGTTTTCAATTACCTTAATCAGATTTGATAAAGGAATTATTCGGTATTTATCAAAGCATAATACAGTGTGTAAATGCAAATCTTTTGCTTTTAATTAAAGCATGCCCTTGTCATAGTCGCTTGTTTATGTCAAAACAATATTTCGTGACATATTATTATATAATTTATAAATTGCTCACATTCCTACGCGTTTATTTGATCATCGGGACATTTTATTTCCCACGTACGAATGTCATAATTGCAATTATGATAAATTAATACGTGAATATCACAGTACTGAACTATCGCGGATTGCGAGTGAAAATTCGTTGCGAGCACTTGAATTCAAGTTGAAATCAAAAACACGAGACAGTGTAGCGATTGGTCATCGGTACATGGTACGGTAAAAAAAAATCATTGCTTAAACTATACGTGCTACTGTGCCAAAAGTGCGCGCTACTCAATTGATATTGAAAGGCTGTATGTGACGGAGGGAGCGATTTGAAGCACGGCGAGGTCATTTGATTGTCGAGTCATCGCGTGACCGTTCATTTAGCCGAGTCATTCGCGCTCCTCTAGGGTCATCGGGTAACGCGAGGATCCCGGTCGGCACTTGGATACACTTCCATAATACGCACCTACAACTTTCGATCGAGCCATCCATTCATTAAAGTGGGTCCGCGGCAGCTGTAAAGGCGGCGTAATTTATTCTTATTCCCCGATGAGGCTGATTGGTGTACTTCTCGCTTTATGATCGTGGGATATTGCCCCGCAATAAAATTCTCCGATTGCGAGTCATTGCTCGGTAATTGATTGATTTACATGCGTACTTTACGAGGGCTTTTTATTTACCGCGCCCAAGGCTTCGCCTCGGACATCGAAATTATGTTTATTTGGCTTTATAACCTTATTGTACCTCGCGTGCATGTGGTCGCCACGTGTATTTTATCATGGCTTGTATAAAGTATTATCGTACTGCTACGAGTGCATTCAAAAATTAAACATGTAATATTATTTATTTGTGGATTACTCGATAAGAGAGAAACTGGAGAAAATTGTAAATCGAAGGTATTTAAACGATACACTGAGTATTTGGTTTACAGAAAAAATACACGCGTGTACATTGGTTAAATATAGGCCCCGTTTATTGTAAGATAGAAAAACGAAAAATAACGCGACTGTCAACTGTGCCTACATTCCTCTATAACATAGTATATAAAAAGAAAAATCGATGTGCCCGAATGCGCTCACTAGAACAAAGCTGATTGTGTTGCATTATAAACAATTTAAAAGGACTGTCGGGGAAGCTATAAGTGGAGGTAAAGGATATCAGTGTGGAATATCGAAATTCCAGCGGAGGCGCACTTTACAGTGGATTCGACCGTAGGAAAAAGGATAGCAGTAGGTAAAGTCGATTTCCGAGGCGACACGCGATACGTCGATCTCGCGGCTCGGCTTCCTCCTCGGCCGGCGTTGCGCACTTCCTGAATCTTGGGAGCGGCTAGAAGCCCAGCCCCCAACCTCGACTCGTCGGCGCATTGTCCGCGCGAAACCCGAAGCGCGCGCTTCCTCTCCATTAGCGATTTTGCCCGGGGACGAGTTCCGTTGGCCTATACTTACGAAATCGCGCCTCGGCGAAGAAGGGACTGTATAATAGGCGGTCCTATTCAGCCGACTTGCGCGGAAGTTGGTCGATCGGCCAAGTGGGCAAACTTGGCCCGCGCCGGCGGTCGATTGTCGAGCCCGGAGCGAAAAGCGTACTTTTCGAGTGCAAGGGCGCCGCGGTAATTTCGCTTTCGCGCTTTCCCGCGGTTTCCATCGGCGCCTCGGCGGAAGCCGCGACGGGGGAATAAATAAACGCGGGCGGGACAGGCGCAAGCGCGGAGGAGACAGGGCCTCCAAACTGTCGGCGTAACTCCCGAGACTCTCGGCGGTGACCCGATGCGCTGATCAGCCGCGAGACTCGCAGCGGGGGAAGCAGGCCGGGCCACCCCGCGGGGTGATCGGGCGCACGCAGAGGGGCGCAGACTGTGCGCAGGCGGCGGGCGCTCGGCCGGCGGAGCGATCGCGCGGAAAGCTCTCATCGAGGGTACGCGCGGGATGTGCCTCGCGGGGGGAGCTTTAACGAGGCTGCGGGGCCGAGCCCGGCTTCCTCCTCCCCCCTCTCGGCCCAGATGGGGGCGGCCCGCGGCTCCACGGCTTGATTGACGAGCCCAAGTACGGGCGACGGACGCTTTTTCTGCAGCGCGCGCGTACACCTGTTCGAGCGGACGCGCGCGTATACCTCACCGAGGGGCCCGTCCGCACATTCGAGGTTGGCGATAGGAAAGAATAAGCGAGCGCCGCCTCGTCCCAGGATGTCAGGATGCGCGAAGAATCGAGCGGGCGCAGGGAGCGGCCGAGGCGGCTGCCGGTCACGGATCCGGCGGCTGGCGCGCGCGCGGCTCGCATACATACATCGCACAAGCGGTATCCGAGCGACATCGACGGCGGCCGATAAATTTTGTCGGCCGTGGCCGGTGCGCGCGCGATTACGGCAAACATAAGTCGAGCGCTAAATTATACCGCGGCGGATAGTGTTTGCGCAGCGGCAAGAGCGCGCGGCCCGCGGTATCGAGTGTACATAGACCGCGAGGCGCGATAATGCCGCGTGACGTAAGAGCAACGGAATTCTCGTTGTTTGGGAGCGTGACCGCGGGCGAGCCACCGCGGCGCCCTCGCCCGAATATCGCGCCGCGCCCGCTCGTGTGGCGCGCGTGCACTCGCGGGACAAACAGCGGGGGGGTGTCTTGGGAGTCGGGCGCGGTACGCCGCGACTTCCGGAAGAGGCACCCCCCCCCCTCCTCCCCGGCCCCGTGCGTCCTCGATTGAGATTCAACGTCGATAATTGCCGCCCCCGGCTGTCGTTTGGCTGTTTACGCGCGCGTTCAATTACACGGCTCGCGGGGCGCTCGCGAGGCCTACGGGGCGGCTCCCTCGTCCCGCTATTGAATTATCTCCGCTGGCATTCCTCTTTCTCCTTTTTTTTTTATGCGCCGGGGCAGATAAATCCGCGGGAAAAGTTGGCCACCCGCGTGGCCTTTATTGCGCGCGGCCGTGCACGTAGGAGCGCATGCCGGCGCGCCGCTGCGCGAAACTTTCCCTTTTTATCGTCCCGAGTATATCGCGTGCCATCCGCCGAGGATAAGTTGATAAGGCTTTTGAGCTCGAGAGGCTGCGGAGGCAGCGGAGGCCGCCTATGCGCCGCCGCCTGTGCTCGCCCCGCATTATCAAGCCGGCTTTCTTTTTTTTTTTCCGCTTTGGAAAGTGCGCATCGCGGTTCCCTTTTTCCCCGAGAGCCTCGTCTCGGGGAGCAGCTTCCACCGTCAATATTTATAGCTACTAGGCAGATCTTTTCGCCTTGTTAACGGGCGCACTTTTCCACCCTAATCATATATTTAAATACATGGCAGTACGCGCATACAGATATACACGTATCCCGAGCGCGGAAGAGTTTCGATAAAGAGGCAAACATTTTTATTATCGCTAAAGCGCAAATATACCCCTTCTGTTGCTTAGCCGAAGATAATGCAAATAAAAAAAATTGGACGCTAATCAGTTTACTAGGTTAACATGGCTATTAATACGCTTTATTATATGACCTCATGAACGGATTTATATTTATGTCAAGTTCAAACGCCGACAGCGATATCTATTTTTAATATCAACCTCTTAACATTAGCCTAATATAACAGTAGTTTGCTATTTCTGCGGGCTATTGATGTTATCGTAACAGCTTGCACTTAAAAACAATCCCGAGCCGTACGTTTGCGCAATCAAAGTGTAATTCCAAGGCACGGCGCCATCGGTGCCAATGGCGCGCCGCGGCTTTAACTTGAAAATTTTACACACCTGCCTTTTTCCTTTTACGAGGCGCCCGATCCCTTTAAAGAATCCCTTTCTAACGCACGCCGCGATAATGTCGCACCGCCGCGCAATAAAAACCAATGAAGCAGAAGTCTTTACTGGCGTTTAATGCATCCTCCGTGCGCCCGCGTACGTTTTCTCCGTGGCGCGCCGGTCCATTTCACCTGCAGTCACGGCCATCCATCCCGCTTTTAACGCTCGCAAAATGTTTTTCATTGGCCGGAACGCGTATCCGGGGAGTCCCCCTCCCCCTGCGCCTCGTAGCGCCGAGTGCACGTCCCCTCGATTCTTTTTTTTCCTTCTTTCAACAGGAGGAACGTTAAGGCAGCCCGCGCGCTGCGCTGGCCGACACCGTGGGCTGCTGCGCTCCGGGCTCCGTGAAAGGTGCCGGTGTTGGTGGGGGAGGGGGGGGGCGAGAGGGGCCGAGCCGGGGCGTTAAACTTTTTCCCGGAGAGCGGCGGAAGCGCGAATTCGGGCGGCGCGCACGAGGATCCGCGTGGGGCCGAGCGCGTGCTCGGCGCTCCCGAGGTGCGAGGAGATAAATCACTTCGCACTCGGTTGAAAGCAAACACGATGCGCCGGCCACGTGCCCTTGACTCCTCGTGCGGCAAAGTGCCTCCCATCGGGGCTGCTTTTATTAAAAATAACAACTACAAGCGCTTGCGTATGTGGACGCTGTCGCCAAAGCCCGCCTGCGTGATATCATCCGCGGCGGAATGCGATTTGCCCGCTGTCGCGCTAATCGATGTTTTTTGCGCGTAAAGAAAAATACCATTAGGGGATTTTATTACGAAGAGAGCGGACCCCCTAATTAATTTCAGATGGTTCGATAGGTAAACAGTGGAGAGTGCTTTAACTGGAAAAGGAGCTTTTGTCAATATTCTGCGCAGCCGCGCATTGTGTTTCCTTCGGACCGACTTTTCGAGCCAAATCATTTTAAGGGTCCATTATGTGATTGCAAGGAAAATGCAAACCTAGTAATTTCACCTGAAACGTATTCTTCCTGCGATACGCGTTTGAAATGTAAACATTAATTATTAGACCTGTAAAATTATTATGACGTGACAATTTGAAACAATGTTTGAAATAGAACGTAATTAAGCATGAAAGCTAGAAACGAAATTTTGTTACGTTAATACGATACAGCGAGATGTAGGGCAAATTACACTATTATAGATTCTATGCAGAGAGCTAAAATTAAAATGCACAAACACATTAATAGCTCGAGTCGTACTTTCGAAAGCTAAATGTGAGAAGGCATTTCCGGAGTAAATATAACGCCCGTAAATGTAATTCCAAACCTTACTTTACGAATGGTTTTCGAAAAATAAAGCGACCTTGAAACCGAAATCAATTTCACGATACTTACGAGTTCTCGTGAAATAGCCATTTGAAAAGGCTCCACGTACATCTATCGGTGTATAAACCGTTCGATACATTCACCTTAATTTATCAGCGTACTTGAGAATATGTGTTACGTATGTCTATAAACCGTGGGTTGTGACGTATCCATAATAGTCTTTATGCTATGCAACTTCAAGATCTCCCTGAATAGGAGTGATGAATGAATCCATGAGAATTTCATAGTCGGTGCTATCGTCAACTGCATTTATAGAATCTTGAAGAACGACTACAGTTCTCTATGTGTTTTCAGACGCACATTTATTAGCAAAGCATACAATACAGCTAATAAATGGCAAGTATATTTAAGGTCATAACAGTACAAGTTGCAAATCGTACGTAAGTATCGATAAACTAGTTACACGGAAATTTGCCTTGAACGAACATGAATCGGAAGTTATATCACGTTCTCCCAAAGTGACTGTATAGCTAACAAGTTCTAATTTCGTTGAAACACGTTTGGTCCGATCAGCGGAAGGATCCAAATGACAAGAAAGTGAAATTGGTCGCCGGCACGGGCGTCATATACGGCGCTCGCTATCGGCTTATCAATTATTGAGTACATCTGCGATTGTTGTTTTGTAAAAACATCCAGTTTCATTGCCCATAAAAAGAATTATAGGTAGCACAAACGTGACTATTATATCTTTAAAACTCATTGCTCGGAAAACTTAGACTGCGGATATGCAAATCATATAGTCAATTTAATAAGTCTATGATTTATACAATATCATAGTTTAATTTTAGCTGCAAGTTAGTTTTATTAGTTATATAAATTTATGCTTTGATGCAGAACCATATATTAATAATTCAACGAGGATAATTGCAGGAAATAGAAAAAACTTTGGAAACAGAAGAAGACATATGTTATACGTGTGAAGTCGAATGTTTGTAAAAACGTCGAGACTTTATGAGGTAGAAAAAAGACTCATGCTGAAGAATTATAAAGCATATGCAATCATAAATATTTAAAATTTTGTATTTAATTATAATAAACCAAATATAAAATTGTCGAAGAGTAATTCATCATAGTATTTAACAAATGGTTGACTCTACAAAATGATGAAGCATGGGCTGTCGTTGGCACTTATTTTTTGTCTTGTTTTTTTTTTCTTCGAGTGCCAAAATCTGCTGAAACATATTACAGATGGTTTCTCATTACCATAATTACAGGGATGGAATAATTATACATAGTCACGCGCGTCTCTCTTCAATCTAATTATAAGCTGTTTATGATCAAAATTCAAAGGTATAATATGTTAACGTTCTAAGACACGAAATCTCCTACTACGTCAATTACAGATGAATGATTTCTTAACGCTAATGCATTCTAAAATGTAAAGTGTTTTCAGGAAATTGATCTATTCTTGATCATAAAATTTATGGTTTTATAAAAAGGAGTTGACAGTTATTTGAACATATGCAAAATCTTGAACGATTAGTCGAATATTTTCTAGACGTAGTAGTTAAATTCTTACATTTAAAAGATTGTAATTAAATATAAAAGTAAATTTATTACATTAAGAATTTAATTATAATACTCTAATTCGACTTAAAAGTTATTTGCAAAATTAGTATACCTACGGATGTATTTTAAAAAATCTAGCTATTTCACATGGTTAGTCATTGCTTCTTGAACCAAATGAATGTGATACAAGAACAAGCAAGATATTTCATACATCATATCCATCACATTATAAAGCACTACTTGGATGAATTTGGAAAGTTTGCAAATCTTCTAAAGATAATTTCAGTTCGTTCAAAAGATGAATATTGATACTTCTTATTTAGGGTGTTTTGCAATACAAGTAAACCAAGTTGCTGAAATAATAATCACCAATTAAAGTTGGTAAGCCATATAATATATAATATATATTTGATTTATAATTATATGTAATATATAATATATATTGACTTCTCAAAATATAAACTCGTTTTACCGAATGCACTGACTCTCAACGCTAATCCTTTGTATAATTGTAGTTTTTTACACTACGCAGAGCTAGATAACTCCCATACTTCTGGATTGATCTGTCTTTCGTTTCTTTTCCTTAAAAGAAAACGCACACGGCACATCCGCAGCACTTGGCAACCAACTGTTACCCGCGCACTCCCTAACGAAACTCGAGACACTTTGTCGCACGGCGTCACTTTTGCCGCTCGATTTTCCGCAGCGGAACAGATCTCGACGCTTCGACTTTTCCCGAGATGGAGGGCCCCTCATAACCCTCGCGATCGTAGCACACTTGCGGGAGGCAGGCACCGAGTGGGCGGCCAGTCCAATAGAATAAGCGATGGCGCGCGCGGCCGAGCGAGGAAAACTTTTCGCAATATAACGGGCTTCCCGATCAAATTGAGCGTCGCTCGGTCGCGGCTCGGCGCCTCAACTCAGCCATTAGGACTGGCGCGGGACTTTGCGGGGCGCTCCTCCCCGATCCCCTAACTTTCCCCGCAAATGCCATTAGAGCCGGGGCTAGGCAGTCGCCCGGGATTATCGGGCGAGAGTGCGCCGGAAGCCCAGTCCCCGCGTTATATACGTCTCGCACGCTTTTTACCCGCCGAGCAGAGCCGCGGCGCATAACGCGCCAGCTGATGCAGTTACCGCGCTCATTGCGGATTCATTCGATGGCTAATGGCGTTAGGCGCAGCCTCTGTAGCCGCTGCTGCATCGCCGCGCAGTTGACAATTTAGCCGCGGTGCGCACCTTGAACTGGGTCACTTTACGTGCAATCTCATCAGAATAAGGCTCCGGCCACCTCGACAAGGAACCTTGATTAATTTGATCATGCGGACCTTCTCGCGAACACCTGCGAAACTCCCACTTAAAATTGACCGCTGCACGCGCCCGCTTTACGAATAAAATGTAGTCGAAAATAAAAAATGCACAATATGTTTAACCAAAAATCGCGAAAATATATGTTTTATGAATGTTTAATTAATAATTAAAATAATAAATAAGATAAACAATGGAATAAATCAGTTTTTCTTTTTGTCAAAAAAAAGATGTAAACATTACAATTAACGTGTACTAAGAATTTCTCTTAGAACAAGTGCATTACATCGAAGCCTGTCAGGTGGTTACGTGTAATGAGCAAGTAGAAAGTGTGCAGTTCTAGAAAAATCAAATACTCGATAAGTCAACGTACATTGAAAACGTAAACCTCATTGTTTATATTATATTCATTACTCAAAGTAATTGAATTAGCTCAAGACTTCCGTATGATTTTAGCGTGTGGGTGACAGTTTTTCATAATTACAAAACTCGTGGCAATTTTGAAAATCCATTTAAAAGGGAAGCTTTTCTGCTTTTTATAACAGTTATACTCTGCACTTGGAGCAAATATTCCTTTCAAGGCAGAATTCTTTTATTTAATTATGTCACTTTTTGAAAGTTTTTCTTTGGAACTGGCGCAGTTGAATTTCATGGTTGGGTGCAAATCATTTCCTTTTTTGAATTATTCCATCATTATGTATAACATTTATTTCTTTAATTATGATAGAGATGTAGTGTGTACATCAAGTGAATTAATTACAACACAAAACCAGTTATTCAATTTTCAAATTAAAAAATCATTCAATTTTATAATTAATTTTTTTTACAAAAATCTTAGTGACTTCATTAATTTTCAATTTCCATAGTAAGACTAGGTAATCTTACTTTAAGTGTTAAATCTATATTTAACAAATAGTATAACATGTATATGACACTGGAATTTTTTAATTAAAATTTTAAGATCCACGCAAACGGTAAAAATAATTAACGGTCTCATGCAGATATTAATTACATCTTGTCACTACTTTAAATCGAAATAGAAAGCTGTAATAGTTTGCTCAGACTACTATTAATTATAATAGCGAGCGGTAAAGGTATTTTTCTCTAATGTTTGAATACTGCTATGGGCACTGTACGCTATTTAATTGTGATGTTTTCTAACGAAATCTACTTCCTGGTTAATTCAATATATTATCAATTATCAATTTTCAAGATATCTTACTTCACTAATTGTTGGATAACAAACTAGCTTACTCACGCACAAATACAAGTAGCAATACTTATGAGTTGTGATAAAAATCGAAACTTTCTTCCTCAGTAACACATATCCCATTATCACGATACGTAAGCAGACTGCGAATCGTTATAATTATGTATTTTATACACGAGGTTACAATCGATTGCATACAAGCATCGAGCAACAAGGTATAATCTTTAAACGCGTTCTGTGGTTAAGCCGTAGACTCAAATCAATGTATCGAATGTTAACTGCAACTTTATACAATTATTGCCCTTTTAAAAAGCGCACCTCAGAAAAACGCAACCAATAAATTTCCAAATTTCCAGCAGGACAAGGCAATCAAAGCATTCAGGAGCGTACCTTGCAAAGGGCGGCTCAAAGTGAAGGGCCGACGGCGGCGGCCACCTGTGACGGGCCCCAGAGCACCCGGCTACACCACACCGTCGAACTCGCCCCAGAGGCCCCACAAAGCACCCGGGGATTCACAGGGGCGGTCAAGTTGTTCGGGCGGGGGGCCCGGGAGGGCCTGTACCGCGGGGGGGAGGAGGCGCGACGGACCGGCTCTCGCGCGCGCAAACTGTTGAGCGGGTGGCGCTTGGTGTGCGTTGCGCCGCGGCGCCGCGAGTCGACTGGCGCGGCGAGTCCGTCGCTCCGTGTGCCCCCGTCGCGACGCCGCCGCCGGCGTCCGACGCGCGCGCCCCTCTCGCCGTCCACGTGGCTCCGCGCAAACGTGCGCGCGGCGGGGGAGGCCGCCGGCTGGCCGATCCACGCGAGCGTTACACATCGATCCGCGAGCGCGCCAGCTGACGGAGGAGCCGCCGCCGAGGAGGCCACGCGGGATGCATCTGGCCCAGGCCGAGAGCCGCGAAGGTCTGCCCTCGCCCCGGCTAATGCGCCTGAGCTTTCCCTCGGCTTTCAGGGGCCCTTTGACGCTCGTCCGCAGCCGGCCCGACCTTGCCGGCTAACACTCGCCAGTCAGGGCTTATTATTGCCTTTTTTATATCTACAAGCATTCTGCTTCTCTTCGCCTTGATAACGTGCCGTTGAGAACACACTTTTCCTTTTCCAGCCGAAAATATATGCTTGCGGTACTGCTTCTTGCTTGTCGCGTCTTCCTTCACGTGTAGCTCTAATCTTGTTCGTGCACTCTATTTTAACCTAAGAAGCTTAGCTCTTTGGGTCAAACCATGTAGAACTATCGTTCCTTGGGCAAAGTGAGGGCAAATATTTAATTTATCCATACTTAAGCCCTGCTTTGGTATTATATTAATCTGGAAATTTAAATTATCACACGACTATTCCACGCAGGCAATGTGGACAATGCATCAGCATATTTGCCGGCAGATAATTGCTGTGTCAAGTTAGACGTACAGGAATTTGGAGGATCTCGAGAATTTCACTCTAACGCGCTAGTTATTCTACAGGGTAATAAGAGGGTTTGGTGAATACTTTTTTAATGACACTTAAACAAGGATTCAATGCGTTAAAAGGAATTTTTAATGTAAATGTTATCATTTGTATCCATTGTATTGTGTACAACAACGATTTGATTTGCATATATTAATAATCATAATTCTTGAATGAATTATATAACAGAGAAAGATGTATTAGAACGTACAAGAGTTTAAATATTCTTTAAAACGCCGTACAATATCTAACATGGTTAAGAGTACAAAAAATACGTTTAATTATACGTGATATCATAATGCATGACTGATGTATCACAAAGTGTAGAGAAAAATGTAAATGCCTGTTAAGTAGAAATAATCACGTACGGTCAGACGTCCTATTTCCTTGAACTTTACAATAGGTGCAGTGAGCTATTATTCTTCTGCGGCAAGCTCGCATGCGCATCCGCTGAGGCCAAACCGTTCCTGCTCGCGCAACACTCACTCCAAAGTCTGCACCGAATATTTAGTAGCAATGGTCAACTGAAGCGCGCAAAAAGTTGCAAAGGGTACTTATACTTTTATCGTTCTATTTTCGATACTCGATTCGGGGGGTTTGTTTACTTGGTCATGCGCGCGCTGCAACGGGAAATATCTCTGTTTTATCATTTTAACAACGTTGCTGCCATGGTCGTTGTATGCGTCTTACACAGAATGTCCTGTTGAGAGTAAGGGTGAACGTGCTTACACATCGATGTACTTGAGCGGTATTTACGAGGGTCATTTTCGGCCCTGCCGCACGTAGTTGCGATGAAGTCACCCGCGTCTGTGTATACTTACGCGCCGACACATTCGTGGAATTGCGCAGCCGATGGGACTAAGAGATACGCAACCCAACACAATACTGGATTTTATGCTTCCACCCATTAATTGATTCCGGGTGTTGGCTTATCAAGGCCAGTTTCTTTTCGAGTTAACTAATTCACGTCGATGTATTTTCTCTAAAGAAGATCTAACTCTCTTTTTTTGAATATGTTTATGTGCATATAAAATTAAAAGACAAAAGTTATATTCAATACACTTAGGTAAAAAATAGTACATTTATTTTTATCCCATCATTGAATTCAAAAACATGTATATGCAGATATGCATTCGAGATTGTTATATATTATATTCTAATTGAATAACACTTGAATATCGATTCTTGAACAGCTTGTTTTGTATATCAATCTATGTCAAGTGATTAATGAAGGATTCGAGAGTGAAAGTATTTGGATCACATCAGCTCTGAAATATAACAAATTTCAAATTCCGAAAATACTTCAAACTTTATAAAATGCTTATTATTTTCACTTCATATTTAATCTTCTGTCTGTTAAGCTCTTTTACAGAATTTCATACATTTTTTTGATGTCTTGATTTTTCTTAATAACCGTCGAACCCAAGACCTTCTATTATCTATGACCTTCCATTAAAGTAAGTGAATATATTTATTTTACAATTTGATTCATTTTTTTATATCTGCTAATTTTTGAATCAGCTCTATGTTTGATAAGAAATGATAATTTTAATCTCTATAGCAAACTTTTTCGTTCTATTTATAATTATCTTTGTGATTTTCTGTTTTAAAATTCGATGCATTCATCCTTGACGGATACTAAACAACTCGTATCACAAACTATTCACGAGTGCTGATTGTAGTTGTAGTTTTTTGAGTTATCTTTATAATACAAAAATTGATTCGCCCGTGTGAATCTGATATTGTTTTACTTTACATTTTTGCTAAGACTTTGTCACTCAAATGAAAAATAATGTTTATCGATGATACAAGTTGAGTTGCTCATAATCTTAATTAAAATAGTTTAAATTAATTTGGTTTACAATAAAAAAGCAAAGTAGTTGTATGAAAAAAGTTGTATATTTATAAAATTCATATAAAAAAATCTTGAATAAGCAGTGGATAAACTACCTTGCAGGCACTGGTCATGTAGAAATTGATTATGGAAACGTTTCTTTAAAACACTAGGATTTAACAGGCACTAAGGCTTAATGAACGAGGCAATACACTGAACGATTACATTGACGATCACGAATAAACCAAATTTAAAGCATGTGAACGCGAGTGCAAGGTGCGAGTGTGGCGCTATCGCAGCTCTTCATTCTCTCAAGTGGTGACTCGGCAAATCCCCGGAACGAAGCTAAGGCGATCGCGGCCAGCGATCTATTTCTTCTGCTTGTCGTCGTCCTCGCTGTCCTCGCTATTGTCCTGCTTCTCCTCGGAGCGCTGCTTCTTCCCCTCGGCAGTCTGCTTACCTATGCTGGGACTGGACTTGCTGCTCTTGGGTGCCTTGGTCGCCGCTTCCTCGCCGTCCTCGTTGTCGTCAATGTTCCTGGAGGCCTCCTTGCCCGAGTCGTGTATCATGTCCTCGAGAGGCTTGTCGTCCCCAGTGGGCGGCTTGGCCCGCGGATCCGACGAGGGGTGAACCGACCGGCTGGGATGAGGGGGCGAGAGAAGGTTTGAATTAGCAAGCTGGCGAGTCAGGTGGAGCGCGTACCTCTTCGGGGTGGCAGCTCACCTCCTGGTGGAACGCCTCCTGTTGGACCGTCGGCTGTGGCTGCGGCTCCTGGCAGTGGTGGGTAAGCGTCGCTTGCTGCCCTTGCGCACATTTGACCGGCTGCGCCCACGGCTCACGCGTTTCCGGCTACTGGAATGGCCGGTCAGCCGGGGCCGATCTTTTGCTGCGGTCTTCTGCTTCTCCCCTTCCTCATCCATCTGGGGTCTGGCGCTAAAGTTCCTGGGGTCATAATCGCGAAACCGATGGGTGTAGGTTGTATTCGAGCAGTAGCGCCCTTGGTTCTTTGGAACGCGCTCCGAATGCGACGACTCTTGCGGCTGCGACTGCTCGGACTCTTCTATGATCTCCGAGGCGACACGCAGCAGCTTCCCCTTGTCGTCTTTTTTGGTGAGTAAGCCCGAATTGACGCCGAACTGCAGAGCCTCGAACAGGTAGTTCTTGGTCTTCTTCATTTCTGCGCTCGGCGGTTAGATCTTTTGTAGAGAGAGCCCAGTAGGCGCCTTCTCGCATAATTACCAAACTCGAAGAAACTCATCCGGAGCTCGGGGTCGTAGTCGGGTAGTTTCAGCTTGGTGACGCGCGTGGCCTTCGAGATATCCTTGCGCACCCGGCGATCTGTCTCGAAGATCTCGTCGCTGACGTCCGAAGCAGGCTCATCACTCGGCTTTGTCCTGCTGTTGTGGCTGGCTCTGCTCTCGTTTACGGGTATCAGCTCCTGATTGCACTCCTCCCCGCAGAGCCTATTCAGGCATTTATAGATCGTTGGCAGATCGTTGGACCGCCTCTGGGTCAGCCGCCCTGCAAATGCGAAATAGCTGGTTTACGCCGCAGATCTACAGTCGACCGCCGTCTATCAACATCTCCGTCGTTCGCGCAAAGTTTGGCCAGCAAGCTGTCTAAAATTTGACGCGATTTCGCGATACTCGCCCGATGTAAGATCGCTACTCCGGTTAACCTCAAAGAACTCGGTATATTACAGTGCTGTCAATGATTACGAAACTACGGGAAAAAGTCAAGATAAAGAAGCAAGTACACGAAAACTTGTCATAGGGATCTCTCAGCCCGGTCAACAAGATCCACGTCAACGAGAGGAGGGCGCGCCAGCAGCCGCGTAGGAAAGCGCGGTTGAGACGCCGCAGGCGCGTTAGGTGGAAGACTAATTTGCGGGAGCTTAGGATGGCGACCTCGAGGAACTTACTGCTCTTGTCGCGGTTCCTGGCCGTGGCCCCGCGGGTGCGCTTCTTGGGTGCCATGCCGGGCCTCGGGCGCCTGAGTCCTCGGCAAGCCTCGGCTCTCGAGGCTAAGCTCACTGGCTAGGCGCGCCTCCTGGTGAGCCGCCGGTCGGCTGAGCAGCGCGCTCGGACACGTTACCGCACGAAGGGAGGAGGCACGCAACGTCGGCCCAGCGCCACTACTGCCAATTTCGACGATGTGCTCGCGCCCGCAATAGAAACAAGTGTGATCGGGAGGGACCGATTGGCAATTTGTCCGGGGCCGCCCGATCGCCCGGACCGCACGCGCTATCATGAGCACCGGACTTCATAGCTCTGCGCACATTTTTTGTTTCACCTCGAGAACCTGCTTCTTATACAGATCGAACGTTCGGTGCCCGCGGCTCCATCTCATAGGATTCTTCGACATAACTTCGCCTCTGGCTTTTAATATTTGTTCCCCGATTCCGTTATTCCCTTCAATTATTTACCTTGTTTCGATTTTTTTGCTTAATGTTGTACTTTCTTTCTCAAGTTAATTAAAAAGGAAAATACTAATTAGCTGGATTTGTTTTAACACGTGATTCATTCTTGGCATTTGCTGATACAGGTTCTCTGAGTCAAAAACTACTGTTTCACATTTCATCTAAGTTTCTATTTCTTGTCCTTCCCACTCAGTGTACTAATTGCTTAAGAAATCAACTGAATTTTTCATGATTTAAAAGAAAGAAATAAAAATAAGTATTTAATAATGTTATAACTTTGTTGGATTTTATCGCATTTATTATCGAGCTACGATTTTCATCAATTTTCCTTGTAGATATTTTCTGGATTAACCGTCTATCACGCAAAATGAAACTTTTATCTGTTAGAAAGCCATGACACCAATTATAAAATACTCATCCGATTCAGAAATAATTCAATATTATTAGTCGAGCACACGAACGAAAGTCATGTAATTAAGCATACGAGTTTCACTAAAGTGCACAGTAATGGTCTACTCTTCCGTAAACAAAGAATGTACGTGCAAATTTATGAAGTTTACGTAATAATAATATCGGCTTGTATGAAAGCTAATGAAATATTATACAATAGGGCGTACATCCAAGCATCACTATAAAAGAAACATATGATCGCATGATAAAGTCTCTTCCTCACAACAGCGCTTCGGGCAGGCAGTCAACGAATACATAATTGGTGCATTTAATTAATGTTTTTATTCATTTCACGTAAAACGTATAACATGTTACAAGCAAAGATGTACGGAAGACACTAGACCGTACGGAAGACAGTCTGTAATTTAGCGGATTGGTGCTAAAAAAATAGATGGCACGGCGCATAAGGGCGTTACATGTAGTTGTCGCGGTTCTTGAGACTTGTAGAACTGCTGGCACGATTTAATGTTTCATCATCGTCTGCTGCGTCATTTTGTCTAGCTAATTCAGCATCCTGTTCGTCCTGCTCATCCTGTTCGTCCTGTTCATCCTGGTCATCCTGATCCTGACCATCTTGAGACCTGTTATGATTCCTGGGCAAGTTCAGATTCTGATTGGAACTGCGAACAATTAAGAAAAAGTTGATGAAATTAATAAAATACATATAATTATCGTTTGTTCGCGGTTCTTCCTAGAGAACCCAATTATTATTTATATAATATATTCATTGGCGTCTAGACAATAGCGCAATATTATCAAAGAAGTAATACAATATTGCAATAGAGATTCACAATTATTTCTGCTGTTTGGTAAAAATTGAATACTAAAACATTTTTGTTTAAGTAGATGTGCAACGATTAATGATAACTATTATCGAAAAACGCAAAATGATTGAACTTTTTCAACAATTTTGAACAATCCATAGTTTTTGTAGCATACAATTACCTTCGATTTACGGCAAAAATATTGCCTTCCGACTGCGGCGGTAGTATTTTTCCTTTTAGAATTCGACTTGATAAATAAAAAACGAGTCAGTATTGTGAGCTTGCAGCCCGAAAGCTTCGGCTCTTTCTTTCGTCGGCCAACGGTTTTACGAGGGCGATGCAGTCGCCGTTACGACGGGTATGGCTTTGTTGAATTGTTTCATCTGATTTCTAGTGTTTTACTAAGATTTCTCTGGAGAAAAGTGACTTTTTCGAAGAAAACTACTTTTACCTCAGTATTTCAATTAAAGAATAAATAGTATTACTTGACTTCTCATAATGAATGAGGTGTACGTTTTACGAAGTTAGGTCTTCGTTTTTAACAAAGTTTGTTAAAATATTTACAAACATTTCGTTGTTATGCATTTGCAGTTTTATTTTTAAACCTGCTAACTAGGATAAAAGTTTGTATTTCCAATTTGAAAAGAAATGTAAAATAATGTAATCAAATACAAACATTTTTCAGCCTTCAGGAAGATCAACATTTGTTATTAGCGAGTACAAAATATGTAATCCAATATTCTACTTATTTTTTAATATTATCATATAATAAAAGATTCGACTTACAATAGTTCGACTGTGCAAAGTAGTATAAGTGAAGAATCTCAAGTTTTGAAAATAATCAAGCCTCTGCAGGTCATAGAATTTTATTTGACAAGTACACTATTTAAACAGAAATACGTCAAGGCTTGACCGTATAAACCAGCAACGCGCAGAGGTCTGCTTATTAATGCGTAGGTAATACCCGCATGCGGGACACCACACGAAGGAAGAGGTTTAATGCCTTATAGCCCAACGAGTAAATCGTTGAACTTTGTACTCGCACAGCGCCGCTTTCGAACGCGTGTCAGGTCAATTATATCGCTGTGGCCGAAGGCTCTCTGCCTCCGTCCCCTTCCACCCACACACACGCCTGCCAACCTCCAGTGTAATTACCTTTTTCGGTCGGTCTTTGTGCCGAGGAATAGTTAGCTCTAAGGGGAGACTTTCTTTTTCCGGCGGTCAATGCTTTTTTTCTTACACAACCGCGCGTAATTAGCCGCGTTATCGCACGCTTGATTAACTTTGCACGTGTAGCGGGTAAGAATCGTGATTCTTTGTAGTCTGCTTTTATTAGATCAGTACTATCAGAAGGCGCTTAACGTAACTTGTAAAAAGTACACGAATCCCTAATAAAGCCGTTACGTAATTTAATCGAGTATCCCAGATGTACAAAAATTATTTTGTATCCTAGGTATACGATACAACCTTCGGATCCTAGGCATACGAAGAATATACGATAAAGAATATTGAAGTGCGCTATTACTTTAATTTCATCGGAAATTACAAACATTGACTTTTCGAATCACTTTTGATTTTTCGATCGACTTTTATTGTTACCGCTAACATATCGGGAGATTGAATTGCGCGCCCAATGTATCCCAGTGAAATGGAAAAATGGAAGTCGATTTGAAAGGTAAACGTTAGTGTTTCACAGTAAAGTTGTTACATTGATATACATCTGTGAGGTTTTGTTTGATCATTTAGATTAACGCAATCGATCGGTAGGAATTATATCGTGCACAGAATTCTCGAATTCAAAGGACAGCGGAGTAGGCCGGTAGCGGAACTGCCGATCCTAGGATGCACAGAGGATAAATTTTGATAGATTAGAAGTGAGAGTGAACTAACTTGTCTCTACTGAGATCGTTCTCTCTGCTGATATTATCGTCGTCGTCCTTCTGGTTTGTGGGGTTGCACTTGCGTCGCTTGGTAACCTGCTTGGTGCCGGTGTCGGGGACCTTGGTCTCCTGGGAGCTCTCGGTCTTGACCTTGGTGTCGCTATCCTCGTCGTTGTCGGAGGAGACGGCCTCCTCGGCCTTCCTCTTGACCGACTTCCTGTAGTTGGACCTGCCCTTAGACTTGGACTGGCGATTGCGGCCCCTTGTCTTGGACCTACGCTTGCTCGTTTGCCTCTTGCGATAGCGACGCTTGCCGGACTTCCTCGCGTCTTCGACCTTGTTCGTCTCGGTCTTGGGATCATTCGGCCGAAGGGTGGCCGAAATCCGCAGGAGCTTGCCGTCGTTACCCTCGGAGATGAGATAGCCCGACTCGAGGCCGAAGGCGATAGCGCGACAGATATAGTCCTTGGCCCGGCGATGGCCTGCAAGGACCTCGGGGAGGCTTGAGTGCGGGAGCCCCGGGAACTCCCCGGCGCGCACGTACCTTCGACAATACCGGCCTCTATGGACTGGTTGATTTTCTGTAGGAGCTGCCAGTTCTCGGGGCAGCCGTTCTCGGAGATTCGTGGCAGTTTAATGGCATCGACCACCGGTCCAGATCCGGGAGGACGGTTGGGAACGTCGTCGAGGAAGTCGCCGTTGGCGCAGGAGCCGTCCGGGCCGATAGGGTGGCGCAACGCGTCGAGGGGCGTTCGCGCCATCTCCGTGCTGTAGGCATAGGGCGTCGGCGAGCGGGTGCGGCGCAGGTGGTTGGGCCTGGGACGAGGGTCGAAAGTCAGCCGGTGTGGGCTCGCGCGCGCCCCAGGCGTCGGGCTTACCTCGAGGGGTCCAGGGATTTTTCGCGCGACTCGGACTTGGCGAACTGCTGGGCAGCAGCCAGGGTACCTGCAAGGCCAAGGTTAGATGATCGTCTGCGGGGGCTGGGCGCCCGCGCAACCTACCCAGGAACTCGAAGACCCAGGTGTCGAGGTTGGCGTGCTCACCGGACTGCTTGGAGGCCTCCTGGCCCGCGGACGGCTTCTTCTTCGGTGGCATGGCGCGCTAGCGCTGGTTCGCTCGATATCCTCGCGGGCTGGTGGGGCAGGCGGCTGGCCGGGGTAGCTCGCTGCCTCGGTGGACCGCGCGCTGACGAGCCTCACTGCTGGGAGGGCGCGTCGCGGGGACCCGACATCCTCACGGCTCGCGTTCCAAGGACTCGCCTGGGTCCCGCACGGCTCTCGGGGGATGTCTGGAGGGGAGGCAGGTCCTGGGAAGCCGCGCGCGGCCCTTGCAACAACTCGCCAGTCGGAAGAGATTTCGGGACTGCGCGAACATCGCCGCGCTCTCGCCCGGGCCTGAACTTGCTGGCGGAAGGGCAGACGCTCCGTTGTTTCGGCCTCCCGTCTACACCGCGGAGGCGCGGCCCACCGCCTTTCATTTATTCAGCGGCGCTTACGAGGCGCTGGGGGAGAGTCTTCCGAAGGCGCTGCTGCCGCGCAGGAGGATCCGGCGGATCTCCGGGGGAGGCGGGCGCCCTTATGCAAGGCCGGGGCGCAGCCTCGGGGGAGCCGGGGCTCGAGGGCGGCCGGGTAATTGTGACGGCGCAATCGATACGGGGGCGCGGGTTTTTACGAGTCGGCCACTGGCTGCCGGTGGCGGCCACCTTTGTTTTTACTGCGCCGCGGCACGCGTGTGTGTCTTCGCTCGCCTTGGGCATCTCTATACGCGCATGATCCCGGGGCGGCCGCGGGGGGTTTTACAGCCCGCGGGGCTTTGACGAGCGGCTTTATGGGCGGCCTGCAGCCGCGAACGGCTTTATGAAGGCTCGCGGGGAGGCTGGGGGCGCAAGGCTGCGAGGCAAGGACCCGGGGCGTCCTCGCAATTAGCCGAGGCCGCGCGGCCGGGCCGCGGCTCCTGCGCGGGGCCCGCCCTTCTTCCCCAGGCCTCGGATCGATCGGCCGCCGGGGCGCTTGATTGACGCCGCTAATTAAATTGCGCCCTCGCCGGGGGCTTATCCCTCCGCTGGCGCCTCGTGGATTCGCGCGGCACTTTATGCACGCCGGATTTGACGAATCGACCGGGCTTCCGGGGCGCCACGCGAGGCGCCGGCGTGCGAGCTGCGTGGCCCGGCTAATGAGCCCCGGGTCTCGGGGAGCCCGAGCCTTTGTGCGGCTTAGGTCCGCCGGCTGACGGCAGGCCCGAGGAGCCGTCCGGGAGCTGCGCGCGTGCCGATGACGCAAGCGAGGTTAAACGCCCGCCCGCGCCTTCCTCAAAACTCCAATTAACGCTCATTATCCATGGATTGGGCGGGCGACGCGCCGCCGCCATAGTCGCCTGCGTCCCGCAGCTCCTCGCGCTGACGCTTTTTTCACCGAGCGCACGCGTTCGCTTGGTCCCCGCGCGCGTGCTTAATTGATGAACCGCTAGAGCTCCACTTCAATTCCCTCGCAATCTCCACGTTCCAAAGCTTGTGTGTACGCGGGTATAATTGCGCGCCGCTTCTACACAACACGACGGAATATCGAGTTTTCCGTGTGATTTCGCCACGCTGATACTAGACTGTGTACATAAAGTAAAAAAAAAACCCCTATTGGATAGCGATACTATTCTGTTACTCGGATACCATTGTGCAGTCGCTAAATTTATACCATGGTGTTAAGTGCACGAGGCCTGTATATTAGGACAAAGTTCGGTTAGCCACGAGAAAAACTGCAATTCCACTCAAAATTGGACGTAGGAATTTGGAGAAACTTAATTACCGCCCGGGCGGCTCGCAGTTAATCAAGTTAACGCGACTCTAAATTGTAGGAGTACAGCTCGAGCGCCTTCCCCTACCTACATTCCCGGCTAAAAGATAAATATCGTCCGGATGTAACTTAACATGCACGAGGCAGCGCGGAAATGTATGGCATAAATTGGAAGAAAGCCGTAGTCGCGCAAACCGCGCGTCATCGCCCGGCTGCGCAGCCTCTTCGCCTTATGAATGAACAACTATCGTTCTGCCCCATTGACGCGCGGGCCGCCGGAGCATGTATATATATATATACATCTATATGTATGCAAGCGAAACAGCGTCACCAGCGCGCGGGGGTTGGCTCTCCTGATTTATCGCGACTGCCCCGATCGCGAATTTTTTCCACGTCGCGGAGGATCGCCCGCAAGCGTATTAGAGTCTTTCCTTGGTAAGAACGGCCGGGTCTCGTCTAAACCCTCGAGCCTGATGGATTGAGTGGTGAAATCTGGGAGGGAATCACAAGGTAATGCGTCACGGTGATGCTGCGGGAAGTGGACCGGCGCGCGAGGGCCTGAATAAGGGAGTGCGCTAATGGCCAATCTGCTATGCAGCCGCGAGAAAAAAGGAGTTCGGTCGGTTCGCTGCGGAGGGTCGATCGATACAAATGGTGTTATTGGCGGTGACTCGATAGACGGACTTCTTGGCCAAGTTTCACAAGCGCTTGTATCATGGGAGCCGGCGTTGTAGGAAAAATTCCGGGGCTCTCGTTCCACTTACGCACTTGGCGCTAATTCGATTCGATCCCCCGTGTAGGCACGACTTGCTCGATCGCAGTGCATTAGCACTCGGCAGTCTCCACTGCTCGGACAAACTTTGTCCCTAGCTGGATCATCGCGAATTCCGGGGAGCTTTCGAGCGTATCAGGTCCGATATAACTATTCGGCTCCTCGTTCGATTCAACGGAAAGACCGTTGACGATAAAAACATAAGACGAGCGCTGATGGGAGGAGCTATCAACGCGCCCCGTCCACCTAATCTCGGATTCCGCGCTTAATTCCATAAGTGGAATTGTACAGTTGCACTTCGTTACGGGCCTCGTGTGATTTCGCGCCAAACGAAAGGGGCGATCAAAGCCTCCGAGGTGTACAACGGACTGAGCGAGCGACTATTCTACACTGACGGGCATACGGCTCGCGATCGTGTTCGTCCGCAGAAGATTCAAAGGAGATTGGACACGAGGCAAATTAGACACCGATGTGTAAGGCCGCGGCGAGGAGCGATCGTATACAAGCTGGAGACTGTTAATAACAAGAGGCTATTGAGAAGAGCCCGCGTTGCTACGCCCAATGATAGGGTACGCGCCAAATTATTCCGAGCCTCGCTGACGCATTCGCTGCTCGCACACGTGACTCTCGTCAGGTGCGTCCATGCCGCACTTTCCTCGCCAGTCGGATTTCTTGCTGATGTCGCATTTTGTCCATGCAGTCTGGAATTCATATTCTCCATTGCAATGTATTTCTTTGATTAAAGATTCGGCTCTATTCGAGCTTTCAGCAAAACAAATATCTCTATAAGTTTCAAATAAGTTTTTATTTCAAAAAAAGTACACTCGTCGCTAAAAGTTTATATCAAGCACAACTTATAAATTCTTGATTTTTATTTAATATTTTTAATCATAAAGATTTTCTTATATATTCATTACATGAAAATTTGTTGTATAATAATTTTAAGGCAAAGAGAAGCCGTATAAATTTTACATGTAATCATGCACAAACACAGCTTTCAAAGACAAATATACAGACATTGTTGATTAAAACTTACGGTAAAGAACACTGCAGTTGCTTTACTTCAACAACTTTTATAATTATTTAAAAAAAATATCCTTAAAATGATGCCGTCGTCAGAAAGCTCTACTTTGTTCAATGAAACTTGTAATTATAATATCAAGGAGATTAATAATTTTGCTCCTAATTAGATGCATTATACAAAGTCTTTCAATCCAGTAATTTTATATTAACGATAATGAATTTATACTCTATAAGTGCAGAAACATGTACTAAAAGAAAAATGCACAAATTCATACATTAACTATCCATATTTTAGTTAATTCATAATAGTTCTCTAACTAATAGTTCTCAAGGTTTTATTCCAATTAAGATATTTTAATATATACATATATTATCTCGGGGAAAACCAAATAATTTTTCTGCTAAATTTAAAAAATTGCTATTATAAATTAATTTTTGAATTGTTCAGTATAAAATGATTTTAAATATTAAATAAATAAAATTTTAATACTTAAATACAATTTATAGAGGGATAACCTATAATTTTATCGGTAAAGATATATTTCTTATAATATCTTTCTATCTTATTGAAGTTCTTCTAACAGATATCATCTACTACTATAGCTCGCTATAGATACTGCGGTTTTTCTTTTGTTAGTGATCTTAATGGCGAGCATGAGATAATTGTAGAGATCTTTATATATTTTTTTCTTTCACAGTGAACTTTTTCGTAACAAATGAACGTACATAGTAACTCCCCGCCTTTTCTATTCCCAATGTAATTAGTAATACGATCGTTAGCAAGATTTGATTTCATTGCATAATATATTGATATAGCTAAAAGTTTGTATCTGCTTTACTTTGAACATAGATATAATTAAAAGGTGCACTAGACTACATAAAAATGTATTATAATCTTTTCTGTTTATTATAATCTCTCGAGAAAAATACCATCTAATTTGTAAAACAGGAAAAATAAAAATAAGAATATCTAGATGTAGAGATTTTCCACTTTTATAAAAAAGCGAAAAGTAAGGATGTGACATAAAAACTATAGTAGATCCAACTAAATTTTTGGGCACAAAATTACCAGTTCTTAGATTTTGTTGAAAATTTGTAAACCATAAGGCTTTCAGTCAACCACTCTCATGATTATACGGCAAACCGATCAATTATCAATGAGAAAGTTCGATTGTTTCATTTATTTATCAGTATTCAATATTTTTATTATATATATATATATAGGTGTGACGACAAATGGCGTTGACTGCATTGTTTGGAAATATAGGAAAGCACTGTGCACTCAAACTATAAAGAAACACTGTCCTGGATGAATAATTAAGATATACACTTCAATTCAATCAATACAACTCGGATCACTTATGATGATTAAATGTCTATGAATTTTACAGCAACATTATGCATTTGCAGTAATATTTTTGCTTTAAGGCTTAAATGCATAGTGATATTTTGTGGTTGGTTGATTTTTTAAATAATGCTTTAAGTCAATAAGCTATTTAACATTTTAGTTTAATCAGGTGATATTATTTACTTTAATTGTTGAGATTATGTATGTATCAGTAATGATTTGAATTTTCAAAATTCGAAACATCAAGAAATTTAAAAAACATCTATCAGAAAATTATTTAATTTAATAAAAGCTTTTTTATAGTATTTAATCAGGATTATAGGATCCGTACGCTGCGTATTATATCAATAGAATTTCTTTGTGTTAATGAATATTTATTTTGTTTGTTTATCTCAAAACTTGTATAACTTATTTTACAAATAATTAATATTTACTTTATAATACATAGTATTAGTATGAAACACATTATTAACATTTTAACAAAATTTAGTAATTGTTCCTATGCAAAATTTATTGTTTGAGTTTAAATAAAACTTTTATCTATAGTTAAGCAATACATTATTGTTTAAAATTAACTGATCTATATATTGAATTCTTAATGTGAATCAAATAATTTGTTCTATCGCAACGTTTTTTCTTTTTCCGCTAGGAAGGCACATGGTCATTTTCTGCAATGCTAGAACAAAGAGAAATATTTTCTGTCAAAGAAAACACTTCAAATTATAAATTACTATTGTATTATAGACCCATAAGAACACCTTTATGATAATAGAAATCTAATTTTCCTCTATGACAAGTTAAACTTTATGAAAGGACATGATGGGGGAAAGCCATTAAGAAGAATAATTTATAATATTTATTTTAATCCAAGTAGAGTTTGAAATGCTTATGCAAAACAGGATGGCTAATTATTTTTTCCGAAGATTTAAACTAAACAGAAAGTTTACTTAGAAAAGTAGCACAAATGACATTTACTCAAGTACTTTATGGTGCGAGTATTTACTCTTATGTTACTTCCTTCTTCCTAAAACAAACTGCGATCCATAACTCGTGGCCCACACGGGAAATCTGCGCTGAGTATATGGTTACCGTAGGCCGGGTTATGCTTATATATGTGAATACCCGACCGACGATCGCGCTTGACTTCGACTGCCCGTTTATATTAGCTTTGGGCGTGAAAGGCCGCACAGATTGTTATAATTCGCACAGCCGACTGATTATAATGGAACAGGCCGAAAAGCCCAGTTCGGAGTGGGTGGGAAACCAGAGGGTGCGGTAGAAGAGCGTGAGTGATAATGGAGCACCATTCCGAATCTACCCTCGTCCACACATTCGTACTAACAGCCTTAGCAAATCTCATTATTACGTGAAACTAATTTGTTAGCTCTAACGGTTGAGACTTGGAAATAGTAATTTCATAAAAGGAATGTATATTTTTGAATGTATTTTCGATTGCAACTGTTTTATATTTTACACGTCTAGTTTCTAATATATTTTATTCTTTTATATTGTATAGGAGTTACAGGCAATACTTTGTCATTGAGCTATGTAGCGAGTTGCCGACATTGCAGCAACAATGATGCACCGGATAATGTTCAGTGGAAGTGTGGTCAGCTCGATAGAATTCAAATCTGTCGGACCGAAAATGAATCCCTAATTACGGTATCTTTGTAATTTTATTACCTATATATATACGAATAAAATACGAATATTAATACAATTGAAAAAATATTTGAGTATAATTTCAACTGCTATTCTTTTTGTAATTCACAATAACTCGCAAAATATTCTTTAATACAATTAATGCCATTACATAGGTGCGGCTGAAAAAATTTTGATTCTACAAAAGATAAAATACTTTGCAGTGCGCCAAGCTTTACGCATCGGTGAATGTCCCATTCGTTTTTTTTTCGATTAAAGTCTAGCATTACTGAGAAGCAGTAAGACGCCCAAATTCGCAGCTCAAATCTCGATATCCCGCGAGCCACTTCTTCTGGAGCGAACGGACCGTGAAAGCCCCCATCTATAACGGGTGGGAATGAAGCAGAAAAGGCAGAGTTGCGATCAGTCGACGGAGACGCGCGCTATTTTTTCTCTCTCGATTGGCTGGGCCGCATTTTCCCGAGGGGTGAAATGGGATCGCACACGAGTTGCGCGCGAGCTATCGTCTCTAATCCTCAAGCTCCTCCCGAATCCCGTCTTCTTAAGTCTCGATCTCTTATGTGTGTCGCTCTCCAGCTTCTACACGCGCATACATCTCCATGAATGCCTTCGCAGAGTCATTTGTATTAGGAGCTTTCTTATCTCATCTACGACGCATTTTCCCTTTTCGGTATTTCGAGTTCCTTTCAACGGGAGTACACGTCAAGAATCAAATCAAACTACGAGAAAATTTGAAGATTGACAGATCAAAATAAAATGCACATATAATTATAAGTATATAAACACAATACATTAAGATGACTTATTCAGCAGAAGAATTATATATAAACTCAGTTTTTAAATTTGCCTGTCATCACAAATGCTTGTATTCCAAATATATCAGATACATATTAAAATCGTTCTTTATAAATTTAATTATTTTTAAAAGAATCAATTTTGGTCTCATTCGATTTTGCAAAATAACACATCTATTGTACATAAAATAACTGAATCAAATGTGAGCAAGTTATTTGCAATATAAGTCGGAAAGAATCGATTTACAAAGATAACTAATTGCAAAGATTCACGTAGTCAATGAATAATTCAACTGCCTGTAAGAGAAAAGAGAACAACAAGTGTTAGTAGTAAATCGCAATATTTATCACAAAACGTCACAGCAATGAATTAGCATTAACAGCAAATGCAAATATAGGGGGTTGTAATGCATGTACGCCG
Source organism: Sycophaga agraensis (assembly GCA_018906755.1). NCBI lineage: Eukaryota > Metazoa > Arthropoda > Insecta > Hymenoptera > Pteromalidae > Sycophaga > Sycophaga agraensis. The sequence goes on along the minus strand of JACCIE010000002.1, from coordinate 5,234,959 downwards.
TACCCCATGCAGCGTCTACTGATCACCTCATTGCCCAGAGTAAAATAAGGAATCTCCTAGATTCTGTTTAAGCGCGTAAAATGAACTCTAGAAAAAGTAAATATAATTACATGCCTAAGTATGCTAAGAAGCATTTATATCAGATTGAGAAAATTAAATCGTGAATATATAGTAAAACATTAATACTCACATTTCAAATATAATACTGTACAAATTTCAATTTTTATTTTAAATTTTTAATTGTACATACTTTGAATAATTTGTTTAAAAAAAGTATTGACTAAGTATCTGATTGTCTGAATATTTAAAATTTTTTAATGCATCATATGTAAAAAATGCAAAATTCGATTTTCAATGAAACGTTATTTTTATGAAAAATCATAGATTCTATGTCTTGCCATGCACTATTTATTTACCATTTCAGATTTTAATTATAATGACGAATAAAAAGAAATTCCTGCATATACGTATTTAGATCAGTCTTTATGATATTATCGTGTGCATTTCTTTCCATAAAAGTTATAAGTAAATTAAAAACTTGTTCACCTTAATCAATTTTAAATTAAAAAATAGAGACCCATAATCAAATTACAAGACTTGTGGTATTCGTTTTAGTCTTTTACTACTTAAGAACCTTCTTTTAGAAGCTTATTAATATACATTTATGTCGAAATCTATACGTTTGTTTAAGTTTTGTTAAGGTATGTGCGTAATGTTTCTAATCAAAGTTACTAATTATTTTAATGACTAGAGAGTATGTTTAAAATTAATTTAGTGTCAGTTTTATAAGCTATATGAATAGATTTTAATAAAATCCGGAAATTATAGAAATTAAAAAAAATATATCTCTATTTATAAGAAAAAACTCATAGATTGAAGATAGTTGTCCCCTTCAGCAGCCTCTCCTGTGATCAGCTCCCATTTATTTCAACGAAAATTAAACGAAAGGAATAGTACAAAAAGGTAAAAGAAATGTAATACAGATATTTAATAGTCAGCAGTAATCGCGTTTCGAACCAATAAATAATGCGCGCGCGACCCTTTATATCTTGATAACCGTCAATGTTAAGTATACTCGCGACGAGACTTGCGACTCCTTGCGGTCCTTCTTGAAATCGACATTTTTCAAGGCCATAGATTAATTTCTGGGCGTCGTAGATTCACGGTAGGACAGGTTTCTGCGAGTTAAGTAGTTTATAATATTTCGATTGTTGATTTACATAGTGCGCGATATTCCTCTCTACCTCGACTTATGCGCATCAAGTCCGGCACTTCGAAGCCAGCGAGGTTAATAAAGACGGCATATATTCTAACGTACCAGTTCAGTTCTTTAAAGTTGCGATATTATTAGGAAACCTTGTAAATAAATACATAAACTCATTTTATTGATAATTTTACGATTTTATTTTTATTAACAAATTAATTTATCCATTTCCATAGTCTCATTTAAACTGATTATACATTTTGTTTAATAAGAAATAGTAGACTATCTGCTTTAAAAATAATAAACATCAAAGGTTTATCCTTAGTAACGAACTGATAACGACTCAGTAAAAATTCATATCATACATTACGTATTATAGACATAAAGTAAGAGTATTACTTTTAATCATAGACGAAGCCTTTCGTAAATTTTTATTGCAGTTGACGAAATGAGCGCAGGGCTAAAAATACACATGTATAACGCTTGAAAACCTGCTGGAGTTTTTTTATGCTACCCAAGTACGGAACTTACGATAACCATAATCCTTGCTACAATCATAGCTATTGATCTGAGCGAATAAATGCTACACAGATGGCTGCAAGCTGTCGCTTTAGAATAATTAACAATACTCATTTTACATATAAAGAATCTATCATAGAAAAAAAATATAATAATAAACATAAAATATAATAATGTGGAAGCTTTAAATAAGCTTTTCATGGAACTTCTTTACCGTAGCAAGTGCGTACCGTGAAATGCATGATAATTTTGACTAATTTTTTTCTAAATGTATTTTTCAGACTTTTTCAATTCCGAGTGAAATTTTATTGTACGCATCATTTTGTATATTTATTAGATCTTTCTACTGACTAATTTTTACTTCATTTAAATTAAAATCACCACTCTTAATTTGAAGTAAAATCTTGTAACATGTTTATGAACAAATTAGTGTTAAAGACAAAAAAATTTCACATAAAAAAGTAGGACAATTGGCTACGGATATTTCATTCAAGACTTTCGTTATAAGTGTGGTACGAGCAAAATTTTCTATTCGAAAACTGTATGTATAAGCATTCAAGATGAACTATAGAAGCTCGGAAACATAACCCAAAATGGTAGAAAGAATAGCGCACGAGTGAGTAATATTCAAGGAGAAAGGAGAGAGTAAAACAGAAGATAACGGCATCCGAAAGTCGTAAAAACTATCATGTGCGATGATGATGCTTTCACACATATCTTTTTATGGCTACCAAAAATATGTAGTTATTATTTTTTAAACATTTTTAATATTTTACTGTATTCTTAGATCATACCTTTATATTTCTAAAGATATATTTAAAAGGAACTCGGACTATTGTAACATAAAAATAATCAAGCTATAATAATTTAACAATTATACCTTTTTCGTATATATTCATAGAGATATTATTAAAACGAAACTATAGATTTTTTTAGTAAAAAAAGTAACATAAAGAATATTTGTGAAGATCTATGATAAATCTTTTCATAAATTTTGTTAGCGACAGGTTAGAGTCGAGCGCGGTTATCGACGGCTAGAAGCGGACCTAGCAAAAGGCTATGCGATGCTCCGGTAAGAGACAGCGAGAGAGGGAGAGAGAAAGAGAGAGCGCCGATGGGAGAGAGAGAGAGAGAGAGAGAGAGAGAGAGGGAGCGTACGAGTGACAGAAAAAGCGAGACGCGAAGAGAGAGGAGAGGAGAGTGAGTGTGAGGTGAGATAGAGGGAGAAGGGCGGAAGATCCGTTGAGGACGGGGCCTCGTTATCCGGTCCCGGATAACGGATTATCTGTGGGCCAGGGAGCTTTTCGGACCAACCTGGTCACCATCTTTGACACCGGTAGACAGTGAGCTCTCGTGTAAGTGTGTGTCATGTGTGCACAGGGCGACACATGGTTGTCCTGGGGCCGCTTGGTAACCTTGACGAGGCCGCGGGACGCGCGAGGTACGGTTTGCGCAGGAAAGCGCTTTAAGCGCGGGAAAGCGCAGTACCGGGGCGCAGGAAAGCACTTTAGGCGCGGAAAGCGCCACGGCGGGAGAGCGCGGAAGGTGCGACGGGTGCAAGGGAGGCAGGCTGGTGAGCTCGCGGGCGATGCGTCGCACCGACGGCGCGATGAACAAAGGGTTCGATGAGAGTGGGGTGAACAGGGCCTCAAGCTCAGGCATGGCACGGCACCCAAAAACTTTTTCTCTAGCTCTCGAGCGAGAAACATCTTGGCACTCTTGCATTTCGGAATCGCGGCAAACTTATACGGGCTAATTGTCAACTGTAGTATACAATAAATAAATAATACCAAAAAAGATACAGTCCACTGTGAGTATTTGTTAACCGGCTTCCCTTCCTTATCACAATCCGACCGTAACAAATGTTTGCTGGAAAAAATCTCTTTTATGCTGTGAAAATGGTTTTAAGCGTGCGGTGTAACTTTGATGTAGATTTGAGTAAACAACATACTTTTGAAGTTTCTAGAATATTTTTTTTTAAATATTATATTATTGTAAAACAATAATTTAACTTGATTCATCCATATTAGACAATACAAAATGCATAAAAGAATTTGTTTAAAATTGCATATAAGTAACATTTATTTTCTTTTGAAATCATTATTTTGAAGAATTCCCAAATTATATGCTGTAAATTAACAAGCATGCAAATTATCTACATTAGGAATATAGAAAAACTAGTTTTTTAAATTTTTTGATTAAACGTAACTTTAGAGTAATACCTGAATATTTAAACGTACGTGAAGATGAATATGAACACATGCAAGATGTATTTAAATATTATAAAATACATATTAGTATTTTAACTATCATCATCTCATCTCTTATTGTCTCATCATATCTGCAAAGAATTATGTTTACATTGTCGTTACCTCAAACAAAATGAAGATTATGCTAGGCAAAACAAAAAATAAGGTTTCAACTGAGGCATACTAATTCTAGAATATTTGGAAAATATAACACAGTTATATAACTATATATTTGTTCAATGAAAATCTTCAATTATTATTCTTGATTAAATTTGTATATTCTATTCCCAATGTTTAGTGATCCACCAATAAAACATGCATAGAAGAACGTCACAGAATTTTTGACACAATCCACGAGATAGAACAGTAGTGCTCTAACTTATCAAAGAAATTCTGCTTTACCCTCGAGCAGCATCCGACAGAAGCGGAAAGTTCATCATCCCTACGGAGCTCTACTAGAGTCGTTATCAGAAGTGCCCTACGTCACCGACCCTCGGCCACACCCCTCGCAGCAGCTGCAGCCGGCGCATCTCTATGGCGAGGCTGTGGACAGCCTCTCTCCTGCTCTCGCAGCCGCCGGCCCGCGAATCCGTGAGAAATCCGATCAATAAGTCCGTCATCCCTCGTGGCGAGTGCGCCCGTGTACATCGCGCGCGCCGATGTGGGCGCTGTCATTGCCACGGGTACAGCAGTTCCCCGTCTGCGAAGGAAGCAGCTCGCCTTCGGTTCTCGCCGAAGGACGTCGGCCCGTCGTTTCGGGAAGCCTTAGCATGCAAGGATCCGTTGGATCTCGAAGTGGCGAGGGCGAGGACTGCTAGTACGAAGGCGCAGCCTCCAGGTCCTTTTAATTCGCAGTATCTACCTCCCGGCTAAGATGAAAAGGCAAAATGTCAGAACTCTCTCACTGGTGGTGTGCACGTTCACCTACCTGCTGATCGGAGCCGCTGTCTTCGATGCTCTAGAGTCTGACACGGAGCGCAGACGTTGGGAGTTTTTATCCGGTACGTAAGACAACGAGAGTTTTTCTCTACCCTGAATAGTGTCATGATTTTTTTTCAAGGGCAAATATTTTTAATTAAGTATTATGCTGTAAATTGTCATTTTTGTAGGATTACATTAAAGATCACTGTCTTTACAATGTCGTGACAAATAAATTTAGCTTTCTTTACATCTTGTATTAATTTAATGTTGCAAAATAATCGAATGTTATTCTTTTTCTTGGTGTAATTAAGAGGTACGTAGAAATATGATGAGGAAGTACAACATTTCAGTCGAGGATTATCGAATGGTCGAGATTGTCATAATTGAAAATAAACCTCACAAAGCAGGACCTCAATGGAAATTCGCAGGAGCTTTCTATTTTGCTACGGTAGTTTTAGCGATGATAGGTGAGTGCTGAGTTTATACAATTACCCTGATAAACAAAGGATAATTGAAACGCTGCAATGAACACTGCACGCTCGGTCACATTGATTTTACGCACGTGACCAGCTTACCAAGTGTACATTTCCACATAAGCCACTACAAATCAAACGTTTTGAGCACATCTTTTCAAATATCATTATTTGCGATTGTATATCTAAGATACACTTTACTTTGTTCATTAATAAATGAAAAACATCTAAAATTAGATTAGTATAATTTATTAAAGCTTATTAATTTTATTTATATTTAAAAATATACATAATGATATGCATGTATATAAGACACTGGTATATAACAATGAGATTTGTTTATCGAGGAATCATTTACAATACTTTATAGTAAAGCTAACTGTTGAATGTCGCATCAGGGTACGGACATTCTACGCCGGTGACTGTGGGCGGCAAGGCTTTCTGCATGGGCTACGCGATGGTAGGCATCCCCCTAGGTCTGGTTATGTTCCAAAGTATTGGTGAACGTCTCAACAAATTCGCCTCAGTAGTGATAAGGCATGCCAAGACATACCTCAAGTGCCAAAAGACAGAAGCAACCGAGATGAATCTGATGTTGGCCACTGGTCTTCTTTCCACTATCATCATTACTACCGGTGCCGCTGTGTTTTCACGATACGAGGGATGGAGCTACTTTGATAGCTTCTATTACTGTTTTGTCACTCTAACAACAATTGGCTTTGGTGATTACGTCGCACTTCAGGTCAGTTTACAAAACTTATTTTATTTTACACCATATAATAGTTAAAATGCATTGTGCTATAAGATATTACATATTATACATGTTATATAAATTCGAAATAAACCTATACTGCACACTATTTTTAATAACTATATTATAATTTAATCCAAATGGTTATTAAAAATAGATTTTGACATTATTTGAGTGTAGTATGTAGTTTACAGCAAAAAAATTTGTGTTATTTTGCAGTAGTGTTTTTATGTTTTGTTTATTTTTACATGAAAATGTAAAAATCTTATGTAATTGTCTTATAACATAAAGGCGAATATTAAAAATTTTGTTTCTGTATGGTTTGTTTAAACCGTAATATCTTTTCACACAACGCAGCTATAAAATTGTCAATAACTAGTAATTGTACAGCTAGACCGATGATAATTATTACTATTAATAACATTTTTCGACACTATTGTTTGCATATTTTAGATGATTTTCCTTTTTACAGAATGACAAGGCTTTGTCGAATAAACCTGGTTATGTAGCTCTGAGCTTGGTATTTATCCTCTTTGGTTTAGCGGTTGTAGCTGCCAGCATTAACTTGCTTGTTCTTCGATTCATGACAATGTAAGTATGAAAGTATGAAATGCTCTATCAATTGAATTATGATATCATCACGTGAATACGGATAAATTCTGTCGTTATACAGGAACGCGGAGGAAGTGCGCCGAGACGACGAGCTGCAATCGGCGTCACACCACGTACTAACCCTCGATGGGGAAGTTGTGGCGGTGAACGGGAAGCTGCTCGCCGGACATGTGCCCATGTCTAACGATACAGATGACTGCGTATCTGTGTGCTCGTGTACATGTCTCGGAGCGACTAACTCGGAGCTCTTGGACTCCTCGGGTTATCAGGGCTATCGACCGCCCTCGATCACCACCAGCCTCCGTGTCAAGCGTGCATCCGTCTGATGGAAGGAGTTTCGCCGGCGAAGCCTTCGCCGTCGGCTCTCGAGGGTCGACAGCCGCGAGCTCCTCGGTATCGACGTCTGAGCACCCCGCGCCGATGCCTCGCCCCCGACTCGTAATAACCGTTAGATTCCCTTGCACGACGCCGTGGGTCGTCCTCCTTTCTTCCTTTTGAGTAGTTCAGTTGTCCTGAGTGTAAGCGAGCGAGAATGGCAATTGATTATATTTTTGGTTTAATTACTTCCCTATGTATAGTTTCCAGCAGATTTCATAACATCTCGGATGCCGTTATTGTGGAAAGAACAGTTTGTGATAACACGAGTGCATCGATTCGGTTTTCTTTCATTATCGCATTAGTATGTAGAAATGGAGGGGTTGAGCGGTATGATGTGCGGAAGTAACGACACACTAATGTGCAAAAGTAAATTTTTCATGTTTATAAGATGGACTTGGTGCAAAGCGCTTGAATGTTCAGGGTCAGGAAAACATAGCTTTGATATGACACTAAGACCACAGCAATATATGGGTAAAATACTAGCAATGAAAATAGCAGAAAGTGTAAGCCATGTTTTATGTTAATTTTATAAACAATTGAGTATGTTAATACTGTATACTTTTTTTCACTATTTATTAAGTTTATTTTTCATTATATGAAGTAATTTTAAGGAAGTTTGAAGTCATTGAGCAGGTTTACTTATTATTGCAATTTTTCATCTTGCATGTGTTGTAAATAAAAATATTGTTCGAAATACAATTACTAAATTACAAAGTATATGTTTCTTTTCAAATGCTTAGACATTCTTTCTAAACACTAATGAAGGTGAAAAAATGCAATATCCAAAAATCCTTTAAAAGTTACTATTCTGTAAAATCAGAAATGCACATTGTATATTAAAAAAATTTTTTTTGTTTCATACAACATATTTGTAAAACATATTTTGATTTAAAATTATACAAAAAAATATTTAAAAAGTTATATATGAAAATCATATTTCTTTAAATAAAGTAAATAAAAGTGTATTAGTTATATTAGGTAATGTTAGTATTTATATAAATACAGTTTTTAAATAGGTGGGGTACTGTACAAAAAGAATAATTCATACAATATTAGACATGATGTATGTATCAATCAGGTATTCTATAAAATAAATGTCAGAAATGGCACACAAAAATTATTGTAAAAATAAATGTGATTTGGTAGTAGTTTGATGGGATTTTTAAACAGATATATTGTGATAGAGGTACAATTATAATAGTCAGAATTACACCGCCTTAATATTGCAATTGTATGATAAGTGTTTTTTAATTAAATTAGTTATGTACATTGTTATACAATCTTATGTTACATAACTTTATGGTGTTGTTTTGGTTAAAAAATGCATTTGACCACAACGAACCTAATCAAAGCAAAAGTAAAATTATTTTGTACTTTTTAGATATGTTTTACTTTATGACTAAAAAAATTCTTTTGAATACTTTATCGCATGATTGCAGTGTTAAGCATTATCAATAAAAGTGAATAAGTAGAAAAACCGTCAACTACAAGACAACAGAAAGTCCTATGTTGGTAAAGCACATGTGATATTGCGCTATTTTGATTTTTTTGCAATTATAATTGTTATAAAAAGTGGACTTTCTGTTTTATTTGTAAATACGAAAAAATGCACCTGATTCGTAAATAAATGGCGAATAAAATCATTTATACATTCTTGGAAAAAAAAATTCACAATAAATAAAGCATGAGTGGAAGACTGACAAAACTGAAGTACTGAATATAAAAAATATACTTCCAACTCATTTATCATGTAAACTATATACGTTTCTATTATTTAATGTAATATATACAGTGTTTTATTATTTTGCTATAATTTCAAAAGAAATTTAGAAAAGCACACTTAAACCTTATATGTACATCGATTTCATTTTATATTAATACATGTTTATTATATTAACTTTGTTTTTAGCCTTTTTTTATGCAACTAATTTTTCGCACGGATGCGTGGTTAAATGTACAAGGTCCTTAACGTTGGATACTGTGTATCTGAAGCGTTTAAGATAAATAAATAGTTTCATCGGAGTTTGTTATATCAAACCTCGATATAAACTCCTAAATAATGTCTTTCAAGATTTATAAAGGATGTAAACAGTAATTCATCATTATAAAACAATTTTCCTTGCAATAGTGTGTTTGCACCTTTAGTACATAAAGTGCATGAAGATAGCAAGTTGTTGTCGATTCATATCGTATAAATGTATATAGTTGTGTATGTGTATTTTTAAACGTCCATAAGTTTTATAATAAAAATTGCACATTCACAAAAAAGTCTGAACCTTTAATAATCAACCTTTAATGATTAGTGTTTCTATCTTTATTTGGAAAAAGTGTTTTGGAGTGGACCACGAAACATGTTTCTTTGTAAAAAGCACATCAATGTTTTATTATCGGTGCGCTTAAAATAATTGCAATAGTAATTTAATAATAGTAGTCATACTTTAGGTACAAAGCGTAACATACATTACTAGTTTATCAGGGATTACGAGATCTTAGCGAGATCGATCCTAGGAAACTCTACGTGTGAATAGCAAGCAAAGTACCAATAGACAGTATTGCATCCAATAAGCCTGCCTCTGTCCATTGGCGGTTCAAACGTCGTATTAACAAAGTAAATTGTCAATCTTACAGGAAACATTCAGAATTACAACGGCCATTCCTTATTCATGCGAGCCAAGATACCTTCCATCGCAGCCATTGCTTGCTTGAACATCTGATCTCGTTCTTGGGGTTGGAGTGTCGGCAGAAGGTTGAGCATCATCCGCACTTCCCGGTAAGCTCCGGCTAAGACCTCTGGCGGAATAGATGGTGGAGCAGATATTATGTTTAAGCCTGGTACGGTTACGCCAGGTAACGTATTTACTGGCGATTGGAAATTTGGTATCACTTGTGGCATTATCTGTGGTATTATATTTGGGATTGATGTTGGGAAATTGGCTGTCGGTACTTCTTGGTACCAGAAACCACCCGTCTCCACGGGCAACATGTTAGAGAGTTGCTCCTGGCAACGTCTTTGTGCCTTTTCACGCTCGCGTTGTTCAAACTCGCGTGCAAGTTTCTCGCATTCCCTCACTATTCGCGCCTGCTCGGCCTCCTGCTGCTTGCGTTCCTGCTCTAGTCTATCTTTCTCGTTCTCTTGATGACGATATTGTTCATGAAACTCGCCTTCATACTTTCGTTCTTTTGACCCTTCTCTATGCTCCTCTCGATCTCTGGTCCAGTCCTCTTGGCGCCGTTGCTCTATGTGAAATTCATCTTCACGCTTACGTTCTCCTGATCGATCTCTCTGTCGTTCTCGATTCCTCGTCCAATCATCCTTCCGTTCCCAGTTCCCCTCCCAATCTGATTGCTTTCGATCTCTCGTCCATATCTCGTCAGTCTCCCGTTCCCGAAATCGTTCATTATCTCGTTTCCGTCCATGTGCACGTTCACCGTCTAGTTTCCTTTCACGAAGACGTTCATCACCTCGTTCCCGTTCCCGCAATTGTTCATCATCTCGTTCCCGATATCGTTCATCTCGTCGATCCAGTTCCCAAAATCGTTCATCTTGTCGCTCTCCGTCCCGTAACCGTTCTCTTTGTCGCTCTCGTTCGCACAAATGTTCATCTTCCCACTTCCATTTTCGCATTCGTTCATCCTGCAGTTCGTGTTCCCTAACCCACAGATCGTGTCGTCTCTGCTGTTCCCGTAAACGTTCGTCTTGTCGATTCTGTTCCCGCAAACGCTCATCCTGCCAATCCCGTCCCCGCTCAGGTTCCTCTTGCCAATCCTGTCCCGGCTCACGTTCCTCTTGCCAATCTCGTCCCCGCTCACGTTCCTCTTGCCAATCCCGTTCTCGCTCACGTTCCCGCTCGCGTTCCCCTTGCCAATCCCGTTCTCGCTCACGTTCCCGCTCACGTTCCCCTTGCCAATCCCGTTCCCGCTCACGTTCTCCTTGCCAATCCCGTTCCCGCTCACGTTCTCCTTGCCGATCCCGTTCCCGCTCACGTTCTCCTTGCCAATCCCGTTCCCGCTCACGTTCCCCTTGCCAATCCCGTTCCCGCTCACGTCCCTCTTGGCAATCCCGTTCCCGCTCACGTTCCCCTTGCCAATCCCGTTCCCTCATGTATTCGTCCTGCAACTTTCGTCCCCGCAAACGTTCATCCTGTTCTCGTTCACGCATACATTCCTGCTGTCGCTCCCATTCACGCACCCGCTCTTGCTGACGCTCAAGTTCCTCTTGATGTTCTTGTTCAACCTGACGCTGCCGTTTCTCCTCACGCTCTTTTTCTTCCTGACGCTGTCGTTCCTCTTCTCGTTCTTTTTCCTTGATACGCATTTGTTCTCGTATTCGTTCTTCTTCGCATCTTCGTTCATGCACCAACTGTTCCATTTGTTTGCGAACTATTATCTCGTCAGCACGTCGACGAACTTCCTCGCGAATCCGGTCGAGCTGCGTAGTGGTAGGCATACGTATCTGTGCTTGGTTGCGGATCGTCTTTTCGGGAATACGTAGTGAAAGACCATTGCCTATTTCAAAAATTTTATTAAATCCGTTAGCAACTACATCTGTTTCCCGCCATCGCTCCTGTTTTTCTAAGGATTTTTGTCCAGGCGCTAATCGAGCATTCTCGGAGTGGCAAATACGCCTATTTTTTTTTTTCATAGGCTCATCATCTGCCTGATCATCGGAATTCCCCTCCTGAGAGCTGGCGAATTTACATTGTTGACACTTAGCTTTGGTTGTACCACGTTGGCCGCACTTTTTGCAAAATTCCCCATTTGAAACTTGGGTGCAATGTCGAAAAATGTGTCCACTCTGACCGCAATTGAAGCAGACGTGGGGAAATGTGGTTTCGCGGAGCTTCGTATCCTGACCCGACGGCGATTGTCTTTGAGATTTCTCGAGATCCCTGTCTGTTGTAAAATGAATATTAATGAAAACTTAATTGTATGCTAGAATTGTATAATAAATAAACGTGTAGCATTTTGAGTCGTTTTAATGACTATAATACATCAACAATACCTTCGCATTTAGGAGATTGTTTCTCCGACCAATAATTACAAGAGCGTGGTGTGTTCGATGAGTTTTGCATATCATTGTTGGTTATATTAGGGTCCTGGCTGTGTTCCTGCTCTAGTGCACGGTGCCGCAGCATTGCCGTGACGTTCGTTTATTTTTTTCGCCTGAAAAATAAAATAAGATTAAAATCATAAGCAACTTTTTTTGAAAACAGTCTACCCACTTTTTTATCTTAATATATTGAAAACCAAGTCAGTGATCAATTTTATTTATCTATTTAATACTTTATTTTTAGAAAGACCAGTAAATTTCATATAGAAATTTTAAAAGATTATTCTTCAAATGCATTTCATATTTCATACGCGCAGAAAAAAAGTGTAATAATATTTATAAAACTATTTACTTTATTTAAAAATTTTTGACTGAGATTTTCGTCTACATTCTATTTGAGATTACCTGCAATCGTCAAAATATATTGGTTTATATGTTGGTCGAAGACCAACATATCGGTTATTCTTGTTCTGTCTAAAAACAAAATTTGTGAACAATTCCGCAATTTTCATCATCGTGAAAACGTGCAAATATTTTTAAAAGCTGTTAATAAGTGAAGTATACAACCTATATTTTTTTAAACTTTAAACTTATACCATTGTACGCTGTTACTACCGTATTTAAATATATTGTGTAACCTTTCTTTTGAACTCTAAACTATCTAATCGGACTTTGAACGGTGTGAATACTTGACTGTTTATTGTAGATTTAAATTTCTTATTTTTTCTTATACTTAACGTACGAACAGATTTTTCAAGACAAATTAAAATTTTCAAGTATTGTATACATATAACTTTATAGTTTTAGATTATTAGGATTTTTTATAATGATGAAAATTGCATTTTACTTAAATATTAGAAAAAGAAATTAAGACCTTTCTGAAGAAAAATATTTTAACTAATTTATTGAAAATATTAGCTTAGAGAAATGTACATATTTAAACAGACATATGCAACAATAGTGGAAATGTAACAGTGATGTGATTTTAAGAGTTGTCAGAATATTTTCATCTACACATAATTGTAAAATGAGATTGAATGGTGAAAATATTTACTATTTAATTGTTTTTAAGAATATCCTAAATTGTCGATAAATATTAAAATATCATAGCTTGATAAATTTATATGTGTATTTAGTAAACCTAACTTAACTGACAAACAAAAATTTTTTAAATTATTTGAAGATAATCAAACATTTAATTTTTGTTTATTTGTCTACAGAACAAAACTGTCTTAAGCAGGTCTTCTTTTCATTAATATTATTAATTTAATTTAAGTGACGTATATTCGCGCGTTAATGCTCACGTTTGTAATGCTGCATACCCATGAGAGCCAACATTACTCTTCTTTCCTTATTTAAAGCCCATCAAAACGTCTGGATTGTATAACAGAAATATAATGCTGACTTTTCTAAAAAGCATTTTAAGCTAAATTTTGATAATTTACATGTGATGCTTGTGAATATCTTGAAATTTCGTTCACGAGAAAATGAGCTTGTTCCTAAATGTATATAGATAGTGACGGTACAACATATTTCGATGAACACAGTTGATACTTTTATTAATTCGAAAGTTCATTGAAAGTAACTTTTACATTTATTTAATAATTCAGTAATCCTACTATCTGTTCTTTGCGCACGTTCTGGAAGAGGTGTAAGTCACTCATGTAATCTCAAAGGGGTGAGCATTCGGGAGTCCGGACTCCGGAGAAGCGGAACTTCGATTTTTCTTTCTCTCGTACAATTCCTTTATAAATCACTCATAGAACGTGCAATGGCACCGCTTAGCACAGCTCGCCGACTAGCACATGGATGTTGAGTGTTGACTACGGTCTCATCGGTGCGATACAGAACAGAAAATAAAGTGGCGCCGGCTAATGATGTTGTTCTTACCAAGCTGACGTCGCTCCTCAGCGGCAAAGTTCGAACTTCTGACGCGATCACTACCTTCTGAACCACTTTAGGAAAATATTAAAAAATGTTAAGCGACGCGGGTTTCTAAGAAGGATGCTTTTTATTGTCTTTACCACTAGTTCATTAATTTTGTTATTAATCGGGCCACTTACACTTTATAACCTAGAATATGTACATCTATTGGGGTCGCTCGCATATATTATGACGTAATAACTTTTTCTATAATTACAATTAGTAAGAAATGTGTACGAACTTTTGTCTCCCACGATTCAATACCATACCAAAGTTATGTAAAATTGTGTACAACAGAGCTGACTAAGAGTGTTACGATTTAATGATCCATGGGGATTACAAACAACACAATCTTGTATATAGTCGCAATAGTGTGGGCCAGGGTGAACGCCGAACACGAAATCGGGTTTACTACTGTTAGTGGCGCTTCTTGCGACTAAATGTCAAAGCATCCAATTTGTGAATGGATAATACAGAACACTGTATAAACAACAGGCCTACTGACATGCGGGTTATATATATATATTATCAACAGACGCGGGTACAGGACTGGTCAAGTGGTCACTGCAGGTCTCGAACAACCTATATGCACATTCGAACTAACTCGACTGCAAAATTACGAAGCGAACGACTACGTAACGTAACAGACCTACTCTATTGTGAACAGCTGAGATGGAGTTGAATGTTATCTTTTATGGATCATCCAAACTGTGGCAGACCACCACCTATGCTTATAGAGCGCTGTACATAATAAATATTGTTAATCTTTATTTAATTTTTTTGCGATTGCTTTAATCCATAAAGTTCAATGTAAAAAATGTTTTAGTGAAAGTTTTCAAGAAACCACAATACATGCAATGCATGAAAAATACTTTGTTTGTAAAAGTTTTTAGTATAACCATAATAATGCTCATAAATGAATAATAGTAAATATTGGTTGATTTATAAATTTATTACAAAATAATTTACTAAGTTTATGTTTTGACTTGAATATTTTTATATGCATGGAATAATAAATAATACAAAAGATAATATTTGATAATTGTATATATCTGTAGGTAAATTGAAGAACACAGTGTGCATAAAATATTCATTTTCTTATTTTTATTTTTATTGTAATCATTTATTTAATGAAAACATAGAAATAACATAATATTTATCTAGAAATATTAATAATTATTAACTATTTTAAGTTATAAAATATTTGTTCTAAATATTTACTGAAAATGGATGATGATATAACAAAGTTGGATTTATATGAAATTATTGGAGCATCTATAACAGATACTGAAACTGAGGTAATCACTTTATTTATAATTTATAAATTTATAAACTATTTGAATTTTTTATAATTAAATTTTTCAAAACTTAAGTTATCTTAACAAGCATTATATTTAATTCATTTCATATTAATTATTGTATTAATTACTTATAGATTAAAAAAGCTTATAGGAAAAAGGCTTTAAGTTGTCATCCTGATAAAAATCCAGATAATCCAAAAGCTACAGAATTATTTTTACAACTCACAAAAGCATTAGAAATCTTAACAGATGTTGCAGCAAGGGTAAATAATTTTTAAAAAATGCAACTTTTAAGTATATATGTTATTTTTATATTTTAAACATACAATTTTAGGCAGCCTATGACAAGGTTGTAAATGCAAAAGCTCAAGCAAAAGAAAGAGTTAAAGAATTAGATTCCAGAAGAAAAAAATTTAAAGATGATTTAGAAGCCCGTGAAAAAGCTTTTAAAAAATCATACAGTGGATATTATTCTGATAAAACTGATGAAGAAAAACTGAAAGATGAAATAGAAAGGTTAAAGAAAGAAGGTTCCAGATTAGTAGAAGAAGAAAAAGAACGATTACGACAAAAAATATTTGAAGATTTAATTAGACAAAATTCTAGCAATGGTTACAGTGAAGGTGAATGTCAAGTAAAAATAAAATGGAAAGTAGAAAATGTAGAAGATGAAAGTAATGGTGGTTATGACTATGAAAAATTGCATAGATTTTTATCAAAGGTAATTTTGAAAAAGAATTATATTTCTAAAAATAAATATTTTATTTTGAATTGGCATAATTAATGTTATAGCATGGTGAAATATCAGTATTAGTTTTGTCAACTACCAAAAAAGGAAGAGCATTGGTTGAATTTAAAAACAGAGATGCTGCAGTGAGTTAAATTTTAATTCAAATATCATTTGTTAATATTTGTTATCCTTTACATGCTTTTTATTAAAAAATATATTCAATATTCATTTAGGAATCAGCTGTAAACTATGAAAGAGGTTTGATTACTAATCCTCTTAAATTGGAAGGAGTTTGGGAGAAGACGAAAGTAAAACAACACATTCAAACAAATTGCAGCACACTGTTTAGTGGCACAAGTTTGTTTCCTTCTGCTGCAGGATCTGCAGGTACAAAGAAAAGCAAAATTTCACAGGGACTTAGTTTTTCTTCAGCACCAGATATATTTGTAAGTAACTAGTTGAGTGGTTCTAGCAACCTTTAAAAAAATAAGCAACATATAAGCTTTGATATTTGACTATTTTTCAGAATACACAGTCTAAAAGTGATGCAGACTTGGAAAGTATGGTGCTAAATAATTTAAAAAGGGCGGAGGAGCGTAAAAGGATAATAGAGCAAATGAAAGAAGAAGATGAATAAACGAGATTGCATTATTTTAAAAAATTTATATTTATAACAAAGTACCTTTATGTCTTAAGTATTTAAATAAAAAAAAATTTAAATAATCTAATAAGTTTTAAACTTCTCATTGAAAAGTCGTTAAAAACGTAATTAAAGATGAGATTTTTTAGTTTAAAAAATTCAAAATGCATTGAATAAATAAATATAAAAATTAATTTATTTCATATTTTCTTTTTGTTTCTTTTGTTTTTTCGTTTCAGCTTCATCAATTGGAGCAGTTTTAACAAAAGGTATTTCTTTTTGATATTCTGTAGGCATAAATTGTGCTATTGCTTTTGGAACTTCAATACCAGTTTCTGTTTGATTAATTTCTAAAACAGCACAAATTACTCTAGTCGTTGCACACATAGTTGCATTCAGCATGTGCACATAATCCACTTTTGCATTAATTTTCTTAGTTTGACCATACCTAAAAATAAATAATTTATGTTTGCATCCATGGCTTAAAAATATTAAATGTAATAATCGTGTATTAAGTGTAATAATCTAATAATAGAATTTACCTGACTAGTAAACGCCTAGCTTGGTAATCTAAACAATTACTACATGAAACAAGCTCTCTAAATGCACCAGAACCTGGAAACCATGCTTCTAAATCAAGTTTCTTTGATGCAGCATGATTCAGTGCACCAGAAACAATATTAACAATTCTGTAAGGTATATTTAAATCTTGGTAAAATTCTTCAGCATTTCTAATCATTTCCTCCATCATTTCCCATGATTTATTATCATGAGGAGATGTAAGACAAAACTGTTCAACCTATACACGAATATTATTATAATTATTTTAAATAGATTTTTTAAACATATCTATTTAAATACTTTGGGTTTCTGCACTATTGTGCTAACCTTTTCAAACTGATGAACTCTAAATATTCCTCTGGTATCACGTCCATGAGACCCAACTTCTTGCCTAAAACATGTTGAAAGTCCAGCGTATCTAATAGGAAAAGAATCTATAGGAATCCATTCTCCTCTATGAAAAGCAGCAATGGGCTGTTCTGATGTAGCAATAAGATATTTTTCTTCTAATTCCTTGTCATCACCTTTCTCACTTCCTTTACCAATTACCTATGTACAGATAAAAAATAATTGGATAAGTTTCTTTTGTCATGCTGTTTTAGACTTATTATAAATTGTTTACTTTGTACAATTCATCATCAAATTGAGACAACTGAGCAACTTCTTGCATTGCATCCTTTCGCATAAAAAAAGGAGTGTAAAGAGGTTTATACTTTTTATCAAACAGTTTTCTGAGAGCAAATTGTATTAAAGCATGCTCTAAAAAAACTGCTGGCCCTGTTAGAAAGTATCCTCTACCTCCTGAAACTGCAGCTCCTCGTTCTCCATCCATGCCATCTATCATGTGAATGAGATCCACATGGGAATACTTCTTTCGCTGAGTACAATCACCATATGTTCTCTCTACCTGTTAAAATCATATGAATAGTCTTAATTGACAATTTAGTTCAATGATTTAGTTGTTTTCAATAAATAAATATATTAGGCTAAAAGAATTTAAAGTCAAATAATAGATGCAGGATTGATAAATTAATTAAATTATCATATATGAAACTGTGACACTAAAACTACTAATAAAAATTTTGAAAAACCTTATTTTCTTCTTCATCATTGCTAACAGGTACAGATTCATGTAAATGATTTCCAACTTCTCTAAGAGCGCAGTTTCTTTCTGCTTCCGTTTTATTGAGAAGCTGGTCGTTACCAACTATAGCTTCATCTATTAGTTTTCGTACAGCTTTGATTACAGTAACCGTAAGTGCTTTGAGGTTATCCGAGGTTACCTGGCCGTCGAGATCATCGGCTAATGATTGTGGTACAGTATTATCATCACCGACGGCCTCTTTTTTCTTCATTTTTTCGCGGATTTCATTATTGCAGAGATTCTTTAGTTTATTGAGATTATCGGCACGATGCCGCAGCTGTCGCCAAACTTCATCTTTTTCGATAACTGTTTCAACGAGGGCAACATCCTTGAAACGCTTCGATTGATTCTCACGAATTTTATCTGGATTAAAACCTTTGTCTTCGCGAAAGAGGTCTAAATCTAGCACCATTTTTAGATTATTTTCTTATTTTTTGTCGTTAAAATTGTACATAAAAGTCAGCTTGTGACCCACGTTTTCTACGAGCTTGCAGTCGACAATCAGCAGTTGTATATAGCCAAGTTGCCAGTCGCCAGTTGCCACTTGCCACTATAGCTCGACTGAGCTCGACTAAGTTCGGTGGGAGTCGGAATCGAACACTACAGTTACAGTCTGCAGAGTGCAACCTACAGCTCTAGCTTGCTCCGGTTGCTCGAGCGCCACTCGGCACCAATCGGCAGTCGACTATTCGGCAACATGGACATATAAGTTCTGCTTGGTACTACTATAAGGTACTATAAGGGAGGGTGGGAATGTGACGAACATGACAAAGTCCCGAAAATGCAAAAGTACCGAATGCGAAAAACCAACTCCGAGTTCAACTTTGAAGTAAAATACCGAATAATTAAGTAATCTGTTTTTTTTGTAGTTATCAAATATATTTATTAATTTATGCTTTTGTAAATTGCAAATCTGTATCTGAAGATTCAAGATGATAAGCTTATAATTCTGAAAGAGAATCGCGACCCAAAAACTGAAATTAGTATCTGGATAAAAAAACAGAAAAGTGTAACATTTGATAATGAAATATAAAGAAAGAGGAATGATAAAAATTGATTCTTATTTTAACATTTTAAGCTACTGTAATTTCTTATATTGCATAGAACATGTTTCTAATTGGTTACCATTAATGGGTTTGAAATATGACGTATACTTTAAAATAAATTTAAAAATAATGTTTTAAACTTAGAATCTATCAGGCAGTCTTTGTTTTCTATACTTTCATAAGAAAACTACAACTCAATTTATAAAACTAGTCGCTCCGTAATACAGAGAAAAGCGGGAATCAAATTATTAAAAGAATGTCCGAAACGTATTCGACGGCAACTAATCAGCGTGAAAATAAAGTTGATGTCGGGTAAATGCAATTTAGTCAACAATTGCAAAAAGAAAAGAATGTTTATTCTTACTCGCGTGATTATGTTCATTGGAATTTCCGTTTTACTCTAAAGATCCGCTTTCCTTGTGTAATTGATATATTTATTTGTTCCGCTTCCAATATACTTGCAAACAATCGTTTATTCTGATATTAAACGCACCATATCACAATGTAGCAAACTTAATTAAAAATCCAAATAAATTCCATATATCATATTTATAAATATGTATAAAATATACATGTTCACAAAATTAACTTCATGCAGTTTATAGAAAAGCTCATCAGTATTATTATGCTTTGAATAAAAAATTATTTTCACGAAACACTCGCATTGAAGGTACAATAAAAAATATGTTTTATGTTTTAGAAAGTAAATATACAGGAGTTGAGAAGAGTAAGTGACAGATACATTGTGTACCGAACTTTTTTTAAATAAATACATATCATAAGTAATAATTTTAATACAAAGTTGGGTTGGCACTTAACAATTGTTTCTAAATGCTTTGTAAGAATCAATATTTTTCCCTACTGACATATTCTATACAATGATTGTAATACTGTTTCAGAATAGGAGCTCTCTATGAGTTACGGCAGCGTCACCTCGATTCACTGAAAGCTCCTCGAAAAGCTCTTTGAAGAACCTCTTGGCTCACTTCCGATAATTAGTGCCCGCTTGTGATTCAGCTAGACTCGAAATGCAGTACATTCGGTGCACTTTCGTATTCTCTCGTATCCTCTTCGACTACAGTGTATTGAGAAGGAGCGCTTCGGATCAGTTTCACGTCTGTTACTTGAACTCATGGCTTGTTGCGCCTGCTTCTTTAAAAGCACACACTACTCACTTTCTGCGGCTAAAGTTCATTCGATTCTTTCCGTTTTTTTGTTCTTTGCTTCGATTACTTTGTTTCTAATTTAAGGGCATGCAAGTTTTACAAGAAATGAAATTTGAGAATTACGGTGAATGATTTTAAGTATTAATGTTGAAATAATAATTCATGAATAGTATAAAGTTTCAAAATTATTGTAGTCAATTATCATATACATCTACATTATTTCATAGATAAATTAATTGTGCAAGTATAACAGATACTTTACGAAATTTAAATGCATTTATTCAAAGTAGACTACTTTTAGAGACGTTTTGCATACTCGAGAAACTATATACTTAAATTGTGGGTAAAATTAGTTAATATACGTGTTGGTATTATGACGTGTGAGTATCTATAATTCCTTTAGGCAAAATATGCTGTACAAAACTGAATAGAATTAAAAATTTTAATTTCCGAAGGCTATCTTGAAAGGAACGTGGGTAGTTTTCAGAAAAGTCAGCGAGAGGGCTTTCCGCGAAAGTCGAAACAACAACCGTGAGATGAGAGGTGCTATTCCGAGAACTGCAGCTGCGACTTCAGACCCTCTGAAGGCGCTCGCGGCGGTTCGAAGGGGCTGTCGCGGTCGATGAATAAAACGGGGGTGGTTAAAAGAGCAGCTCAGAATCTTTTTTTAACTGCACACCGTAGCATTTGCCAAAGCCCGCAATAAAAAATCTTTTATTTTTGTATTTAAGTGAATATTATTTCCATCTTCACACTGATCCCCTTGTTCTACATCCCCTACAACTATATACAGGTTTTTCTTGTCAGTGTAATTTTTTTGAACGAAACATAGCGATGTGACATATTACGTAAATATATAAATGACATTGTGGGAAACTAAAGTCTGTTTTAGAGAGTTATCTTTAAAAAAGAGTCAGAGACTTTTACTCTTAGTTCGTGAATTGTGTATTAAGACTCATAACATTCTAAAAACAGGCTTATGTTAAAAAATTTTTTAAAAGGTTAATCTAGTCCGACCCATAAGTTACAAAATTACATTACTTATTGTTTACATTTATTATTTATATTGTAATAAATTTTGCCAAAGATACTTTTTGGTCGTTATTAGTATTCGTGATTCATTATTTCCTATGTTTATAACTATAAAAATTTTTCTGTCGTTACGTTACACGAAGGTAAAAAAAAGGTGCAATGATAAATTGTTGAAAGTACTAGTGTACAAGTTAGCATGCATATAAAGCGTAAAAATATCGAAAACGTGGAATCGTTACGAAAAATAGTTCAAAAAAGCGTAGTTTTTCAGGCGCCATCGTAAAACGCGTAGCGCACCGAGAGTCCCCTCCGCTCGGCACTTTTTCACCCCGCTAACGTTATGCTCGCAAATAGGTTCGGCCCTCTCCCCGCTACTTTCCTCTTCGTAGCCACAACCCAGACGTCATTTCATGCCTCGCTTCCCGTTCTTTTAAATGGGGTGCGCGGCAAGGGCAGGATTTTTATTTCCCTTCGCGCGCACTTTGGAAAATCAAAAACCTGTCCAGGAGTGTCAACTACTCACTGTTTTATAAATCGAGACACTTTTCCTCTCCCTTATCTCACTCTTGCGAGAGCGCTTATGGAAACTCAATCCCGTTCATTCATGTCTGCTAAGTATTTCAAATATTTGTAGCAGGGACAGCTTATGAAAAGCGTGCCGAAAATAGTTGTAATTTTATCATGTTCCAACCTTGCATCGAACTCGAGTAAGTTACAGGATTTATGCAAGTCCTTGCACATTATCCGGAAACATTGTAATCCATATCTTTGTTCTTCGATTTTTACACAAAATTATTAAAAGTAACATTATCAAAATAAGATTATTATTACCTGTATATTATCTTATTAAGTAATACAAGATTTAATATTATAGTTGTTTTCATAGATGCTTATTGAAAGATGGAAATTTTTGAAGGTATTTAATTAGCTAAAAAAATACGTTCTGGATGAACACCACGAAGCTTGAATTATTTTTAAAAATACCACAGGTACACTCAATGCGCAAACATTTTCAACACTATTTATATTATATAGCATAAACGGTAGCAGAAGGATAATTGATTAATCCGTCGTTTCGGTCGTTATTGCCAAAGAGCATGCGTGACATTCAGTCAGACGAACAACGGTCACAATTTACTCCTTTTAAATTTAAAAGGAATAAATACCACAACAATGTATTGCATGAGCATCCACAAGCGAGGCACGCTTATATTCCCGGAGAACGAAGTTTGGCTGCGGCCTTATGCATAGCGCCGGCTACTGTGCTCCCCACGGAACAAGTTAGAGATCGCCGCAGTGGCCAGCGGATCCCTAGTGGGTGGCAGATATACCCTCACATTCGAACAGACGGCAGTTTGCGAGACGCGCTCGCGATCCGTCAAAGTGACGCGCGTTCTAAGTTACGTTCGAGAAAGTGCGCCCCGGATGTGTGGCCTAGGGACCGAGTGCCAATTGGCGCGCTCGCCCATCGGTTACGTTGTATCCGCAAGGACTTATAACTTTGTTAAGAGATCCGGCGGGTGGGATCCGCGGATGTGTACACGCACGCTGTTGGCCATCCGGGGGCTTTTGATTATGTATTAGAATTCGGTTATCGAATTATCACTGAGCGACGCTTTTCTGAGTTCTCCACTTGGCATATGCACGCGCGTGTCATATCTGGAATTTCGACCGATGTAAAATGTACTTTCAATAGTTTTTTCGATGATTCAAATTTGTGGTTGGAGAGAAAAACTTTGTTCAAAGCCACCGATATTAAATACTCATACTGCATGTCCAATAACAATAGGTAATCAACCCCTGCCAAGTCGTCTATACGACGAGCCCAAAATGTGTGCCGACTAGACTGTTTGCAGAAATAACAATGGACTGAAGCCCCCCGGATTGATTTTCACGTTTATGAGTCGACCAATAATCCATAAAGTATACATTTCCATTCTTTCTACTTGCAAACTCCTACGTCGACGTCGTTAACTGTTAATTTCCCGCATCTCCCTTAGCCTCCTCCCTTCAGATTCTGCCATTCCACAGCTTCGCACCATCATACACCGTTCGTTATTTATAATAAAAATTATAGCTTTTTCACATAGTTCAACTAAACCTTCGGCACCCTCATAAAGTAATTTACGGAACTCGTATACCAAAAAAAACCCCACAAACTAAATTAATAAAGTTGATGCGTCCTTTCGCAAGATCGTCACGACTTGTAAGATATTAACGAAAATTATGAGAATGCCAAGAAAAAGATAACTTTTGAGAGGTGGTTTAAATAAGAGGAGAATTTCCCATTGCTATGAAATATGCGGTTTATAATGGCGAATATATCAAAGACCTTTCAGAAGGAAAATGAACAATGTAATGCAGCCACCGTCGCGCTGCTCTGGCTTTGGGAGTCCAAGATTTTCTTTATATTCGAGGAGCCGCATCTCTCACATAGTATGCGGGCTGTATGAATTCGTATTTCCGTTTACGGGAAAGAAATTTAACTTTTAAATCGAGTTGCGAGCGCGCGTGCAAATGAAGCTGCAGACGCACTAATGAATTTCACTTTTGCTCTGCTACCACATTGAACGAGGAGCTAGTATCTGAAAAACGCACCAATTCTAGTAATTTCATTGATCTTTTTAGATGTTGGAATATTCTATTATATTCACTATTGTTGAACATAATCTGATTAATGGTTCTGGAACTCATAATATCTTTAGACATTTGTCACCGCAGATAGTACGTTTTACAATGAAAACATTATTAATGAGTGCCCATTTGTGTATGACTAGAGTCTTTCAATTTTCATTCGATTACAGCAAATAGTATAATGCTGTAATAAATAACAATTCCTATATATTATCTTTTATTTTTACAAAATATGCCAATTCATTGTGCAAATCAAATAAAATTTCTCTTATAAAAAAATATATTGGACATTTTTTTGTGTTTTCGTTCTTTATGCAGTTTATTTTTCTATCATTATTAAAAACTCTAATTGCTATGTGAACAATTGAACCTCAGCTACCGTTATGTTTGCGATCATGGATGCCTACATGGATGTTTCAAAATATAAAAACATATTACAATATACAATATAAAGTATTTGTAAGTTTAACTTCCTATTTTACAAAGATTATAAAAATAAAACATATAAAACATGTTAAATTTATGTATTGTTTTAAATATTAAAGAACTGTGTATTCATTAATTCCAACAGTGATGTAGTCTGATCGTGATTGTAGCCGACTATTGCGAAATACTGAGTAACCTTTCGAATGAATCCGTAGCAAATAAGCTGGGAAGTAAACATCCTCCGTCAAATCGAATTTTCCATAGGGAAACGGTTCCAGGCTGGTAAAGTATATAACTCATGCAGAAAAAACACGAACAGAGTTGCTGAGGCACAAGAAGGATTAAATATTACTTTGACACGACATTGACACCGAGTTTAATTTAATAATCGGGAAAACGATCGGTTCGATTCTTATTAAAAAATCGCAGCAACGATTAAACGAGTTTACTCGCCTGAGATCCTTTAACAAGCTACGATCCAATTTTCCGAGAGCTTTAATTCCACCGCAAGCCATTTACGAGTACGACTCTGAGCCTCTCAATTCGACAATTAATCCATCGTCTTATTTATGCGAATGCAATCCTAGATTTTATTGTTTACGGTTGTGACTGTAAGGCATTTTATTACGAGTTTCGAGAAATTTCCGTGTTTATTAGAGATTTCAGTAAAAAACAGCTCTATGGACGAATAAGAAAATTGACCGTTCTTTTTAAAGGCGTATTTTTAAACTTTTGTCTGTACATATTGTATCTATACTTTTGAATAAATCAAATTTATAAAAAGAGAAAATTATTTTTGTATATGTGTATATATTTTAAAACATAATCATACATAACTGTTTATTTAGGGATCATAAACTATAGAAAGTTCATTTAATATTCAAAATTTTGACAACATATTCCATTACGAATAATGTGTAATATATAGTACGGTTTTTATATACGAAATGTCCAACAAATAACACAAAAAATTTGCAAGTTTCAGCATTTTTGCATAATTTTATCCAAAAATAAATATGTAATAAATATACAATAAATGTTTGATATTGTGTACACTCCGTAGCATCTGTTGAGATCTATCTAAAAAAAAAAATTTGAACGCAACACTTGCGTTAGACGAAACTAATTCTCACGTCTATATCAATAAAGTAAACGAAATATTTCGCTATTGTCTGGACAACAAGCGCAAAGGATTTGTAACAATCCAATTGTTAGGATGCGAGTGCTTGTCACACCTTGACCCTTGCCTATCGCTGCTAAAAGCCCTATTTTGCCGGTCGGATCCTCAGTTTGCTTTCCATTTTTTATTTTTTTCTTCTCAGAATTGCTGAGCCGCGTCGCGCTGACGCCTTAAGGATCGACGGACTCTTAAAGAGGATTAGGCGCAATATCGCGCGACAACCGGATCTTATCCTAAGATGAAGTTAGCTGCAGTAATAATTAACGAGGCGTTACTATATTATGCTAGATCCGCAAGAAAAATTGCCCGACTAATACACGGATCTTGGTGCAAAAATTTCGAGAGAAAAGTGAATGTCTTGTACGCTCTGTTAGAGAAAAGATTGAGATTAAAACTTTAAAGTGGTGCAATAAATATTTGTTCTTCCACAATTATTCGAACGAAATTTCACTTTAACATGAGACAGTTTACATTTACATTTTCTCTGCGATAATCAAGTTCAGAGAATAGTCGGTCAATGAGAGTAAAGTATTCCTTAATTCGTTTCTTTATGCAAGCTCCCTTATTGTTTCTAATTCGTTCGAAAAGTTAAATATTGTATGAGCAATAATATAGTTATACCTATGTGTAAAATGAAGGAGCCGTATGACGTTTGGAAATTTATCATGCGGGAAATACTTTTATTTATCAAACCGAGAGGATGATAGTGAAAAATATACGGGGAGTATGTATAGAATTTAAAATTATTATACTCTGACGTTTATGCACTCCTTGCATAAACCACTATACATTTGGCGGATATTGCACGTCTTTTTTAAAGAGTCTGCTTCCTATCGGGTATTATTCTGACTGCAATACCTGCGCTCCCGATGATACCTCGCATGAAGCTGAACAAATTCAAATGGTGTTCAAATCCTTGAAACAACAATCTTTCATATATTAACTTTGGGTCACGCTGTTGAAAAATTATCATTGATGCGGCAACAATATTTTCAGCGATCGCGCATTTGATCGAGCTACGCCTTTTTCCGGACGAGTGCTCAGTCGAGTAGACTGAGAATAAGGAGGGAAGTCTCGATGGGGCTACGCTATCGGGAAAAACATAACGTCGATTGACTTGTCAACAGTAGCAGCCGAAGAAATGAATTCAACCCTACGTTTGCCCGCTTGTAGGGGTGCAAAAGGAAACAGAAGGAGGGCGCAATTTTTCTATAAATATTTATGTCGTCTTACACGTAAGCCCACAAGAAAAGTATTTTTTTCTTGTTTACGACTATTAGATTTTCAGATTATTGCAAATTACTTTTGCAATCATTGATCTACCATAAATAAACAATTTTTTAATGCTTTCTATGATAATTGTACTTATTAGCAATTATAAAAGTTGTCCATCTTTAAAAAACAATTGATTTTTAATAATTTTAAAGGCTTTAAAATCTTATAATAGTTAAAAGATGATCTCGTAATAGTTTCGTCTTAAAATCGAATATTTTAGACATTTCATTTGTAAAAAATCAGTTTTTTGTTAAATATCTATTAAAATAAAATTTTGTGTTATGATAATAATGAATGGTTGATTATGCTGTGTATGTGACTTTAAGCAGCTTTTGAACTACAAATTGCTAAAATTAATTGAAGTTTCGGTAAAGGCAAATTTGATGTTAATATGGCATCTTTATTATTCAGTTATTAAATTTACCCGATATTCATAATGATGGCATTGTAACATATACGATAACGTTTAACAATGAGCCAATAAGGACAAATGTTTTATTCACTGTGACTTAAAGCGTGGGTAAATGATTTTCTCGTTTGTATGTAAAATTGATGAGACTAGGATGACTAGCGACAGACACAACTTCTTCTTGGATAGACGTAGGAAGTTTTTTCTCGTCACGTACGTGTACACTCAATAGTAGATCCGAGCTGCGTTCGATTTGCCTCGACTGCTGCTTTTTGTTTTTCTCTCATATACTGTATCTAACTGCTATCTTACATACTTGTATACTTGTAATATTTAGCCTTCACAAACACATTGCTACTAAAATAGTTTTCATTGGATGATACATACATATATTATCGATTTTATCTGCAGATAATAATGAAAATAGGTAAATCTACCGTTAAGAAACCTGTCACTAATTTTGCACATCTTTTTAATTTTTTCACTGATCCTTCGATACAAAAATCTGCTTAGGCGTCATGGATGAGGTCATGGATAGATGAGAATGGCAGAGATACTATGATTCGCTTAAATGACGTAGAAAGAGAGCTTCGAAAGTACTCAATGAACACTGACGTCGAAAAAGTACTATTTGGAAGACAGGGTGTCTATCAATCAATCATAACCAGAAGCTTCCTCCCTTAGAAATCTTAATTATTCATAAACACCAAGCTAGTGATAATTGAGACATGTTTAACGACTATGGATATCGATTTCCAACTCTTGTTTGTTACATTTTATGACATCTGTACAGTAGGATTAATTTTACGGAAGTATACTGTGTATTTGAATAATTACAAAGTATATTTACTAAACAGGATGTCAATTCAGATTGATATTTTGATTATATTTTCGCAAAGCAGATTTATTAATTTAGGACTTGAATTATTTAAAATTAAATGGGTTTTAATTTGAGGATATTAATACTCCGTTAGTTACAATCAAATTTTAAATATGCGCATACGAATTGTGTTTATATGAGCATTAAACGGGTTAATATGAAAATCTCAATTATTTATATTACAAAAGAATGATTACTTAGAAATTATAATTTGCAGATGATCATTTTGTTAAAGGAATTAAAATTATAAAGTGAATATATATTCATATTTAATAAAAAACAATATCTGTTTGTATGTGTTTTACAAAGTCAAGATTTTATAAATAATATTATTTTTTAAAATATGAAAATTTGCTTTTATATTTCCCTTTGTATTTTATGTAAAGTTAAATAAAAATAAAAAAAGAATGATTTCAGATATGAGTATTTTAAAGGATAATAAATTGGCTTTTGTGTAAGACTGCACGCCACATGAATCGAAATAAAAAACAAATTCTTTTAGTAAACCAAGAGAAGATAAAAATATCCCAAAGAAGCCAGCATTTATTTCACGTATTTATTGCGTCCATGCCGATAGCATGAATTACAGTCTAGGGGAGTCGAAAGTCTACGCCTTCTCGGCGCTTCCTACATTTTGAAAGCCGCCTCGGGGGTGCACTGTAAGGACTTGCTATTAAAAGCGCGCATCTCGGTAACGTTATACAGTCGAGTCAATCCGTGCCACGAAGACTTTGGAAGAGAGTAGAAGCTCTTTCGATAATCCGCTGCACCAGCACGGATGTCATATAAAGAGTCGATTCTCTCTGTGCCGCGAGATTTGGCCGGTAAGCGTTGAACGTTATACTCTCGACTGGAGCTGTTCTGGAAGTTATGATTGAGATAAAGTTATTAATATAAGCAAAGAATCAAACATAAAGCTATGTTTAAGGGCACCCAAAACAAATTTACTGAACTAAAGAAAACTAAAGAAAATAAAAACTAAAAAAAATCATTTAAATTAAATTATTCTAAAATAATAATTTGAGTACATTCAAGTCTTTGATTTTCTAAAACTATTGCAGAAATTTTCATATATGAATCATACAGTAAATTTAGTTTACATAAATAATCTTGTTGAAATTTTTGATGGTATAAAAAGGTGGTTCAAAGGATCCATTCTATAAACCAGCAAGGACTCCAATGAGTTTCATTCAAAGGTAAAAATTTTCCGAAAAATAAACGTATTCTTTAAATTGGAATTGCTTGGAAAACTGGGGGATTGAGAAGGTAGACGAGATAACGGAACAGACCAAATATATTATTTTTATCAATCAATTGTACGGTTTCCTCGTACAAAACCCAGAACTAACATTCTACTTAAGGGAAACAAGATTGATTTTAAGTTGGTGAAAGCAAAGCAAAGGTTGTTTCCTTTGGTTTGCTTTACTTTTTGCAGGCACTAAGATGCCCGTGGACTAAGACATCTATGTCCGAGGGGACACGGAGATTTTTTAAAACAATTTCTACAAGTGGACCTGAGATTATTTATCGTAGCCGTAAAAGCTGGTCGAAAGTTTGAGCCGAAGGTAGGGGCGAGACAGAAGGTTGGCTCTCCTTGTAAACTAAAACTTTGGCTGTTAAAGACACTTTGTTTCGCGAAGAGGAAGGCAGCTTGACCGCAGATAGCGGCACTTGGTCAAAGTCTCCGCTTGAGGCGAGAGAAAGGAAAGGAAAAGGCGGCTCATAGGCTTGAGGCGCGGACTCGGGCAATAATTCAATGAGCCCGTGGACGGTGAGGGCGGCCGCGCGCGCGTTAATAGTCGGCCTTGCGCCGGAGGCCCTCGGAGGCCCGCTGAATTCGGCGGGGGAGGGCAGCGCGGGAGGAAGAGGCGGAGGAGGGGTGGCGGTGGTCGGGGAGGGCGAGGGTGCCAGGGGGTGAGGGGGCGGCGCCCGATTGGCCGGCGGCCCTCGGCCGCGTGGGCGCTCGGGGCTGCGCGAGCGCGGGCTTATATAAACGGCGGCGCGGCCGGCGGGGCGCACTCATCTTGCCCCCGCAGCCGACGGCGCTCCTCACGCGTACATCGAGAGCAGCGCACGCAGCCGTCGCAGCAGCACCGCCACCGCCACCTGCACCAGCAGCACCGTCAGCGAGGACAGGCAGCCGAGGACCAGCGGCGCTTCTTCCAGGTAGGAGTGCGCAACCCCCTCCCTCCCCCTGGGCTGTTGCCCACGGCCGATCGGCCTTCGATACTTTCCTCCTGACCGCGGCGATGTTGTCTGCTCCCGAGTCCTTATGCAATCATCCTCTTTAAACACGACTCTTTGTCGAGTTTCGAGCGGCGAAAACAAGCGGGGTAAACTTTGAAAACGGCGCAAACTTCCAATACAGCTTCCGCGCGGGATTAAATCACAATCGGGAAGTTAAGAAACCACGCGCGCCGTCTTGTAGCGGTGCATTCGGCAAAATCAAACTTCCCTAGTTCTTATGTAAACTGTGATGTATAAAATACAATCCTTTACCGCGGCAATTGCGCATTCGTACTTTTCCGGAAATTTAAACGTTTATACAAACCAACAATCCGCGAGACATTCCTGCGACTGACAGAAAGTAAGAAGAAAGTTTCTCTCGTAGCAGCGTTGAGCGTTGCCAATTGCATGATTAAATAAATTTCAACTATAAAATTGGCAAATACTTCTACCCTTCGGAACAGTTGCAAAAAAAGGCCGTTTTATTTTTAGCTGCCTAGATTGAAGAGTTGGCGCCGATATAAACGAACACCCAGTACATAATAAAGTGGAATAAAGTCGCGGTAGGGACAATAGCGCCTGATGCGCGATCCGATGAGGAGAAACTTCTACTATATTGTACTTCAGCGAACTATTTAAATCAGAGCCACTAGGTAAATCGATCTCGGATTTTCCGCCCGAGGTCGAGGAGGAATTACTGTGGTCGTATAATGCCCAAGGATTGATTTTCATACAACACAGGTGTGGGGCGTATCTCGCGCACAAAGGGGCGACACCTGGTTGAAATTAATCCGTCTACTTCAAACGAAGAATTTAGACATCATTTATTTGAAATATGAGACTAATATCTTGCTTTAAAGGATGAAGCGGTTAACGAGTAATTTAGCTTATTGGAAAGCATTTGAATTTTCGCAAAACACGCTGAGACCGCAAGTGCAATTAAAGTCTATTTGAAGTGCGTAACAATCGATTAACTGCACTTTTCGTAGCAAAATAATTTAGTGATATTATCGATCGAGCAAACACACCGTTTAACTATGCTTTTAGCCAATGCTTGCGTATAAAATGTTTCACTTTGTATAATATAATTTTCATTTAAATTTTTTATTTATCTTATCATAAACTTTAAATTTAACATCTAGGATCACTTTATTAAACTTTCCTTTAAAAAGGACTGTACTTATTTTCGAAAAATTATTCCTTACATATAAATGTAATTGTTTCAATATTTTGTTCCTCGTTAAAATTACGTTATAAGGTATTCAATCGAGTCGTGTAACATGATCTTGGATAATTATTTTCAATATATTTTTTTACATTTTCATAGATCGTTCCTGTACATTGGAAAACAAAACTAGCACAAATATTGTACAAAAATGTACTTTTCCGCGTATTTTATAAAAAATATTCCCTCAGTTAGCCTGATACTTTATTAAACAATGAAACAAAGGATAGCAATTATTGTAGGTAGTTTTACAAAGGTCCTCACAAAGGGATACTGCAGCTCAAAGCAAACTAAAAAGTAGTCGTTACACCTGTCGGAGGTCTTCGATGTCCAAGATCAAAGGGGAAAATTTATACTCCCGGCAATAAGGCTTTCGCTCGCAATAAAGGAAATTCATCCCGGAGGATCTCGCGCGCATCCTAAGAAATGCAGCTTTCCATCCCCCCGTTCGTAGGAAGCGAATAAATTCACAAGCGAAAGGCTCCGCCCGGACAGCGGTCGAATCAAAGGCCACCGCTTGGGGAAAACACTTGGTCGCGCGAAAGTGTGGATGCGGAGATCGCGCGCGGTTATCAATTCTCGCGGCTCCGACGGCTGGGACGGCAATCCCGCAGTCCACGTTTGCGCGGGAGCAGCGTCGACAATAAAAGTCGGCGATAAAACGGCGCACAGTTGGCGGGTCTCCTCGATCGGCAACCCCTTCGATTGTTCAGGGGGAGCGGGGTTGGGGCGAGGCTACCAGTCTCGCTCGCAGGTAATTGCGCCGGGCTTCCTGCCGAGCCTTCCCGGATGACCGCGCCCCCTCCAGCGTTTACTTATCACTCGACGAGTCGGAAGGAGGCGCGAACGAGTGGACGAGAGGTTCGGGTGTCTCTCGCGGGATGGCCTGCCGATACTATACCCACTTTGTTTTTGGTGGGAATTGCCAATTGGCTCGGGTTCATAAATACTCACGGCACTTGTAGCCCCATCGAGGACCGCAGCGGCGAGTGGAAGAAATAGCTTATCGAGCCTCGATCCACTCTGCATTCGAAGCGAATTTCAAATATTTGCTGCATATTTGAATGCTGAAAAAACTCATAAATATTTCACTAGCGACGCACGAGTAGCTCGGGCCAGTCGGGCGCTTCCTCGCAATTCGGTCGTCGAGGTGCGAGCGGCGCCGTGGGCGTCACGCCCGCCGATGCCCATAAACACAAAATAAATCTCTCCCCGAAGCCCTCGCTTTAGATTACGAGGGTTCAATTTAAAAGAGATTAAAAGCCCGGGCCGGGCGGGCTCCCGCGTAGCGTATGCACCGGCCTGCACGGCTCGAATATGGCTAAATTGTCCGGGGCAATATGGGGCAGCGCGAGCTTCATCGCCGGCGATGCGCTTTAATGCCCAATACCTTAAGGGGCCGCGGCGCTTTACGCCGCACGAGCCGGCCTCGGCGCTCGTGCGGCAGGTCGACCCGCCGGGCTCGCGACTCGCCGCGCGCTATCCATAAAACTCCCCGGCGCTTCATTACCCCGCGCGTAATCTTGAGCCAGCGCCGGACGGCCTCAAAATTGCCAAGGCGAAACGATCAACTGGTGGCTGATCGTAAATGCGCGCGGCCGCGACCTCCCGGCCGCCCTCGGACGCCCCCGGGGGGACGGCCCCACCCTGCCGAATTCGCCGGGGTTCGTTTCGCTAACTGCAAAGTGCCCGGCGCCCCTCGAACCCGAGCGGCCGTTCCGAAGGACAAGTCTCGGCTCCCGATGCCGAGGCGGCCTCGCGACCCTACTGCGATCGGCTGCTCGCCGCGTGTGCGCTCTGTATACTTGTTGCTGCCACTATTGCGCGGCAGTCATTGGGTGACGCTCCGAGCGCGGCTTCCGAAACGACCGGCTGCTCAACTTGTTATGAGATCGGTCTCCGTTGTCCTGTGAGCTACATGTGCCATTGGCTAAAATCTAGATGATTGCGTTGAATTTAGCAACATAACGAAGGTGCTAAGTAAAAGCGAGGGAAGAGCCTTTGTTCCGCTTCAGTGGCACTTTTCATGCTTTGATTAAAAATTTAATGTCATGCAAGCCAAATTAATTCTTAGCGAAATATTAATATCGCGGTAAAGATCACGTTCTAACATTTTTTTACCCATCGTAAACGTTATGTTCGCTATTACAGTATCCATATTGGCTCATTAGACAGGAAGGATTCAATACTGCTTACGACGGAATACAAAAACCTTTGACGCGTTTTTAAAAAAATCATAAGAGTTTCAGTGACAGTAAAAAAACTACTATTACTACTATCATTAAGGATTTATAGTTTCATCAAGGTGACGAATGACCCGGCAAAACTTTTCGTGTAGATGAACTTGCGAAAAATTTTTATCTCTTTTTTTATAGTTTTTCCAGAGCACTCCTTTATATCAACTTTTAATTAACCCAAATATCCACTCGAATGTAAGAATGCCAAATCTGCATTATGAGTATATGCCACCAGTGGACTAGCATTATATGAAATATATTTTACTATTCCATTTAAAGACAACGCGTATCTCCATAACTTCCAGAATGATTTGTTATCAAAAATACAGTCTGGTCCTCGCAATGGCATACGTAGTTTTCCCATTTCTCAAATGGGAAAATGGCTCTTTTATCATATTTTAAAATTTACACGAGAGCTCTACTAAAATCTCAGCTGTACTGGCGTTCGGATGGGAATCGAGGATGCGCCCGGATGCGCAACAGTCGCAAGCGACGCGGGCGTATCTCGTGGCGCGTCGGCTCTATAAAACCCTCGTAGCGTTGGTGAGTGAGATCTGGAGCGCGAGCGAAGACAGCGAAGCCCGTGGAATCCGTGGGTACTTGTGCAAATCGAATAACTGCAGGACAGGATGCGGCTATAGTTCCAGCGCCGGCTGACGCGTTCGATTGTTCTTGGATTTTCACAAGTAAGCGCTCAACCCCGATCTCGACTCATCACGCTATACGTGTGCCCCTTGTCTTGCTGAGAGCGGAATAGCAATGAGGGGGACTTTAGATTTTCTTATTTCCTCTGCCCCCAGCTATGAGACTTCTCATCTCTATATTCTATAAGGATTTTTTTGTCATTTTTCCTGCCCGCGCGGAGTGCCTACAAGATTGGAGGACTTCTTTCTCTCCGAGTGGAGATGCGGGTACAGGTGAATTGGCCGCGAGATAAAAGCCACGATAATAGAGCTTTATGCTGGAAGTGCGTGCGACTTCGCGCGGCATATTAATTCCAGCGGGTGACGCGAACTATTGTAATAACGCGCGGTCGGCGGCGCATGAAATTTCTCATTTTACATTTTTTATTCGCGACCCACCGTCACCTGCCATATGGGAGGAGTGACTTTCGCGACATCTCCCAGTCGGATCGGATAAATAAAACCCTGTAATACGTATGCGCGGGGACTTTCTACGCGGGCCATCCGTAAAAGGGGAAAACGGGGGAAACTGCGCGTGATTGCGTTCTCGCTTGAAAATGCATGGAGTGTAACTTTCAAAATAATTCTTACGAACCCCCAAGTGGTTTCAGGATGGGCATACCTTGAATAGAAAACGAGCCGAATCAATCGGTACGAATATTTCGTGATCCTTTTCCTAAAGTTCGAGGCTGCAGCCGTAAGCAAATACGTTCCTGTCTCGAGGCAAGAATAATGTACAGCCTCGGGAGCAAAATGGAAAATATCCACAGTTACACACGCGACGCAAAAGTTTTTCACTTCGGAATTAATTAATTATACGCTATCACATGCTTGGTTTTGAACTTCCGTACTCAAGATAAACTCCTGTACGTGAAAAAGGTTAATCTCATTATTAGATAAGCGCCTCGCTCTAATCATATCCATTCAATCTGAAGTGGCGCGTACCCTTGTTCATTGACGAATCAATCAGGGGTGCATCAAACGTTTCGGCAGCGTTCATCAAGGGGAGGTGAACCGCCGGAACGCCGCGGCCGCCAGTAGGAGATTGGTCAATTACCACGTGCGCGGGCGTCCTATGCCTAGCAAAGCTTCTATTCTCTGGATTTGCTCGAATCCAGTCTCTATGTAGTGGGCATCAATTTCCTAGCAAGATCAAATATCGACCGCTCGCTCCGAATCGATCCTCCTGCGTTCTTCTACGCAGGGCGCTGGAGCGGACCCGGGCAATCAACATGGCCAATCGAGGGGGTTGCAGGAGAGTACCGCTGCTTGTGTAATTTAACGTGTTTGCGCAACTTGCCGGAAACCACATTATACACTCCTGCACTTTTTGCTCTCAGGAATGAGCACTAACGCCGTGTATCGTATTGGTTTAGTTATCAAGATTACAAATTGAAATTATGGCTAGCGGAAATTACGTTTGACTCTGTGCGAGATAGAATATGAAGAGCTCATTAAGATTGAACAAGTATTAATAGTTACACGGCTGATATGCTTGCTTTAACGAACTGAAAAAGTTCCCATTTATATTATTAAACAGCAGGATATTATATTTCAAGATATATAATATTCATTTTTATACAATCAGTCTTTAAGAATATGTTACGAATTGTTATTTATAAAATTAAAATGTTTTTCTAAAGCTTTCTGTATTAATTGAAAATGAAAAATAATAATACTAACGGTACAAAAGTCATAATATTTGAGAGAAAAATTTTCTCAAGCATACAATGGTCAATAATCAACGCAGTTTAAAATATGCAACAACCGAGAGAGATTCTGCAATAAATATGAATAATATAAGAAGGTTCCAATGCCGTCAGCATAAATAGAGCCTCCATAAAGTACTGTATTGTGTATAAATATGAAATCCAAACGTACTCCCTTTCAACGCCTATTTTACACTATAAGGCCAAATCCTTTTTCAATATATTAACTCTTTAAATTATTATTCGGCATAAGGTTAAAGCGACACAAATATTGCGGGTGTTTATTTCGCATGGATGCGTTTACCAATGAAGCGCTTGGCACATCGGTTGAAATCGCGCGAAGCGCACAGTTGCAATCTAATTGCTCCTGTACCAAAGAGTTTCGCTCGTGTAACGAGTGAACCATTAATTTGGTCGAATTATTAAATGAACACAAGTGCCTGTGAAGCATCCTCGATTCGATGCTACAGTTCCGTCGCACAACTCGTGAACTCACTCGCGCCCGAGTTCCCTCAAAAAAGTCCCCAGAGATTGTGTCGCCACGCGACGTTCCCAATAATGACTAAACGCCGCGTCAAGTCAAACCTCCCCTTCTATTCGACCGTGGCAGCTATCATATTTTTATCGTTTCGAGCTTCCAACCCTCGAACCTACTGATCGATTTTCTCAACTGGTAGGGAATCCTCTGCGATGCGCTGGCAGTAAGCGCGAAATTGCGTTAAGAACTTGAGTGCCATCATGAGCCGGGCAGCAGACAGTTTACGAGACGGGAAAATTCAGCTGTGTGTAGACTTGTAATGAGTTTTCAGCTGTTACGCGTACAATTACCTTTCTCAGCTAAATTGTATTAGTCAGTCAGGCAGATTTCTTTCTTTTTTTCTTCTTATAATGAATATAAATTAAGAATATAGTAAAGCACACTTTCTTAATTGGTCAACTGTTTAATAAAACTTCTATATATCGTATCTCTAAGAAGTCTTGACAAATTTAATTAAATTAAAGAAACTACATTAATTTTTTTTAGTTTGGAATTTACATATTTGTACAATATAAATGTCAAGAAAAAATATGTTCAATTTACATATGGTGTAAATGTATAAATACATTCTTTACAGAGTATCGTATAAATAAAACACTGATATAAAATATTCTAAATGTTATTCAAATACAGTTTTTATAACTAACCGAAAATATCTATCTGTCAGTTGACATAATACTTTCTATGTGAGTATTTGTGCAATAATGTGCCAAATATTCAAATATAATATGGAAAAATTTTTTTTACGATTTGTAAGTAAGCTAGAACATAAAATTATAAATTTATTCAAGAAAAATAATGACGCATCACAGATGTGATAAAAAAAACGTAGAAAATTCAATTATAATTTATTGGCATAGATTCAGTTAAACTTAACTACGCAATAATCAAATATTATGATCATTTTAATGATAAAATTACAATGATTTATTTAGAAAGAATAATTTGAAAATAAAAATAGTATGCTGAAAACTTCTAGTAGATTTTATACTTCAGAAAAATAAACCGTATACAGAAACTGGTATTCAAATGCCAGGATCGGATTTTCAAAGCGCATTTATCGGTTTGTCAACTGTGACATTTTAATAACGGATGTTGCGGATAAACACGGTTAACAATTTGCAGAATTCAGTTCGCGTAACCCTCATGATCAGTGGCAGTACACGTCACTCCTGATACTCTTTGACGTATTAAAGCCAAAATGTGGTCTTTAATGTAGTATAAAAAGCTTTACAAACATGGAATACTTTTAAAAGCTCTCGACTGGGTGCAATTCAATTTATTACCATCAAACGATAGAGGCTGTGATTTTTTGTCACACTTTGTTCATTATAAAACACTATTTGCATAATAGATCAGAGAAAAATGTTATTTTCGCGAAAGCAGCGCAAGCAACAATGGATGGCGATGGACCCGATAAAAGACTGTGTCTGACCAAACTCGCCCTTTTCCA
Source organism: Sycophaga agraensis (assembly GCA_018906755.1). NCBI lineage: Eukaryota > Metazoa > Arthropoda > Insecta > Hymenoptera > Pteromalidae > Sycophaga > Sycophaga agraensis. Next base: position 5,196,384 of record JACCIE010000002.1, on the reverse strand, counting down.
CTTGCGAGGAAAAATCCGCTTTCGTTCTCTCCCACGAAATTCCCGTTCGCGACCCCTTTTTGTTCTAGCTATACGTCTTCCCTCTATGTAATGCGGATGGCCGGCTATCCTGAATATCCAGAATTTCGAAACAACCGACCCACTTAATCGGCCCGAAAATTATATTAACGCTAGGTACAGAAGAGTGAGCCCCAAATTATTTCACAAATGCCTGGCAGCCCCGAGATCGGCAGCAAAAACGAATTCCCCCGGAAGGACAGCTCAAAAGAAGGGATTGCGAGTTGGCATAGGGGCGCGCCTCGGCGCGTAAACGCGCGGGCGGCAGTCAAAGGGGAGCAGCGTGGTATGCGGGGCTCGCGGGCCGCAGCGTCGCCAGCGATGCAGCCGTGGCGACGGGGCTATAAACGTCCCCGTATTATTCACAAACCGGGAGAAAAACCGCTCGTATAATACGTCCTCGGGGAATTATCGTCCCGCGCGCTTAGCGACGCCTCTCAATCTGACTCGTTTTTTTACGAGTAGTCAGTACTCGAATGCAGGAAGAGGGCTTAACGCGCACGCACCGATGTTGGCCTGAGTGAATTAAGGCGCGTACCGATGGCAAATAGATAATGAAGTTGTAAGCGAGGTAAATGCCTATATGTCGGAGAGCCCAATTTTCCGGTTGAGTTTTTATGACTGTGTTGTAGATGTTTTGGGGAACTTCACTCATTAGTAAAAGCACAATATTGAATGACAATTCGAAATATCCAAGCGTTGGGTTTAGTTTAATGAAAAGAAAAATGGAGTACAGTTTACAAAGTTAAAGAACGGTTTTAACCAAAAACTTACGTACTGTGTGCCCAGTACATATTTTATTTAAATGTGATAATACATTTTATGCATTTTTTATGTGTAAAACCATCGGTATTATTATATATTTGTTTTTTATTATCATAAAAATATAAAGCTTTACAGGAAACATAAAAAGCATTCTACTCATAAGAAGTCGAAATATCCAAGTCAACAAAAATTCGATATTTGACAAAAATAATAAATTTTCTTCAAACTCTAGAGCACCAAACAAGCACTATTTTTTTATTTTTCGTTAGTGGAATGAACTCAAATACAATTTTAAAAAAGAAGTACTTCTTTAAAAATTTCGGAGTCGTTGGCGGATGTAATTTTGTATTCAGTAGAGTTTGGTTACCTACTTCGAGATTCTTGTTTAATTTTCTTCAAGTAAAAGAAACATATTTGTTTTACGAATCTCAAATTAAATACATTCATACCCTCAAACGAAAATGCTATGAATATTACGAATATTATGAAAATGAATATTATAGTGAAATATTTTATGCACATTAATAAGAAAGTCATCTAATGAATAATTAATAATTGATATTTTCCATTCATCCTATAATAAAGTATTCATAAATTTCCAAGCGTAGACATCGAGATTTCGTAAAGCTTCTGTGAATATATATATGAACACATGAATAAAACCACATTTAAAAAATACTTTTTTTGTACAATGCAAAAATATGTACGCAAATATATAAAGCTATCGGATTTAGTATTCGATGTCATAGACATTCGGCATTTTGATATAGTCTCGAAACGACCGTATTTCTTTATAATCCTCATACATTTGAAAAACAAGTGATAAATGAGTCTTAAATTGATATAAAACTTTACTCAAATTAAATGATTCAGATACTATAACAATGAACTTCTCGAAATTTTACCGCTGTAGTAATAAAACTATAATACAAATTAAAACTATCAATTATTCGGAATTATTCGGTTTTGCTTGAATTCATATTTATACATGGTCAACTTCACTGAATAGTATCGCGCATGTAGAAGTTGGATAATTAGAAGCGGACTGCTCGAGTTGTTTGAGATGAGCCACGGGTCGCTCTAATGGTCCACCAATTTAGACATAAGCGCGATAAACTGGGTGACCATTGACTATGGAAACCCTCGCAGCAGTCAGTCAAACCGAGATTATTTCACGCACCATCGCAGGCCACCGCGCAATTTCGCGGAAATATGTATGTATGTCTGCCTCCAAACGCAGTGGTTTCAAAAATGAATTTGCACATGAGATCTATGTTTTTAAAATAAAAATATCTAGTTTTTTAAGTAATAATGTAGATAAGGCACTGTTATAACTAATTTTCAATTATTGCTTCCAACTATTCTTGTACGTTTATTATGGATTACTGTTAATAACTAGTTAATTTTGTATTTTAATAAATCGAAGAAGCTTTTAAATAATAAACTTATACAGTCACTACAATCCTCTGACACAATGCCAATAAAAACATTAACTTAACCGATGATTAATAAATTCAAAAAAAAAATTTTAACAGCTGAAATTTTTTAAATCTTTTTTTATAAATTTTTGTAAGACTGACATTTTTTGATATTAACTTTTATTTACTATAAAAAATACAACTAAATTTCTCATGGCACTCAGGAATTTCAAGTATTAACTTTTTAAAAAATCATCTTTGTATTTCTTGCGAGTTTATCTGAAAACTTTTACGAAACTATACTGTATCGCGCTCAAAAGTTCTAACAATAAGAAACAACTGAAATATCGAACTGCCAAAGGATAACATTTTAGAGAAGTGCTTTAGAATGCAAACTATTTATCGAAATAGCATCGTTTAAAAATCTCTCGTATCTTCCATTGGATTTTCTGCACCTCCTGTCTCACTCATCAATATGTATATATATATATATATATGCGAGAATTTATTATTGTTTTATGGCCAACGATGCACCATAAATGCACCCACGGAGAAATTTAATCATCCTCCCGATGGATATCATTAAGCAAAGTAATCAAAGTGCTTTTTATTGTGTATTTCTTTCCATTTATATTTATAACTTTATGCGTGATCGTTTCATTCACATGAAAGAAGGCGCCCAGGTAGGCATTGACTCGTGATGTCAATCAGATCCCCGTACCAGCAACGGTTTTACGCGGTCAATCAAAGGTCCATTCCTCCGATATAAAACATGCTATTATTTCTATGGATAAAATCATTCGCCCGCTTAAAATCACGACTCGGATACAACTATTGTACAAGGTTAAGTAACTAATCGGGTTTTAATTTCTCAGAAGTTCAGACTGTACGTTATAAATTTCGTCATTATCCCCTTTTTATAGATTGATCCTTGCGCGAAATTTGAAAATATCAGAAACGGACCCAATGAATCAAACAGTGGATGGTTTATTCAGAGAAGCAAGAAAACGAATCCATTCGGTCAAGCTGAAAGCTATTAATCAAAAATAACCTCTTACATGAGCTATGACTAGCAAAAATTTATCTCTTTCACATTAGTGCACCACAGCCACTACAATTAGTGCTAATTCTATTTTAATTTTCACTCTGGATTGCGTTTGTTAAGAATAAGAATCTATCATATCAGAACGCTGCATGACAATGCAGAATTTTCATGAATTAAGAAATGAAGCCACTCTTTTAAGTTCAAATAACCTACATTTTCATCTATATTAAAATTGCTATTAAATGAATTAAAATTAGCAATTAATATTGTAAAAATTTATAAAATTTAGAAAAGTTCATATGTAGAATTAATGTAAGCTTAAAAGCATTACTTCAGTACGGATAAAGTAAAAGAGTTTCACAGGTTAGACGAGACTTGTGCCTAGAATCAAGGGCTATACACCTCCCACGAGAGAAATCTCGAGCGCCACTGCCGTGAAACTTTTGTGATTTCGAAATACTTTTTGGAAGTTGAAAAGCTATTTTATTTACATATTCCACTATGCGCAAGTGCGCTTAAATATTGTGAAAAGATGAGTGATTTTTCCCAAAAGAGTCGACAAATAATGACCAATTTTATCCTTTCATTTGTTATTTCACGTTTCTCTTGATTATGCTAAAAAAGTCTTTATCTAACCAGAATAACTCAAAAAGCTGCTTTATGTGCATTATTACACCGGGTATTTTTATATTTAATAAACATTTTTATTATATGTCAATAAACTTGTGTGAGGTGAGCACGAGCTGTCCTTGAGCTTTAGGCCCGATTTCTCCCACTACCGCAAGCCCTTTGTTAATCGCGCCGCCGGCACGACTCATCTTCCGCGCGCCTTCTGCGCTCTCCCGCGCTTTTGCGCCTTCCCGCACAGCTAGTCCTCTGCGCTTTCCCGCGCATAGAGCGCTTTTCTGCCCTATCACATCTCGCGCCTCTCGCAGCCTCGTCAAGGTTCCCAAATGGCCCCAGGACGACCAGGACACACATTACCGAGAATTTGCTCTTCACTGGTGTCAGAAATGGTCACCAGGTTGATCCTAAGACTACCCTAGTCCACAGGGGTTACGCAGCCGTTAGAGTTTTTCAGCACCAGATAACAAGCTACGTGCACAACGGATTTTCCCCCCGCGCTCCCTTGATCAGTCGCACATTCCCTCCTCTTTGTCTCAATATTTTCCTCTCTCTCTCTCTCTCTCTCTCTCTTAAAGATCGGGAGCCCTTTAAACTGTCGCTCCGATTTCGTCGGTCAATGGCCTCGATTGTTTGTTTACCTTTTTACTAGGCTGGCGCTCGAAGTATCCTGTCGCTAACAAAACTATTATATTCAAAATTGGTATCCTTGATAATTATGTTTTAAATAGATTAAATGTTCAATTTATTTATTAAAAATTCTGAGATAAAGATAGAAATTTATTTGTAGAATTTAGTTCAAGTTAATATAACCGATGAAAATTTTTTAAATATCTGCTATGTAAGATTTATGTGGTTTGGCCATGAACTACCATTTCAAGGAGGATGAGTGAATGTAGTGGATGGAGAATTAATTAAAATAATATAAAAGCTTTATTTTTTTTAAATAGTAAGCTTCGGTTGATAACTTGCACTGGGGAAGAATCCACGAGTGTGGGCATCTTTGCACCTTGCCAAGAGACTTTAGCGGACCCCCTCCTGCACAGTTTATTTCTCGCGCTCATTCGCGGAATTCACGGTTTTCAGGCTAGAGCTCGGGCTAGAGCGTGCACACCTGCTTTTTCTGGAATATTAAAATTGTTGGCGGAATTCACAGGCCTCTCCCGAGATAGCCGAGAATGAACATTGGGACCGAGTATAATAGACCCCGCTTTCGTTGACTCCATGACCCAGAAGCCTCAAAGTAAAACTGTCCAGAAATCTTATGCGGTTTGGCATCGGTTTATGAAACCACTATATGCACGTTCAATTGTGTGACAATAGCCCCGACGTCGAGTCTGCCCCAGGGCCCTGTGCACGTTAAGTTTTACCGTGAACGCAAATCAAGTCTGTGGCATGGAAATGCTTTTGATTAAATTAAGAAGATCTCATAACGTATCGGTATGACTGCTAGTCATAAAAATATCTCCATCCTTTAAATAACATTAAATTAAATATAAAGTTAAGAAACACATAATCTATTTACAGACATACCGCTGTATAATTAACATTGCATCGAGTGTTATACGATGTAAAAAAAATCTTTGATTAATAATTTCTTTGACCAATCAAATTCTTTTGTATGAAGATAAAACTATAAACTTGTAAATAAAAGTAAGCCATGCAGAAAATATTATTAAGAATCATTTGCATATCAACTATACGCGAATCTTTCTTTAATACATGCAAATTTATTATAAAAAGTTACATTTACTAGGCTACATTTACTGGCACATTTTTTATTTTACCTTATCCTTATCTAACTCGCTAAGGATTAAAAAAATTTGCATTCTTAAAAAGTTGTTGGAATTGATTCGTACAATTATAAATAAATGTTATCGTCGAAGCGATAGTGCGAGCCAGTGTCCCTCTGAAATACTAGAATCTGGCCCAAATTTTATTTTCATGGTATAGAGGGATGTATGAGTGTATAATAATAAAAATCCGCAGTGATGTTTTGTTTAATAATGATTAAAAGAAATGATAAATTGCTCACTCAGATGTCAAAATTGTACTTGAATTGTATTATTACCATATCAAATAAGAGTCCACGTATATATCCATAAGACATGCACGGTGATCTAAAACATCGACTTGCTTGTTGATTTGTTAATTTTTGTTCTTATATAATTTCATTTCGAATTTAAAGACGCATAGTATTGTAATAAGTGTATAAGAAGAACAGAAACGACAATTCAGTGAGAAATAAAAAAAATGAACAGGTATTTCAAGATCAAAATGACTTCGAACTGGGCGGTGTGAACTTGTGCTGAATCCTGATGTCGTTGAGGGCGGAGTTGCAACCACGTTAGCTAGAAACAAGCAATTTTCCTTCTGGCGGCCTTTGGATCTAAATAGACACTCGCCCTTGATAGTGTTGATCTTGTATGCAAGAAGTAGTCCCAAAGCACTTCAAGGCCGTTTTTGGTCAAGGGCGAAAGTGCAAAAAGAGAAGACTCCTCTAGTCCGTGCAATTTGCTCACGGAAAGATGCGGTACTGAAGATACCTACACTAACCCACGGGACTTTTCTTTGCACTATACTTTCCTTGCTTTTTGCTGAATCGGTAAACTCAAAGAGTTCTACAAGTCGATGAAGGTATCCCGCCGAGAAAAGGGTGTAAGCGTTTGGTAATCGTAGTAATCTGAGTAATATATACGTAATATTTCATTAAGGACTGTTGTAAATATTTTTTATTTCAGAAGTCGTAGTACATTTCCTGTGTAAATGTCCTTCTGACTAGACTAACACTCGGTTAAGATGGCTTTCATCTCGAGTAATGATCGAATCCCCTCACGATCGAGTGAAATTGATGGCACCTTCAATTTACGCTTCCACCCTACTGTATGTGCGTACTTGCATGTACTCCTCGCCCTGCAATTGCTTGAGCGAAAGATCAATTAAGCGAGAGCCTCACGTACTCATCCTTACTCATCGAACTATCGGTAGTTGGTACGTGCGATTTTGTGTGGAATTTTCTCGACCACGGCTTTAATGTACTTTGAAAGCACTAGCTGGAAAAATCTACACAAACTCCAAGTTTTAATGAATGCTCTTATTACTTTTACGGAATCTGGATTTTTTTGTAAATACCTCTGTAGACAATTAAATAACTTTTTATTTGAACTATTTGTATGAAAATATAAAATTTGTTTTACAGATATTCTCTTTCATAAATTTTATTCTTTGTATGCCCTAACAATTTTAGATATAAAACAATCTTTCTACAATTTTAAGCATATAAATTTATTTCAGTTTAGCAGCATTCAACAACGTACATAATTAATCTTATATCTTCTATCGAGGTCGGCTTGCAGCTTAAAGAGCAACATAATGTCATCAATCCTTTCTCAGAAATTTAAAATTAGTGTATAATGAAATGAACGTACATTGCTTTCAATATGTACATATCATTATAATATATAGTATACAGATATTCATGTCTTTTGAAGGTAACAAGCTCGAGTCTGGGAAGCGCGATTGAATGGGACCAGCAAAGTTTTAACTTCTTCGATGTGCTCGACTTTGACAGATAGTATACGAAGTCTCCAACGATGGGAATTTCCGTCAAATGTTTCTAAACCAAGTTATTTTAGTTGATTTGGTCATTTCTTTAAAAATTAACTAAATGAAATATTAAATGAAACATATATTATACACTTATATTTAAAATAAATGAAAAGTAATTCGAATCAATAAATATTAGTTTAATTTATGAGGTTTATAAATTAATTGTATTACTGTATTTGATTATAATTGTAAATAAGTCGATTAGTTAAACTAATTAATTAAGTAAGAGTACACAAAAATCGTCTTTATTTTTATTGGAGTTATAAATGTTACAAAATGACTGTACTAACGAGTACTTAATTCTTATATCGTGAATCTTAATTGTAAGCAAATAAAATCATCTGCTTACAAGGTTTCTTAATCGAATACATCAAGTATCTTTTTACGTGCCATTATAATTATGCGAACAACAATTATATTCTATTATATATTATAAACATTAATAATTTGGATACATAACCTTGCGATTATTTAAAATATATAATAAATAATAAGTACATTTTTTTTGTCAATGTAAAATATTGACACACGGATTAATGTCACTTTTTTATTATATTATCGTCGTATAAAGTACATGAGCGAATAAATTCTACGAGCGAATAAAAATATGACACTTTTATTTAAACTCCACACGTCTAATACGATCTAGCTGAGACACGCCATTAAACTTTAAATGCTTATTATAGTAACTCAGAACGACGTTTCTAATGGAAAATGCCCATTACCTCTTTCTTTCATCATAAAATTTAGCTATCGATTGAAAAAAGATTTTATGTAATGATTTCTAAAATAGGAGATAAACTTAAGATATATTTTTATTTAACAAAATCAATCCGATATCGGATTATAAAAATAATAAGAATATAGTAAGCGTATGTCTATACTGATAATTTTAATACAAAAATATATTATAAATACGTAAATACGTAAAAGAACGTAATCGTACACTATACATATAATAACTACGTAACATAAGCACATACCATACAGATATCAAGATCAAACTATTTTTAAAATTAAAATAAAATTGTTATATAATAAATTCAAACTCTAAGAAAAGGCAGAATCAATTCTGCCTACATTCACGTTGCATTTTAATAGCCCTGGTAAAGTAGTGCCCCAATATATTAATTCCTTTTAATCAACTTTTATTATTTAATTCCTTCTATGCTGTACTTTATACCCCCTCCCCATTCTTTTCCCTTGGGCATCGATTGACTACATAAACCTATTTTCTCCTACGTATTTAATGAATAATCAAAACAACGTGTGATTGGAATAGATAGTGCAAAGAGAGTAATAAATGGGGACAGAAAGAAGAAAAGCATTAGTTATGCACAATATAGACAAATTGATTTTCAGAACTTTCATCTCAAATCCATCTGGACACATTTTCTCACGTTAAATGAAGATCAGTATAAGAACAAAATTCCTTATTAAATATGTTTATATAATTTTTACAGTTATTGTTGTAGTTTGCTACGCGTCTTTTACTTTCGCAATCAAATATAATACAAAAGAAAACAATGTAACAGGTTCAACCAGTTTTTAATTCTAATCTTAATCTAAATTATGAAATCCATTTTACCTAAAATCCTTATCTTTTTAAATCCTTCTCAAAATTATAAAAATCATCAATAGTTTAATGAAAAGAGAAAAATTAATTTAAAATTAATCATTACTTAGTTGTATTTAACAATTAATTATGATAATATATTAAATCAATACAAAATCACCCATTCATGCTAGTTATCCAATTTTGTTTTACCTGGAAAACAAGTACATACTATAGCATATTTCCAATATGCTATTATTTTATTATATTCAATTCATCTAACTTCAAAAATCGATATGAGTTTGCGTGTAAATCGTAAATAGAAGATTCGCATATGTGCGCACGGGTGAGAACAATTGCCTGGCAGGCTTTCAATGCATATGCAGAACGATTCACGTGTGGACGTATCAGGGGAGAGGGACGAGTTTTTTTTCTTCGACCGCGCGTTGAAAGAGATGAGCTCGCATGTCAGCACTTGTCACCCACAGGCTACTTTACCACACGTTCGCTCGCATTTATCTTGTCTGACTCGACTCGCAGAAATATGAACTTGAGCAAAGGTTGTTCAAAGTTCGAAGTAATATAATTATTATTAGGCAAAAATAAATGATTATATGAGATTATTCTTATTTGCTTTATACTTTTGTATTTTTTATTAAGTAGATAAGTTTTTTAATTTTGAGTATGTTGCAAACTATTCCTATAGTATATAAGCCTACAAATATTCAGTAAATCTTTTTTCTTAAATAAAAATTACATATTTTAAATTTTTTGTTGCAGGTATTTTAAGTATTTTTTTAAATATTATATTATTTTAAGTATTTAACAATTCGACAAAAACTATGTAAATAAACTAAGGTTATTTCTTATTTTTTATCGCTTTGTCAGTTGACATTATGGATATATTTCACTTGAAATATAATACATTTAGCTTTTCATGCATAAATTATATTAAAAGTATCCTGTCTTTGCGAGTCTGTAGGGAGTACCAGCTTTTAGCCAGTAATTTTTCCCATTTTGCGAGCCCGATGAGCATCGGGAGATGCTACATGAAACAACTTTTAGAACGGGTAGTGTATGAGATGTCACGTTTTCTTGTTAACATCGTTGAGAGTGCATAAATGTAGCTTCTCCTCGTGGCCGTGAATTCGATTCCCCTGAGATTGTTTGACCTTGTTGAAAAACTTTGACTTATCATTCGCTCCGCTATAGATACGAGCTCGCTAAAATCATACGAGAGTTGAGGTCGTGAAACTTGAAAAATACAAAATTGTTGTTTTATCGCATTATCATCACTGCAATGATCATAAAAGGTCCGCGCTGATGCGCATTGAAACAACTTTTCAATAAACGCTCATTTTCGTTTTCAATGCTTTGATTTATAAGTCAACTGCTACTTATCGTAAAGATAATCAGTAGTACAGTTCCAACTAGACAAATGACTGTATAAACTAAATTACAGTTATATATACTAATAGTAATTAGTGTACATTAATGAAAGAGTATATAAGTCATAACAAAGATTCTGTTTCCTGCTGTGAAATAACAATTTCAAATATTACATAGTTTGTTATAGTGAATTTAACCAGATTAACAAGAGTAAGACTTTTATTGATTCATATAGAGATTTTTTCATGCAGCATTGACAATTTATAAAGTTATTCACAAGAGTGAGGTAAAGATCTACTAATGAATACACACGCTTTCTGATAAAATAAAATGATTTTTTATTGCAATCCTAGATTGTTATTATTTTTAAACTGACACTTTATCTAGGATGTGAAATAATCTTTAAAAAACGGTAAATTAATAGGATTAGTTTATTCATAAAATTGGTGTGATCAACGCTAATGATATTAGGATTTTTATGTTAATTAATTTTACTGCTAATTATATCAAGTACTTGAACTGACGTATATCAATGAAAAAATTGAACTGCATTTAAAAAATAACGCTAAATATCACGAAGTAACAAGTGATCGTTTTAAATTAAAACATAAATTCTGAATTTAACACTAAAATTTTATTTATATAATAGATTATTTAACCTTTTACAATTGAGTAGGCTTATAACAAACAAAACAGTAACATTCGAAGGCATCATGGCCTCGGAATAACTTGATAACAGTACGATACGATAAAATTAGCAGAAAAACTAGTCTATAAAGTGAAAGTTACTAATCACTAGACATAGAAGGAAACAGGGTACTAAATATTGTATTAACAACAGGTCAGACATACTCGACGTGTGCACGTACTCCAAGTTTCTTTGGTCGGGACGCGACTCTGCAGAAGCTTCTCACTTCCGCCTCGTCAGCTGACACGTGCCCCATTACTGGCCTTGCCGCCCTTAGAGTACACGCGTGGATATAATCCTACTCGCGAAAATCGAGATTATTATGTTGGAGTGATAATGGGACTACTGTGCGGAAGGGATCAAGGACGACCGGAAATAACGGTACCGCGGGCACTAATTGAATTACGCGGGTGCGGCCGTCGACGAGTCTCTGAGGCATCGTTAGGCATCGCCATACAGGCAGCATAAATTTACGCCCTCTTTCGTGCCTCGTTGGCTAGTGCACCATTTTCCACTGAGTTAATGTGCCTTCTGACCCTTAGCTACATAGCTCACTGTAGACTTATTGACGCATTCGTGACGATCGACATTCTGAGGCCCTTGCACGTCTTCGAGCTAGTTGTACGTTGTTACTAGCATCCTTGGTTTCAGGTTCAAGAATTTTTTATACAAAAGTTAACTTTTCTAACTGATTGTACTCTGTATATTTTAATCTTTTATCAATCTTTTAAGTATAGACTGTCTGATTTGATCTTTCCTCTGTTTTATAATTTTTTGTAATTTTGTGCCTATTAATTTATTTCTAATTCTATGTCTAGTGCAGAGATTTAAATATTACCACCTATTTAATTTATTTTAGTTCCAATACTCAAGTAGAATAATTGATAAAATGATCTGGAACTCCATCGCGTTATCACTAGATGTTGTGGTTTCTATAAAAATTGCAATATCTGTAACAAAAGCCATATAGATTTTCATTTTTCTTTTTATTGAGCATTTGGAAGTAGCAACCTTTACTGCTACCGATATAATTAAACTGCGGGAATATAATGCTATTATTAAAGTATTATTATTTACCGCAGTTCGTGCACAATAAGCTATAAAAACATACCTCTTGTACGCGATCCCGATAAATCGAAGCATTCTCATGGCAAGCCATTAAGTATAACCTGTAATCGTGTAGCGGCGCGACGTTGTTTATTATCGTACTTCGATTTATATTTATTTCTACCACGCGTTTAGTTTAAGTAAAAAAAAATTGTTTGGATCACGAATGACTCGGTTGTCACTCACGTGTAATCATGTTTCTATCTACAGTTAATTAATGATCAATCACGCATTCTACACGTCCCATACAATGCATCATAGTGACCTTTTTCAAATGCATTTTTACAGAAAATTTTAATTAAAAAAATTAATTGTATAAAAATCTTACTTTTGGATACTGGATGTCGACGTGTGAAAACTTGAACATGCATCTAAAAAGTTTTATTCTTAATCAGTTTCTAGAACGAAGAAACTTGTTCCTTGAGATCGCATCATTGAATACGTCTATCTACTTTAACAGCTTAGAGATTCTTTAGTAAGCTTCTTTTTCAAGATGCTTTCTATGTTCATTACCTAGTCATGCGTCAATTCTCGGCTTCTATTTCTCATTCGTAATATTCACGTTGGGATTCATTATTAACTATGTTTCCAAGATAATTTGAACAAGTGATTTTTCTAGATATGAATATTCGCTTACATTATAGAGAGAGGGAAATGGATATAGGGCACGAGTTGTGTGCTAACAAGTTGATGATTCTGGGTACACGTTATATGCAACATGTCCATCCAACTGCTCTATCATCTGATTGAAGCCGTCATGTCACTACAATCTATCTATCATATCGTATACTATGTCATCCGTTCACTTCAAATCGTAACTAAAGTCACAGATTGTTGAGGATATTTTGACACTATCCGTTCATTAACCTTAAATGCTATTAACCTTTGAACCTCTACGTTGCCTGTAACAATATAAACACAAATATATGATTAAAACTACATTTAGAAAATCATGATATAATTCAATAATTAATTATTTGATTTTCCTTGAAATTTATTCATAATTTAACAATACCACAATTAAATTTCTGATACAAACCACAATTTAGTTAATATTATATCAACAAAGGAAAATTTACAATCATTTTATTTAACAAATATTAATGCAAATGTATTTGACAGTTCATATTAATGCTTAATTAAAATAATGTCATTTCAGTTACATTCGTGAATTTCAGTATTTCTATCGAGTTTTTCGAAAATTTAAAAATTTCTCGGGGATGTTCAGCAATAGTATGAGCTCTAGTTTGACGCAGGGCTCCCACGACTTTACTCGTGTTCCACTATATTATTTTTATACATTATATTACATTATTTTTAATAAATCATACTATTGGACGTATATTAATAAGTATTCATATTATTAAATATCCGATGAGATGGTGTTGATTCAATCTCTTAAATGAAAAAAGTTTGTTTGATTGATGCTTTATTCTATAAGTCTACTCTATAAGTGTATATCAGGGATTAACAGAAGCGAAAGAAACATGAAACAAAAATTGGATTTATGATCTGATGCGGTTATTAAATCGATCAACTCCGTGCATTAATAATTGCATTGAAGAAAAACGGGTCGCAAACGGTAAAAAGTTGGAGGAGTGGAAGCCAATCGGGCACTCGCGCCCTCCTCGAGGCCTCGACAATCTTCGATCGTTTATTGAAATCTGATATCCGGCGCGCGGACGAAGGAGGAGCGTCGGGACCGCGCGCATCAATTATCGGCGGCGCGCGGAAACGGCGAATCCAATCATCCACTTTATCCGCGGGTGCGCGCGCCTCCCTTACAAAGCGCCACGTGATTGCATCGAGCAATAAAGCCCCATAATTAGAGCGGACGTTCGCACGCGCCCCGCGGAGAGAAAATATTGCCTTAGGAGCCGTGCTTCAGCTGAAAGCGAAAGGACCGTCGCGGTGTTTTCTAGAATTTTTCGCAGGAGCTATCGACTTGAGCACTGCTTTTCTTGTGATTTGTGGACAACGGCTTACCTTGGATTAAGCGTTTCTTTATTTTCATTGATTGATTATATGAACATATTTAAAGCTACCGTACCAGTAACCTTTTGCTACAAGTCAGGTTTTTTTGTCCATTAGCAAATTATAATAACCATTCTAGTTAACTCCTGTAATTCCATTTTAATTAAAAAAAAACGATTTAAGTTGAATGTTCGTCCTTGTGGATACTATACAAGCCTATTATTCAACGGATGAGGCGGTATTTTTTATTAAAGAGCTGCTTGTGAACTTTAGAATCATGTTGGAGGAAATATCACGAGGAACAAGGAGAAAGTTTTAATATCACATAACTAATCCTTTAAACTGAAGGATCTACAGCATTGCAATTCGAGGGGTTATAATAGAAATGGCCAGTGCTGTTGTCAAACATTGACTTGATGAAAATCTATAACAGAGCGGCTATCGTGAAAAATTAGGCGCGCATGGCGTCTCGTCCTCTAGGTCGCATTGCCCAAGTCCCGACAATGGAGCGACAGCACGGGCGCAGTAATCTACGCAACTTCTCTCAGAGCTTCTCCCTGGCATGTGTACGGCCTATGAAAAATAGGGAGACTCGGCGCGAATGCTCGCGCTTGGTCCGAGAGGGCTGGCGAGGCGTGCGCCAGAGCCCGAGCGCGTGTTCTCAAGGGCCCCTATCGGTCTCTTCGTGAGTTCATTCCCGCACCAAGATCCATCATGCTTACTTCAAAAACAAATGCCTCTTTGCCCGCGGCGCCCGCGCCGGGGCTATTCTTTATGTTTATTATCCGTCGGTTTTGTCTGCAAATGAGGGTGTTAGACGGCGCCTTAATAACTCTTGCGTCTCCTTCCAACCGCGTTCAGATTGTACCTCATTGATTAATTAAAATTGATGTTTTACAGTAGAAGAGGCAACTCGTTTCAGACTTAAAATTATACAATGTAATATTCAAAGAAATAATTAACTGTAGGTCTCGCAAAGTTTTTCTGGAGTACGTTTATACTAATTACGAGTTTTTTGGGGTAAGCATCTCAGCTTTATTCTTAATGCCTCATGTAGTCTTACGCATGAAAAATAATAAATACTACATTGCGCAGAAAGATGCACCAATTTCATTCGTTTGGGAAATCTGTATGCGCGAGTACCGCAAGCTGCTTGCATACAAAGACCTAGTAATTATAAAATACATTTCAATGTAAAGTCAAGGGCGAGAAATTCCTTTCAGGCACAAAACAAAAAAAATTTTAATTACTGCAAAATCTCGACTTATGTAAAAAAGAGAAGAGAATCCCCTTCGCAGTAGGTAGAAAGTGGACGAGCTCTAGAAAAAGACACAAAGTATTCTAGTTTTCATTTTTGTTATATTGGTCTATTAGTCGTAATCTTCAAGTTCCAAAGTCAATGATACCTAAATTCGTTGGAAGGCACATAATTCCTCGATAAACATTTATTGTATTTAGAGAGCCATAGATTGATCATGACTAAGAATTTCTTTCAGTATTCGCTCAAACTCAGATGATTCTGATAATTTATTGCATTGTTTATAAATAAATGCCAAAATTTTTTTATAATATCAATTAATATAGAAAATATATTTGTAATAAACAAAATTATTTACCTCATTTTCACCATTTACGCTAAGATAATGTTAGGATAATTGCATATTATGCTTACCGTGAAGGATAAGAAGAGGATAATTGTTCGGAAACTTGAGTTGATGTTTATTTTAATTTATTAAACTCGAAGTGAGAGGTGCAATTGATGACGTGTGTGCTGGCCAGAGCTTTAAAAACAAGTGCCGCGCGTCCGAGCTTTTCCCACTGCTCACCCGACGACCCTTTGTCATTTTCGGCGACGTTGTCACGCGCTAGACTCGCCGTGGTTGCTCTGTACACTGAAATTGGTAGCCGCTCGCAGTACCTATTCCCGTTGTGCAAAAGCCCCAATTAACCCCATATATTTGTATATCGCGTACTGTGAGGATTCGTCTTGCTGGTCATACAGCTCACGAGTTCCCGCGCTGAACTAAATTCGACACACGCATCCATCCCCTCCCGTATAAGGGGAATGAGCGGTTCATCCTTACTTAACGCCTCTATATGGCGCTAAAGGTATATTTTAAAGATACCACATCTCGTTCTCTAATTATACGACCTCGTACGACGCGAGAAGTAAATAATAATAACATGCCCAGGTCAACGCCCTCTCCGAAAATCACGTGGTACATATATGACGTCGTCTTGGATTCGAAACACTCACTATCAGCGCTTACAGCGGCCATAAAAAATGTAACATAATCTGTCCACAGAACTTACTGTGCTATTAATCAACTTTTGTTCTATTATAAACATTTTAACGCGAAATGTAGGAAGAAATTTTAATAAGAATATTAAGAGAATTACTACACAATACAATTTTAAATTTTGTTTGCATTTTTTTATTTTTATTTATTATATTTTATAATAGTATTTATTTTACGTAAAAATTCAGTTAATCTGATTACAATACACACTATGATATTTATAGTATACAATATTCAAAAAATGAAAGAAAAATATTGGTCGGCGCATAATATAAAAATATAAAAATCGATCGTAAAGAATATTTTTTTGAATGCAACATTTATATTCTGCGACTACTTTACAATAAACCTTTGAAAACATTTTTTTAAAGTTAGAAAATATAAAACTCTCAATTATACTTATTTAAATATCTATATAAGATCACGTGAAGTTTACTTATTTATATAGTCGATTCCTCTGCGTATTTCGTGATGGAATAATAAAAGTTTGAAAAATTTATTTTTCGAGACTAGTTTGTAATTCATAATACCATTGAAAGTATAAAGCTATAACGATATTTGTATGAATATTAATTCTAATTGTCCTATATTAATAACACAATGTTAATTTAAATAATAAGTAAAATGAGAAGTAACTATAATAAAAATGTTTCTCTAATTAATTATTGATGTAGTTACACATTTACATATGTTATATTATCTAATATATTCATAATTACAATGATTAATAGATTCTAGTTATCATATGCGAGCTACACCTAAAAGTAACTATACACAAATACAGAAATAGTCACTATATTTGTACAAGAAAAACGGACGATTTAATTGAAGTATAAAAAATATTGGAACACGCTTAGTTAACGCTTACAAAATCAGCAACGTTTCGTATAACAAGCGGCAAACGCAGCGTTAACTAAAATCTGAGAACAATCCCCCATCCGTCTAGTGGCGCGTTAACGGTAGAAGCCCCGACCCCGCGCTCCAGTGAAACAAACGAGAAAGTTAGAAATGTACAGAACGCTTTTGAATAGTTTGTTAGCCGTAACGCACTATTGTCGGATCGCGGAAGCGCCCGTAAAAGAATTGGCGACCTTCTCGTAAAACCTTGCCAGCAGTGTAGCAGAATCCCAAGGGTTTTGTTCCTAAATGGGACGAGTCGCTCCTGTGGCTGAATAAGGCTCGTCGCAAAATTACTAACAGGCACGTCCTCATGGATAGTTGTAACATTGTAAAGACAATTCGTTACTTAATAGGGTCAACATCTATTGCGACTTGTCACGTATTACAATGGAAATTACAATATATGCTTTCGTTTTATATAACACATTTTATTAATTTTTATCTCCTGTACGCCAATATAAACGTGGAATATGTCAATGCAGAAGCATTTGCAATTAAAGAGCTAATTTATTATTTGATCGTGGATGATAGTCAATCTCGTGGACTTTCATCCTCGCAATGAAGGCTAATTTAAAGTTAGGAAATCGGCTTCTGTCGATCTGACAATCCCAACTTTAAAATCACGCATAAGTATGCCGGAAAGTTATCCAAACTGAAATTCCACAATTAGCTGCGGAAAAGACAAGTAGTTCTCATTAATTTGTAAATAGCTTATCTCATCTTTCTTCAATGACTTCCACTAAGTACTGGATACTACTAATGGTTACATCTTTATTATACATCTAGAATTTGTAAGTATATTTATAACATATACTTTAAATAAAAGAAGTTGTTCAATGAAATTGCACCAGAAATTAAAAATAATGCTCGATAAAGTAATAAATTCTGTCTGCTCCGTTTTTCTCAGTATTATATCTTCATACTGAATGTGCGGAAAGAGAATCCTTCAATTCAATTACACGCTTGCTGATATTTTTTCATTTCCGTGATTGCATCTCTACACCTCGTTTTACCCAATATCCTCTTTATTACTAATACGCTTCCGCATCCCAGCATAATCATAATTAAATTTCCTCTCAGTTCTTTTTGAAAGTTATCGGCAAAGATCAAAACGTCCTGTATTCGTCACTTCACAGGTCGCTGCACCATGAATGACCGCACAAATCGAGTGAAGCCTGCAATGTACATTTCATCGACGAAGTATCATAGAGCGATGTATGAAATATTCAAGCGGTCCATGTATTCAATTCGGAAATCACTACCTATTCAACAGATTTCCATCGATCGCATCTAAAATAATGTCAATATTTTCAAACAGAATTGTATAACTCTATAGCGGAAGTAATAAACGAAACTTTTCCTTACTTCTTTTTATAATTTCAACCCGATTTTTCTTACCAGTTTTTAATGAAAAATAGTGTAGGTTTTTCAGTTTTTAAATAATCGATGTATTCATCTACACTGCTTATGTATATTTAATACATATGCTTACTTTTGTACAATTATCGTAAGCATTCGTTTATAATATCAAACTTTCTTTTCGCAGTAGAGTAAATGGAGTATATGTACCAAGTCCTTTCTTCACAGCCCCTATCACATACTCCAAGATACTTACTCAAATGCGTGTTTCTCTCTGTTCTTTCCCATTTCTGGTGCATTTGACATTTGCGTTTTACTGTCTTGTAGCCGCGGGCTTAATATGATTTTACGTGAAAAACGGCTTTCCCAGGGGAGACCTACATGATCAATTTATTTCCTTGTGGCTTATTGCGTCACGAACACTACGGCCATTCTCATGAATATTTTTGACTATTTAATATGCACGCTACTAAAAGTAAACAGTATATCAGTAAGTTTCTTTTTTATATCTGATTCTTGCACCCTCAAGTTGTTATTGGCCCATCGAGCTTAGTTTTATTTTATTCTTCTACAGCTTCCAACATTATATTTAATTTATTTTTTAATGACCTTTCATTGTAATTTATATTAAATCATATCTTATATCCTAATTCATTGCCCAGACATGGTATAATTTTTTAGATTTTATTTTCAAAAAAACTTCATAATTCAGAATGACCAAATAAGATTACTTTTTTTTAACAATTTAATATGCATTCTTATCTCAAGCTTTATTCCAGTGATTTCATTAGGTGACTTTAAAGTAAAAGTGATGTAATAATAACAACTAAATATGCAAAGCCGAATCATTTTCAACATCTTGATTCTAATTTTTACTATTTAAACAATAAATTTGGTTTAAAGCTGTAAACTTTTAAGTAATACTGTTTTACTTAACTTTTTATTTGAGTACTAATGCATATTCTTTATCTCTTACTGACGAGTAAGCCTGCATCTCCTACTATACACTAATATAAAAGTAATACTGACGATCACTGATAAGATTAATTAAGTTATTTGACGAAGCTATCTTTTTTCTTATTGTTTGGTGAACAAAATTCTTAGAATTATTTCGAGCGAATTTATTTACATTCTGAAACATAGTTACTATAAAGCCTTTATAATAGTAATTTATTAGTATTACCATTCATTAAAGTTAATGTTAATATTTACTATTTATTTTCTTCAGTCAAACTAAAAACGGTTTTTGATTAGTTAAGCAAATCTTAAAATTTACGATTCAAAAGTAATGTACGTAAATTATACATATAATCTGCAAATCATTTGATCTAACAGCTCTTCGGTGAATTCTCAAATCCTTGCTTCTGTAAGTTTTAGTCTCGGTTTTAGTATCGTGCTTGCGAAGTAGGGGTTCGTTTGCATGGAGATATTTGCACATAATTTATTATAGATTTAAGACTTATTATGCTAAAATAATTAATCACAATGAATCCTTTAAACTCATAATTACATAATATGTTTATAATTCTGAAATTTATTGCAATAACTAATTTATATATTTATTCATTGAAAATATATTTTCTTTTTTACACAATAATTGATTAAATGAATAAAAGATATTTTGGTTTAACAGATTAACAAAGAGTTTTATAATGAAAATGTTTAAAAAATTTTATAAATAAAACGTCAAAGAGATAAAACGTCGAGGAATAAAAAGTTTAATTTGTGTTTATGCATATACGTATTTTTTGACTACTAAAAAGTGCGCCACAAAGTTGTCCTATTTGTGACGGAAAAAAATTGTTCTTTCCATCCAAGGGAATTTTGTATTTTTACTCTGTGGTGTAGTATATGAATTCCATTAGTAGGTTAGTGATTCGAGTCAACCGAATCTCAGTGACGACATCAATGCGGTACCAAGTGTGCATTCGTGTCCCATCGATTGTGCTACGAGCTATTTGGAAGCACACGCGTGCCCTAAGTCTTCAGTATACAAACGAATCCGCGGTACGAGGCTAAGAGGCGCCATTGGAAGAATGATCTGGCATAGACGTCACGCATGTCGCTGCCAAGCACTACGCTTAAATAAAACATGAATGAATCGGCTTTTTCTCGGTAGTCTGATCTCAGTCGGCACGGGAAGATAAGAGGGATAAACAACAGAGGTTCGTGAACTCTTCTTCTCTCGAGTGTACCCATCCATTTCTTATCCATATTGATCGTAACTCTAGAATGCGTATAAGATGTAGCAGTTATTTAACTTCTGTTACATTAAGTTAAGGTATTTTAAATTATCGATTCTAAACGTAGAACTTGATTCAGCGCAATGATTGCATGTAGATCGATAATCTCCGGCAGATAATTTACCGTACCTGAAATTATAACTTAGGTGTCATATTGACTACAAATTATTATTCGCTTAAATAGCAATGCGGGCTATTTCATTTTTTAGCGACGAAAACATCTGCAACTGAAGAAAAGTTATCTCGCAAAAAGAAAATGCAAAAGGAGCCAAGTCTTATCAAAACTACGCTTTGCTCGCGAATTACTGCACAGAAAAGGTTGCTTCTACGGTTCAGATTCGACCCGCAGTATCGACGTTGCGTCGCGATACGGGAATGGATTTATTGCCTAGAGCTACTTTTCACACGTTCACTAATGCGGGTTTCGGTAATCATTTGCAACAAGTTACTGGCGTTTATCGCAATTCAACGGTCCTTCGTAGTTACGTCTGATTGCCCTTTCGATGGAACTGTAATCCTCGCAATCGGCCCAGACATGTAGACGAATCGAAGGTCGTTATTCACAACCGTATTTTTCATGTTACTATTTCTCTTTAAAAATATAAAAATTGTGTGCGATTGGCTAGTGATGAAATTGTAATAATACAAGTAATGTATTTATCCTTTTTTTTAAATATTACATTTTCGAGTAGTACAATAATGCAGCAATATTTTAAGAATATCATAATTATTTTCGTAGATTTCGCGGGTCTTTCTTTTGGTTTCTTCAGTAACGCTCTTACAGCTAGATTCTCCCTTAGACACACCGATATAAAACTATTTATGTATTTGTCTAGCCAATGATGCAGGTTAAGGATCCTGATTCGTAAGCAATGCACAAACGCGTTTCCCTCCAATGAGTAGTTTGCGGTCACTTTATATTCCCTACGCATTTTTTATATTTGGATATTGCCCAACAACCTAATTCTTGCAATTTCCTCCAATGAAAATTTTTCCCATCCTTAAATCTCTGTAGCTTCGAAACCACCACAAAAGTAAATTAACAGTACTTTCGACTTTTAATTTAAATATCAGTATTTACCCTTGTAAATGTTTATTCAAATACTAAAAATAATTGCTTTAATAGGAATTTAGAACAATTATTGAAATCGTCAATTAATGAAAAATAATTTAGTGAATTTGCATCTTGCATCTTGATTTTTCTTGAAAAAAAAACAACAGAAAGAAATGGCAATCTTTAATAAGAAAACCGTATACGCCTTCTCATTAAGTTGAGACGTGCTTGCTTCGTGCCTCACTCGCTAGTGTCTCATGGCCCATTACGAAAAGCCTGCAGGTACATAAAATTTTAATTGATGTAAAAAAAGGATTGCCTTCGTTACCGTTAAGATACCCTATTAACATACGTTTACTATTTTCTTTAATTATGCAAAACCTTCAGAACTTTGAATATTGTATTAGTGAATTTTATTAAAAATTGTAAATTTATGAAAAATAATAGATGTAAATCTATGTACAGATTTAAACATTAGTAAGAGAAAAAATATATAAAATAATTTTATTTGTGAACCGAAATATTTATTAGTACTGTTACGATATTAAATTTCATTACACATATTGAACAAATTAAATTATATAATAATTATAAATCGACTATTTGTAATAATGTTTGAAACAAAAAACTCAGAATTCAAAACAGAGCTCGACATCATAAATATTAGATATTACGGTAGAGGTAAGCATAGGTGACAAAGATACTGACATCGATAGTATAATGTTTTGCAAAATAAATTTTTTTAAATTTTTCTCCGAATTGAATTGGTGAATATGAAAAGTATTTATGCATTTGAAAAGAGTACGGTAAAAAGTACCGGAGCTGAGCAATTGCAACACCATCCCACGTACCTGCAAAAGAAGAAGAGTCATCTACACAAATTCAAACTGAAAATAAAGGGGGTGTATAGAGGGGAGACGCTAATCCTACGCTCGACTAAATTGATCTCGTGAGCTCGCAACCAACACGCGCCGATCGTAAAGTGGATCTTGCTCTGTTGCATGCCAGCTGTGCACAGTACATTCAGGGGCTTTGCGGGGGTTGCCGCTGGTCCCCAGGGATCGGCCGTGGAATTAATTCCCACGGCCGCTAGACGTCGCGGCTCGCTCGAGCGTCCCTGCACTTCAGAGATAATGATTACGGGATTAGCAGCAGAGGACTTTATTACAGGCGCGAGATATAACGGCGCGCCACTGGGGTTCCAGTAGAGATGGACCGAGTGTGGTCAGACGCGCATTTTCAATTGTAAGTTACGGTGATGATTGCAGGCGGCATAAAGTTTTCAAAATCGAAATTGCTGTACTTAACACTTCCATGATTGCTACTCTAAATCTGTTACGATGTATAAATAATATTATTCGAAAGTCAAGAAGAAGGCTATCCGAAATTTGACCGAGTGATGTCAGATATCGAGTGTCCGCGTCATTCCGAGTCTAGTTGCTACATAGAATAAGCAGTCAAATTGCGGACGTTCTTGAAGGATCCTTGAAAAAATTCGCCCCTTACAAGCGTTGACGTCAATTGGCACTTAATACCTCTCTCCCTTTTGCCCCTCAACCCGCTCTGATACGCGTTCGCTCGCTTCCGGGCGGAACGACATTTCCCCTCGCCCTTCGCCTGTGCCTTTCCGTTCCATCTCCTCCTTAATAAGCGAACGTCGTCGCGGCGTGCCTCCAATTATACCGATAAGGCGTCACAGGAGGCATTAAGCTTATTGTAATGTAGCGCAATGCGCAATAAACGGAAGCGTGTCCTTTAAGTGTCGTAATCAATCACCACGCAGCCACTTCCTCGGTCTTGTTTCGAGCTGATTCAATTAATTGCTCTCCATGCGTTGTGCATCTTGCGGTAGCAAGACAGATAGCCACACGCCAAAAAGTACTCAAGAAAAGTACTCGTGGAGCGGAAAATGAGAGTGGTTCGTTATGGTAGGGCCTGCACATACAGCGCCTGCGGTTCAATCTCACGTATTGGCCGACCAAATTGCTAATTACGGCCGTTGAATTCTCGACTGGTCATTCGAACAACCGGGTCGTGAAAGAGCCGAGACATGTACAGCAGCCTCTTTGCGGGCCGCATTCGCCGAGGAGGCCCCCCCCCCAAAACACGGGCCGGGAGAAAAAATAACACGGGCGCCGACACGACCGCTCGGGCAATAGTCTGTTTGCTCGGGATCCGCGCGCGCAAACACGGCCGAGTAGCCCTCGCTCGTCGAGTGCTGAGCAAACGAATGCGGCAGCCTTTCCTCGGGATAAGTCGCGCGCGAAATTGGTCACTGCGACGCAAGGGACCGGGAATCGATACACGCGGGCACGCGCGATTCTTGTCCGTCGCGGTGGAATGACTCGGCGCGCGTGCGGCCCAAGGATGTAAGTTTGCCGGGGATGAGTGGGAGCAATTGTTTTAAGGACACATTTTGAAAGGGAATTAATTTGGACACGGCCCTTGGCGCTCGAACTCGGTGTCCCAGCGCTCATTTCGAAACGCTTTGTTCTCAGCTTTCTGCTGCTTTTTCGCTGCCAAATCTGCTTTTTGAACCAGCAACCTCTTTTTCGGGAGCTTGTTAATTATCATGAAACATTTACACGATCTACTTATAATTGGGGAACGTGTCCGAGTAAATTAACAAGTGAATTGTTATTTATTATATAGGGGGAAATCTGATAGCGAGGTTTCGCGTAAAGCCTCAGAAGTAACAATATCACAATTGCCATTGGCCAGAGTGATGAAAAATTAAATTAGTACGCTATCCATTCAGGGTGAAAATAATTGAAGACATATATTTTTACCTCTACTCTCGCATCATATAATTCATTTATTTATTCAGAGTATATATTTGAAACATTTTACAAGGGTTATTCCTCGGATAATTCCCCATTCCAGTGCATTATATTCCTCTGCATATCATCCGCTCGAATTATCAGTACAACATTAGCGTTTAACGAGCACGGGCAGTTCGTGGGCGGGGAATACAGGCCCCGTATGCATTAAAACCTCGGAGGTGTTGGCGCTGCGCAAAAGAAAAAGGAAGGTCGGGAGGGAATAGCGAGTTCCTTGATTAACGCAAGCTCGTTTGCTCGCCTGTTCCAGATTACCAGTACTGCGCTAGCAGCAGGCCGCATTAAGGATGCAGCGAGAGATCAGGCTCACTTGGATTCTACTAGCAACTTTGGCGGCCATTTCTTACTTCAAGGGAGCCGAGGCGCTACCGTACACGTAAGCGTGCTTTCCCTTTTCCGCCCGCCGCAACTCCTCGGAAACGAGTGCGGATATGTTACGCGGCCGCACGTACACACAGCTGGACGGAAAGTGCCATTATTCATTGCCTTTTAATCTCGCTCCAGTGCGGCTAGCGCTTAAACAGATATAATTACTGCCGAAGCGGCACAATTTTTTGTACCTCGTGCTCTACAAAGCAGAGTGCGCTTTTAAATAACCGCGTAGTAGCTTCATCTCCTCTGTTCAAACACTAATTGCTCACAATGAGTTCGACAGAGACGAGGACATTCTGTGCGTGATAATTTAGCCATCCGCTCTTCTCGAGATTACAACGAGATTGAAATTATATTCTAATCAAGTTAAATATGAATTTTAAATTAAGAAATCATAAAAAAAGGAGCATATTATGTAGACATAACGTTGCAATTGTTCATAGGATAGTGGAGACGTTTACGGGGCACGTTAACGACAGCTGTATTCTTATCACATAGAACCGCGGCTTGATTTTTTTTTATTTGTTTATTTAAAGTCGTTAGATTTATGCTTCCGTGTCATGCTAATCAAAGACAGAGCCATATGATGTGTGGTAAACAAACCACGAGAAGATTCAGTGGTGCTTGTGTCAATCAGAGAAACTGGAGATCTCTACTGAATGAGTTACCACAGGGCTCAACATATCACTGTTTTAACATTTCGCCCAAGTTTACACCTGTGACACAAGGAAAATCTAAAATTTTCCTACAGAAAATCTAAATTCTTTTTTCGATTAAAAATAATTAGAAAAAAAATCGGGTCCCTCAAGCAGCGTTGTTTCTGAGCCTAGTATGCTAGCCGCTGAGCCAATGCTGCTGTGGTACTAAGAATGAGATATATCACTCGCGCTGCACCGGAGCAAAAATCGATGAGGCATATAGGAGGCGGCAATTCGTCAAATCAGCAAAGCCGCCTGAAACATTCGTCGCAGTTAGCAAGGCTATGATTGCAGAAAATTAGCCGCGGGAATCAGGGAATATCTCGCCCCTTGCGCTCAGCCACTGTGTATGATTCGATTACGCGCGACGCTCTGTAACCCGCCGCT